>CM051835.1:11207500-12415000 GCA_028451465.1 Erethizon dorsatum
AAGGGGAATTTGTAATTACGTCAATGATTCTGTTATAAGCAGTAGATGCATTTATTCTCCCTTCATTCTGTATTAGCCAATTTATTTACTCAATTAACTTGTTTTATCCTTGCAGCAACCCAGAGAGAGACAAGCGGTGTGTGTGGTCACAGGTTACTGAGGGGTGAAACGGCTTCTCTCACTGAGGACTGTTTGATGACAAGGTTTATAGTCTCACTGACATCATTGCAAGCATTTGATTTCCAAATACTTTAAAAAAATTGTTTCATACATCAAAAACACTACTGGGCTAGGGGTGTAGCTCAGTGGTAGAACACTTGCTTAGCATACCATAATAATAATAATAATAATAATAATAATAATAATAATAATAATAAAACTATTACTGCAGCTGCTTTATGTTATGAGTTTGCTTACTAAACGTGATCTCACATGAACCTGAAGGTAGAGCTCTGTCCAGCTTATACCTTTTTCCATACACAATAACAGGGTCTTATCCATTTATTTCCATTCTGTATCTTTGTTCTCCTTTAGTTATGCAGCTCAGGAATCATTTCCTGATTCTCTGTTGTTCTTCTCACTAAACGCACCTCTTTTCAGCAACAGAATAGACATATCTGGCTTGATTTTATAAACACACAGGGAAGGTAGGTTAAGTGTGAAAGCCGCAGGAAATCCAGCCAACTGTGTTTGGGAGCATTGGGTTTTCCATATTCCCTGCGGTAAGCACTTCTGTACATCAGAACTCCTGATACTCTCATTTAGGGATACTGATGACTAGAAACAGCATCAAGATTGGCAACAGGAAAAATGGGAAGGCGGATGCCTGAGTGTGTTCTGAATTGGAGGCTGGGGCCTCATGTACCAAGAGCAACTGTAACAGAATTCATAAGCACCTTATGACAATGTAGATTTTAGTGAGGGCCACATGAAACTATATTAGTAACATATTGGTTCCCAGCACATACACAATCAGGGTGTCCTACACCCAACTTTGGAGGAACACATTATTGGAGTTTCTTAGGCAATACCCTATCTGCTCCCTCTCTGTAAGCCATACCAAAGTTCACGATCTTAAGGACCAAAGTCCCCTCATGGCAAATATAAGAGAAGAAATGAGATAGCTGGAATTCCTCACTATTTTAAAAGCAGTCTGTAAATCAGAACTCAGTACAATTAGTCTAAAATTATGAAAAATGGCATGAAAATTCAGGTATCAGGTAAATTTGCATCATACACAATCCTATAGCATTATTATGATTCTATAAAATATTTATGTCTATAGAAAGGTATGTTCCCAAATATTAAGAAGTAGTATGTTTGATGACATTTTGGATGTTTTTAAATTTTTTCTATAAATTTCTACAGTGAGCATATCTCCTTTTTATAATAAGAAAACAATTGAGTAAAATATCAAAATTACAAAAAGAGTTACATGAGAATTTCAGTGAATTCCCGCAATTAATATTACCACGCCACAGTCTACAAATCAGGGGTTGGCCACCTACAGCCTAAAGGCCAAATCCAGTCTGCTGCTTGTTTTTATAAAGTTTTATTTGAACATAACTGAGTTTATTAATTTACATATTGCCTATGGTATTCAACAACAGAGTTGAGTAACTACAAGAAAGACCCAATGGCCTGAAAAGTAAAATATTTACGGTCTAGTTCTTTATAGAAAATGTTTGCTGGCCCTTGCCATAAATATTTTTCAAGGCAGAGGACTGGGATTGAGACAAGGTCTCTGGGCTTCTCAAATTCTCCTAGACTTGCTAAAAAAAGTTGTCATGGTAGATGTTGGAGCTCTGCTGCCACAATTAAAGCACTGTTGGACAGGGCTCATGATCATTTATTAATCTTTATGCCATTGATCCCTGAAATGTCAGAATGATTTCTTTTCTTTCTTTTTTTTTTTTTTTTGTAGGTACTGGGGTCGACCTCAGGACCTCGCACGCCAGCAGGCGCCTGTGCCGCTCAGCGATATCACCAGCCCTTTTTTTGTATGTGGGTTCTGGGAGTCTAACTCGGGCCCTCGCACTTGCCAGGCAGGCACGTATGCCGCTGAGCCATCTCACGAGCCCCAGAATGATTTCTTTAAAATGGTTTTATGAGGAAGGAGGATTGTAAGTTCGAGCTTAGCCTGGGCAATTTAAAGATTTAGTGAAGCCTTGTCTCAAAATTAAAAAATAAAAAGGGCTGGGGATGGAGCTCAGTGAGAAGGTACTAGGTTCAATCCCCAGCACTGCAAAAATTAGTTAACTAATTAATTAATTTAATTTCTAGATTAAAAACAACCCCCCCCAAAAAAAGCTAGAATTAAGTTAAAGGTCATCTTTTTCAAATAGAGGTTGAGTTTCCTTGAGAGTCCAAAGGAAGTGTAAAGTAGATTTTGGTATCTGGAAGGGAAGGACCTCAGTGAAAAGTGGAGAAAATCAACCAGCATTTCTTCCTCATTCTCTTTTTCTAACTTATGCTCAACTGCAGTGCTAAGAATAGAAACGAGGGTCGGTGATACAGCTCAGCGGCATAAGTGCCTGCCTGACAAGCGTTGAAGTCCGGAGCTCCCGGTACCTGCATAAAAAAGAAAAAAAAAAAAAAAAGAATAGAAACGAGTACTACACTGTGAATTTTGGCCAGGATGACAATATCTGGTAACCCATGAGGAAAAGATAAAATATTGGAGAATTATTGGATTTCAAAAAAATGAACCATTGCTCTAAATCGAGTCATTAGGTAAAATGGAAAGATAATTCCTTGGTATTTTTATCATAAAATCTCAGTATACACTCATCACGTCCTCAGTATCACTGAGGAACTATTATAAGCGAGGTGTGAGATTTGTCATAGAAAAAGTCCCTGCTCTTTGAAGTTTGCATATTAGTTCTGTAAGTGATCTCAGGTTTCAGCTTGTCAGGACTACTTCTTTTATAGATAAGACAAGTGGGTTTAAGATCTGCCTCCATTTAAAATGACTTTGTTTTAAAATCATATTGATACGAGGCTGATTAACATGAGTTCCGAACGTGCTGAGACGTCCCTCTCCTAGCCTGCCTTGGAGTCCTCTCACCCGGCCTAGTATGCGTAAGCTGTTGCAGCGATGGGGGAGGTCACACCCCGAAGGGTTGCTGAAGTCCACGTGGAGAGCTGGCTGGATGGGAATGGCAGACAGAAACGGCACGAAAGGGAAACACAGCAGCAAAATGGACCAGAAAGCTGGAATGAGGAGAAGCAGAGCAAAGGGGTGGGAAACAGCGCCCACCCTCCGAGGATTTTCTAAGAGGGTGGAAAGCGTAAGATCACATCTACGCTGCGTGCCCTGCTTTGTTTATCATCCCTTCCAACTCCTTGTTTTTTCACGTAAATTCAAGAAGCTGAGGTCACCAGCCTCTCACCTTTGAGTTCAAAAGTCTTTTCTGTTCAGATAATTGGAACCCTAGTAACATCCATAGCTCCTGCACGGAGCATTTGCCTGTTGCTAGTTGGGGAACAACTTATATGGTCCCCATATTGTCCTTCATCCTGAATGTTTGTAGATACTGCGACACCATTTCGTAGAATAGTCTACAGTATAGGTGAGGCCTTGTCCAAGTCACTCCATTGGTAAGTGTGATTTCTACTCACCTCCTTAATAACAGAAAGACATGGAAAGTGAAGCAAGTATCTACATCCACCCTGATATACATTTATGGCACTAGGTTGTCAGAAAATACTGTGGAGAATCTCTCGATCTGCAGTTTCAAACTGTGACCTTTTCCCAGTCACCTGCCTCCGAGTCCAACTTCCTTCTCTTGTGCTTTTGAAGGCATCTCATTAAGTCAGAGAGGAAGTGCCCCTCGCTGTCTCATATTGACCTGTTGATGCTCAATAATGAAGTTTTCTCCACGGAGTTAACAGTGTACTTCTCACTTGCTTTCCACTGAAGGCCAAAGCCAAACACACGCACACACAGACACACAGACACACACACACACTGACACACACACACACACACGTCTACCATAATCCCCGTCCATATACACACAGACACACCCCATTCCACTTAAATGCATGCATGCACACCGTCATACGGAGGAAGTGTAATGATGCATCAAAACAGATAATATACATAAATTACATTAGCATTAACGGCATGTTTCTGGTTTAAATTCAAAATTTTTATTTAATTTCACATCCTCTCATCCCCACCACACATCAACTATTCTGGTCCAGTGAGAGTCCTATGCCTTCTATGTGAAAAAAATATTCCAAATCTAGTTTATTTCATTGGTTGAAAAATGAAATCAGTTTGGCTGAGCTAAACAAACTTTTTTCCTGAGTAAATAACCCTCCTATTTTTCTTTGCAGAAATGTTTCACAGATGGGAATTTGAAGAGAGGTATTTCTTTTCATGGCTGTGTGAAAACTTCAGTTCCCATCTCTGTCTTGCCACAAACTAATTGTGTGACTTTGAAAAAAGCACTTCCCTCCGGCCCCACACTTCCCTATTTATAAGATATGTGCGCTATCTGATCTTAACCCGGACTTCAGAAAATTTGCCAACACTCTCAGATCAAATGCGGTGCTTTTCATAGGCATGGCTGTGTCCATGTTTTGTTCTTGGGGAAAATGGATTGTAACTTCCAGTGGTTTCACTAACGGCTCTATGATCACAGGGAAATGGTTTCTTAGAATCATCAAACTTCCTGAATTTTATGATTCCCCAGCAAATTGTGTAGATTAAGAAATGGCCCAGGGCAAAATAGGGCAGCAAAATTTATACTACTTTTTTGGCTCAGTGCTATGTAGTGGTTGAGGGTGAACACTCTCCCCACCAAATGCTTCCATGGGACTCATAGTCTTTCTGGAGTGGAAAAAAACACATCTGGTAAACTAATCATTTTCTCCCAGAAGTATGTGAAATTATATATTAGTGCCAGGGCATTTGCCTAAACAAGAAAACCTACCCCAGAGAGAAGATTAACACTTTAGCTAAGTGTCATTTAAGGTGGAACTTTAGGTATCAATGTTGGGGTAGTAGAGTTGGGGAAGATTTAGCAATCTCTAGGCATGAGCCCTTCAAAATGATTGTGATAGGAAGATCCCTTCCCCCTTATGTAACTAAAAAGAAAACTTTTGAAAATGACATCCAATTTTATATTTGCTCAGTGAAAATAGCTTTTTTCTAGACTTTCCGAAAATTTTTAATTTCGGATAAACACATTGAAGATAAACGTTTTGATTTGGGAGGACAGGGGTCCTTGCCTGGCTGGTGGCCTCAAGTCCAGCCAGGGTTCAACACCCTTCTCACACCTCTGAAGCCATTCTCTGTAAATGATTATCTATCAGGTGTGATAAAAAATATGTTGAATTTTTAAATTTAAAAACTCTATTATAGTAAAATTGTCATCAATCACCCTCAAAATATTTTCCTTGATTCGAGCACATTTATCCCATTGCTCTTGCCACATTGTGAAGATCTGGGAGTCTTCTTTAATGTCTTTTGTTGTGTTTTCATGGCTGTCTCAATGTCCTGAATTGATTCAAAATGATCACCTTTCACGGTCGTTTTGATGTTGTGGAAGAGCCAGTCACATGGTACCAATCCAATTAATAAAATGTATGAGGCTACACTGTAATGTTTTTATTTGACAAAAGTTGCTGTAAATGGTTGTTCAATGAAGGACATCCAAAAATATGGTGAATGTTTAAATTAAAAAATTATTATAGTAAAAGACAAAATGCTCCACTTTGAACACACTAATCTCTTTGTTCTTGACCATGTGTCTTTTACTGTATTAAATTTTTAAAATTTAAACATTCAACGTATTTTTTGATCACCTCTTTTTTCCACTGGCACTTGAAATTGGCTCTGACCTTGCTTACTTATGTTGGCAAGAAAACAACTAAAGCAGGAAAAGAATTAAAGAATTTCCTTCTGGCTAACAAACAAATCCTACCTGTTGCTACCAAGGGAAAATCTATTTTTACTCTTCCCTACCCCAGCTACATGAGTTGATCAAGACAAAAAGAAACCCTTGATCCAAAATGTAAAGAGTATGTGACTCTTTGAAGAGTATAAGCTCAAAATATCTTCTCTGAGAAACTACACTACAGAATTTCAGGTAAGAGGAAGGCCCACTGTATGCACATTCCTGGAAAACGTTGAGAGTCCCAGATGAAATCTGCTATTTAAATATTTTTTGGATTGTCCATAGAGAAATATGTATTTTTATTCTAGAAAAGGGATTTGGCATTGGAGTTAGACAGTCCCAGGTCAACATGGAAATTCCATTCACTAAGAGGCCATGGGGAAATTACTTAGCTTCTCAGAGTCATAGTTTGCCATCTGTGACATGGAGGTGATGATACTTTGCAGAAGTTTGGTCAACATTAGGCACCCTGCCATAAGCAAAGCCTTTGAAATAATGCTTCACCCATAGTTGGCCCTCGGTACATTTAGTTGTGGTTTTATAAATTAAGTCTAGAAATCTTTAAAATGTTTGGACAAAACCTCTTCCTTCATGATAAATGTTCACTCTACCTTTTCCTGACTGTCGGGTCCAAAAGGACGCAGCAGGGAGGACAGAGTCCTTGCCAAAGTCTTTATTCTTTCTTCCTGGGAGGAAGAGACTTGTGCTCAAGGAAGGTTTAGAATTGAGCCTGGATTTTGTGAGCATGGCACTGCTTCTCCAAAATGCGCAACTGCAGCTTTCTGAGCACAAACCTGGCCCTCATGAGGAAACTGGATGTTAATAATATCGAGCAAGCCAGCTAGCTCTAGCTTTCATTTCAACAGTTGCATTACATCCCTATCATAGGAGCTGTGCGTAGACTCCCCCCCAATCCAGGCGTGTTAACCTTTAAGTTGCATTCATGCGTGCTCCCCAAGTCTCACGTACTCGTGCTCCTTGCTTATCTAAGTGCTGTTGTCTTGTTTTGAAGCACAAGTGTTCTTTGGAAGAGGCCTGTCCATTAGCAGATATCCCCTGCACCATTTGGCCACTGGGGCTGGCCTGGTTTGAGTTCAGTTCTTTTTATATTTAGGACCAAAATTTTAAGAGGAAAATATTTAAGAATAGGTTATTTTTTCTCCTTTGTTTGTGATTTAGATTCCTTCCACCATAGCGTTTTTCAAAAAGGGAATGGGGTATTTATAGAGCTCCTGCCAAGCCTGGCTCTGCTACCCTACTGGAATGAAGCATGTGCCCTTTCTCTGGAAGACAAAGGCCTTTGAGCCCTGGAGGGCTGTACTGAGCAGGCTCATCCCTGTCCCTATCTCCTATCTTGCTCCTTACCTTCTCCTACTTTCTTATATTTCTCATTCCCTCCATTTTTGGGCTGAGCCAACCATTCATGGCATTACTTTTAGTAGTACTCATATGGGAATACTCACTGATTTTCTCATTTCTTTTTCTCCTTACCACAGATGTATGACCATTTTCCTGCTTGTATATTCAAGGGTGTTGGGAACACTGTGTGCTTAGGTTTAACTCCTTGCATTTCCCTGAGGTGCTTTGTTCAGTTGAGCACAGACTTTTAATTCTTTCCAGGCTTGGGTGTTTTGTCCAGACTTCAACTTCTGTGGAGCTTGGCCTGCCTCCTTGTTTTGGGGAAGCTTATTGCTTCACAGTAAGACCATCTGACAGTTGTTATCTGAGACCTGAGGCCTGATACATAGACCTGCCAGCTACAAGCCAGAGGTGGTGATGAGTTGTTCTCCTGCAATACCTCCCAGCTCCCCAGCCCCCACCACCATCTGGGACCACCCGAGGAAAGAGACCAGTGTGACACCAAATGTTCACAGGAAGATGGACAATTTCTCCACTCTCCACGGCTGGCCTCAGTCTGGACTTGAGTCTCCAGGAAAAGTCATGAGATTCCATCTGTCTGGATGTCTACTGTGATATTCTGTCCATCTCTCTCTCCTTCCCTTGCTCCTTTCAAGTCTCCTTCCTTCTCTTTCTTCCCTTCTGTCTTCCTTTCCTCCATCACTACCTCTCACAAAAATCTGTGGAGTGGGGAACAGCTTTCCAGAAGGCAGAAATGATGGCAGACTTAAGACTGCATACACCCAGGGCACCGTGTCTTCACGGAGGCCCCCAGGGCTGCTGGGAATAAAATCCCTGCTCTTTTCAGAGTCAGCTATGCCTTGCGTGGACTGAGTACTCTGATCTCCTAAGTGCTTCCCTTTCATCTAGCTCTCAGCAGAACGCTCCTACCCAGAGCAGCCTTTACTTATCTCCCCTTTTCCCTTCAGCTCTGTTACATATCTTACTTTGATTTCTTTCCAGCATGATCTTCAGCTGAAATTATCTCTGTATTCATTTGTTTACTTGTTCACTTCCTGCCTTTACCCCTGAAACTCTTTGTTCTTTCTCCTCAGTGCCTGACACATCCTTCGTCCTCACTAAATATCTATTAAGTGGATTAATACTTTAGTAGGAGACCTAAGAAATAACAAAAATAATAGCACAAATAATGATACCAGCAATAATGACATTGACCTCTTTCTTTTTGTATTTCACCCAGCATTGTGTTTTATATCTATCATCTCCAATCCTTAAAACAATTATGAGAGAGAGTATAATTTTATATTTTCCGAAAACAAAAAGGTGAAAGTGTCAGTGTCCCAGCAGTGGGTGTTTTCCCAGGGCCACCCACCTAGTGAAGGACAGACCTGGGCTCATTTCTCAGATGGGCCTGGCTCTGCAGCTAGCAGTCTCGAGGGCCAAGCACATAAACAACTGTACCGTTAAACAGAAAGAGATAAACCTCAAAAGGCTACAGGTAAAGCATCATGGGAATTCAAGGGAAGGAGAAGTGCCTGATTTAAAGACAAAATTATACATCTCAATCCAGGTTTATATACACATCTGTTCAAGCAAACTTCATTGTTTATCTACAAAAAAATGTATTTTTGCATTAAGTCACATATTAGTTTCAGATGTAGTCTAAATGTTCCCAAATCTGTCTAGCTTGGGGGTCACCTTGACAGCATTGCCATTTAAACCCAAGTTTTAGTGATTCGCATCCCCACTGACTTCAGAAAGACACAGGCTCCCTGCAAAGGCTCTGGCCAGATTCCCTGGAGTCTTTGAAAATATATCAGATGAGCACTCAAGCAGATCCCTTCTGCTTGGCTCTGCTGCCGTCATGTTGGGTAACTCTGTCTGATGCTGGGCACAATAACCCCACCACTCTTGGACTCTGGGCTTTGATACCCTACCCCCCACCTACGGCTTCAAAGCCAAAGAGTTCCAGGTTCCCAAATTGGCTGCATTCCTTTTAACTCTTATGGCACTGGAGACTTACACAGCAATCCTCATAAGATAGTGACAAAGGCCCCTCTTCTAAGCAGTGAGATGTGTGGAGAGGGGCTAAGACCAGAATCAAAAGCCAGGCAAAAGGACTGACAGTCATGATGGATCCACTTACATTGATATCAGTGTTGTACAGAACTGAATGTGTATATTATAAACTGTGAAGACATCAGTGTGATAAAGTAGTATAATATAATGGAAGAAGTCTGAGTATGCTACTTTTTGATCTTTTAGATACAGACACAAAATAAGTTATTCGTAGTGATAAACCAAGCGGTAGAACTAAATGTATATTTAAAGAATAATAATAAATATTCTAAACTAAAATTGAGTGGTGGAGTAAGGAGGAGTGGAGAAGAAATACAGCTCTAATTCTTATCTCCTAGTTGCTTTGATAACTATATCACAAGCTAACATTACGAAGAGTGCAACTGAGAATGCAGATGTGACACTTTGGAGTAGGCACACCCCTAAGAACATGGGGTCAGCCTGCACAAAGAAAAAATTCAGGACAGAAAGAAATAGATGAATACATCGTAGAAGGAAACTTCGGACAGATCAAGGGAACAAAAAGTAATTTAAAAAGTAGATCTAAACAACACAATGAACAAGAGAAACTTGATTGATGTATACTGTCTGTCCTCTCTTATCTGCAGGTTCCACATCCATTCATTCAACCAACTATGGATCAAAAATATTGGAAAAAAACTCCAGAAAATTCTAGAAAGTTCCAAAATGTAAAACTTGGACCACATGTCAAACACTCTGTTAAATCCACGTGAATGAAGTGATGTGTGAGCAGAGCTTGTTGTGGCTTCCTGCCATTTTATAGATCTGTAGTCAGGCAGTGCTTGTTCCAGCATTATTTATCTTGCCTTTTGATCACACATGATGTAGCTAGGCCTATGGTGGATGCATCTGTACAAAACATAGACAGCCTTTTTGATCCAGTCTTTATTCCCTACCATGATGTTACATCCTTAGAGATGGCTGGCCATGGACTGAAGCCTCTAAACCATTAGTCAAAATAAACCTCTTCTCCTTTAAGTTGCAGGTGTCAGGTATTTTGTCCCAGTAACCAGAAAGCTATCAACATATAACCATACAAAAGTTAACTTTAAAAGAACCAAAATTCTTATTGTAGAAGCTAAAGTGATAAAAATATTAAAAGAAAACATAGGCATAAATATTTGTGGCTTCAGATTAGGCAATGACTTCTTAGCTATAATACATAAAGCACAAGTAAAGAAAGAAAAACGTAAGCCAGGCATGGTGGTGCATGCCCGTAATCTCAGCACTCTGGGAGGTTGGGGCAAAAGAATTACAAGTTCAAGCCCAGCCTGGATAACTTAGCAAGACCCTGTCTCCAATTAAAAAAATAAAAAGGTGGGGGGACTGTAGATCTAGCTCAGTGTGAAGGGCCTATGTTCAATACTGAATTAAAAAATAGAGAAAAGAAAAAATATATAAACTGGACATCATCACAATTTAAACATTTATGATTCAAAGAACACTATCAAGAAAGTGAAAAGACAACACATGGAATAGAAGAAAATACTTATAAATAAAATGATTTATAAATAATTCAGAATATATAAATAATGCAAGCAAATCAACTATAAAAAGACAAATTACCCAATTAAAAATTTAGCATAGCATTTGAATAGACATACCTCCAAAGAAGATATATAGAAGAAATAAGCATATGAAAAGATGCCCAACATCATTAGTCATTAGAAAAACATAAGTCAAAATCAAGAGATTCTACTTCATATTCACTAGGGTGGCTTATTTAAAAAGACCAAGAGTAACAAGTGTTGGCAAGGATATAGAACAGTCAGCGCTCTTACACATTTGGAATTGTAAAATGGTGCAGATATTTGAAAACAGACTGGCGGCTCAACATCGAGTTATCATCTCACCCAGCAATTTCACTCTTAGGTATATGCCCAAGAGGACTGAAAACACCTCCATACAATAATGTGTATCTGTTATTTATAATAACCCTAAATGAAAACAATCTAAGTGCTCATCAACTGATGAGTGAATAACACAGTGTGGCAAATCATGTAGTGTACCATGGGATTATTCAGCTCTGCAAAGCAAGGAAGAACTGATCCACGCTGCAACCTGGATGAACATTATGCTAAGTGAAAGAAGCAACACAAGGAATACATATTGTATGATTCTGTTTACATGAAACAGCCAGAATAGGCAAATCCATAGAGATGGAAAGTAGATTAGTAGTTGCCCGGAGGAGTGGGAGGAGGAGAATGAAGTCTTTGCTAATGAATGTGGGATTTCTTTTGGGGATGATGGTACTGCTGTGGGATTAGATAGTGGTGATGTTTGCATAACTTCATGAATATATTAAAATCAATTGAACTGTATAAGTTAAACATGTGAGTTTTATGGTTTGTCTCAAGTTTTTAAAAGGTGCTATAATTGTCACATACCATATTTGACTACCAGAAGTTTACTCATATGCACATTTTAATTTTTTTAAAATTTCATTTCTATGTAGTGGTTTTTTTCTTGACTTTTATTAGTACGTGTTTGCAGTACATAATGATTACATTCATTGCTTTTCATGAACGTGAATTTTTAAATTTTTCTTCATATATGTTTGTGATACCTAGTAATTACATTCATCTTGGGGAATTTGTACATACAAGTATTGCATCTTGATCAAGATAAGTAAAAATGATCAAGGTGTGATATGTGTATGGATATTTTCAAAAGACATTTTCTAGAACCAGTTATATATCTCTTGGATATCTCACCCAAACAACTCTAACTTAGATGAAGGATAAAAAAAGGCTACGAATATGTAAACTAGAAGATGACTTGTCAGGGGGATTTTATGGAGAGAGGTTTGCCAGAAGCCCCAATCTTCTGCAAGGATTGAGGTCTAGGGGGTGCGTTTCTCTGTGAGTTAGGTCTAATCTCACTGGAGAGCTATGTCCCTCTGCCACTTTAGAGGGCACAGTGGTCGGGTGCCTGACACAGACCTACACAACCAAGGGGTGGCCCCAGCTGTGGAGTCTTCTGGGAACAGAAGCTAACTGATGTAGGAGACTCAGGTCCTGACCAAGTGATATCCATAATATCCAAAGAGCAAGTCTCTCAAGAACCCCCAAGAGTGCCCACAACAACAAGTGTCAGCTTGAAATATCTTATAGTCCCCAGATGACATGGGATCCCTACAGCAGCAAGAAGCATTTCAGAACATTTTGCCAATTACTGCTCTCCTTCTCTGCATGGACTTTGGTGAGGCCCGAAACAGCAACTGATAAGAGAGAGAGGCAGTAAGTAGAAATAGGGAATGGAGATCACTTGAGTATTCATTTCAAGAGGTCCCCAGCCAGGCTTAAGGTAGATGAAATGGCTTGGTTGAGGTCCCCCAGCTGGTTGCTGGTGGAGCCTTTTTCTGAGCTCTTGGTCATGCTGCTGTCCCACAAGAGAAGATGGACATCTCTTCAGCAGATGTGGAAATTTGTGATTCCTAGCTGTTAATTTAGAGCAGGCAAAAGACAGGGAGAGAAATTATGAAGTGCAGGAGCAGAATTGTGCTACGGGAGCAAGAAGAAAGTCTAGCCTTGTGGAGACCCACAAGATTGCTCTCATCTTCAAGATTCCTGGAAAATTTTCATGCATAGAGGGTGTTCCCATGAGCATTGCCTTCAGCAAACTAAACACTTTTCTCTACAGAGATGAAAGAGAAAGAGGGAGCTTTTGCGAAGTAAATCACATGAAGTTAACAGCTTTATGGGCTGCGAATGCATTTTTTTTTTTAGCAGGTTGAAGATTGTAGGAAATATTCATCGATAAGTACTTTCTCACCTCTGACACCTATGGTACTGCATAAATTAATTTCTTTAACAGGTAATGATCAGCACTTTCTCTAGAGTGTCTTGGTCTTAGAGACTTTGTAAGTTTATTTCAGGATGTGCTTAAACACAAAGAATATATTGTGATAGGTTCTAAAATGTTCTATGGTTCATTCAAATTCAACAAAGGATACAATGCAGAAGACACATTCATACCTGGGGTCAAATGAGCAGCTTTGCTTTAAAGATGATACGTGGTTAAACATTTATTGATGTATCATAAGACAGGACTATCACAAATGTGATACCTGGTATTATGTTGGTTGCTCTCTTGAAATACTTCTTCCAAAAAATATCCAACTCTATTCAGAATTGAAAAGGATGCTTATGCTATACATTTTTATCTATAAAAGGAAAAAATTTTTCATTATATTTACATTCTTAAAAAGCAGCAATATTGGGCTGGGGATATAGCTCAGTGGCATAAGTGCCTGCCCGGAAAGTGCAAGGTACTGAGTTCGATCCCCAGTACCAAAAAAAACAAAAACAAAAACAAACAAACAAACAAACAAAAACACAGCAGTATTTCTAAAGTATGCATTTAAGAAATGATGTTTAAATATTTTGACAACACAGGCCAATGAAATCAGTAAGTAGATCAGATGTTTAGTCACTAATCTAATTCAACCCTTCCATTTTACAGGTGAGGACAACAGAGGCCATGTGTGAGGCATCAATGGTGAGTTCATGTTATTCTAAGATCACTCTACCTTCTCCCAACTAGTGTTGCCAGAAGATTGGAAGTGCCTGGGATGTGGCCAAACACTATTTATCAAATATCTTGTATAATTTTCTCAAAGCTCTTATTCAATGCTAACTTAAGCCAGACAATAGGAGTTGACTCACAGTGGCTAAATCTATTTTTTCTTTAGCTTTGTTGTTCTCCTGTTGAAAATGAGTGAGAAGAACTTTATATATTGTCCTTGATCTGTGGACATCATTTTGGCCTTTCCATACTTCCTTGGGATGGGGAATGCAGGGAAGAAGGGGTTTAAGACTGCACCATCACAATGACAGGTGGATTTGTAGTGTTTTGCTTTGTTTCTTGTTGTTGAGGAAGGGCAGATATTAATAAGCTTTGGGATGTGTAGGTCCTATTGAAGCCTGCCAGATACTGGCACCTGCCTCCATACCAATACACCGGGGGGAAGAGGAAATGAGAAGCATGGTTTCCAGCAGCTGCTGTGGCATTTGGTTGACCAGCTGTGGCTGTTCTCTGTTCACAAAGCACCTGATGATCAGATTTGCCACTTCTTTAATGAAAAAGAAAGCAGGGCTGTGAAATAAACACAGAATCAAATGTTATTATTCAATAATAGGCGTGAGTCTGTGAGTTTGTTTCCTATGGCTATTATAACAAACTCAGTGATTTAAAACAACATATATTTATTCCTTAACAGCTCTGAAAATCAGTTTCCCTGGGCCAAATTCAAAGCATCACCAGGGCTGAGTCATCTCCAAATCCAAGGGGAGACTCCATTTCCTTGCCTCTTTCAGCTACAGCATTCCTGAGTTCCTTATCTTTGGACATTTCCTCATCTTCGAAGTCAGCAGCACGGTAACTGACCTCAGTCTTTACATTGTCCTTATCTCTATAGTCGAATCTTCCTCTGCCTCTCTTATAAGACCACCTGAATAATCTAGGACAATCTACCCACGTCAAGACTGTCCATTGAATCACACTCGCAAAGACTCTTTTGCCATATAAAGTATAACATTTACAGGTTGAAGGAATTATATCCTCAACCTCTTTGGGAAAGGGATTATTCAGTCAACCACTGCCTGCAAGGTCAGTAAGCTTCTTCATGGATACACCTGATGTAATTCACTCTACATGACCATTGGGTATGGTCACTGCTGTATACCGTGGGATCCCAGGTGTCTGAAGGAGTTCATGTACTTTCCCAAGGGCCCAATTCACACCTAAGGAAGGGCATGGGCCCTGGTTAGATTTGTCCCCATGGCAGCTACTACACATTACACTCAGTCTGTACTCCTGCCTGGAGAAAGCTGTGATCGATGAAGTTTGTGCAGATGCAGAGGTGTCTTTATCTGAAATGTTTGGGGCAAGAAATATCATTTTTGTTGTTGTTGTTGTTGTTTTTCATGTCTTGGGATATTGCCTCATATGTGATGAGATATTTTGGGAATGGTGTCCAAGTTTAAACATGAAATTCATTTATGTTTTGAATATACTTTCTATACAAAGCCTAAACATAATTTTCATAGACTATTTTAAATAATTTTATTTATGAAACAGAGTTTGATGCTGTGGAATTATTTTTTTATTTCTGGTACCTTGTCAGTGCTCCAAAAGTTTTGGATTCTAGAGCATTTTGGATTTTGGATTAGCCAGGCTCAACTTTCAGGAGTAAGGAAGGAGTGGAGGTAAGTGTCTGTGCTCTGTCAGCATTTGTGTAGAAGGATGTGTGAAACACAAAATTCCACTTGGGTTTAGTTTTTGCAAGTTAAACCACAAAAGGTGGATGAATATCAGGGGACTTTCCCTATTAATTTAAAAAATTACAGTTAAAGCTATAATATGATAATATATTTAGATATCAACCCAACTGAGTCCTTTTGCAGTGATATATACTGTAAGCAAAGGTTTGGAGAGAATGGACAGTCTCTTGGACTTCACGGGAAGTATAAATCTGTAGACTTTTCTGGAGGACAATGTTAGATCAGCTTTCAAATACCTGAGAAATATGCATAGCCACTCATTCAATATCATCTTTAAAGTATCTAGAAGAAAAACAAAACTGGGGTTTTAAAAAGTGTTATGCATGAGAATATAACTCCTAAAGTTATGTGTAAGTCAAAATCAGTTGAACTGGGAGTATGGTAATAGTTACATTAGTGGTCATCATGTGATAGCTTTCCACGCAGCCATTACAAATCATGTTTTAAAAGATTATTTAATGACATTGCCAAATAATCATGTAACGTAAAATTTAAAAAGCATGTTATAAGATGGTGTTCATAAAGATCCCCAATTTTAAAAGTTATGCATCATAACAAAAAATGGACAGGTATGTATGTCAGAATGTTAAAGTTCATTATCTCTGAGATTACAGGTGGTATTAATTTCTATTTTTGAGCTGTTCTGCATCTATATATTTTCCACAATAAACATGTATTAATATGTATTGCTGTCATGGCAAGAAACAAACACAACAAAGCAATTTGTACTTGTCCATAGGAAAATTTGTATTTGTCAATATAAAAAATGAACACAGCTGCAGGAAAATCAAATCTAAGTCATCATCCCTTCTCCTTGTGCAGTGTTCCTTGGATGGTCCAGGGTCAAGCTATTTAGGGAATGGAATCTATACATACTTCCTGGGGAGGGGAGCCTCCTTCCTACCAGCTGTCTCCTCTGAGACGAGGCCCTGTGGCATCTGCTTTGCAGCCTATCTGACCCCACAACACTTTGCCACATGTCAGTAAATGTGTTGCTTGTCAAGGTTGAACGATATTGCTTTCCTTTTAGCTGCCCATTTAGAGCAAAATTTGAGTAGTCTTTTTTTGCTTTCCTTCCTATCTTGCATCGGTGACCTCCTTCTGCAAATCCCCGAGTTGAGAGCACAGCAGTAAGTTGTAACTACCTATTGTACAGCTCTTAGAGTAGTTGTAACCACTGCAGTAAGTTGTAACCTGTCATTCTCTCCTTTCCTTTAGTCATGAGCCTTGCCCTGAAAGCTAATCTTCTGGTTAGATGAATAATCTCGAACTTATTTTCTTTTGCATATTAATCAAGTATTGAAATGTCTTCTTCTTTTTAAAGATGTTGATTGATCTGTCCTAAATCATTCAAAAAAAAAAAAACCCAACACCGAGTTTGTCCACTCTCCTGGACCCTACCTCCCCCAAACCTGCTAAGCACAGCCAAGATGCTCTTAACTTCTGATCCTTAGATTATGGTCCATATTACTCACTTTCACTCTACTTACTATGCCTTCAAGCCATCTTCCTGTTGCTCAATGGAGTTTCATTTTCAAATTAATTCTTTATTTGTGTGTGTGTGTGTGTGTTTAAAATACATAGATATACAGCCAAATGGTAGCACAGCAATTAGATGTGATTGTCCATTGGGTAAACTACTTTGTATTAAAACTGTTAAAAGTCTGTTCAGGCTACTCCACGAACATTTATATATTACTTCTTAAAAGGTGACCTTGAATTCTGAAACAAAAATTAGGACACTTGACCTGAAAAAATATTTTTCTTGCTATTTAATTATCTATTTGGTTAATGTCTCAAAAACAGATTACAATTAAAGAATATTTAGTTTAAAATTTTTGAAAGTTACCTGTACTAATAGTAATAAATTTTATACCATTGGAACTATTTTAGTCTTCAGTAGCTGGCTACTGTACTGCTACTGTTTTTTTTTTTTTCCTGTGTGTGTGATATTCACAGATTCTTAATCTTCTTTGTATGAAGTAGTATTATATGAATAATTCCATGGATATTAGAATATGCAATATCTCAAAACATTTTACATTTACCCATCATTAACTTATCAGCCCCAAACACATTTACCACTAAGTGGCAACTGGTCCTGGCAGTTTATTGTGTCCTATTCTTGGCCACTAGATGAAGCAATGCTGAAAAGGTCTTCGTAGGTTGGGAAAACTATACTTAAAGAAGTGATATTATTTGTAAGGAATGCAGAATAGGAAGGTTTAGAACAAGAGTTCCAGATTCTTGTTGTTCAGGTGGATGTGTCACTCACTGTCCTATCTGATCTATTGTTTGATTTTATAATTTGCTTATCAAAAGTCATTTTTAAAAATACTGAAATATGCAGAAGCATAAAGAAAAAAACTGAATTTCAACATTCAGAGACAGCTTCTATTAAGATTTTGACATCTTTTAATAATTTTCTGTTGATATGTAAGTATATAAAGGTCATATTAGATATATAATTTTGTATTCTACTGTTTACATATGTTGAGCATTTCTTTACATAACTTAAAACTCTCAAGAACATATTTTTTTTTCAGTTCTTAGTATTGGGTGCAGGGCCTTCTCATTGAGCTACAGCTCTCAGCCCATTTTTTAACTTCTTTGGGATAGGATATCACTAAGTTATTCAGGCTGGGCTTGAATTTGAGATCCTGCTACCTCAACCTCCAAGAATGCTGCGATTATAGGTATGCACAATCACACCTGGCAAGAACATAATTTTTCAACTGTGTAAACTCCAAGATGATAGAGATCTTTGTTTTGCTAACCAGCATCTACCAGGTCCCTAGGGTAGGGCCTGGACATAGTGTGCACCATATACTCTGTACATTTGTACAAATACACATTTGTAGTAGAATGTACTTTATTTACACTTAAATAATGGATAATCTTTTTTCTTTTATAAATTATATTGCTATGAACTCTTTTGGCCACATTTACAAATCATGGGGGGGAGTTAGTCAGTTTTTTGTTGCTGTGGAAAAATACCTGAAAAAATCGACTTAGAGGAATAAGACTTATTTATTTATTTATTTATTTTGGTACCGGGAATCAAACTCAGGACCTTGTGCTTGCCAAGCAGGCACTGTGCCGCTGAACTATATCACTGGCCCAGGAATAAGGTTCATTTTGGCTCACAGTTTTAGTGGTTTTAGTTCTTGGTCACCTGGCTGTGTTGATTCTGGGCCGCTGTGAGGCAGAACATCATGGTGGAGAGGATGTGTTGGAGCAAAGCAACTCACTTCACGACAGCCAGAAAACAGAGGGAAAGAAAAGGAGAGACCATGGATGAGAGTTAGTCCACAAGGATGCACCTCCATGATCCGCTCCCTTCAACTAGCTCCACGTCTTAAATTTCCTTCACCTCCCAGTAATGTCATCAAATTATGCATCCATCCATGAATGGATAAATCCACTGATGAAGATACGGCTCTCATGATCCAATCATCTTCCAAAATCCCCACTTCCAAACACATGAGTCTTTGGGGGTAAAATTTAAATCCAAACCATAGCAGAGGTTATTTCCTAAGAATTGATTTCCTAAAAGTATAACTGCCAAGTCTAATACCATAGATATTTTTATGGTCCTTAATGCTAATTATTTTTCAGTTATATGCCTAGCTTCAAGAAGACTAGTAGAGGTTGTAAATGAGAATGATCTCTATGGACAGAACATTGATCAGTTAGTAGACTGCCAAACCACAACTTTTCTGAAATAATTTGACCAAGATATCTAAGTAGTCAGAGATGACAAGGAAGAGTTAAATCAATGATTCTAAATATTGACCACTCTATATTTATATGAGGAGGACTTACTTATTTATTCAATGAATGCATATTGAGTGTTAGTAATGAGTCAGATGTGAAACTCTGGGAAGCCATAGTAAGGACCAACCCTACTTAGACAGGCCTTATAGTCAAGTTGAGGGGAAGGAGCCATACTATCTTGGAATGCTGGGTCAGAGAGAGACTTCAGAGTTCATTTCTTCCAGTAAGTTTGGGGAAACTACATGTTATTCAGTTGTTTCTTAACATATTGTGTTTCTTTACTTAGGAAAGGGATATTAAACAGCATTAGCATTTGGAGAGAGAAGAATGTAAGGAGTTAGGCACAGAAATCTACAAATAGAAAAAGTCTAGATGAATTATTGGGGCTCATAACTTCCTAAGGCCTTGGTTTTCAACTATAAAGTATTAACATTTGAAATCCAACTCCTGACTTTGAAATCTGAGCTTCAGTGTTCTTTGCCTATTGGTTTAAAGGTAATTTCTATCATATAATATAATATTCACTCCTTCTTAATGCAGAACTTTGTGTTTATAGACAAATACAAGACTTAAGAAAACTTAAGCTACCCCATGATTAACTGTCAATATTCTATTCTTTATAATAAGTTGGCAGAATTGTGCCCCCATGTACCTTGTGCCCAGTTGTCTGGATAGCTTGTCCTTTCCTCTCTCCTGTGCTTGCCATACCCAGAGCCAAGACCATCTAGAAGCACCCTGTAAAATCTTTCCACACTATTCCTTGGGTTAAAGTGTGCCTTCGAATGATAGCATGGCAAGTTTGTACTGTTGTACAGACAGTGAGTATTTTCCTCTAATTTCATTTGCTTTCTATTTATTTTGGAGTGTGGACCATCATCATTGATGTTTCACCCATGTCCCCTCCTAGATGAGCAGTAGCTGGGGCACTTCTGTGGTACTGAGAGGACCAGGAGTGGCAGTCCACTGACCATGGTGCTAATTCTCAGTTGCTGAAGGAACAGCCTTGAGGTAACATCTGGAGGATAAAATCAGATAAAACCATCCATCTAGTTTATCAGTCTGAAGGACCTGTGTGGGGAAGAGCGTAGTCCACAGGAAGCCATGGAAGAGGCAAGAGGGTTCTCACTGGAAGGGAGATGGAGCCTGAGCGCTGAGAATGGCTGTGGCAGCTTTTTATAAGCAGTTGTCATCTCTGGGGATGGCAGAGAGCTGCCAGTAAGATCCACAACTAGACCTGGCCAACTCTTAAGCAACTAGAACAGTAGATGTTCCCAGTCAGGTGTTGACGGACACCAGATGACTTTTTCATAAACAATAACTGTAATAGATTTTACTGGATTGGAACACACTTTCCTTCTTTCTTTCTTTCTTTCTTTCTTTCTTTCTTTCTTTCTTTCTTTCTTTCTTTCTTTCTTTCTTTCTTTCTTTCTTTCTTTCTTTCTCTCTTTGGTGGTGCTGAGGATCAAACCCAGGGCCTTGTGCATGCAAGGCAAGAACTCTACCACTACCACTGAGCCACATACCCAGCCCCAAGAATACACTTTCTTAACATACTTAGTTGCTAGCAAGCTCATCAATAGGAGAATGGACATCAGCCTCCAAGGCTGTTCAGTGGTTACACTTTCTCCAGCTTTCTGGACAAACGCTTTGGAGGAAAGACTGCTAGACTTCTCTAGTTTCGGGTTCTTGTAGTTATAAGGGCAAGTACTGAAGATGAGCTAAAAAGAAAAAAGAAGGAAAGCTTTTCTTCCATGAACTAAGTCTTAGAAGACATTGGCATCCCTTGCCTTCTTTCCCCACACTTAAAAGACAGCAAGAGCTTTACGTCTCTACCCCATCATTATCAGTGGAGACTGTGATGTTGTCTTTTTTTGTGCTTAACTATGTAGGTGACTTGAAATTTACTCTTTCCTCCTGCTAATAATTACTGGGCTAAACTGGTCCTGGATGGGCTAGTTTCAAATTTTTCTCTGGGAACCTGCTCCATCTCTTCTCACACTTGCTGTCTTTCGTTTGTTGAGCAGTGGCAAATATGCTACCCAGTTTCAAAGTTATGTAAGGTGAATCTTCCCTCATGCAGAAAGAAATGCCAGAGGAGGTAATGGGGCCAGCTTTCCTTGATGTTTTATTAGGCACTCAATTCTTGGTTTTAAACTAAGTTTGCCAGTTGTTTACATTAAAAGATATGTATATCTACACTGGCACCATTTGACTCAAATTAGTATCAGGTATGACCTGAATGAAGATGTTTTCAATATTCAATACTTATTGATTTCCCACTGTTGGTCAGGAATTGTGTTATCTGCTATGAGATTTATATTGACAACTGAAATATTCTTTGTTGCAAATAACTGATTCTTGTGAGGGAGACATCATAAAACATTTGTGATACACTGTGATTAATATTTAGGTATAAGTAAAAACAATGTGGAGCCACTTTGAAGGCTCCAGGAAAGTACTATCTGGCTCAGAAAATGCATTGAAATGGACCTCTGAACCTACTCATGTGGAACTCTGTTTCTTTGAACATCCCAAATACTTTCTTGGTGTCACATGGCTTGATGTTCCATTGTCTTCAGACATCTATCTCCTCAAACTTCAAATCTTCTGTGCTTTAATTCTTTTCTCCCCATCTGACATAATAAATATCTTACTTTTTATTTGTGATTAGTAGTGATAATCAACTATTACCCCTTTTCCTCACTAGAAATGTAGTCTCCATTCTTATACAGCAGTATCTCCATACCTAGAATAGAGGCTGCCATAAAGAAAGTGTCCAATAAATATTCATTGACTGAAACCAAGGATGAGGAATTTGATCATTTATGCAGAGTTAAAAATACATCTAATGGGGCCGGTGATATCGCTTAGTGGCATAAGCGCCTGCCTGGCAAAGGAGAGGTCCTGAGGTCGACTCCCGGTACCCACATAAAAAAAAAATCTAATGGACTAGGCATTTTGCTTTTATTCATTATGTAGCCAAAAAATTTCAAGGGGAAATATTAGATAGAATTTGGCAGAAAAAAGTTACCTTCTAATCGATAATTAATAACTATTTATTGAGTGCCATCACATACTAGGCACATTGTTGGATAGTGATGGTAAATAGAAACTCAAGAGACCTCTTTGCCTTCAATGTCTAGGTGGGAAAGAAGATAGGAGACAATGTACAGAAAGATAAATAACATCAGGCTGATGACCGAGACAGGGAAATAATATGAAATACTCAAGAAGAAAAAAAGAACATGCTAAAGGAACATTGTCATAGTCTGTTTGGGCTGCTGAGACAAAAGCCTCAGAACCTGTGTAGCTTTAAACAGTAGAAATTTATTTGTCACAGGTCTGGAGGCTGGAAGTTCCAGGTCACAGAGCGAGTATGGTTAGGTGCTGGTGAAGGCCCTCGCTTGGTGTGCAAATCATGGACTCCTTCACTTACGAAATTCTTTTCTCCTGCGGTGGAAAGAGAGTGAGAGAGCTCTCTGAGGTCTCTTTCACGAAGGTTTAATCTCATTCATGAGGGCTCCTCCCTTATGATCCAAATTACCTCGCAAAGGCCCCCCCCCACATCCTAATACCTTTCATTGGAGGTTAGAGTTTCTACACACGAATTTTAGCAGGACGCCAACATTCAGTCCATAACAAACTTCTAAGCAACAATGACCATGAGTTGATTAAGGGCAGAGTTTCCTGGAAAATTCAGAATTTGATGTGGAGAGCAAGAAAGAGATGAAACCTATGGAAAGGGGCTGATGGTGGTGGAAGAGTATGTGGAGGGCTCATTACTGATGGAGATGACTGCAAAGCTGTGGCCAACTCTACAGCATGGAGCAGTCTTTTGAGATTTAGAAGAAAGTCCTTCACAGAAGTTGTCTTGGGAGGCTGTATAATCCCAACAACACTATCTGTGTTCCAACCATTTTGAAATGACCATTTGGGGACGGTCTATGAGGCTATGATTTTGTCTTTTGAACTTTCTTGATGTTGATATACTTCATCACTGGGAAACACATATGATGTATTAAGAAAAGCCAACAGTAGTTCATGGGCAAAATGGGCTAAGGGCCTCGTTTGGTGTGCAGACAAAATCTGTGTGGAGTCTCAACAGAACTGTAACTGTTAAATCAATGGATTTTCAGATATGTCACATGTATTAGAGGCCAAGACAATCCCAAAGATGGGATTTAAACGTTCTGTTTTTGCAAAAGTCACCTTCTATGGTAACTGTTTTGAAAGCCGTTGCTCATTTGAAAGAATAATTATTTTTAAAAAGCAGCCAGTACTACTCCTTTATAAGTCACTCTTCACAGTTGTGAATATAGAATCCTTTGTCATTGCTCTCAGTTCCCTCTATTAACCCTTCCTTTATTTATTGGAATTTCCCCCACTTGGATTTGGGTATGTTGAGGTGGTGAGAAATGTTTTCTATGACTTAAGAGCAATGTAAGACAAAGAGCATAAATTCAGCTCTTTAACTCCATTTTTTGGTAGAAAGCAATTGGAGTTTTTCTAGCCATTAATTTTTAGATGAGCTTTAGAAGTGTGGTCAAAGGAGGTTTTTAACTTTGACTTTGACCTTAATCAAAGAATAGTTTGATGGCTGGGAATGTAGCTCTGTGGGAGAGGACTTGCCTAGCTCGCTCTACCACTACAGGACCTGAATTGGATCCCCAGCACTGTAAAACAAAAAACAAACAAACAAACATTCTACTCCTATTCCCTGATCTGCCATACCCAGCTACAGACGTGAAACAGACTTTGGTCTTGGGCCTTTGTCCTCAAATACTCGGATGATTGACAACACTCATAGATAATCTCTAAACTTTGCCTAGGCTTTCTTGGGTAGATACCAATTTTACATACAAATGGAATGATCAATAATTGGATTTAACATTGGAATCTATGGAATTTATTTCCTTTAGAGAAACATGAAGATTTCTACAAGACAAAATATTAATGAGTAATATTAAAAAGGCAGGCTTGGTTACTGTGCCTTTGAAAACATTCATTTCCATGTATGTAACTTAGTGTGGACTGCCAGGGAGGAGCGAGGTAAGTGTGGATATCAAGGAGGATAGTTTGTCACTAGCTGCTGACAAATACATCCTAAACACAAGGGATCACTTAGTAAGAGAAAACCTTGTTAAAAGTGAGGAGGTCAGGTTTCAGGAATGCCAGCTCAATTGTCACCTTGGCACTCAGCATCCGCAAGACTTACAACTCGTAAGGCACAGGCATAACAGTGTTCTCTGGTCTTAGTACTCATATGGCATTAAGTTAGGGAATCACGGAGCATAATTCATTTTCCCAAGCTCATGCTTAGTTTAAAACATGTCACTGTCACTTACTGTTGGTTGGACTTGTCACCAAGACTAGGTTGTATATTCCTTGAATTTAGTATGGGATACTTATGTCCACTTAGCCTAGCAAGTGTTGAACTAATTAAAAATAGTTAAATATCCTGTTGAGTTATTGTAGGGACTACCATTTGTAATAGGATAATATTGATTCTCAAAATATCTGTAGAGCTATGTAGAGGTCCGAAAGGAAGGGAATGGGGAATAAAGTACATATTTCTTTAGGTAAATTATTTTACAGCAGACTTTTCTACCCCTCTGAAACATCTATAGCTATGCAAGTCATTTAGCTATGCGGTTTGCTTTATTCATGATTGCTGCATGATCTGTAATTTTAAAGGTGATGTACTAACTGGTGTTTAAGCAGGAAAGTAGAGAATGTGGTATTTGCAATGAAATGCAGAAGAACAGGAAAACATGAGCCAGTTGGTGCTTTGTAAATCATTATTACCCTTGCTTAATAAAGTAATAGATGCTTCAGAATTGCTTTGAAGTGGTTGCCAACTTCTTCACAGTGCTGTGAAATCTAATACTTCTGCCTTTAAACAGTGTGTGAAAGTGCAAACAGTAGTACTTGTGAATTCATTCAGTGACTTCCAAACAGTAGTCTGGGCAGGGAAGGGGAATAAGAAGACTGAAAAAGGAGGGGGAAGGGGCCTGCACGAGATTCAATAGTTGGATGTCAGATTTGGCTGACTTTTAGTTATGCAGGCTTGAACTTTACAGAGATAAATGGTGGTTTCCCAAAAGGATCCAAAGGAATTAAAGGAAGGAACTTTGATCTTCTTAACAATTTTTTTTCTAATTTAATAAGCACATGCAGAGTTAAGTGAAAGGCAGTTCAACCTCCATTTAATTAAACACTTGTTGGGACACCAAATTTTAGAAGGTGGAAATTAATGTACAAATAATAAAAGCAGAGAGGTCAGGAGAGTCTTTCATGTGCTTGGTCTGAGACGACTACTGCAGGAGGCTGGCCTAGCCTTCCATGGAAATCGTTTTACATTATCTGCCTTCCCTCCCTGAGCAGGTGGTCCATGTGCTGAAGTTCTCGAAAATGTCAAGATCCATTTTTATAAGTGTCATAAATGCCACACAGGAAACTAGGGAAGCTTTATATCCAGCAGTGTGTCATGAACTTGGCTATATATTCATAATCCCTGCTTTATTTAGGAAGAACATGATAACCACATTGCTGTCCTTGCCCAATTTGCTTGTTAACAAAGTAGGTTAGAACGAAGGTTGACTTTCTGGCTGCTCAATGCCTGCTGAATTGTGTAAGAGAAATCTGAATCTGTGGCTTTAGATCTTTCTGAAGCAACGAGCCTCTACATCAGAAGACCACAGCAAGGATTTTCTGGTGCCACACCCTGGACATTCAAATGAGTCACGTGCTGAGATGAAGCAGTCTTCATTGGACCATTGGTCCAGAACACTGGTTTTCTCCAAAAGTATATCATCTAGGTATGCTTCAACTTTGTTTTACCATGAAAAATCTAGATTCCACAGCAGCGATGTTCAATAAAGCTTTCAAAAATTGAGAAAAATTTCTGTATCTGTACTGTCCAATATGGCACCCACAAGCTACACATGGGTACGGGAACTACCCGTAATAGTAAGGGTAGTAATGGAAACTTGCATTTCATTTTTTTAATTTTTGATTTATTTCAATTAAAGAAGCCACACGTGTCCAGTGGATTCTATACAGAACAGCACAATTCTGGAGGAATGCTGCAGGAATGTAAGCACCTGCTTTTTGTCAAATTTCAAATGGATTGAGGAGTTGGGATGTAGCATTTTCCTGGCATGTGCAAGACCCTGGGTTTGATCCCCAGCACTGTCAAATGAATGAATGAATGAATGAAACAAAATAGAATGGATGGAGACAATGTTCAATGTATGTTTTTAAAGTTTAGAAACTTCCACTTATTTTTCTCATGATGGTACAACACTTATCATAAAAACAAGGTATGTTCTTGAAGTATAAGTCCCTTACATAAAAAAAGGAAAAGAAAAAGCAAAAATAAGGCAAAAAATCAAACACCTGAATTTACAGGTGTTCCTGGAGAAGGACTGATGATTATTGCTTGGCCAGATATTTGCTGTGATGAAAACTGGTAGTGTCTCAGCAGGCAGATCATTTTCCTACTGTCAGTCACTTCTGGTTACTGGGTTCTTGCACTTCCAGTTGTGTTGAAGAGCCATCTAACTCTTTTCCAAGGCATATCTTAGGGAAAAACAAAACAGAGAAGACGATGTGCTAAGTGTGAGAAAACGCTTAATAAGTCAGGTTCTAACTTGCTTCTGGGTCATTCCATACATGACTGTAAGTCACTTATTTGGAATGTGGAACAGGCTTCTTTGTGAAAACACTTTTATAATTTGCTAATTTCCAAGGCTAGCCCCAGGCAGTCTATTTGGCACATCATAAAACTCAAGTACAGTGTATTTTAATACAAATATTGGAAAATGCTTCTGTGGAACACTAGTCAATGAAAACCCATATCAAAATCTAGAGAGACTAACTAGCTAATATTGCTCTCTAAAAACATACATGAAATTTAAAAATTAAATGAGAGCTAATTTTTTGTTTTGTTTTAGAGAGTAGATTTCTCAAAGAAAAGCAGAATAAGATTAGATATAGAAGGAGATTTGGGGGAACCATCTGCAGAGGACATTTTGAGTATTCTGAGTGTTTGCACTTCTTAATTCTAGCCCTATATTTCACTTCAAAATACTTCATTTCAAAGTTGATGGCTTTCTTTTTCTTGTCTGCGGGCATGCCAATAACTCTGCTCTTAGAATCACTAAGTAGCTCTGCTTTGATTTATGAGGTGAACAGACAGGGGGAGGGAAATTTGAGAGCGAAAAAGGGACAGATAAATACTGGACAGAATTTGAAAGAAAGAGAAAAAGAAGAAATCAAGGTTTAGGATGAATGACGGAGGTGAAATTTACAGACTAGTGAATAATAATTGCGCCCTTTCACAGAGCATTTCCACCTAACACCAACAACCAGACCAGATTATTTACATTAATTACTTCATGTTGCTTTCATGACAAATTCCTCATATATCAAAACCAAATTTCAGAGATAACCCTGCACTCCTTCCTGGTAAAAGTAGATGCTTCTGGATGTTCAAGCCTATCTACCATCAAAGACCCTTCCATTACTACCCTGATACCACGCTGAGCCAGCAGTGAAACACAGAGGAGGTGGGGGAGTCTTTTGCAAAGGATGACAAGGTTGGTGAAGAGGAGAGTTGGGTGGGCTCCTGCTGCTCCAGGCCCCAGAGAGGTTAGGAAATGAGTTAAGAGTTGGTGAGCAATAAGATGGATTTGGTCACTGGGTAATTGCCTGGTAGCAGGAATTAGAGTTTTGACAAGCCAGGAGTCCCAAGGGCAAGGAATGCCCCTGTTGCACCTGTGCTCATGACAGCAGAAGCATTCGTGACCACATGCAATCACTGACCATGGCCAGTTGTGGTGGCACACGTCTGTATTCCCAGAACTCCGGGAGTCTGAGGTAGAAGGACCACAAGTTCTAGCCCAGCCTGGGCAACTTAATGACTTAGCAAGACCCTGTTTCAACAAACAAACAAACAAACAAACAAACACCAAAAAAACAGGGCTGAAAATGTGGCTCAGTATGAAGGTCTTGGGTTCAGTCTCCACAACCAGGGAAGATCGTGCACCTGCGGCTCGGAATGTGTTGGGGAGTTTTTGGATTTGCAGGGGTCACTTTTTCAGGGAACTTGCTTCAAAGAATGTTTTCCCTAGCCTCAAAGGGTAAGGGTATAAAATTTATTCAAACAATCTACCTTTTGGGGGATACCTACTACCCTTTATCAATCCTTCCACACTCCACAAATATTTAAACAACACTGGCATACCTTGGGCACTCTTTGGTATCACATAAAGTGAACATCAGCTCCACATACAGGTGATATCTTCAAAGAATCAAATTTTAATTCACTTAACCTTTTATTTTAGTAAAGGCTCCTCTCTACTCCGTGTACTATAGCACTGTGTGGCATTAAAAAACAACTTAAAGGAAACAAAAGCATTTTCCTTGTAGTATATTTATAACTTCCTCTGGATTTAAGGGCTTGCCATGGCTGAAAAGAAAACTAAATATAAACCACATTTGTATTTTTCTTCAGAAGCCTACTGGGCATTAAAAAGGAAGGATGAGAATATGATCTTTGTGCAAAGGCTTTCTGTGTAAATGAACAGCTGTATGTAGCCCAGGGAAGCAGTTTGTTACTTAAAATAGAATCTATCTAACTATAGCAACTCAGAGCATTTAATACTCAGATTCTGCATAGGCAGAAATAAATTCCAAAAAGGGTGTATGATTAAGGAGTGAGAGTGTAGAAGTAATCAGAACTATGGCCCCACATCTAGGGTTGCATAATCGTGTGTTAGTGTCAATCAAATATGCTTACTTCTCGCACTTAAGATTTTACTAGTCTCCGAGACAATTAGGAATCAGTGTGTAACGATGAATCTGAAAGGAAAAACAGTGCATGTAGGCTATTTTTAGCACAGTAAATCAAACTGTTTTATAAGAAAGACTAGGGAGAGTAAATAGAAAAGAAAGAAAATATACATGCGGAGGAAAAAAACATGTATAAACTTGATGTATAGCAATAGTTTAATAAAGATTTGAGGTACATCCTGAAGAACTTTCAAGACATTAATTTTAAAATGGTCACCTCTGTATTTTATTAATATTTGCTTAATTAAGATATCTAGAGGTCTACTTTCTATGATGAATTCAAATATTAGTATTTACTATATCGATTAACTACTTAATTTTGTCAACCAGTGCTTAAAACCAGATTGTGTCTACTCGCCAAATTAGTTTTAAATCTCAGGCTTTGATGTGCTAGGTTGGGGTCTTTGGGAAATAATTGGGTTTGGAGGAGATCATGAGGTGTGGGCCTTCCTGATGGAATTAGAGCTCTCATAAAAGCACAAAGGGACACCGGAGTTCTCTTTCCCTCCCTCTAACTTCCCTCTCCCTCTCCACCACATGAGTGCACAATGAGAAGGCATGTGTCGGCACGCCTGGAAAACACCCTGACCAAGAACCTAATACAACAGTACCTTGCTATTGGACTTCCAGCCTCCAGAGTTATGTGGCATAAATGCATGTTGTTTAAACTTCAGTCTGTGGTATTTTATGATAGCAAACTGAGGAGGCTAGTGTAACCTGCATTGCCACATAGTTTTGAAAAAATTGTGTGGTTATGGCTCAGTAATCAGTCAGTTAGGCATATTTATTCCTCTCTATATTCCTTTTCCTTCCTTATCTAAAGTTGAAATCCTTTGAAAACATCAACAGGTAAAGACTTCTCCCAATATATTCTCTGATCCCACTTGGCCTACACTTGATAAAATGTTTAAAGCACTCCCACAATACGTAGATTTACAATTTTTAACTAAATGGCAAGACCTAATGTGTTATACATTTCTGTTCCATAGCAGTCGAGTACTAAAAAGAGGAAGATCAGGGCTGCCAATGTTTAAACAACTCGTGGTCATACCTTTGTTTTGAAACAGTAATCACTGGGATCTTGACAATGGAGAATGACCAGGTTCCATATAGGCAGAAATGCATTAAGGAAATCTACCTTCCAGTATGGATGTATCTACCTAGCATGGCAGAGTAAAACTTTAAAATATTTGATTAATACCTTCCTTTCAACAACAATTAGGTTAACCTGAGAAATGAAAATATAACCACAAATTTAAAAGAATAGAATCATTCCCCTGGATATGTCACATATGTTGTGACTTTCATTCATATTTTGGGTCAAATTATAGTGACAGGTATTTTAGTACTTTATTACTGTTGGAGAAACTCAACCAGAGTTCAACTAAGAGGATAATTTATTCCTTTGTCTTGGATGTTTCTTATTTTTTTATTTTTATTTTTTGTGGGTACCGGGGGTCGACCTCAGGACCTTGTGCGCCAGCAGGCACCCGTGCCGCTTGGTGATATCACCGGCCTTTTTTTTGTATGTGGGTTCCGGGAGTCAAACTCGGGCCCTTGCGCTTGCCAGGCAGGTGCTTACGCCTCTGAGCCATCTCACCGGCCCATACTCACCATTCTTAAATTCTATGGATAAGCTTTTTTCTTTTGCAGTAATGCAAGGTCCAGAGCTGGGATTGAAATTCTACCTCTGTTCTCAGATACATCAACTCAAATATGAGTAAAAACAAGGAAGCATTTTTAATACTGTGTATTGTTTGGTCATATTTAGAATAAATATTTCTAGGTTTGTCTTGCCTGGGATGATCGTAAAACTGATCAGCTGTGGCTACTGCATTTTAAACTTGCTCTATGTCCCCACTATGATTAGTTGATATTCACATGTTCAATTGACAATTCTCTCAGACCAAACTATAGCCAGGCTACTTTGAGACCTTGTCTCAACTAGATCTCGGCCTACAAAGACTATAAAAAACACTATCATGGTTTCAAATAGCTCAAAGCCATATCCGTAGGATTCCCCTATACTCCCTTAAATTTCCTGCCTGGGAAAACGGGAGACTGTCTAAAGAGTATACTATTTTTTCCAGCCAGCATCTGAAGCTAGGACCCCTGTCTCCCATCCTCTGAGGGAAGGTAAGACCCTAACTGGTAAAGAGCCATTAACAAATCCAGAAGGGTTTCCTGTGGAACAAGCCTTGCCTTCTGGATTTCTGTAATTTTTCACTTCCTGGACCATACTGAGTCCCCCCTCATCCCTCTCTACTTCATTCTTTCTTTAAAATGCCCATTACCTCTACACAAATTAAGGTTGAGTTCAGGGCAGTGATACTACTGATAAAAGTCTATTCTTTGCACTCTAATAGTGTTCGACTTTGTTTATCTTCTATATTATGTACTTTCTGGCCATAGTTAGATTTTACTGAAACACCAAAATGGGAGTGACTAACAGCAAGAACAATTCTTGTCACAAGAATTAAGAGATTGTGGCATACACAAATCAGGAATTAGGCTACATTTGATTTGCAGTACAGATGTACACAGCTTTCTCTCCCACAAAAGGAAGGGTGAGTGCAATTGCTACTGTTATGAGAATAACCTGGAATTGGCTCTGACTTATTAAAGAAGTCAATCATTTCCTCATTTCAGTAATGAATTATTTCCAATATACTTTGTTGACTGATTATACATGCTGTCACAACCTTATGGTTCAGAATCCCTGGTGTTGTCTATGAGACCACAGGGATAAACAGACTCAATTTTAAAGCCTGGAGGAACATATTTACAACAGGTGCTGCCCAGGGACCACTGAGAGGCCCATGAGGGCTGGGTGTGCCGCTCATTGGCAGATCACTTGCCTAGTTCATGCTGAGTCCCACCCTCAGCCTCCTCCCAAAAAGGGGTTCATGAGTTTCGCATGTCTGGGAGACCTCTTTCAGTTTCTAAACAACCAGACTGCTAAAATCAGTTCCTTTAAAAACCCCTCCCAAACACTGCAGCCCCTCAAGGGGACGGGAGGTGTAGAATAAGGCAAAATGACAGTGTTTGGCAAGCACGACTACCATGCCCACATCAACATGCGGCCAGCATTTCAGAGAACGCTGAATGAAAGCCATTGCAGGAGGAACGGGGCGGGTAAAAACTGTGTCCTTAGAACTGCCACTTAACGCGGCTGCAGACTGAGAATCCTTGCAGCTAATGTTAAATGCCTCGCTACCAAGAGATGGACCACTGGTGCAAATAGTTTCAGAACTCACAGAAGTGGGTCTCTAGAGAACAGAACTAAATATGAGACCAGGAACCCTACTGGTTCCTTAGTGAGAAAGGCTAGCTAGCAAGTGAACACCAGAGCTTCATAGCACCGTGTCTGCAGTTTGCTTTCTGGGTGTGGCAATGTTAGCTGTGGTCCAGCCATTGTTGGTTGCAGGAACACATGGACATGCTTATATTAATGAGTTAGTAATCTCTCTCTCTCTCTCATTTTTAACTTCATAGTGTGAATTTTTCGCTTTCAATGAAATTTTTTAATAAAGTATTGTGTTAAAGAGCCTACTCAGATATATTTATACAAATATCTGTACCAGGTGGAATCCACTGATAAGTTCGTGTACAATGCAGAGCATATGAAGAGAGCATCCTGATAAATGCTTCTCCTCTGTGTGTGTTCGGGTAAAGCTTCCTCAGCCTGGGTGTATTTCACGTCGCCCTAGCACAAGCTGCACACTTGCTAGTGGTGGTCACATACTCATTGCTTATGTTTGGGAGAGAAGCGAAAGGGTATATAGATCTATCTATCTATATCAGAATTTCAGGAGAAAGATAATCAAATTTGGAAGGCTTTCAAAATAACTGTACAAATAAGCAAAGTAAATTAGATATCATGATATGTGGGGAGGGGAAGAGGGGTTGAAGGGAGGGTAGGGAATGGGAAAAAAACACAAGTTGTATCATGTGCAGGTACAAATTCTCCATGATGAATGTGATCATTATGTATATCTAAAATGTACCAATAAAATCTGATAAAAAAAAAAGGGATAAAGATTTGACTCTTAGGAACAAATATTTGGGCTTTTACTCCAAGTGAACAAAAATTCCAATAAAATAGGCTAGTAGACTCATAGCATCCACGTGAAGAGCCTGGGTCGACATTAATTCATCAATCTCTGTCTCGCTGTTCATCAATTTCTGTCTCTCTGTCTCTCTCTGTCTCTCTGTTCATCAGTCTCTATCTCTCTGCCTCTTTCTCTGTCTCTCTCTCTCTGTTCATCAGTCTCCATCTCTCTGTCTCTCTCTCTGTCTCTCTGTTCATCAATCTCCACCTCTCTGTCTCGATCACGATTAACCACTACAAGGATTATAGAGAAAATTAATTACATTGAAATAGCATTATCAAAATACTTATAAAAATCTAATTTTATGACAAAGTGATACGTGTATTTCTTATTGCACTAAACAGCAGTATCTAGCAGAAGGTCTGAACTTCCAAAAGTTTGAAGTAGCAGTGCACCTCAGTGAGATTTGGGATGTTCTCACTGTTGTAAACAGGGATGAGAATATCCCAGGCATCTATTGTTGATAATCGCAGGCCCAGCTCATACAAGTGTGGCTTATGGTGTCCTTCAATGAGTAAAATGCTAAATTTCAGCTAAAGGTTAGTAGGTCAGATAGAGGTGAGTGACAATAAAGAAGTAATTTTGGGTTTGGGGATATAGCTCAGTGGCATAGCTCCTGCCTGGCAAGTGCAAGGTCCTGAGTTTGATTCCTGGTACCAATAAATAAATAAATAAATAAATAAATAAATAAATAAATAAGTAAGTAAGTAAATAATTTGTTTCCAGGGCTGGGAATATAGCTCAGTGCCACAGTGCCTGCCTGGCAAGCGCAAGGTCATGAGTTAGATTCTCAGTACAAAAAAAAAAAAAAAAAAATTGTTTTCCTGTCTAATTTCATACACCCTGAGGTCTCTCCAGGAACCTTTTGTTAAGAACCCCTGGCCATGCTCTTTCCAGTCCTTGCCATATTCTCTTACTGGTGACTTTGGGAAAAGGAATTCAGCTCAGCTTGCTCAGCCTCTCATGAGAATCCCCTTTACCCATCCAGCCTGTCTGCGCGGTACAACCGCCATTGTGTGACAGCCCTCCTGTTGACCCTCTGTCCTGCTGGAGCACCGCGCCACTGAAAGGGAGACCTGTCATCGTCCAGCTGTGCCAGTGGTGAAGGGGGCCAATCTGTCTCTTTCAGGGCTGGGTGTTTACAGTCCTTGCTAGTGGTATTAAGCCGTGTGCTCCAGGCAGCTTTATGGGTAATGAAGCTGTCACATTGATCTCCAAATGTTTTCTGTGCCTTACGTCCCTTTTTGACCTCCCATGGTATACCCAGGCAGCCTGAGATTGCTGCTGGAGTGCTCTGATGGTTCGCTTATTGTGTCGTCTGGACTGTGATTCATTACTTCTAGATGTGTCTGTGATGGTGTTTCTGGAAGAGATGAGCATCCGAGTCTGGAGACTGAGGGCAGCTCACCCTCCCCAGTGTGGGTGGGCATCATGGAATCCTGTTAAAAGGCCTAAACAAAATAAAAAAGTTGTAAAAGGGCACATTTCTCTTTCTGCTTAAGCTGGGATATCCATCTTCTCCTGCATTCAGACATTGACATTACCCCTTGTTGAGCACTGGGCTCCAACAGGAGCTTACACAATTGACTTCCCTGGCTCTCAGGCCTTCAGACTTGGACTGGGATCACATCATTGGCTTTCCACGGACTCCAGCTTGCAAACAACAGATTGGGGAGCTTTTCTGCCTTCATAACCGTGTGAGCCAATCCTTCATGATAAATCTTTTCTACCTTTGTGCGTATCCTAGTGGCTCAGTTTCTCTCACAAGTCTATGGACTCTGGAGACAGGCAGATGGGGTCCAAAGCCAACCTCTGCTCCCACTTGCCTGGGACGTTGGAAAAATATTTCTCTGTCTCGCTGTTTTCATTCATTAAAAGGAGGCGATGATAGAATCTACTCTGTGGGATTATATGAGAATTTAGTGAGTAAATTCTTGTGACAGTCTTAGAAAAATATTGGGAACCTGAAGCATGCTTGGTAAATGTTAGCTGTTATGAGTATGATTCTGAATGGAGGGTGGGGAAAAAGAATGCTATTAATGGAACCCCTAACCCTCACAACTTGTATTACAATATCTGGATGCCTACATGGATCAAGCGAACTAGACACCTGCCTGATCATATCTATTCATGCTGAATAAATACAACTAGTCAAACTTTGTCCATCTTTAGGGAGACATAATCCCTGGTAACTCTCTGAGATGTATGTGCTAGTATGGCTGAGCAGCTTATTAAAACAGTGAGGCCTTCGGTACAACTCTATGAAATCAAGGTTTTATAGCCCCAAATTGGTTAAATATCAGTAAGTCAACGTGATTTGCCCTAATACTTCCATAATGGTTGTTAAATAGACACCCTCTCCAGTGTCCGCTGGGTCTTCTGCCCTATTCCTTGGACCTCTCCAATCAAAAGGTCCCCAAGATCTTTCTGTGGTGTCAAGGCTGTCTAGTCTGTTGTTGTTATTAAGGAAAAAGTTTCTAAAGTGTATTGTTTATTGAGTGTTTGATGACTTCTATTAGATGTTAAGATTGTACGAGGCCCTCTTATGGTTTGGACTCCAAGGTTCCTGGTTATCACTTCTTAAAAGTAGCACTCAAGGCCTACCTTGAATCACTGAGGCATTTGTGACATTTCTTAAACCTCTGTGATGTGCCCCTATAAGTCTAATTATCTCAGCTCAGAAACATGTAAGAATGACTGTCTGGTTCTCTTAGGAGAAGCATACAGAGAGGACTGATTCAGCCGAGGCCCTAACAGGATTATCAGCAGGCACCTGGCTCCAAATGCCCACCAGCTGCGTACAGCTTCTGTGAGCTGTGAAGTCCCTGTGCCCAGCAAGGGGAAGCCGACTGAAGCCCCGGACCATTTTACAGTGTTACTTCCTGGTGCTGTGGTAGGTCATCCCATGCCTACAAGTGATCTGACAGCTGAGCTAACTTGGGAGAACAGAACATGAAAGGATAATTATTTTGGCCTTTAAGAACCTCTAGGATTTGGCTCTATTTTCTTGTTGCTTCTCCAGCAGTTTGTCCCATGCAGTTTTTTCATCTCTGTATTTTTAGTAGAGCTCTTTCCCCTCCTGAAATTTCTTTCCCTTCTACGATTCACTGCTGAAATATACAACCCGGCCAACAGGGCACATTGGTCTGGAAGCCTCGCAAGACAGAGCCTACAGCCTAGCAGTGGCTGGATCACACAGGCTTCTTTCATTATGGGATGCAGATCAGAACTTCCTTCTTCAAAAGACTGGAACAGTAGGAGGAAGAGGAATGGAGATAAACATGAATGGCATCCCTGTTTGGAATCAAACACTTCTGAGAACTGTGATTTGATCATTCATGGGGCCAATATGTATGTGCCAGACATGTTCCAGGCACTGGAGGTACAATAGTAAGGAGGACACGGAGAGACCGTCCCTAAGCTACCTTTACATTTAGCTTTTTCTCTCCACTTATGCAACTTCCATAGTGACGTTATTTGCTTGTCTTTTTTTATCATAGGATCATGTATATAAAAATAAATTTGTATGGAATAAGAACTAGATATTTTTGTCCTATACCTGAAAATTTCTCCCTCCAGATAGTGTTGCGATCATTATTATTCACCCCTACCCAGACATATCCTGTACACTAGTTTAAAAGAGAAGGGTCATGGAAGCAAACTGAAATAAAAGAGCCAGGGTACACGCACCTATATTTCCCTTGTGACTGAAGATGGATTGATTTTTTCCCACGTCTCTATGGACTTTGGTTTGTAACACCCACGATAGCACCAAGCATTTGTCACTGGGCTACAAAGGTGGTGCATATGCAAGCCAGGCCACCTGCATGGAGAGGCCTGGTTAATTTACCAGCCAGCTCGTGCAGATATGGAAAGGCCCAGACTGAACTCAGCAGCGAGCTCATGCTCAGATAAGCAAGGTCAGGCGTCCCTGGGGGTGCAGACAATTACAGAAAAGCCAGCTCATTGCAGCCTCACAAATAGTTTGCAATTTGCTTCTTGCTTTCCTTTGGGCTTAGGGCCAATGTTGTTCAGGGGGAATTACAATATTCATTTGCAAAACAAAACCAAAAGAAAACAAAAGCCTGAAACAAAACAAAAAGCCTGACCCTTTTGGGGGGGATAAGTGTAACAATTTTATTAATGTAAATTGTTTCAAATTTCATGGGCGAATGGGGCTGTTATTGTTTTGCTCATACTTACAACCATTTTGTGAAGTAGATTTTTATATATGTGATTCATCATTGCTTGTAAGTAAGCAGTTTTTTTTTTTAATTAATGACAGTAATATAACTGCTATCTGTTGCTAAGTGAATATATTGTATATGAAGTATTCTGCAGGCTTCGGGTCCAAAGATATTTGGGGGAAAGTTTCTGGGAGATGATAATGTGAGGTTAGTGTTTGGAGGAGTAGGATAATTACAAAGAGTTATTTATGTTAATGTAGTAATTTCTAATTAACAGAATGACTTTCAAATAAACAATCTAGCTATGTATCTAAGGACCGATATCTTTAATTGCCCTGTGATAAACTACAAACAAAACCCACAGCAGGATAACAGATAGCTGTAAAAACTGTCCATTAAACAGATATCGTTATGCCTCTCCAGGCCTGCTCACTTGTTAGAGTGCTGAAAGCAGAATTTTAATGGAGAATTATTTAAAAGACATTTAAGCATGTTGGAACACATCTCTTTTATGTAGGACTAGGTGAAATTTTAAAAAAAAATCTTCAAAGCTGATCAGAAAGGAGCAGAGCACATACAAAAATATTTAGGCGAAAATTTCCTCCTTTGAAGACTTGTGTGTCTACAAGGAGAGCTCAGCCAGGATTATCAGTACTCAGATCAAATATTCATTGTTCCTGTTTCTTATGCACAAACACCATGTACCAGCTAACTGTGATTACCATCTAATTAGGCCAAACTTCACTGGAAGTTAGTAAACACTTTCATCACAGTTATATTCTTGGTCTCCTCCATCTTGCGTATTATTAAATATTTTATTGTATTAAGTTTGCTGAACTCTTAAATAGTAGGTGATTTCTAAATATTACTCTGATATGTGTGGATTGGAATTACCATGAGTTTATGCGTGGGGTGGGACACTGAGCATCTTTAAAGTACTATTCAGGAAGTCATGGCGTAAAGATTAAGATGCAGAGGGTAGATGGGATGGTATCGCTTTGGTTTCTTGGTGCCCTACATATTTTCCAAAGTCCTTCTGATGGCTGCCTTTGTTCTTTTTGGTGCTAAACCTGCCTACTTCATGTTAACTGGGTGGGACAGAGGTCACAGTAGCCTGCCCCACGCTGACGACAGGTGAGAGACACACAATTCCACACACCCTTTTCCGTGGCTGTGGCAATTGGTTCACAGATAAACACATAGGGTCAATCGCTGCATTCTCAAAAGTTTTAAACTTGGAGTCAACTGTTTTTCTGCTGAAATTACTACATTGACAGGACATGGTTGGCAGCCACTAGAGGTTATCTTGGAGAGATGCAAATTGAAAAATGAACTTAACCTAGGTCAAGGGAGATAAAGAAAAGAGAAATTGAGATCTAAGAACATTATTTAGATCCTGACATTGCCTAAAGCCAGTGATAATTCCAGACTTTCCAGAAATAAAATGACTTTCTTTGTAAGAGCTACTTTGAACTGAATTTACATCATTTGAAACCCAAGGTGTCATTATTAATACAGAGGTTACCTGTTTGCTTAAGCAACATCCAAAGCAAACTTATCTTGATTAGAAGCCAGAGTGCAATTACTACTTACCAATCCTAGCAAAACAGGGGGTCTTCTCTACTGAGGTGGGAGATACAGTTTGCCAGGATGGTCCTATTAATTTAACAAAATATATTGATAAATGTTATCAGAAATCTGCAAAACCAATTTACGCTATATTTGTTCATGATTTCTACTTCAACTAAGCACTGTATACACAGGGTTTCTGCTCAGAGACAATTCAATGAGTTTGTTGATGCTCACAAAGTAATATAGAAAGCAACAAAAAGCACACTGAAATCAAAACAAAAGACAACACTTTCTTTCTTGCTTAGTGGTTATAAATACTCCCTCAGAATAGGCCACGTCTTGTCCCTGTATGTTTTTCTCATTCTTTATGATTTATTTCCTAAGCCTTCTGACCTCAAGGGCTGAGTCTCAATCTCTATACTAATTAACATGAATACCTTCATCTTCTCTTCGTTTCGTCATTTCTCAGCTTTGATCTGATTTCTAAGACCTGCTACCTCGAATCCACGCTCTTACCTCTCCTTCTGGGAGGCGCCTACTTAACTACTATTCGTGAGGTCTAATTCCTCCTGGACTAACCTATACTCCAGGCTGCTTCCCTCCCTTGCACTGACTTTAAATCTTGCATCCCAAAGCTGACCTATCACTTCTAGAATGCAACATTACAGTCATTATGGGAGGTTTTCCCAAAGAGGACTCTGAAAAATAAAATTCAGTGACTCATTTTTGCTTTGTTTCCTTCTTTAAATAAATGTAGCTGTCCCTGGGGGAAGTGGCACGCGGAGTCTTATTAAAAATGTCTTCGTTTTGGGAAACAAAGGCAAACAAATAGATGTGGTTGGCCCACTGCATTTTGACCCACGACACCTTTCTCTGCTGTCCCCCTGTGGGTGGTAGCAGTGGGGATTGAGAAACCCACTGCTTTCCAGGGAGAGAGGGGCTCTGATTAGTCTCAGTGAATCCTGATAATCTTCTTCCCCTTATCTTAAAGCAATTGCTTTAAGAACTCAGAAAGAGCTTGACATTCCATGTGTGACAGCACAGGGATAAATGACATATGTTGGTCCCAGCCGAGAGTAGAGAAGGCTTTGATTCCACAGGAGGTGGGGGAAGGATCTTTCTCTTCCCTCCTTTCCCATCCCAGGTCCCTTGCTGCTCCTTGGGCAAGAACAAGGAAGCCTAGGGCCCTAACTTTTACACATAACCATCGTACAATCGCACATAAAATCAGCTTAGGGTGAAGCTGAAGTTGTGTTTAACAGAGCAGAGAGATAGTATGAACTTGAGTGTTTCATGACATTGTTCATCCAGCGCCTATCAAGACTTCCAGATAAGCGAGTCATACATTCTGTGTTATTTAAAACCCTTGGATTAAAAAAGCTAATGTAACCATCACACTGGGTTTATTAGCATTCTTTTCGGGAATCAAGTTTTGAGTAAAGAAGAATAAATAGAGGGGGAGAAAGGGAAATGAGAAACATTTCCCAGAGAAGGATTGGATAGGATAGGTACAGGGAAAGGGAGTTAGAGATATCAGAGAATGTACCTTTTATATTTTAAAACATGGCTGACAGTCAGCTTTCTATCCAATTATGCTGGAGCTAAGGTTATTCCTCCCATTATGGATAAATGTTGCTTTCTGAAATTTCCCTTGAAATCCTCCAAATTGTATTATAGTGATACAGAGATTCCTATGTTTCCAGGCAAAGATCACAAGATTGGGCCTTAAGTACAGTAAATAGTAGTAAGAGCCAGTATTAACATTTGTGAATCACTTTCCATGAGGGGCTGGCACTGCCTGATTTCATTTGAGCCTTAGAACTTGCTCTGGAGTAAATTTTTATCATCTACATTGTACAGATGAGGAAACTAAGACTCAAGAAGATGAAAGCAATGGCACAGAGCCCTGCAGCTTATGATACCCAATCCAAGACCAACTTCAGAGCTCAAACTTGGAAGCCTGAGTTGCCTCTACCACCCATGCTGTCTCCACACTTTCCTGGCTGGCAATGTTTTCCTCAAAGTCAAAACCAGTTTTCCTCATTGGCATCTCTTTGGAAAGGCAGCCCCAGGGCCTTCCTTATCGGTTGTGGTTTTTGGATTTCTCTTACCATGAAATGGGCTTTATTTCTTAGCATCTAATCCCTTCCTTGTCCACTCCCTCTGCTTCTTTACTTCTTTAGGCTTCCTGTTGGTTTTGAGTTATGAACACCCTGGGTCGACAACCAGTGTCAATTTCTGCATTTGATTCAAAGGAAACTCAGCTGAATGGATTCCACACAATGGTAACTTAGTGTGTCATTACAGCTTAAGCAGTTCCCAGGAAATGTGATGAAACTATAGAACAGGTATCCTTAATCCTGAGTAGTATGAGCTGAGAGCAAATAAGCTCTTTGGTTTTTAATAACACCTGTGAGACTTGATGTTTCATCACAAATATGGAAAAAAGAAAAAAGGGAGAGAAAATGAAAAGGAGTGGAACAGAGAAGAAGCAGCAAGGGAGAGAAATAAAAAATATGTGCAAATATTAGGAGTCAAAGTCTGAATATATGCAACAATTTTCTTTTTTCCTCCTTTCTTATTAGGATATGTTTGTGATACATAAAAAATGTGTTCATAGTGGGAAATTGGTACACATACATATCACATCTTGATCCTTTTTACTATCCCTTCCCTCCCCCCTTCCCACCTCCCCGCATCTCCAAATCCCCTTCCATCCTCATATAGGGAACAATTTTCTTTCTTTTTTTTTTTTTTTTGTGGGTACCAGGGGTCGACCTCAGGACCTCGGGTGCCAGCAGGTGCCTGTGCCGCTGAGCGATATCACCGGCCCTTTTTTCGTATGTGGGTTCTGGGAGTCGAACTCAGGCTCTCGCGCTTGCCAGGCAGGCGCTTATGCCACTGAGCCATCTCACCAGCCCGGGAACAATTTTCTGATCAAAAGTTTCTCACCCACTTTTGAGTTGATTTAGACATTGCTTAGTAAATACAGTCAGCGATCCAGCTGAGGTCCTTGAGTAATGCTGAGTACATAAAATCAGTACCTTCTGTGATGGGGTCACATTGACTCAGCACCAGACAAAATGGCAGCTATAATTACTGATGTACAAGCCTGGCTGATTTACCCCCATTAATATCTATCATATTTATTTGCTGAATATCACCCACAGAATATGGGCAAATTACAAAACTTTCTTGATCGTTTCCTAATGTTGCATACTTTTCCTTCTTTCTGTAAGCCTTACAAATTTTTGTGGGAAGCAGAGGTTAGGAAGTTATAGGTCAAATATTGTTTTAATCACTTGCCCCTGTGTACATTTCTATTTTTGAACTTCAGAAATCTTTCTCTTCCTGATTTAGTGAGGCATGCCATTTTTTTCTGCCCTTTCATTTTTTTCTGTCTTGTACGTGTTACTATTTAGCCAAGGTGAAATTTGGATGAAGGTCAGAACATGTCAACTAGGATCATTAGATCAAGAGAATTTTCAATTACATCTGACCTAGACTAACCCTTTTCAGTTGCTTGTGATGTCTTTGAATCCTCTGACATAGTAGATGTGGGTGCTGGGGTATCTATATCTAAGGAAAACAAAAGGGTGAGTTTCTTATATACTTCAACTTTTATAATCAGGTGGCAGGTGATTTGTTTAAAGCATTGATGAACAAGAGGAACTGCAAAAGGGGACATTTGACCTTATTTTTACTTTTAGGATGAAGATAATCTTTGGAATCCAAGAATGTGAAAATAAACAGCGTAATGGCAATGCATCTGATTAGTTTCACTAGTAGAACTGCGAGGTTTATAGAGAAAAATTGGTAGACTTGCACAAATCATACTTATTAAGTGCCAAAGATCACATAAAGAGTTTAAGTAGATTAAAAGTGAGTGTAAATGAGTGTGTAAAGACATCTTCAAAGATCAAAATCTAATGTGCAGTTGTCATGCTGTAATTCTGTATAGTAAAACATGGTCATCAGAACAGACTCCACGGAGGACACATCTTAACAGCTGTTTCTCCACATTGGTCCAGGGGAAGTTGGTAACTGAAACAAAGCCATAAATTGTGCAATCATTCTGAATTTGCATTCAAGCAATGGAAGGTTTTTAATGTCCTAGTTTGTATTTTCTTTTTCTGGACTTCATGGTTCCTACCTCATGGCCTTCGTGTACATTTATGTAGGTACCTCAATGGTGTGAGCTTTTCAATTTTTCTTTTTCCACTAGTTATTATTTTGTCCCATCCAAAGTGAAGTTCAGAAGAGGGCCAGATAATATTAGCAAATCACGGTTAGGGCAAAGGATAGGAGCAAGCTGAGATGCTGCCTCTTACTATTGCCAGTTTTTCTCTCTTTCGTCTTCAAATCTGTGAGTATTTGGCAATGCTACAGACAAAGGGAGGTCATCCTTCGAGATCCTATTTCAGAAAGAATTACAGACATAGTAGCTATGGCAATAGTCACTGTTACTTAGCCCATGATATAAATGCATTTATATCCATTTTCTTGCTTAAGCTTTTCAATAACCCAGGAAGGAAGGTAATATTATTGCATTTGACAGGTGAGAAAAAGGAGATACATAAAAAGTTAGGTAATGAGCTCAAAGTTGCATAGCTCATAAATGGAAATGTCAGGTCTTAAGCCCAGATTTGTCTCTCTGCAAAGCCTGTGCTTTTGTTACTGTACTCAGTGCCTTTTAAAAGAAAGGTCTTGAGAAGGTAGGGATAAGATGGGGGCCCCTGGTTATAGAATTTCTCTGCATTTGTTACATTCTCACTCCATTGCATTTCCCCCTTGCTTCTTTTTTTTTTTTTTTTTTTTTTTTTTTTAGTGGGTACCGGGGGGACGACCTCAGGACCTCGCGCGCCAGGAGGCGCCCGTGCCACTGAGCGATATCACCGGCCCCTTTTTCGTATGTGGGATCCGGGAGTCGAACTCGGGCCCTCGCGCTTGCAAGGCAGGCGCTTACGCCGCTGAGCCATCTCACCGGCCCCCCCCTTGCTTCTTTATTCATGACTCTAAACAGAAAACAATGAAGGAACCAAAGGAGAGACACTAGTCACCACCAATTCAGAAATAAAAGAAATTAGTCTCCTAAAGTAGATTTTAGAACACTATTCTGCTATGTTGCCACATTCTAAACTCAGAGTCTTCACTCTTTCAATGGAACAAATGTCAAGAGAAGCACTCAGACAGGATTTCCTCTGCAATGCATTTTAATCTCATTTTGGAACTTGAGGTACAAAAGACTTTCATTTCTTTGCATCTCAATCTTTCTCTTCTGGTTAGAGCAAGTGGTTCTCCAAAGCTTGGTATGAAAAAAGACTCATCCAGAGGCTGACTCTGTTAGTGCTTATTGATTGTGTATCACACAACTTTCTCATTGCTGGAACACAATACTTGACACCCACAGCTGAAAGGAGGCAGGTTTAATGTGGCTCATGGTTTCAGAGGATTCAGTCCATGGTCATCTGGCTTCAAGGCAGAACACCTTGGTAGAGCAAAGCTGCTTAGTTCATGGCAACCAGAAGTAGAGCAGGAGAGAAAGGGGATCAGTGACCAGATATAGGACCCAAAGTTACACCTCCATGACTCACCCAGATACACTCAGAAGTGTGCTTTACTAATCCCTCTGGTGGCTCCCAAGCCAATCAAGTAGACAATTAGGTTTAATTGGCAAGGATTTAGGCAGCTGTCAGAACTAAAGGGAAACCTGGAAAACCAGGCCAGAAAAATGATAGGGATAAGGCAGCTCCAGGGGTCTCTGGAGAAGAATCTCATTTTCTTATCTGTCTACACTCAAATTGGTGAGCTCATTGAATCCCAAGGTTTTAAGCGACTATTCATAATATTCAAACTTCTAAGATAGATCCAAGTTTCCCATCCCTCCATACAACCCCCTCTTGACTGTGGTGGGACTATGAATATGATGGGTCATCACTTCTGTGATTAGGTCACTAATCAATTGACCATGAGTTAATCAAATGGTGATCTGTCTGGATTTGCCTGATCTAATTTGCTTAGCTCTTTGAAGAGGGACTGTGTTCTTTCTAAAGTGAAAGATTTTAGGAGAAAAAGGTTCTCTTGCTGGCCTTGAAGAAGAAAACAGTCATGTTGTAGAGGAGGCATCGAACTGTGGACTTTTAGGAGTGGTGAACAACCCCTAACCAATGTCCACCAAGAAAATGGGCGCGTTGGTCCTATAGCTGTAAGAAACTGCACTTGGCCATCAACCAGTAGCCTTGGTGAAGACCAAAATCTTGCTGCATCCCCAGCTGACACTTTGATTTTGGCCTGTGAAAACCCAAGCATAGAAACCAGCCATGCTGTGCTGGGCTTCTGGCATACAGAACCATGCCAACATGGGTATTTCTACAATGCTCGGTTTGTGGTGATTTGTTATGCAACAGTGGAAAAGTAATGTATCATCTACATACCTATGACTCCAAAATTTAGATTTCTTTCTTTCTTTTTTTTTTTTTTTTTTTTTTTTTGAGACAGGATCACACTATGTAGCCCTGACTGGCCTCGAACTCATGGCAATCCTCCTGTCTCAGCATCCCGAGTGCTGAGATTAAAGGTGTGTGTCACCACACTAGATTTCTACTCTAGATCCCTAGATCCGTCTCCTAAACTTCAGCCTGCTGTCTAACTGGCTATTTGACATCTTTATCTGGAGGTCAAATAGACATCAGAAACTTAACATGTCTCAAGCAGGCTCCCTACCTTTCCTCTTGTCCAACTTTCTCTCCAGCCCTTTTATCTGAAAAATAATAGATATACCCTTACAGTTGCCTAACTGAAAAATTTAGGTCATGTTTCATGCTCAACCCATCAGCAAGTGGATGGCTCAAGTCCTTAACTGTAATTTCAAAATATTTCCAGAATTTACCACCTCTTACTAAATTCTTTGCTATTTCTCTGGTCTCTGTCATCATGGTGCTTCTCACAGAATAATTTAGTATCTTCTAACGGGCCTCCATATTCCATCGTGGCTGGCTTGTAGCCTGTTTTCGACATACCCATCAGACTGGTGCTGTTAAACAAGAGAGATCAGGTCTTTTATCTGCTTAGCACTTTCAATGGCTCGCTGATAGGCTGGGTTACTAGTCCTGAGTCTCCATTTCTTCCATAGGAGGCCAAACATGCTGGTGCATTCCTTGACCTTGGCATTCCTATGGACTTGCTTTGAGCAAGTGGCCAGAAGTAGAGAAAGAAATGCTTATGGTGTATATCCCAGAAAGGCTGTGCTTGTTTGTTTTAAAGCAACAGCTGGTTGAGCCTGTCATTTCCTGCACTTCAACTGCATCGGCCCCCTTACTTTTCCTTGACTTTGGTAGGCCTGCTCCCACTCAGGCTTTTGCCTTTGTTCCCTCTGCTGGAATCCGTCTCTCTTCACAACCTCATGGCTTCCTCCACTACTTTCAGGTTTTCATTCAATGTCTGGTGGAAACCGTAAGGGCTGTTTGCAGTTACAACCTGACTTTCCTTCCCTCTCCCCTTTCCTTGCTGTATTTTTCTTTATAGTTCTTATGAGTGTACCGCATAGTTCATTTATTTTCTTTTTTTATTGTTTGTCTTCTCCCTGCTCACAGTGTTAGGTTCATTTGCTAGAGATTTTTGTCTGATTGGTTTACTCCAGAATCCCAATTTCCTGTGATAGTGTTCAATAGTATTTATTGAATAAACCCAGGCATCAATGAGAAAGAAGAAAAGACAAGGCCTGGCTTGGAAACAGCCCTGTCCCTTGGCCACCTCAGGGCAAGATAGCTTCCTTCACAGCCCTCCAAAGGGGAGAGGGAACTCCTGCAGGTCAATCGGGCATATTCTGACCTAAACAAGGGGAGACCACTGGCAGCGAGCTGAGGAAGAGGGGGCAGGGCATGAGCTGGCCCCACCTTTATACTATGTTCTAGAATAGATTCCACCTCAGTGTGTCTACAGTTCACATTTTGAGAAAAACTCAATGAAGAAAAACACATTAGAAAACTCATTTGAGAATCTCAAGGAAGGGCTAGGAAACTGGACACTTTCCTTATATACAAGAGGAAGAAGGGACACCATAAGAAGCTCTTGGAAGAATGAAGCTCTGGGGAGGTGGGCTGGGAACCTCACGGAAGTGGAGTTTCCAGCCTTCCCAAGCTGCTGTCATCTGGAATCTGGGACTGAGCCCTTCACCATCCCTCTGGCCTTTTCCCCACCAGAGCTGCTGTCCCAAGCCTCAGAGACCCACTGGGGGTCCTGCCCCTACTTCCCAGTGAGAAGGCCAAATGTGTCAGGGGACTTCTCTCTGCTTCCTGGGCTGCACATGGGTGACACATCCCTGCCCTCTGGGGACAGGACCCTAGAAGCAGCTCATTCTTATTGCTGTCCGTGGTGTTCAGTTCACTGTGGTTACCATGAACTTCACTGTATCACGTGTCTCACAGATGTCTGTGTGGAGCCCCCTGACCCGACTATCTCACGTGAATGTGGCAAAGAGCATTCAGAACAACAGATACCAAGTAGCTGGCTTGTATTTGGAATCGATCGTAAGCTGGAATTACACTTCTAGAAAAGGAAAATAACAGTCTTTCTAGGTAAAGTGACTCAAGAGTTTGAGGAGCTTGACTTCCTTCCTCACTAAAAGCGCTTCTGCCATCGTAATGTAAACACCAGCTTGGGTTATGTCCATCATGAAGCTTTACTCAGTAAGACACACTAGTCCCGTATGTTCTAGAAACTTATTACCAGCTTGCCCTCAATGTAGCTGTCACTCAACTACTCATCTTCAACATTTCCTGTCCAGTGGCAAAAACTACAATTCTCATTTAGAGAGCTCATGGGAAATTGGTCAAAGAAATAAAATTCTGTGAATAACTGGGCCTTTTAGAGATAGTTGTTATTTAAATTCATTAATTTATTCTGCATTTAGATAATGTTTATTGACTTGTTGGATTCTTATTTTTTTTTTAATCTTTTGGCATTTGTTCAAGGTCATTTAATATATTTATAATTCTAGTGCCACAGGTTTTTCTAAGTCTTGGAAAGTAGGTTTGAAGAGTCAGTCTTTGAATAATGATAATAATAATAATAGCAGTAATAATGATAATTATAACAACACCAGCAGTAACTGTTTTGGAGAATTTACTACATTCTATGGAGAGTGCTAGGTGCATAGATTATATCATTAACACTTCAAATCTCTGCTTCTTCTCCTATTAATCAAATGGAGGTTCATTTAAGGGGTGCTGGTTTTGAAATCAGATGAAAGTGGGTGTGAATCCCACCTGTGCCGTCTAAGTGGCTGTGTGACAGCGAGCCAGTTACTTAAACCTCCTTCGAAAGTGTGGCTAGCAATGCTTATCTTACAGGATCTGTGTGAAACTAAAATAAAATACAATGCTATATGTAAAATATGAAGTATAGTGTCAAGTAGCCTCTCTTCATGGCAGTGGCTCTGAATAATAATAAACTTATGACACGTTACACACACCAAAGCTCCTTATCTGGAAGAATAAACAACTAGGGTTGGGACAAAGAGGGAGATCTCTTGCCACCCAAGGCTCAAGGAGACAGTGCCCACCTTTTGATTTTGATTCATAACCATGAACTAATGGGAAGATTGAGGAACTCACATAGGTGGGGCCTTAACTCCATCCCCAGATCTAAGACTGGCTGACCACAGGTTACTGCCTTTAAACATTTCATTACTTCTCACCAAAGTTTCAGTTTCTGAGTTGTGCAAGCACCATCAATAAAAGGAAGAGTTCAGGAGAGGTTGTTGGCAGATAAGAAAGACACCCGTTAGAAAAGCGCTTGGCCCAAGATAATGATAAACACTGGAGGATAATACAGGCAAATTAGCATCATAATCTATGGGAGCGGAAGGAATGGTGGTGGTTTTCCCACAAGACTTGCATGTACATCTATTTTGGAATTCTCTACCATGGGAGTCAACACAGTTTTGGTTGATTTATTGACTTACTGTCTCTGGAGAGTTTTCCTCTGAATTTTAAACTGGGATAAGGGGTGGAGGGGAGGGAGAGAGAGAGAGAGAGAGAATGAGGGAAAAAGAAGAAAGGAAACAGGGAAGAAGAAAGGGAAAGAGAAAAAGTAGATAAAATTCAGCTTGCTGTTATTAGAGGCTTAGAATTAAAATATTTCACTTTATTCCCATTAAATAAAAGGTGAAACATTTTGATTTTTTAGGGCATCATTGAAAATAGTTCAAATGTGAGTGTTTATTCCATTGGTGAGCCTCCTCCTATTAACCACAGCACAATCAGAATTATTTAAATGGTTTCTAATAACTTTTTCGACTTTGAGGTTATTTGGTAATAAAATGATTTAAAAAATTAAACTGGAGCAGTTCTACTCTTTCCTACCTTGAGTGTCCTTTTGCCCCTTCACTTGCACAAGTGTTAGGGAACAAGGGCTGCTGCCACCCGTCCTTGGCACTGCCATACTGGTGAAGCCGTGCTATAGGCGTGGAAGGTGAGATTCAAGGTGCTGGGGTCACCCACATGCAGCAGAGGCACAGCCTAGGTGGACCCTTGGGAGGTTCTGCATCCGCAGAGGTCAGGTAACCCATCAGCCCACCCTATTCTTGGCAGGGCTGTTCTGAGCAGAGGAAAAAGGGAGTATCCATGCCAGAGTGCTTCCCTGTGGATGGTCTCCCTAGTGGCCCTGTCTATCAAAGATCCCTAAGTTTTCCCCTAACTAGTGTACAGGAGAAAGAAATAATTATCCTACTCACTCGATGGATATTTAGCCAAGAAGGGGACTGAGTGCAGACAGAGGTGGCAGAGGTGGTCAGTTCAATGGCTGGCAGTTGAGTGCATGGCCATCCCGGCAGAACTAAGACAAAGGGCCCTAGTAAGAAGACAACGAAACAGGAAGGCTGTTTTGAGGAGCGTGCCTGTTATGGTTTGGGTCTAGATGTACCCCCAAAGCCTCATGCACTTTAGATGGGGCTTTTTTAGAGGTAGATAAATCTAGAGTTTGTGATTGGTACATGATTCAATGCTGGGATTAAGGGTGCTAGGATTAAGGGTGGTGATTGCTGGACCAGTCCACTGACTGGGTTGGCACTGCCCTAATCCCAGCAGTCTGGATAAGATAAAAGGGGCAGGAAGAGGCTTGTTTTTCTCTTCCTCTCTTGTTGCTTTTGGTGTCTTCTACTGCACGAACAGTTGCCCCTCTACCATGTGCCACCCTGCCTTGGAGCCAGCTGATTACGGACTGAAACCTCCACAAACTGTGAGACAAATAAACCTTTCCCCTACTATCTTTGGGTGTTGGGTATTTTGTCTCAGCAATGACAGAAAAGTAACTAAGACAATACCAGATAACCTGCAGGGGACAGAGGTGAGAAATGGCATTTATCTGGATATATAGAAAAAGACAGCAAAGGACTAAAAGTTATCAGTAACTCATACTGAGTTACTTTAGAGGCATATGAAAGTTATTAGCAGCCAACCTGAGACTATAGCAGAATATAGCAAAAGAGGAAATGGGTAAAAAGAATCAGGATGAGCAGCTCAAGATGTAGATTACTTGCCAGGGGGGACTGGCTAGATGACCTTAGTCCAATTTCTGTAAGGCTATATTTGTGGCCATAGTACAGTTGGGTGTATTTTTAAAGTGAATTATTTTAATGAGATCTGTTTAGTTTTCTCATCCTAATTCCTTTTTGAGGCAAGCCCTTCTTAAAGACCCCAATCAGTTAGTAGCTCTGTGCCTGGAAGATCCCTTTGAAAACGAGCAGAATTTCTGTGGAGTAGGAAGACCGCCAGGGTAGAGCTCAGACATATCAGTGGGACCGAGTTGTATCTTGGGAGAGAGAAAGCCTTGAGAAAAGATCTAGATCATGCTCTAAGTCCAGTAAGAAATGACTCAGTGTTCTTGGGGGCAGAGTCAGCATGCTGTCATGGTAACAGATCCTATAAATGCATATCTGAGTTGGCCGGAGGGGGTGGTGGTGTGAAAGCAAACACACAAGGAGAGTTGTGCTCACTGAAATGTCCAAGTCATTTCTCCCTTCCTTAATTCACCAAGTATTTGTTGAGCACTTGCTATGTGCCAGGCCCGGTGTTGGTCCCTGGAGTACAGGGATTGGTACCCATCCATCTCTACTTTCAGTGAGGGTCGGAACGCTGATAAAAAGGACAAAACAAGCAAATGTCATCTGGTGATGAAGAAATAATCAGATTAATGAAATTGAATGGGATGAGGGGTAGGTGGGGGAGGGGACCTTGGTGAAACTTGAAAGATGACAAGGAGTCAGCCATTCATGGAACCGAGCATTTCAGGCAGTAGGAATGCCAATTGCAAAGGCCCTAGGGCAGGAAGGAATTGGCATGCTCTGTGAACTGAATGGAAGCCAGAGAGGATGAAGCAATCATGAACAGGGTTAGAGAGACAGGAAGCCATCTGGTCATTTGGAGCAGGATTTCTTAACCGCAGTGCTGCTATTGCCATGTGGGGTCAGAAAGTGCTCTGTTGTTGAGGGCTGTCCTGGGTATTGGAGGATGTTTCTCAGCATCCCTGGCCTCTATCCACTAGATGCCTTTAGTTCTCCCCCCAGTCGTGACAGTCAAAAATGACCTGGGGGGTTGAGAGTGACTGCTTGGCTGGACCATGTTGACACATAAATGCCCAGCTATTTTTCTGAATGTTTCCGTGAAGGTATTTTAAAGATGGGGTTGGCATTTAAATCAGTCTATCTCATTGGTTCTGTGTCTCTGAATTCCTCTCTCTCCTCCCTTCTTCTTTCTCTCCCTATTCATTCTGTTTCTGTGGAGATTCCTGGCTACCACAGGCATTTGTTCTTCGTTCTCCTCACTTTGATTCCAAACCAAGACACTACTCTGTGACCTGCCTGAGTGGTGGGCTCGATGCTGGGGTGATAATGAGGGATGGCTAGAGCCACCATAGAGCTTTAGGAGAACTGCAGAGGCCACATGTTTCTGCAGGGAGGGCAATTTTCTCATCCTGGGGGCTGGAGCAGGACTCACCGCCTCAGGGCTTTAAGGAGGACAGAGAGATGGTAGAAGGAGGAAGGGACAGAGAAGCTCTTCCTGGTGCACCTGAGGTCACCCTTGGGGGAACTCCTGTTAATAAGCAGACAGGACTTTGAGGAGGCTGGAGATGGGAAGATGACAGTCAAGAAAATAGGTTCACTGCCGCTTGTGATGATACTTTACTAATACTCTATCTCCCAGGCTGATGTTAGGGCACCGGAACGTAGTTAGATGAGAAATAGCTCAGTCTGGGTGTAACTGAATTATTGTAGGTCCCAGCATGGTGCACAGGTAAGAATGGACCTTCTGGTGTATTTGACTCTACATAACAAAACAGGACCCCAAAAGGGGTGCTTCACACACAGGGCATCCATCCCGCTCTCTACCTCTTGGAACGTAGAAAGAGCTTACATTTGGCTTGTGTTGCCAAATGAAGATACCTGACTTTACAAGACACAGCATCTTAGTGAGTATCCAGAAGTTGAGGGCTGGGGATGTGGCTCAGTGGTAGAATTCTTGCCTTGCGTGCACAAGGCCCTGGGTTTGATCCTCAGCATCACAAAAACAAACAAACAAGCAAACAAAGTTGAATTCTCCCCCAAGAGAAGCTGGTGGGAAGAGGGAAAATGACTTCTTTTCTATTTCCTGCAAGGAAAACGCACAGGTTTGCAAATGGGGAGGAGATGGAAGAGAAGTTTCTTTTTATAGATTCTGGTTTTGGACTGAGTTCCAGCAGTCATTACAGTATCCATCCAGTCTTCTCAGTAAACTCGTTGTGACCTGGCCTTAAGAGGAAGCTTGGCGGCCTCTACTCCCAGGATGTTGCTGACCCAACCTGAAATCCTTCGTTAGATTGAGTCAGCAACATATCCCATGTCTTTTGGGTGATAGGTTCTTTTATATAAGACCATAAAGCAAAAGGCCCTTTCTGCATAGTGTTGAATTTCGCAGCAGCTATGACCAGGGATTAGATGGAGGCAGAAAAGTTTGAGAGAGAGAGAGAGTGCTGAATAGCACTGAGTAATGCATAACTTGGCTTAGTCATGCCCTTCAAGTATTTGTGGAAAGCAAATAAGACCATGCATAATTGAGAATAAATGTGTTGATTTTTTACACATTGGGATAACTCAAGTGAAAATGAATCCCTTTAAACATTTTAACTTCAATTCAATTCATGTTATAAGAAACGCATATGCACATAAACACACACATGCGTGCACAAACACCCACATTTAGTTTTTAGTTTGTCTTGCTTTTGCTGTGGCTTTTGTTCTTCAAACCTGACATTACATAAGGACATGAAAGTTTTTCTTCAAAATTATCCAATTTATAGCCTAAAATAAAGTCTACAAAATGTACTGTGTCAACAAACAGCTAAGTAGATGCAACCTTTACCATTTTGGCCTTTGTATTTCTCTTAGTTACTTTTCTCATTGCTGAGACAAACTTCCAGACACTCAAAGTTAAAGGAGAAAAGGTTTATTCAGCTCACAGTTTGTAGAGGTTTCAGTCCATAATCGTCTGGCTCCAAGGCAGGGTGGCATGGCAGATAGGTATTTCAGAGGAGAAACAGTTCATGGGGGGCAGAAGGTAGCAAAACAAGGGACGACTACAGCTCTTTCTATCCCTTGTACCTTATCCAGGCTACTTAGGGTGGGTAGCACTCATATCCTTAGTTCTAGTGCCCCTGAACCTACCACTGCACCATGGATCGATTCCAGTGTCACACACTCTAGATCTAGCCACCTCTGAAAAGGCCCCACCTCATGCCCACATGAGGCTTTGGGGGGATATCTAGATGCAAGCCATAACATTCTGCCTCTGGGCCCCCACATCCCTTTATGCAAGGGGCATTTGGTCCATCTCTAAGAGTTGCCAAAATCCTAACCATTTTAGCATTGCTAAAGAGTCTGTCCAAAGTGTCCATTACATAAGCACATAAAAGTTTTACTTCAAAATTATCCAGTTTAAAACCTAAACATAAAATCTACAAAATGTGCCGTGTCAACAAAGAGCTAAGCAGATGCAACTTTTACCATTTTGGCCTTTGGTTGGCTTGGCATTTTGATAACCATTAGAGGTGACTGGTCCCTATCAGCCACTTGTGGCTGCTCAACGCCAGCCTTCTTGTTGATAATGGCAGCTCACGCTGGATAATGCATAGATAATACTGCAATTTCCAACTCTAAAACCTCTCCTTTCTCATGTATTGGTCTCAGATGCATCAACACCATGAGGACCTAACATCAAGCTTAACAACTGCTAACCTGGTTTATTAAATGGTCAGTGTGATAAGATCAATCCAGAGACTTCAAATAAACTTGGGACCTCAAACTCTAGTATGTAGTTTGATATCATCCAGGCCTGTTCATTTCAGCCTTTTATTTAAATAGAAGGCATAGTTTTGCCAAACATTAACAAAAACTGATATTCTTTAATGAGGGTGCGTTTATAGTGGAAAAAAAATACCCTTTGTTGTTTGTACTCAAGAGATCTTGATTTGTAGTTAAACTCAAAAGATTTTGAAGAGATTGCTCAGTTTATCCTGAGTTTCAGTTTCCTTATTTGTAAAGTGGGGCTAATAAGAATTTGTTGTAACTCACACATATGGTTGCTGTAATAATCACAAGCAACAATATGAGCAAAAGTGATTTGAAAAATTCAAAACATTGGGCATATATATGATTGCATTTAGTAACAAACAATTCTTGAGTGCTTACTGTGTGCTAATATCCACTGTGTGCTACGCTTCAAGTTTAATACCCATTGTAGGATATAATAAGATAACAAGACCTCTACCATCAGGGATTACACAAGAGAAGTGCAAGGAATTAGTAGGAACTAAAATTGTCTGGCCCCATATAGGAAGTAATGAGGATTTTAACTAGCTTCACCAAAATTTAAAGAGTATTGATTGAATTTTTGCATATTGGGTTCATTTTGTTTTTTGAGTTAAGTGGTAAGGTTGACACATTAAATTTTTATTAAAACAGAACTCCTGGGCTGGGAATGCAGTTCAGTGGTAGAGCACTCGCTTAGCATGTGTGAGGCCCTGGGTTCAACACTCAACAACCCTTTCAAAATAAGTCTTTCTCGAATTATGATAATAACAAATACTCATTTAAACAAAGACTATACGATTTGAAAAAGTAATTATAAGTTCTTGACATGACTTGGATTTGAACCCCAGCCCTATTCTCCTAGGGTCTCTTTATCACTAAATGGGGTTAATAAATATGAAATCTTGTAAGAATAAAGAGCAAAGCAATTTAAAGTATTAAGCATAATAATTGTTAGATAATTAATAATTTTCTTCTTTCACTTTTAAACTTCATTTGAGTAGAATTAACTTTACATATAATATAGGATTTGAAAAAAAAACCCATTTTTTTTCTGTGAATATGTATTTACTCACTTCTGGTTCCATTTGTGCCTGAGAAATGTCTCCAGATCTCCAGCACCCAGTAGAAAGGCCTTCCTTGCCATGTTACAAACTCTCTCACAGCCTCTAGATAGTTGATCATTAGCTCTAAGGAAACGCCTAACCCCTAAATTATCTTGGCTGTTTTACATTTTTTCAGAAAAGGCGCATTAAAAAAACTATTTCTGTTTGTTGAATAACTTTAACCTTTAACCACAGTCATTTCCCTGTGGGCACGAAACATAACAAAATATCTTTTCTGAGTATTTAATGATTGGAGCAATCAAAATAAGTAAATAGTGAAGTTTCACTTTCATTATTCTACAGGAATAGTTTAATTGTAAATTAAGGAAAGAGAATTTGCCAGTTGGCAAAGAAGCAGGAAAGGTTTTATCTTTTATTGATTTCTCAAGTGTTGTGACTCAGAGTATATCAGGTGAAACAACTTTTACACTAATGAAAATTGATTGTTTCCTCCCCAGTTAAAGAAGCAGGTCCCAAAGAACAGTGGGTGTGTGAAAATGGTTCTTTCATCTCTTTTGGGAGTTCAAATGGATTTCATGGTGACACGGGAAAAGAAGTGTCCTTTTCTGAAGGAGGGTCAGACAGAATCTGGACTTTGGTGTCCTAGAACCAGTTTCACAGTGCACTCCACATTATCTTCTGTGACATAGGTCAGCTGGTCCTCCTCTCTGGCAGTGTCCTCATCTCTGAGCATAGCCCACCTGCCTCCCAAGAAGGGCTAGAGGATGGTATGGGGGAAGATAGTCACCTTTTCTGTGCATAGTATATATGTGGCAAATATTTATTCCTTCACACTCTCTGCCTCCCCTACCTAGAAATATTAGTCAAAGTGGTTTTAAAACTGAACACATCTCATTTGTCTAAGGTCACAAAGAGCTTTCACACATTATATCCTTTGAATTCTCAAAACAACCCTGGGAAATAGGTAGGCTTAACTTAGAATTTAATATAATTTGTAAAGAAACAGTGCCCAGAGAGGTAATGAACATTAGCTGCCCGAAGTTACTTGGCTGGTGAAGGGAGGTGCCAGGAGAAGGTCCAGGTCACTGTGCCCTTGGGTCCATGCTGCCCATCTCTTTGTGGAAGAGCTGAATGGCGAACTTAAATATATTCTTCTCACTTTCTGATTATAACCATATCCACTGGAATTCAACTAGAGAAGCAGAAGTCATGTGAAACTGAAAACAAGGAGTGGGCTTGTAGGCTTGGAGCCCATAGGACAGGTGGTCCAGAAGGAAAGCCATGAGCATGTCTGTTTTCTGTTACTATAACTGAATATCAACTGAATAATTTATTAAAAAAAAAGGACTTATTTAGCTCATGGGTCTGGAAGTCCAAGACCCTGGTGTCAGGATCCGCTTGTCCTCTACAAAAGTAGAGGATCCTGACACCTCCTGGGCTACGACGTGGGGGAGAGCCGTATGTGCTGTGACAGAACATGTGAGCCAGAGAGAACTCACTTTTATAACACAGCCACTTGTTAAATAATCCGTGCATAGATTAATCCATTCATGAGGGCCTCAAATGTCTCACTTGGTCCTAAGTCTTAATACCTCATGATGGGGAGTACATTTCACCACGAGTTTTGGTGGAGACATTCAAATATAGCAAGGCCAGGATCATAGAAGCATGAGCTGAAATGTGAAATCTCCAAGGTTAGGGAGGATGTAGGCCTTCTTTTAAAGCCATCCAACTGGTTAAATCAGACCCACCAGGACAGTCTCCCAACTGATTAACTTAAAGTCAGTTGATGAGGGGCCTTAACAATATTTACGAGATCCCTTCACAGCAACGCATGGATTATAGTTTGCACGATCACTGGGAGAAGGTATGTGCGTGCCGCTACCTAGCTGCTGCCTTCTTTCTCTCTTCTGACTCCCAAGAGAGGACAGCCTAGCTGAAACTTACTAGAAAGATAATTCTGGGGTTTGTAGGTCAACAGAGCCAAGTTGGAAAATCACAAGGCCATGTCAGTGACAAAGCAAACCCCCTACAGACATGTCTTTTTCTAGCGATCTGTTTCTTGGCACCTGCGCAGACCTTCCGGTGAGTGCGAGAGGCGTGTAGTAAAGAGGGAGACCGGTCGCTGTGAGCTCAGCATCACCACTTCTGCTGTCAGCTTCCGAGGAGGACAGCGCTTCCACGTACACTAGCTCTTGGGAGATGGATCTCTGGAGAATTCCCAGAGAAGTCCCACATGGCAATGCTCGTGGGTGAGTGTTGTGGGTGCACATCTCAAGGTTAAATTTTAGGTGTTCGAACATTTTAGGCAAAGCCAAAACAAAGCGAATATATCAAACCAAATAAAAAGTGGCAACAAAAACATAACAAGATCAATAGTAACAGTAAGGCTTTATCAGTTCAGATTTTTATTTTTATTTATTTATTTATTTATATATGTGGGTACCAGGAGTCGAACTCAGGACCTTGCGCTTGCCAGGCAGGCGCTTATGCCACTGAGCTATCTCACCGGCACTTTTATTTTTATTTTGATGATTGCAATTATTTTTTAATGCTGAAAGGACCAAGGGATGGGGACAGACCAACCATTTGCTTTTATCAGGCACTTAGTACTCCTTTGCTCTTGTGCGCTGTATGCCAGTAAGTACTTATACTAGGGTCCTCTAGAGAAAGAGCCAACAGGATGCATATGTGAGTGTATAAAGAGATTTACTCTCAGGAGTTGGCTCAAGAAACTATGGAGGATCAAACAGTGGAAAGGGTTGCTATGAAGAATGTCATGCTTTCTTCTTGCTGAGCTCTGATCTGTCCTGATCAGAAATTCTCTACTCTGTAGATGCTGTCATTTACCCTTGTCTTCTTGTGTTTAGTTAGTGTGGCATCAGGGAACGTGTCAGTGAGTTTAACTTGGAATTTCATATCCTCAGTAGGTGAAATTTGTTTCTGAACATCTTGAATCCAGGCTGGCCTTGGAACTTACTTTGGCTAGGGAAGGCTGTGGTAGTTCTAAGCCTGGGGCTCCACAAGGCCCTTCACACCTCCATACTCTGTCTTGGTATCCTGCCCAGACTATTTATGAAGAAGCCCAGCCTAACTGGTTGGAAGATGGGAGATTATGTAGTCAGAGACTGTTCTAGACCAATACTTCAACTGGCCTAGCACAGCCAACCACAGACACTAGTAAGCCCAGATAAAATTTGATGAGCAACCCAGATGATTGCTGAGCACAGCCCCATTACTAACCTGTAGACTTGGGAGAGAAATAAATGACCATTGTTTTAAGCCACGAAGTTCTGGGGTGTTTTGTTATGCCATAAGAACTGATAGCAGTTATCACTTTTATGACCAGAATGGTACTCTTTATATAGGCTCTCTCATCATTTTTTATGGCTTCCTGCTTTGGGATAAAGAATTAGGGCCGGTGAGATGGCTCAGCGGCATATGCGTTTGCCTGGCAAGCGCGAGGGCCTGAGTTTGACTCCCGGAACCCACATACGAAAAAAGGGCCGGTGATATCGCTCAGCGGCACGGGCGCCTGCTGGTGCGCGAGGTCCTCAGGTCGACCCCCGGTACCCACACACACACACACACACAAAAGAATTACTAAGGTGCGTCTGCTAGGAAAATTAATAGGTTTCTCTTACCTTGTATTCTTTGATATAGCATAGCTTCAAAACGTCAAAACACTGGCATACATGTTTGGTAGTTCGGTAGGATCTTCAAAATTCAGCATACAAGCCTGAATGACATAAGCTACTGGCTTTGAATATCTTTTAAATTCATAGGTTTTCCTTGGATCCCTAAAAGGTTTAAAAAGGCACTGACTCTAGCTTCCCTCTAACCTTCGTTCAAGTAGATGCAGGTTCTAAGGAGCCAAGTGGCCCGAACAGGTGACGACTACATTCAATTTCCTACCGCGTTCCTGTTCTACTGCAGAAGTTCCTTGATCTTCCCGCCATAATAGCTCTGAGGAATTTCAGAGCTGTTCCCTGGGAGTGAAAAAACGCGCTTAGGGGACATTCATAGATTTTGATGACTATGAATCATACCTTAAGAATTTGTGGCTACCTTTGAAGCACAAAACCACAGGATGTATCTGATTTATTCAGCATCTGTGCTATCCGTGTGGTTCCGTTTCCCGGAGACCGGACTGAGCTGAAAATGACCTGTGCCCACCAAGATGTTGGGTAAGAATTTTGGGTCTATTACCCAGAATTGTTCTGAATTTTTTGGCCACAATGACAAAATCTCGCTGAAGTCTTTTTTTTTTTTTTTTTTTTTTTTTTGACTATGGAAATTTTTCTTCCATGGAATGATTGAGACCAAAGCCGAGCCTCTTTTAAGGATGGAGCTTGTGATTCTAAAATGAGATGTGCCCTATATTAAAGTACTCCCAAGATTTGCCACAATCGCTCAGTTTTAAATGAATATTCATATGGACTGATTGAAGTGTAGCAGTGACCGCCACCTGACTCCGTGAATGGGTTTTTGAATGAGTTTGATTGAACAATTTTTTTAGGGTGAAGAGAAAGGGTATCCCAGAATTTCCTGTAATTATAAGTCTCATCCAGTGTGCCTCAGGAAAACGACGTGTTGTGTGTTTTTCTGTCAATTTTCACACCTCAATCAACACTGAAGAATTCTGACACCAGATGTCTGTGTGTGGTCCCCCACATTAAGCAATTGATTTGGCAGCAGTGGATCCCAGCTGGGGGTCTTCTAATCCAATTTAATTCTGACACAGTCTACCTGGGATCCCAGGGGTTGCAGGCGCTCTGCTTCTGCGCTGCTGACCGACTGGCTGTCAGAGGTTCCCACAACCTCCTCCCCAGGTCTGATTAATATGCTTGAGCAGCTCACAGGACCCAGGGAAACACTTACTTACGTTGACAAATTGACTTCAAAAGATTACAGAAGATGCAGATGAAGAGATGCAGGGTGAGGTCTGGGAGAAGGGCTAAGGGGCTCCATGCCCTCCCTGGGCACTCCACCCTCCAGGAACCTGTCACATTGAGCTCTCTGATGACCTCACAGCCCTGTCCTCTTGGACTTTTTTTGTAGAGACTTCATTGCACAGGCAATGAAAATTGCTGATAGATTGGCAGGCAACCCAGAAAGGCCTGTCGATTTAGATTCTTCTTGGCTTCTCTGGACCGTCTGGAATGCAGAGGTAGCTCGGAGGCTTTCTTTATGGCCAGCTCCAAGACAGAGGGGTGGGGGACAACTAGAGTTTCTATGGTCCACCTTGGGGAAGACAAACTTCAGTTTCTATGAGCTGTCCTGAGAGGAAATTATGAGCTAGAAATCATGGGTGAAAACCAAAAAAACCCTCTATTATAATATCACATAGTTTAGTGTACAAATCTGGCAGATATTTCAGTGTAACGCTGAATTAATATTTTCATTTACTTCACCTGATTAGTTTAAGGGTCTAGATGACCCTTACATGTGAATTTCTTTTAACAATATATCAATTGAAGTGATTTAATATATTCGATTTGAGTGGGGCGTGGTGGCACATGCCTGTAAACACAGCACTCAGGTGGCAGTGGCAGGAGGGTCACAGTATGTTCGAGGCCAGCCTGGTCTACATAGCGAGACTCTGTCTCAAAAACAAAAAACAAAAACAGAAAATAAGTTTGAAAGATCTAAGGCCTTAACTCCTCCCACCCTCTGCCACCTGCACATTTTTGAAATATTTTCTATTGTGATTGAAAAAAGGTACTACTCTTCAATTGACAAATCACCTCCATCCTTCATGAAAAACAATTACCATTAGAAATTTAGTTTTATTTTGGCACAAGAAAGAGTCTGTCCTTCCTAAGGTGTGACATTGTGCTTCCTTCTCAGCCAAGGACAATTTACTAGATAGCCAGTCAAAACAATTGACCCAACGTCTATTAATTGGCTTATAATGAGTAGAAATAGTACTATTGGTAGTACTAATGGTATTATTAATTTAGTACTAGTATCAGTACCAAAGCACTTTAGTACTGGTTTTAGTATTACTTACTGTAGTAATAGTATTGCTACTAGTAATTAATTTATTGAGCATCAGGTAGGACATTAAGTGAAACTGGCTCCACAGCTATCTCATTTAATCCCCAGGGCAATCCTGTGTGGTAGACACTATTATTATTCCCATCTTGAGAGGAAGAAATGGGAAGTCAGATGACTTATCAGAGGCACAAATAAAAGTGGGATAGGTAGGGCCACTAAGTTTTGAATTAAAACTCATTTTATCAAAATATAAATGGCTGGAGGAAACTTTTATAGTAGGCAGAGTAGATTCTGGCAATTCAACATCTTTCATTGTAACTTTTGGTTAAGCAGTTTTGAGCACTGGCTGTTGGAACACTCTAGGGAATGGTGTCAAGGTTACCGTTACCATCTCTTTTGGGTCATCCTTTGAAGAATCTTTCAAGTAAATTTATCGGTAGTGTATGTGGCATGTAATTCTATTCATCGTGGGGAATTTGTATGTGTACATATTGCATCGAGATCCTCTTCACTCTCCCCGCACCCTCTACCTCCTTTTGAAAGATCTTTTAGACTTTAGATTCTATTCATGGCAGAATGTCTTATAATACCCTAAAAGCAAGGAAGATAGACTGCAAGAGAGGAAGTGAGAGACAGAATGAGAGAGAGGGAATAACAGAGAGACAGAGAGCAAGAGTGAGAGAGAATGAATCTCATCACCACCAACCAAGCATTGACCACACTATGTCTCTCTAGGTTCTTTTCATGGATCCAAGACAGGTTAGTGCAACTTAGTATTTTAGTTACATTGTCAGGAAAATTGAGGGTGAAAACACACTTTAAGGTATGATTTCTTTCTGATCATTCAAATTAGTTTGGTACATGGTTGGTTTACTGGAGCTCAATCATTTACCCTTCATGGGCAACTGTGATTATCTGACTGTGCCTCAGTTAGTCAAGCACATGCTCATCCAATCTGTGCCTGCCACATAATGAAAGCCCTGGGAAGGCAGGCATCTTGAATTTTCCTGGCACAAGCCTCAGTGGTCCTTCCTTTGCAGAACTGACTTCCGGGCTGGAGGGCAACCCACAACCAACCAATGCCTTTCCCATCGCCTGCGTAAACACTGACTTTACACAAGTTAGCCTGGAAATTCCGTGGTGTCTGGAGAGGTAGGATAAGTGGATTCTGAAAATGCTAATCTGGCGCAAGAGGGTGGACAGTTGCAGGCCTCCTGGGCCTGGCTTTTCCTCCTTTCTGCATCTGCCAGGGGAGGGAGCTTGGTGACAAAGGAGAAAGAAGCTCACAGCTCCTCAGTCTGACTCACTCCATGTTTGCTGGGTGGTTCGCAGGCCTGTGTGCCTGCCGGAACAGGAAGGCCCTTATTGAGCTCAATTGTTTTCCTGAATGCTTTTTTCAATAACAGCAAAAGGAAACATTACTGTTTGGCATCCAGCCATCCCAGCCACTTGGTACTTACAGTGCTTAGAATGCAAAAGTCGGCTCAGCCAAGACATGCAGAGGCACATGGCTGCTGTTACTTCTGTCTGTGTTTCGCAGTAAACAATCCCCAGTGATTTAGGACAACGGGACGGGAACTCACTTTACCAGCAGCAACCTGGACTTGAGTCCGACCATTTGTTTAATGGGCCTGTTTTGTGTCCAGTAACCCCATGGGGGCCTCGACGCCACCACCCACTGAGCCGTGTGAATAAAATATGAAAGGCCCTGTTTACTGGCTACCTCCTTGGAACTGATTGCTCCGGAGAGGCTGGGAGGTTGGGGAAAGCTGGCCGGGGTAAAAGGGGAAGGAGGAAACCCGAAGGTGGATGTACAAAAGCACTAGAGCCAGCAGGCCCAGGGCTCTTCAGCCTCTGGGTGTAATCGCAGGTGTGGTACCACCTCAGGACACGACTGCTGTGTTGGACACGCCTACATGGTGGTTTCTCTTCTGTGCCGTGTTGAGCCTGGATTGCTCTTCCCCTCCAGGCACCCTGACCAGGCCCTTTGCCTGTGCCTCAGCTCCTGCTGCCCTCCTGGAAAAGGCTGTTCCACTGGGCCCGGGGCTGGAGTCATGCTGCCACTTATAGCTAAAAATGGGGACTGGGGATGTGGTCGCAATGATGTTCTCCTCAACTCGGGACCCCCTCTGCATTCACGGTCTCATGGGCACCACCTGCTATGGCGTCCTGGGCTTCTCTCAGCTTTAGATCCATGGGGGCTCAAGCCGCTGGTGAAGAGGGAGGGTAAGGGGGTTGGGGTGGCAGGAAGCGGTGGATAATCTTCCTCCTTCCAGTGGAACGTCACCCACTTTTTTAGCTGGAGACCTGTTACTCCCCACAGATTCTTGCTCACCAAGAGACACGGATGAGCCCTCCTAGCCCACCTGTTCTTGTGACTAAAAGAAATGAATTCTCTTGGTGAATGCAAAGCAGATAAGCACAGCTGGAAAGGTGGGGGGATAAAGGAGTGAAAAGTGCTTTATTACTCACAGCAAGTAAAGAAAGCACAGAGAGTTAATTTGCAAAAGCAGCATCACTTAGATGTAGTCAGAGAAGCCTCACTGTCCTCTCTAGAGGGGGGCACATTCCTGAGCATGCTCAGTTCAGGGTTCTACATCTCGTGTTCAAGAGGAAAGGTGGTGGGCACAGATGGCCCCGGGGAGAAAATGTAGTGTTATAATGAGCAAGATTTCTACCAGGTCACCTAAGAAAATGAGCCAGATTGACTTGGTGATTTGAGGTTGTTCCTTATAAGTTTCTCCAAATAGCCTTAGCTGAAAAAAGACAGCATTTGAAGGCATGGTACTGGTCTTTTAAAGAGACAGCAGCTTCCCCCCCGCCCCATAATTACAAGAGCCTGTCCCTAAAAGTATAAAAGCCTGTCTCTAAAAGTGCCTGCTCACCTAGCAACTGACTTTTTTTTTTTTTTGTAGGTACTGGGGATTGAATCCTGGGGCCTTCACACAGAACTATATCCCCAGCCCTTGTTAAATTTCATTTTGAGACTAGTTCTCACTAAATTGTTCTCCCAGAGTACTAGGATTGCAGGTGTGTGCCACGATGCCTGGCTGCTACTGACTGGAAACTGAAGTCAGTTTGGGCACAGCCAGAACATCTTGTCTCACGAGCTTCTTCCCCGTCCTCCAGAGGTTTTTTGTCTTGTCAACGTGCACCCCCCAAGGACAAGTTGGCCAAAAGTGTTCCATGCTCAAAGGAATTTCAGAAACTAGATTAAAGAGAAGCAAGTGGGTTCCTTGCTGTAGAATTTAGACTTCTCAGGCCTTAACCATACGGAGACATAACCACGCAGCCCATTCGCAAAGAGGCACAAGTGCTCAGGATCAGTGTGCTTTCGTTTGGTTAAGTACTAATTTATGTTTCCAACAGGGGACAAGTGATCTTCCTTCATGGGAGCAGGCCTTTCTCCAGAAATACAGTCTCATCAAGCAGGAGTAAAACTATGGCAAGATTTGTGGCTACCTCTAGCATCCTCCCCCACTGGGGGTAAAGAGAGAGTGCTCTCTGGAGAGGGAGGGTTTAGAGCTTGCAGAGCCCTAGGCAGGGTGCCACGTGTACTGCTGGCAGGTGGGAGCCACCACATCTGCACATCTGCTTCATGTCAGGGAGAGGAGTCCGACGGGAGCAGCCATTCTGATGACAGGGTGCAACACATGGGACTAGCAGTGAAAGGGCAGGCTGGTGTGCGGTCTTGCTTTGCTGCATCACGCTGCCCCTGGGAAAGGACCAGAGGCCTCATCCTTTCAGAGGAGTGACAGGTAGAGCCAGGGCTTCCGATGCAAACAGCCAAGCTTGTCCTAGCGAGGAGGCTGTGCCTGCTCGCATACTTAATGATTCTTACAGGTACATCAAAAGGTGGGCCAGCCAAATCCTAAGGACAGCAAAAACCAAGTCCCGCTTCTTTTTTTTTTTTTTTTCGTGGGTACCGGGGGGTCGACCTCAGGACCTCGCGCGCCAACAGGCACCCGTGCCGCTGAGCGATATCACCGGCCTTTGTGGGATCCGGGAGTCGAACTCGGGCCCTCGGGCTTGCAAGGCAGGCGCTTAGCCGCTGAGCCATCTCACCAGCCCGCAAGTCCTGCTTCTTCATTCGAACATCACATTTGTGCACAAAGTGTACTGCCAGGGTGTTCCAAGCAGATGGAATCCTCTTGCGCATTTCCTGGGGCCAGAGTGAACGACCTCAGTACAGCAGAGCATTTGCCTGGAAATCCAAACTCTGGGTACAGAGTGAAGGAAGAAGGTCTGAGGAACATGGTGAACACACATTCTTACTGACTTAGAACCACTGCCACCACCTGTTTTAAGGGGAAAAAAAAGTGAAGAAACACCTCCAATTCAAATCTTTTGGAAGTAACATTTCATGGACCTCAGGAAAATGCTTGTCTGGTATGGATTTCAATGTTTTTTGTTCTGTTTACGAGATATGAAAATCCTCAGAATAATGAAATCAGAAATAAGCAACATTTAACCTTGTGGGAACATGACCAATAACAGATAAGAAGCTTTGTCTTCCAATTTCCTTTGCTCATTTGTTATCTCCTAAGCGAGTAATGTGAAGGGGAAAGTGCTGGATGGAGGGAGGACAGGAGGGATGTGCCAGGCAGAGATCCAGATTGGGGCTGTGTAGCTGGGGGATGACTGTTGGCTTTCGTGGAGAAAGGGAACAAGGTATTCCCGTTGACATATTCTCCCACTCTTCAGAGACAGATTCCTTGGAGGAGAAGGATGATAGTGAGCTCCTTTTGGGCAGGTTTAGGGACATCCACATGGAAACATCCACAAAGCAGACAGATATATGAGTCTAGAGTTCAGAGAATCCTGGCTGGAGGCATAACTGTGGGTCAGCAGGGAATTGAAGCCATGAGTGTGGATGAGATCATGAGAGAAGACAGTGTGTGCGAGAGCAGGCCTGGGCTGGGCCTCAAGAAGTGACTGGACAGAGCCCAAGCAGGGAGGCTGTAGGCATGGGCGGAGTGTGAGAACCAGAGTGCGCATGCACATGGTCGTCAGCAAATGCGCATAAGCCTGCCTGATCCATGAGGCTGCTGGAACATGTGGATTTGCATTCAGCAGTTACACAGAGCCTTGTTTTCTTTCTTTCTTTTTAAGTAATATCTTCCATTTGCATACTGAAATAGGGCTGACAAGGGGCATTTTCAAAGATTTTAGTTTTTTAAAACTTTATTCTTAAACTAGTTTGGAAGTCATATAAGGTGTTACGAGCCCTGTTTTCAATGCCTGGGAACATTTATCCATAGCTCTGTGACTCCTTTCCTTTCTCCACAATGACTGTGACACCCAATAGGGGATTTTGTTATAATCAGCATTAGGGGAACAGCAAGAAGAGATTAATTCATTTTGCAAGAACTCTTCATAGGGATTCAGCATGACTAGCTCAACAAATACTTTTTGGATCACTATGTATTTTTACACAATCTCCCCTCCTTTCTTTTCCTCCCTAGTCAAACACAACTGCATGAGAATCTGCTTTTGAAATTGGATAAAGAAAATGTGGAGAAGCAGTCTACTTTCATTTCTTCAGAATTAAAAAAAAATCATTTAGATTTATTTTTGGATTACATTTTGTGAAATTTTGAATTCATTTTTCTTGAGTCTAAATAATCAGTGATTCCTGATATCGGTCAGTGTCCACACTGGGATATGGGAAATAAAAGCAATTGCTCCAGTATTGGGGAGAGAATACGGGCTTCAACCGGAGCACATCCGGAGTGGACCCTGTGACCCAGGCGAGTCACTTCTCTGAGGCTCTATTTCCTTGTCCCCAAAGGAGAGAGATGCCATCACCTTAATAGGGCTTTAAGGAGAACTAAGTAAGATAAGACATAAAGCTAGTTCTGGTGGCTTATTGCATGTGCTCGACAAATGTTTATTTTCTTTCCATTTCCTCTTTTTTTTTTTTTTTAACCTCTGAGACATATTAATTATGTAACCTTGGGAGAGATCTTTGAATACTTGGGCATAATATTCTCTGTCATTTATTGCTTCTTACTTTTTCCTGTTGGCCTGTGCTTTCCCAAAGTTGATTCTTAGCACTTTGAACGTAGAACAAAATATTTCATTTTGTTAGGTGTTTAAATGCCAAATCACCTATAGTCATGCTCACCCTCAGGTAGGTGGGCAAATATTTTAACTAGCTTTTCTTAATTTCAGCTTCATCATTTGTCATGTAGTGATAATGACATCATTTGCTCCTTTGTAAAAATTTAATTAGAAATTAAAAAATAAATCTGTAAGTCTCCCAGGTGTTCATGGCAGAGATCTAACGAGGTGCTATTGTTCCTATTGATTTGTCTCATTATTTCTCTAATCACAGGACCCTCTGATCTATACTCATCACTCCTTTCTCTCTGCATGGCAGGACTCCTGGCACAATCAGCAAATTGCTGAAGAGGGAAATTTGTGCAGAGATGTGAGTTAGTCAGAAACAAAGTGACTGTATAATTTGTTTTCCAAACGGAGAGTTGTTGATGACTATGGTGGCTCAACTGTGGTGAACCAGGGCTGTCTAGCAATCAAGGTAACCCTGGTTTTAACAGATAGGTACCAAGTTTACCTCTGCCTTGCCACAGCCACCCCAAACTAACTACATAGCTCCTATGGTGAAGCAATTACAATGCTAATTAACTGTTGTTTGCACTATACAGCATTCATTTACCATGTGAATTTCTGTACCTCTCTTTGGTGGAATCTTGATAGGGTTTGTGTTGGCTAAATTAAGCATATAATGTTGAAGAGAACTACCCAAATAAGAGATGATTCTAGGTATAGTGGAAAAGACATTACGTAGTCTCTTTCAATCATGCCACTCATTTATTTACAGTACTGGGCATTGAACCCAGGGCCCTATGCATGCTAGGCAAGTGCTCTATCTCTGAGCTATATCTCTATTTTTTTTGCTTCTGATACAGGGTCCTACTACATTGCCTGGGCAACTCAGGTGAATGAAGGCCTCGGGTGTGGAACTGTTGAACTGTCTCATTTGGATCTCTCCCTTAGCTAATCTCTCTCCAGCCCCTGGGTAGTGTTACGCTAATAGTAAGAATTTTGTCTGAAAAACAGCATAATTATTCTACCCCAGAAGGTCTTATTACAACTTAATTTGTACAGTTGGGAGATAAATTTATTTGCAAATAGCTGGAAGATGTATGAATTGCCAGAATATTAAATTTTTTATTTTTTTTTAGGAGGGTAACAGTGGTTAATAGATTCCATATTGTTGTCTTTAAATTAGTTACTCAGGGGGAAATATTAATTCTTTACATTTTTTGAAATTATTTTTTTCCTCATTTTCTTAGAAGTTGCCTCCTTGAACACTTGTAATATCTTTAGTGATGTGATAGCAACCACCAAGACCATGGGTTTAACTTTTATGAAAGGCACACATCAATCCACAGAGAATTTGAAGTAAAGTTGGATATTTAAAATGGCCCACATGGGAGATTATTCCTGTTTTCCAGGTGGAAATTTGATGCCTTCTTATGTGCAGGCATCCAGCAACATCTTATTCTGAAGTAAAAGTGACCCTTTGACCAAGAAGGTGAAACCCTTTTGTCATTCTCCACCAAGGTGTAGGATACTGTGACCCAATGGAAGACCATAACAATCACTTATTACAATGCAATGAATTTTGTAAATTTTTGTTCATTACGATATTGGAATGAGAATAGAACATGAAGAAAGTCAGGTTTATTCCATACCCTGACTCTCATTGGCCATCTGGCTTTATTTAGGCTTGTCACTTTTTCACAATGACCCTTCGTAGTCTCATTTGTAAAACCAGGTCTTTTGTGGATCAAACAAGATAACATATGTGCTGAACACTTATCTAGCCTAGAGTCAAAGAGTTAATAGTACTAATTAGAGTGTAATTTCCATGAGAGTGGGCATTTTGTACTCTAATATGTTTGCACGCTTGTGTACTTTACAGATATTGGTTAAATGAATGCTTGGTGTTGACTAGAAGGTAAATGATCATTGTAATATTCCCATTAAACATCATTTTGCATACTGCTGTACATAAGTTGTACCTTCCAGCTCTCCTATTCTGAGCCCAGAAGTAGAAATACATGTAATGAATAGAGTCAGCACAATTTCAAAAATTATTTAAGATTTAAATTATTTAGAAACCATGTTCATCTGCTTATTTATTCATCCCCTCACTCAAGCATCCACTGTTAATCTCAGTGGCCTTGCTACTTGCAGTCAGCAGCATCTGGGCATGTGTTAGGAATAAAGACTCAGGCCCCGCCCTGGCTGTACTGAATCAGGGTCTCTGTTTTCAAAGATCCAGGTGATTCAAATGCACATTTTTAGCAGATGAGCTCTATTATCACCATCCTTGAGGGTAGGATCTGCTTGGTGTCTTTTAAGAGGAACTCAAAACTCAACCAGAGGGGCTGGTGAGATGGCTCAGCGGCGTAAGCTCCTGCCTGGCAAGCGTAAGCTCCTGCCTGGCAAGCGTGAGGGCCCCGGTTCAACTCCCGTGAACCTACACATGAAAAAAGGGGCTGGTGATATCACTTAGCGGCACAGGCGCCTGCTGGCATGCGAGGTTCTGAGGTCGACGCCTAGTACCCACAAAAAAAAATTTAATCAAAAAAACAAATGTGTGCACAGGAAGCTCATGTGGATCTTACAAAATGTGACTTTATTTTTCCTGCAACTCAAATTCTGTTTCCAGCTCCATGTTGCTGGCATGGTAGGAATATTTTATCTCAAACAATTTGGAGCCTTCCTCACTCTTGTGTGTAACAGCGAAGTTTTGGGGTAAAGGGATGGTCAGTTCATTTGTCCATATACTCATGGGGGTGTTCTTTGAGAGTCCCATGACTGTCTGTTTCTTGGCTGGCAGCAGATGCAATAGTCTTATTCTTCCTTTGTTGTTCCCCTGGAATCTAATAATAGGTCTGGGAGCTTGATGTGATGTCATGACATGGGGATCCCATAAGACTTCCCGGAGCCCAGCTGGCCTGGACACAGCCCCTGAGGTTCTGCCAAGAAGCAGAACAGGTGAGAAGTGTGTCCGTGTCCTTTTCTCTGTGTGCTAGTGTGTACGTCCATGTGAGCCTGTGTGTATTTGTGTATGAGTATCCATGTGTATACGTGCATCTGTGTCTGTGTGTCTGTCTATATATGAGTGTCCGTGTGTATCTGTGGGTTTGTGTGTGTGAGGAGGAGTTCTTTCTGAGACCCACTCAGGACATTGCTCTCATTACCCTCTCCCTTACTGTTACTCAGCTAGGGGAAATCTTTTTCTAGTGTTGGGGAAATCCCTCCTTCTCTTACTTGCTTTTGTTTTCCTCCAGGGCGGCTCTCTGCAGTGGTGTCTGCCTCCGAGGAACATAGCATTATCTCTTAGTGGGTTTAAGTTCTTGGAACCAAAAAGTCCTGGGAGATTCCGTCACAACAACTCCTGGAGCAAGGGACACTGAGTGGTGGAGGAAGAAGGGAATTATCGTGAGGTAGAAGCAAATACAATAATAGCTCAAATATCTCTTAGATCCTTTGCAGATGGGAAGGGACCAAGAGATGGAGGGAGGGAGGAGGAATGGAAGGGGAAGGTGACTTATCAAGAATTAAGATGTATTATTCACATGTACCAACACAATGGTATCACAATGAATGTAACTATTATGTACTATAAAAATGTACTAATAAAAATAGAAATAAAAAAATTATTTCCCTACAGAAATCAAAGAAAAGTATCGGGATCGATTACAAAGCAAGCCATAAACTAAGGCCTGACAATATAGGTGCCCATGAATGAGCAGATTGCCCATTGGGAAATTGTCACATGAGGCACCATCTTGCATCAGTGAGGAATGAACACTTCTATGAGCATGGCTAACCCGACACTCTACCAGCTTCCAGGATGATTCAGAGATCCTGGTGCTTCTGTGTGGGGCTTGAAGGGAACTGATAGGGCTTTGTCTTTATCTTGTCATCAACTGTAAGCTGCTGTCCAAAGTGAGCTCCTGTTGCCCCAGCCAGAGGGATCTTCTAAGGGTTGTGTGGTTGAGCCACTTCTGAATGTTTATGCTACCTCAGCTGACCAGATGAAGGCTGTTTGGATAATGTGTTATTTTGTGTTTGCTTCACAGTTCCTTTCTAGTGGTGAACATCCAAAAGGGTGAAAGGTGTTAAGTATGGAATTAAACAATGTGCTGTCTAGCATATACACCTTCATTGCTATTTACCAGGAAACTCTGAGCTCTACTTTGCAGTGCAAAGAAATTTTTCTTTGTCCCTTTGTTTTTTCCCTGTCTGCTTCTGCCATTTCACCTCCTGGGACTATGGAATGGTTCTTCAACCCAGTACCTCCTGTGATCATGGAACACTGGCCTCTCCAGTAAAGACCCTGCCTTTAGCCTTATTAGGGCTGGCTGTGTTCCAGCTTGTCTGATATGCAAGTAACTAGTCACCCTGTCTTACTTCAGTTGTTGAGGACATTACCTTCAGAGTGTCTCCTTGCTATAATAAGAAGTAATCAATTTACACAGGGAATGTTTTTCTGACTTACCTGCATTTATAGGTTTAAAACAAACAGGTATGAGGTGTGGAGGTTGTGGTGATGAAGTTTATCATTGTTAAGAAACATTAAATTGGTACCCAGCATCCTGAGACATGTGAAAGTAGTTCTCAAGTGGGAACCACTTCCTAATTTTTAAAGCATTTGTAAATGTATATGTTCATTCATTTGTATATGTTAATTCATTCACAGTACCATACTGAAATAGATAAGACAGGATTTCCCCATTATATAAATGAAAAGACTGTGGTTCAGCAGTTTACCCATGGTCATAGAAGTCGTAAATGGTAGAGACCTGACTTGAGCCTAAACCTTCTGAGTCCAAGAGTTTTTATGCACAGCGTTTACCGGAGGAGTGACATGGGTTTATTTCTCCATGTAGTGTTTTATTGGGTAGACATGTGCAAGTGGGTTAGTACGGTGTACTGCCTTTAACAGGCTTAATGTTCTGGAAATGTTAACAGGTTGGCTTACAAGGTAGCTGGTGTGCATACTTGTGGATTTTGCCCTTTCCACATACAGTCCCCTTACTTCTGATGACAAAACACTGATTTTCCTTTGTTCCGTATACATTTGGAAGGGCCGTGTGCTGGCTCCTCCCTGGCCCAGGGTTCAGCGGAATCCCTCAGGCAGTTTCTGTCTTGAGAATTTGAATCTTTAGTGGAGTGCACTGGGTTGAAGTGATTTTCCGCAGGAGAATTCCATGGTAGAATTCTCCGACACTCTCTACTAGTTTCTGCTCTCTAGATCTTTGGAGCTTTCCTCGTCTTTATTCTCTCTGCCTGTATGATCAGGGTCGTCTTTGCTTCTCTAAATTTCCCTATAGCTTTCTAATGAATTCCTTCATAATTGGTTTGGTGAGATTGATTTTATGGGTTACACCCAGAAGTCTCTGATACAGGAATTATGAAAGAAAAGTAGAAACAAGATTTAAAAGGAAACTCCTGTCAGATGTGTTCCTTTCCTTTGCTTCCATGGAGGGAATATACTTCTCCACTCCATTGACGTTGCACTTGGCCATGTGGTTTGGGCTGCAGAGTGGGCTTAAAAGGGGGTTTGTTTTGGCGAATGGGGGTTAGCAGTTGTGACACAACAGAGCCTGGAATGCAATTGCATGGTGACGCCTGGGCTCTTTACTTCTGCTCTTCCCATGAAAAGAGCACAGCCAGGTAAGTCCACAGGTTCTAAGAAAAAGAAGAGAGACTCATGGTATAGACTCGCCTCACCTCATCCAATAGGATGAGTGGCCCCATCCTAAACCACACCCCCACCCTCAACCAATCCACAGATAATGTGATCTAAATACACATTTATTATTGCATACCACTTAGATTTTGTAGCTGTTTGTTATGCAAAATTTTTTGTACCAATTGCAAACCAACACAGAAATAGTGGTGTGCTACCTATAACAAAAATCAAAAATATGTAGGACTGGGTGGTGGCAGTAGGTTGGTAAAATACTGAAAAAAAATCATAGAAACCTGCAAAAGTGATGAGCTTCATTGTCCAACCTTGAAATATTTGGTATATCTGGTTTTTGTGGCAAACTGGAAGATAGAATGTAAACAATGAATTTTTGCATTTGAGCAAGATGGTTTCTATTAGAATGTAAAGTATTAGCTGGCTTGTTTTAGCTACATATGATGAACTCAGAAAATAAATGGCTGGTATGCAAACAGAATTTCAAGGGACTGTAGAGAACAGAAAATAAAATGCTGGTTTGTAAAAAAAAAGGACCATTTTTCCCCCATTCAGTAAGAAATTCTTAAACGAGGATCCCTCCTGAGAACAAAGGCCAAGTTCAAGTTCTCCAGTAAGATATGACCTTTCACTCTAACCTTTGCTCTAAGCAAGGTCAGGCTGAACAACTTTTAAAGACCCATAAAAGGAATAAATCCCTTATTACCTTTCAGCTGGACAAAAGATATTTTAGAAACCTCAAGAGTGTCATCCTACTGTGGCCTGATATTCCACTGATAGGAACTGTCTTTTAGGCTGGTAAAAATTTTTTCTTGACATTAGGTAATACCAAGCAATAATGAAAATCACAACACTACATCAATAAAAATTCAAATTATCTGCAAAATCACCATACAGTCTATATGGCAACTGGCTCTGCCTGCAAAAGTTCTTTATTGTCCTTCCACATTATTCCTTTGTGGTAGTTTAAGCCCCTCCCAAGCCCTCGTAAAAGAAGAAACACTGCTTTAGCAAATGTAGGTTGGAGGTAGATTCCCAGTTTAGCGAGTTTCATGTTCCAAGGTGTTTTCAAGCATTTTCATTTAAGCATGGTTTATTTTCTTCCTCTGGGGTCAAACTCATGACGTTTGATGAGAATTTTTTTCTCTTAAAATGTTACTGTTAGGACAGAAAATACATTTGTGAATTCTTCTGGAGAGCTGTTCTGCATAGGTGATAATTTGGTGTAACTAGTAGAGCCCCGAGTCCTTTTTTATATATGAAAAAACCTGTGTTCCCATAGCCAGAAGGATATTTTGTTAACATTTTCTCATACTCTCCTCCCGTCTTTTGTTTTTATAAAAGAAATAAAATGTCCCCTGTTCTCTTTAATAAAATTTTACACATGTAAACTAAGAACAAAGGATTGTTTTGACAGTGTGGAGTTCTAAAAAATAGAGACCCAGATTAAACAAACAGTAAGTGCCACTACCTCGACTGCCCAAGGAACAACCGTGCTTGGTGATATTTTCCAGGCAACCCCAGAGCATAAATCTTCAATCCCACTGCCTTTCATGTGACACTTATATATAACAACTGTTTATAGAGCAATGTAACCTTTTCTTGTGTTCATTTAGATTTATCCGGGCTCCCAAGGCCTCGGATCTTATGATAGAACTGCTCACAATACGTCAGCAAATATTATCAACATACTTTGCTTTTGCGTTTTGTTTGGATTCTCATGAGGACCAAATAAGGGGCTGACGTACAAGTTACAAAACAAGGTCAACGGCAAGAGGACTGAAGACCTGACGCAGCCGTACTTGTAGACTCTGAGGTCTACGTGCCAGGCCAACAGTTGTTCTTGCAGTTGGGAAGAAGTAGGATGCATACATTTTGACTTCACAAAAATTCAAGAGAGGAGAAAGTCATCTTTCCAAAGAATCAGGAAAGGAGAAATTCAATTGCATTTAAATAATAGAAAACTGGCTCAGAAATAGATCACTGGTTGCTTTATTAGAAAATAACCCGCCCAAGTTAAGAAATAGAATATTTCTTATAGACAAAAATTTAGAAAAAGGCCGTGGAAGATGGTTTGCCCATTTATTGAATAAATTTGAAAAACATTTATGGGACTATTCAGCCACCATATGTGGCTCTTGATTAACCACTCCACAAAAACCAACTGAAGTTAGGTTTTGTAAAAAGGGGGAATCGATTGGCACAACCAACTGTCCGTCTGGGGGAATAAAAGAGGTGGACTTGCCTTGGGCACTGCTGGCTCAAGGCCTTTCGGATGTGTTTCCCCTGCCTGGCTTCCCTCTCGTCCTCTTCTAGGTGCTGGCATGATGTTCCCAGGAGTGCCAGATGCATGTGACCTTCAGTGTTCATGGTGATGAAGAATGAACCGCTGCTGCTGCGCCAAGAGTCTGGGAACATGATGACTGGCTCAGAGCCCTTTTCTATCAAATCATCGTGCTCAGGGAGATGGACTCAGTTCTCTGGGTGGCCTAGCCTATGGAGGTGGTATCAGTCCCAACAGTACTGCATGTCTAAGGAAGCAGCTATAGAATGGTGGGTGAACACTCCCCCCAAAAAGGAATGCCAGATGGACCAGAAAAATCTTTACTTGTACTGTTTGATTCTTAGTTTCTGCTGCTGTGAAGCAAAAACATCATCAATGGTGGATATGTGTAAAAGTCAGGCATATATGTACTTGGATTTGGAAGGGTTAGGATTAGCAAAGGGGAGGGTTGATGCCTGTAAGGACCTGTTCTTTATGAAGAAGTTGATAAATGGATCACAGACCCCAAAATATTGAGAAAGCCTCTTCACTGTTAAGGACACCATTGTCTCAAGATGAGTAACTTTGTATTACTGTAATATGTAGTACTAACTGAGGCTTTAAAGACATGGCTGATGGGCAAACTAAAAATGCATACTTGAGTTAAGGAACTTGGTTTTTTTTCCCTTGTGGTGCTGGGGATCCAGTCCAGGGTCTTGTGCGTCCTAAGCAAGTGCTCTACCACTGAGGTCCATCCTCAGCCTGAGTTTTTTGTTGACTATCTGAATGTCAAGTTAGGAAATTACAAAATCTAAAAAAGATTTTTTGTACTTTTGCCTTTATCTTGCATAGTGATCCAAAAGCTGGAATGTACAAACTTCAGAGGGCTTGTTAGAGCCCAGAAGGTTGAGCTGTGCCTCCAGAGTTTCAAATTTGTCAGGGGCAGTGGTGGCCATCTAATTTTTATTTCTAGCGAGTTCCCAAGAAACATGATGTTGCTCATTTGGGACTACTCTTGGAGAACCATATTCTAGGTGAATCCCAAAGCTAAGCTCTGTGTGAGTAATTATGATCCATGGTTTAGCCAAGAAGTGGTTGAGCTGCCCTGGGGGCACCAGTAGCCAGAGTTTCTAGCAGTGGTGATGGTCCTAATTAGGGGAAAGGCAGAACTCCAGAAGGAAGCATATGGCTGAACTCCAGCTTGCGTGTGGGGTAAAATGGCAGAGTTTGTATCCTTGAGAAGATATATCAAGCAATAATTAGGTAGATTGTCAGGATTTTAGCAGCTACTCAGGACTGGCTGAGAATTAGAGTGCCATTTAGAAATCTTTTTAAAGGACCTTGGATACGAAAGGGAGCACAGGCAGATCTAATGCTGGAGATGACCTGCATTGCCCTGAGCTCACCTTGAGCAGACTTAATGCAACAAGACCAGTTCTAGCCCCATGATGGCAAGGTGGGGCTGTGCTGGCACTGACCAACTACTGATATAAGACAAACAAGGGATGTAGATCTGACAGCTATGCTGAAAGAGGCACTGCCATGGTCAGAACTAGGGTAGGCAGGGCCTATTTCGAACACTATTTGTCTTTCTTCAACTTTTCTTTATCTTGACATACATTAAGAAATATAAATTACATTGTAGGACAGCACACACACACACAAACACACACTACAGTTTCCCCAAATGGTACTTTCTTTACCATATGCATTACACTTTATTCTGTTTTGTTCTATTTATGCTCTCATATCCTATTATTTCTTGAAAACAACATTATTTTAGCAACATTACTTCATGACCCATTAATGGGTGGAGACTTGCTGTTTGAAAGTAATCTAGAAGTTGTAGTCTATGCCATTTGAAACGACCTACAGCTGGCCCTCTCATCTCCTATGCAGAAGTTAGCACATTAAAACCTGGCTGTCCAAGATGAAGTCAGATCCAGTTAAGAAGTCCAACATCTTCTGGCTTCACTCAACCTGCATTTTCACTTCCGGGTAGTACACTTCCTGTGTTAGCATCCTCTATCACAGAACTTCCGGACCTCATGCCAGGCAGAGGTTTTGGTTTTGACATTTCCAACAACTTCAGGAAAAAGGTTTTCTCCTCCAGACTTGGCTTGGGGAATCCCTTCAGCTAGGCTAATTCTCCTTCCTTCATCAATGAAGGTGGATTAGACATGGAGAAAAAAGGCAAGTTGTGTATTCTAATCCTGTCGCTTTCCTTCACTGGATACCAGTATAATTCTTCTTACTGAAAATCAGCTTTATCCTCCTTTCTCCTTTCTTTTCTTCTCAATTAGGTGTCTGGGGAAATAATGAAAAACCTTTCTTATGTTAGAAGTAATAGCTCAGGAAGTGCAAATAACTTGACAAATTCCAATTGATAAGCAAAAAATACTCGTGTAAGAAATAAATCAATATTATTACTCACTAGCAAATCATTTTTATTATCTGTAGTAACTGTAATGTGGAAAAGATGGATGGCAATTATCAATTCCTCAACCCAAGGTTTTGAAGGAACAAGTCTTGGTTAAGTGACCTATATAAAACATAACCAGATGAAAAGACATGTTAATAAACTGAGTTTTGTGTTTCTAGAGCAGTAATAAAACAAGGAAAGATGTTAGAACAAGGGCAAAATGTCTATTTCCAAGCCACCAAATCCATCTCTGCCAGTAGATATTTTCTAGTTATTTTACAGCTTTATAGTTTATTATCACAGTGGCCACAGTGTCTATGCCCTTCATCTCCTACACTCTTTCATTTTCAACCCAAGATGGAACTTTCGTGAGTAGCTTAATTTACTTTCAAAACCAACTGTTCTTTCAAAATGACAATATGCAAGAGTTACTCAGGGGAATGTAGATTCCCAGGTCCTTGCCCAGCTACTCTGGTTGCCTGTGTTTGTCTGGTATGGAGCCAAAGAATCTGCGTTTTTAACACTATGGTTTCTTCCACTTCTTCCCACTCTCACACATACCACAAACGATGTGAAGGCAGATCTTTCAAAACCCACAGCTAGAAAACACTGTTAGTAGAAAGGCAGTTTATTTCAAAGGACTGCTGTACTTTTTCCTCAGATGCACATGTCTGTGACTCCATATCTAATGGAATCATGAAACTGTTTTTCTAGTTTCTTCTCTAACTTGACTGATGGTCAATTTCCAAAACTTGCCTGACCTCAAACTGTGGCTGGCTTGTAGGGAGGTGGCCAAATTCCAAAGGCAGCACCATGGTGAGAACGCACAGATCAGTAGAGAACAGAGTGACAGGAAAGACCCAGGAGGAGTCCTAGCCCCTGACCCCTTCCCATTGCGACGATGCACTCGCCTACCTGCTCTGCCCCAGCAGAAGCGCAATCACGATCATTTCTGATCTGCAGGAACTTTCAGAAACTTCACACATCAAAATACGAGACTACAAGTAGAAAGCGAATTTTACCTCATGCAAAAAAGAGAAATACAAAAATAAAATTAAACATGTGGTCATTTCCAATAGGATGCACCAAAAGGGGATTCAAACAAGATAGAAAAATCTTAAAAAAATAATAAAGTCCTAAAACATACTTAAGGAAGGAAATGTAGTCTGTAAGAACTTGCCAGCTGGTTGTCTGGCTTTGTCGCAGAAGCCCAGAATTTGGTAGTAGACTACCAGGAACTTGGGTTGAAATAGAGAGGACACCTTTTTCTTTGGCATATCATTAAAAAACACAGCATCTGATGGAAAAAACAAAAAGCCTGAACACAAAAAACAAAAGGGACATCCCAGAAGGGCAGAGCCCTTAAATAAAGAATGGAATTCTCTGTGAGTTGATTTGTTCTCAGACAATTCACCTAGAGATGTCATTCTTCTATTCCTAAAGGTCTGGCCATGAAGAATCTTGAATGACATGTTCAAAAGAAGATGTCTTGGAAGGCCCTCTTAGTTCCTCTTTGGGATCCAACAGGGGGACAAACTTTGACACAGAGGAAACATTTGGCTGGCTTTTCATCAGAGCAAGAAAGGTTTAATCCCATCTAGTATTACAGTCAACTTCTCTCAGAATAAAGCAGCTGCCTGGGAAGAGACTGGAGCCCATTCCCATCCAAGCACATCCGTGTTTTTGGTATGTCTCCTCCAGCTGAATCTGACACGTCAGGCTGAGGACATATTTGGGTGCCATACCAGGACGAATGCACATTTATTTTCCTCTCATTTAATGTTTGAGCATGATCCCAGTCACCAGATGGGTCAGAGAAACAATGACAGCATGGTATAAATCTTCAGAGGGTTTATCAATCTGATTGAATTGAGAAGATAAAGTGGATTTTGTTTGAAATCCAATAAACTCTCTCCACCTCAAAGAATAATAAGGGTTGGTGCCAATTTTCTTCTTTATTACCACGCTGGCCTTTCTTTTTAAATTCTCGTTTCTGTTTCAGTTCCTTTATAATACAAGACTCATTTATTCTCTAGAGATGTCAGGTGAATCTCAGTTCATTCAGCCTAATTAGCTGAAGAAATGGCCTTTCTGCTGCATAAACCTGAGTTTGAATATAGGCTCTTCCCCTATCTCACTGTGTGGTCCTTGTGTCATGGTTTCTTAGATAAGCACTGTATAAGAAGCAAGACAAACCTTTACAGTAGTTGATAGAGTTAGAAGATATGGGTGGGAAGCACTTTGTGTGATTTCAGGCCCAAAGAAAAGTGGCCTAAAATACTGGACACCCAGATTTAGCTCTGTTAGCTAGAGGTTCACTGTCTGGAAGGAGGCAGGAATTGCTACTAAGAGGAGTGAGATGCTGTTTACCAAAGACTTTTAACTGCTTTATAGAGTTCAATCTATATTCGTTGTTATGTGACTTTGATGGTAGGGACGGCAGAGCCAAGTCTGTGAGCTTCTCTAAGCATTGGAATGTTACATTTGCTACTGCATGCTAATCAGAAAATTCCAAGTCTTAGCTCAACACGCAGTGGTGGGCACAACCGAATTCTGTTTTGCTTTAATGTGCTGCTTCAGATATCTGTATCTTAAAAAATGAGTGGCTGGGTCTACCAGATAGTGTCTGTTGGAACTTAGCAGAGCTCTTGTTGACTACTCACCATGGTGACTCTATCAGATAGAGATTCACAGTTAACCCAGTAAAGACATGTGACTTTAATATGTCTTCACTTTGGTCACTGAATCAAGCATTTGGCTAAGATGAAGGATTTCCCTTAGATCACTGCTAATGTTTATTCTTTCTGGAGAAAGTGGACGCCGTCCTCAGAATGATACACCAAAAAAATGAGGGGATTCTAAAATTCACTAAAAAATAGAATTGATTGTATGATTATATTTCAAGATTTAACATTGAAGGGACAAAATTTCTTCTAGGAAGGGAAATTCAAAGAAAGTAGCCATGCAAAGACTGGAGAAGAACATCCTAGGCAGAGGAATCAGGAGGCACAGAAAGGCTGAGGTGGGAATGGATTGAGGATTAAGGGACAGAAAGAAGGCCTTAAGGCTGGGATGTAGTGGATAAGGGAGGAGAGGCATGAGGTGACGGGGGTGAGGGGCCAGATGTAGGAAGAGCTAGGTCCAAGCAAATTCTTGAAGTGGGGCCAGGCACACTTGGATGTATTCAGGCAGGTAATGAAATGACTGCTCTGGCAGATATGAGAGCAGGGAGACCAATTAGGAGACTTGCGATAGCACGTGCAGGCATGGAGAAAAGCAAACAGATTCGGGATATGTTTGTGAAGTAGCCTTCCAATAGAATGTTCTGCTGGGTTGTCTGTTGGGAAGTAAGTAAAAGAAGTCAAGGATGGCTCCTAGGTTTCCATTTGTCCAAGTAGTAGATGATGGGTGCCACGGGAAATGGGGGTGGTTAGGCAGTGGCCCAGGAAAGAAGACAAACAGGCATGGGGATCAAAACCACAGGTGTTGTTCAGGCTGTATTCGTCTTTTCTAGAGTTTGATGTGGATAAGCACTGTATAATTCGTGAAGGGACGGCTTATTGCAAGATGTAATTTCACTCTTATTAAAGATCAAGTTACTGAATATGATGTGTAAAGGGAAACCTAACTTGTGAAGAAAACAGTACAGTTCAGATTGTTCTGCCCTGCTATTTCTTTGGTCGCCTGCTTTCCCTTCTGAGCTTTCTTGCAGCAGCCAAAGCCTGAGAATGTACTCAACTGCTCCTTCCTTGCTGGGCTGTGTCATCTTGATTCCTACCAGTTCTTGGTGTCTGGCAGAGAGGTGGTGACCATGCAGTGTTCTCTGAATGAATGAAGGTGTGCTGAGCCCCGTGGTCTCCACTCTTGTCAATCTCGTCCCAGAATGTGACTGGGGACTGGGGGAGGGGATTGGATTTAAGGCACACATCAGTGTCGTTGGGTTCTGATTTGGGCTCCTGCCTTGTTCGTGGTCCCCTTCTTAGACTGTTTTGGTGAATGGCTATGGATCCTCTTGGACCTCAGTCCCTACCTCGTTAACCTGCCCGCACTGCTGGGCCCTTGAGACATCAGCGCTCCTGGCTCTTGCCAGCTCTTCGCCTTGCCCGGATTCTGTCCTCTTCGTGTGCCTTTGAGCTTAGGTCTATGGTGACATTTACTCTTTACGACCAGTCACACTGGACATTTTTCTGAGTGTCTAAATATTGTCTTTGCTCAGGTCCCTGTTCCTAAGTGGTCTGACCTGTTGGTGAAGTCTGTGATCCCTCCCTGGACCTCTGCTGCGGTAACTGATCGTGATATTTCATCCACTGCTTCTCATCGTCTGGCTGAGACCTTTATCCTCTAAGCTATGCTGCCACTGAATTCCATCCTGACCCCTCCTCCAATTCATGCCCCTCTTGGGGAGCACAGCTGGTTCAACTTTCAGGCAGCTTCAACGACCCAGATCCAAAGCTATCATTCTTCAATGCGGTCAGATCCCTGGACACAACAAATGTAATTATGCAAAATTCATGGAGGAGAAAAGACATCATGGTAGTGAAAGGAAAAGCTGCAAGCCCCCATGGTCAGATGACTTTAGGAGGATCTGCTTATTAGGAATACTGCTACGTGTGTGTGTGTGTGTGTGTGTGTGTGTGTGTGCATGCACTTGGGCAACTTGATATATTTATCTACAAATATTTCCATTTTTTAGTTGTTCATTCCGTCTTCTGGGAGAAAAGCTTAAGATGTATCACATACTATCCCAGGTCATTAAGTATCAATTATACCCTTACTACAAAGGGGTCAAGTGTGCAGTAAATACAGGGGTGCCAATTTCCAGCCATTCACTGGTTTAATTAACACAACTTAACCCCTAATATGGGTTGCCAGGCACTTCATAGCTCAGGACCCATTCTAAAACATCTTTGCCTGAGAAGAATTTTGGAAGGCCCCTCTCTTCTAGGAAATTCCGTGAGAAACTCAAGACATTGAAAAGATTACAGTGACCCCTCCTCATCCTCAATACAATCTAAACTTAAACAATACTGAACTATAAAATATGCATAAGGAAGCCCAATACAATACTCAGTTTTCCAGTGGGGATTATATCAATGATTTTGTTAAAATAAATATCAACAGTTATAGAAATCTCTCTCTCTTTCTCTCTTTCCCCTACCCCCATCCCTATCTTGTTGTCTCTCCTGGTTGGTAATTCAGCCTATGATTTACTGAAGCAATAGATAGGCAGATTTGAATAAATAATTACAACATAAAGGACCCACATATAACAGATGTGTATTCAGAGTGTTAAGGATGTAAACAGGGCTCTGTGCTAGCGTACCACTTCCCACCCCTTCCTTCTTTTCTGCCTTCACATTCATATTCAGGGGAAATTATTTCCAGATTCAGGGTAAAATGGAATGTCCATAAATCATAGCACTCACATAAAAATAAGGTAACATACGGCCACTTAGGTTTTTGTGTGAGATGAAGGAATGAACTTAGAAGCATCCGCCTGTACTTTTGAAGTTTTGTAGGTCTTGTTATTACAACCCTGAGGTGTGAAATGTTTGTCTGGTGTCTGAAATTAAGAATTAGGATAATTGCTAACTCAAAAGCTTACTTTATATGCTGCTCCCCCCAACTAAATTTTAGCTTACACAAGTTGTTCAAAGGATAGCATCAAAGGATTGTTTTATCAGTTAGTTTAGAATAGTAGACCAGGGTTGAACTCTAGTCTGTAAAGGGAAACTTTTCAGACTTGGAGTTAAAGTTCAATCTGTTATTCTTGGCAAATGGCCCAAGAGGGAAGTAGAATTTGTGGAAGAGGCGTGTCTGCTGGACAGCTATATGATTCAACAGTTACTATGAAGAGATCATAGAACAGAATGATCAAATGAACGTACACACACTACTGACAGCATGGAAATATATCACTTCCCTTGCATAGCTTTTTCTTCAAGTGGTGTTCAAAGTGCTCCTTCAATATAGCAAAGTCTCACTCACTGTGAGTGAAAGCATAAGTGTTTCCGTGTGGATTCAATTCTGGTGGTCGTTAGGTTGTGATGATCGGTAATGTATTCTCACTGGGATTCCTGCTTCTGCCTCGTGTAGGAGGTGATTACTTGGCACTCAGATCAGAGTAGTCATGATGCTTCCATCTCTGATGTCCAAAGATAAGAAAGAAGGTGTGTCTGGTGTCACTTGGGAAGTGGTGGAGAACGGCGGTCTGCCCAATTAGTGTCAGGATGTTCATCTGGGCCACGTAACATTGACAGTGGTCTCCTTTGCTATCAAAAGTGATACTCTTGTAATCTTGGTACCAAAAAAGGACCAGGTGGGCGGGGGGGAGGAAGGAAAGGGAAGAAGAGGACAGAAAGGGCCTAATGATAAACCTGTGTAATGTACAGACATGTAGAAGAGAAGGACAGAAGAGTCAGAGAGAAATGTGGCGGAGGAAGAGGCAGGAGAGACTCAGAGCATGCGAGGGTACCCCACCCACTGTTGCTGGCTCTGAAGATGAAGGAGGCAAGGGCACGCTGGCGGCCTCTTGGGTCAGGGAGGGGCCCTCGGCTTACGTCGAGGAAACAGACTGCAGCCTTACATCACAAGCAAGACACTTTGGCCAAACACCTGAGTACACTTGAAAGGGGCCCCACCCCCTTTCCGCAGTGGAGCACAGTCCTGCTGACACTGGTGACTTCAGCCAGACACTAGCAGAGGGCCCTGGCTGAGCCCTGGACCTTGAGCTACACAACTGCGAGATGATGCATGTCCACGGAAGCTGCCAAATTTGTTAGTTGTTGGTTACAAAAGAAAACTGACACAAGTATGGACTTTGAGAAATCCGGTGCTGGGACTGTAGCTGGGGGTAGACAGATGGATACTCAGGGGACAGGCTCACCTGAGTGAGTCCAAGGATTAGCAGCCACAGCTGCTCCTTAGTCCTGTTTGCCAACTGTTCCCAAGGAGATTTTCTTGCCAGCGTGTGCCTCAGACTCCACAGTAGTAGGGCAGTAATAACTGCACAGGGCTGTTCTCTGGAACTGAGGTGTAAACACTTGCGAGTTGTTTTCCATGTGGTCCTTGGATGACCTGCGAGACTCAACTGCTTCCTGATGCTGAGATGTGTCTCCTCTCCAAATGTGGCTGAGCCTCTGGGCTCACAGATGTGGTTTGGAAATTACTTGATGGGATAATTGAATTAGCTGTCCAAATTAGTGTTTGAGAAAGATTCTCGTGTGTATCTTTTCCTAGGGTGGCCCCTTTGTAATTCTCAGACAATGGCAATTATCAGATGAAGGGAAGAATTAAAAATGAAAAGACAACAACTGGGTTCTCACTGTCCTGATCTCAGGCAAATTCAAGATCATCAGACAATTGGTTGCAACAAACCAAGGTCACATGCAAGCAAACACAATTATCTGTAAAAACAAAATACTGCCCTCAGCAAACAACCTTAAGAACTGAACAAATATTTAGATTTGACAGCATCTGTTGAAAATCTGTATGAAATGTCTCCAATAAACTGAACAATGCTGAAGAAACACTGGGGCTAAGTAACCTGAAAAAAAATCGTTCATATTTACTAAAGAATTACATAAATCAAAGCCACGTTTGCCTGAATACAATCCTACATGGAGAAGTTACCTCCTGGGATAAACTCTTCCAAGCCATCTCGTCTACTTTATTATGCCAGAAAGTCTCTCTCTTCATCCTATTCATTTTCTTTAAAGTACTAACTGATGGGCATTGTCTTATTTGAGTATTTTGCTCATTGTCTCTTTTCTTTCTAGAATGTGAGTTCCCAAAGGGAAACACCTTGCCTAAATATTTGGTGAGATGCCACTTACATTTTGACTGTTAACTCCCCCTGATCTTTCCCTAGAAAATCCAGTCTTCCTTTGCCAATGTATTTCTGGGAAAGCAGATACCACCGAGTCTTATTTTTTTCCATATATGTATTTTAATCTTAAAATATTTAATAGCTGACGAATAAAGATTATACATACTCAAGGTTTAGTGTATAGAGTGATGATTTGATAGATGTGTACCTAGTGTAACGATTGCCACAATCAAATTAATTAGCACACATAACACGGACATGCTGTATATTAGATCCCTAGAAATTGTTCATTTTATAATTGAAAGTTTGTATCTTTTGACCAACATCTTCTCATCCCCTCACCCTCAATTTATGCCAACCACCATTCTCATTTTTCTCTAAATTTGACAATTTAAAATTCCACATGTAAGTTAGACTACAATAGTATTTGTCTTTCTGTGTCTAGTTTACTTCCCTTAGCACAATGCCCTCTAGGTTAATGCAAGTCATCACAAATGGCAAGATTTCCTTCTTTTTATTTCTAAATAATACTCCATGATACATGTTTATCACAATTTCTTTATTCATCTGTCAATGGACATTTAGTTTCTGTATCATGGCTATTATGGATAATGTTTTAATGAACATAGGGAATAAATACCTCTTCAAGGTACTGCTTTTGGTTTCTTCAGATGTATCTGAGAAATGGGATTGCCGGATTGTATGATAGTTCTATTTTTAATGTTTTGAGGACCCTCCATTACTACTTCCATGATGGCTGTACCATTTTACGTTTCCACCAATTGTGTATACAGGTTCCTTTTTGCCCACAGCCCTGTCATTTTGATAATAGCCACTAGACTTCAGTACACACAGCTCAGCCAATCAGCACATCGTATCCTACTAGCTAGAGAGACTGAACTGTTCTGGGCCAAATAGAATGGGTGTGATGTAATTCTGGAAACTTTGCTTGGGCGTTTCCTCTGAGTCTAAAGCCTAGAGGAGCTGGGGCTTTAGCTGCAGTTGGCGTTCCTACCTCTACCTCATCTATTATTAGAATGGATGACAGGTTGAACCCAGAGATAGAGGAGAAGAGAATCCGATGGCATAAGTGGGGATTTTAAATTCCTAAATTGTCCATTTCAACACTAACCATGGGGTTTTTACTTATAGCGGCCAATAAATGTCTTTCCCAAAACAAAGAGGTCAAATTGAATTCCAATTGAGAATCTAGGAAAGCCAGAGAAGCATAAAGTACAGTGCAGCAATTACCTCTTTAATCTGAGCACAAAATTTCTAAAACTTAGTAGAAAAGGTGGCGTGTGTACCCATGTGTATGTGTGTGTGTGTGTGTGTGTTAGTGGGGTATTTACCAGCCACTCATCATCCTTTGTCTTAGGGCCCAAAACTATTTGTAAAATGCAAGATAGGAGAAGCAAAACAGTATATTGGCTATTTCTTAAAATGAAAAATGAACTCGGTGACTTGTGGTTTTATGTACTGTGTATCATTTCTATTGTACCTAAGTTGGCAGCTGTAAGTCAGTTGGGTAAGAATATTCCGCTCTATGTCATAAAGACCATTAGCCTCAATTCACATTATTGGTGAGGCAGATTCTTTTGAGTTCATGAGAGGCTTCAATGTTTTGTTACTAGTTTTGTATGTGTTGCAGTTATTACAGGATGGGCAATGGGTGTACTTTATAAAAGCTCTGAGCCCAGTTACTGCATGAATGTTCTCTTAAGGAAGATGGGTTGATGTAGTGGCACTAGAGTGACCAGACAGCTGCATTGCTGGGTGTCTGGTGGGCACGATGGGTGGTACACTCATTTGCCCAATGTACATCTCAAACTGGGCTTGGTGAATTCCTTTTTATTCAAAATTGTAATGTGAAGAAAAAGGAGGAAGAACAACCTGTCTAAAGAATTGTCTGGAAGAAAAAAAGGTACATAACACTGTTAGGTATTGTTTTATTTAAGTATTTTGCTCGTTGTCTCTTTCTCTTTCTAGAATGTGAACTCCATGAGGGCAGGATCTTGCCTAGCAGATGAGATGCTATTTATGTTCCAACTGGCATCTAGGAGAGATAATCTTTCCCTAATATTTTTTAGGAAGGAGAAGAATCTCAACACACTAGGAAGAAAGTCAAGCATTCATCATCATTCTTGCTTCTGAACTCCTGCTGAGAACATACTGCAGTTTTAGATTTATTGAGGACATTTATGTGTGTGTCATAGATGGAAACAAGAGAAATTGTTTGGAAGATCAGATTTTGGTAAGCCTGAAAAACTCACAGAGAGGATAACAGCAAAGTTATAGTATAAGGATAGATATTTTGGATATACACACAAAAAGGCTTTGTCCTGAACTTCATGTTTCAGTCTTGAAGGAGGATCTAGTAACAAAATGTTACACAAGCACCTTCAACAAATGTCCAAAATTAGAGACAAGATCCAGGTGTGAATAAGGAGGTCCATTAGTTAAAAGCAAGCTGTCTTTAGAGGGCTGGTCAAATATCTAGCAAGTGTATTGGGAAGTGTTGGGAAGCCCAGAGTTTCTTTTCCTCTCTGAGAAAAAGTGAGAGAATGAAGGACAGGCATTTAATCAATTGAGAATTAAAATATCAAGACCGAGTCAATGCTAAGCCAGTAAACTACGGACCTAGATGTATTATCTTCCTACTCCACACGTATAGTAGGAGTTCCCTCGGGATCCCAGGCTTGGCAGATCCAGGGCATCAGCCATGAAGAGTATGAAGGGTTTGCCATAGCAAACAGTTTAACAAAATCCAGTGGTGGGTACTGAGGGGGAAATTCAATAGCGGGTGGGGAAACTGGGAATTGGCAGTAGCCAGACAGCAGAGGTGTAGAGAAGCGGGTGGTCTTGCATAGGCAGAGTACAGGCTCCAAAAGTGAGAGCTATGTATCAAACAAAACAAGAATTCCTTGTCTTAAAAGATGGTAAGATACTAAAATAGAAAGTCAAATAAGGGATAATTGGATAAGTTTGTGACTTTTAGATTTTAGACACAAGGCAGCGCTTTGTCTGGTCATCAGGGATCTCCTGGGGCAAAGCATTGGTTCTATACTCTTTTACTAGATGGTGCAGATCACTCTGCTGGGAAATCCCACAGGTGGCAGTCAGAGGGTCGTGTGGACAGAGAGGATATTGAAGCTAATCACACAGTATTATTCCTCAAAATTCTGTCCTTGGGTTTTCTTTTCTAGCTCTTCTTGGTTGAGTCTTCCCCCAGGGTTTTGGGTATATACTAAGGCTTTCTTTAGCTCTCTCTCTCTCAAAAATTGTCCTTAGAAGTCCCTGGGATGCTGGCTATTGGTGGCAGTTACAGCAGCGGCTATAGTTATGTAACCTCAGTTCATGTAGGAAGCTATTATGAAAAGTTTCTCATAGGAAATTAATGATTCATGTGATATCATTCATTCATTCAAAACATACAGTATTTATTTAATGGAAGTGACAAAATCCCTACTTTTGTAGCATTTATAGTTAGAGCTATGGTTCCATTTCTCAGACCTGGATCTCATAGATGTTTCAGATGCAGTATGTTCTGAAGTTGCATCACATCAAGGAGAAGACATAATTTGCTGTGCGGAAGAATGACTTTGATATATTGCATATTCAATGGTTTTTCACTAAAAAAAGTTTTGATCTGAAGAAGTAGCTGAGTGAGGACCAGTTCTCAGAATCTAGTCACCTGAATGTTAAACTACCCTACTCCACACCTTCCTTAAATTGAGGGTGTGCAAGTAAAATGTTACCTTTAAGAGCATAACTTTACATTGAACATATACGTTCTGTATGAAAAATACAAATAATAAAAAATAGATCCTATTACTTAGAGATAATCACTGCCATTCACTGCTAATTATCTGGTGCATTGCTTTCTGTGCATGTGTATCCCTGTTCTGCAACTGCTTCACTCTTTGCCTTTCATATATTATAAATTAACTTTTCATACTATAAATAAATATATTTTCATAGTATAATTTTCATAGCTACCTGAAATCCTATTTTATAGCTGTAATGTCATTTATATAATTAATCTCACGTTGCTTGAATATAGATTTTCTCTAATACTTTCACTATTATAAATAATGCTACATCAAACACCTTATAATGATAACTTTGTGCCCATCCATGACTACTTTAGAACAAATTCTTAGGGAAATTTATAAATCAAAGGCTAGGCGAAACTTTCCACATATTTGCTACTCTTGTTGTCAAATTTTACTCCAGAAAGATACCTTCAAATTTACAAACAGTGATCAGTTCCTTATTGCAATATGGACCTGACTATAAACTCTCTTAATGATCTAACTGGATCAGTTTTTAAACCTTCGATTTTCCTTTCATTGCACAAACTCTAATTCTAGCAAATGAAGCTCACTATTTCATATTCAGACCAAACACCTGGAATTCTGGTGGCTACATCCTACTAGCTCATGTGTAATAGTTTATTATCAAAATCTATTTAAATGCACCAAGTGGCCGAGTCCTGATGTGAAATTGACCTGATGCTGGTTGGACTTTTGGATTGTAGTAGAGCATGGATGATTTTGGAGCTCTAAAGAACTTTAAGGAGTATGTGTTTCCATAATAGTCCTTTTAATAATAGCTTTTTCTCCTTAGGCATCTGAAGAGAATATAGAGGAAATTTGTGTCTACTTCTCTTTCCTCTTATTGTTCTTTTTGAGCCACACTGAAGTCAAAATTGTCTGAAACTTCAGAATGTGGGTTAAGGAATCTTTTTGTTCAGCTTTTTATTTTAAATTCCTTTTGTTGCATCTCATTCTTCCTACTTTCCTGGACTATTATTCCCAAAGATTTTTTACTTCTTTCAGAAACCTTCAGTATTCCGGCCTGGGAAGCATTCACTGGTAGGGAAGGGTTGCAGATTAAAGATGGCCATTCATATTTCCCATCAGGTGGTAGAGACTCCCTTTGATTCTCATGACTTGCTTTGCTCAATGAAATGTGAAAGTAGTGGCACTACACAAGTTCTTGACTTAGCCCTTGAGAAGCCTGGTGACGTCCACCTTTTCTTTCTTGAAGAGCAGCAGCTATGCTGTAAGAAGCCCTAGCTCAGCCACTCAGTGGTCAGCTACTATGCAGAGAAAGGCCTTGGACGGTGAGCAGTCATCTTAGATAGCTCAGCTCTGGGCACGACCCCATCTGAAAGCTGCTGCAGAGGTGATCTCAGCTACTACAACACCCACTGAGCAGAACTGTCCAGCTGAAAACTAGTTTGCCCATAAATCATAAAAGAAAAAGATTGCTATTGGTTTACATTTGTATGTTTTGGAGTGGTGTGTTCTACCCCGCAGTAATAAACCACTGTAACAGAGAGACAAATGCACAAATTCAGTTCACCGTTACATTGGTTATAAGAAAAAGGTAAGTGAGAGAACACAGCGGGTACCTATCCTTCTATAGAGAAATTGGAAAAGGCTTCTGGGCAAAAATGGTGTTTGAGTTGAATTTTGAAGAGTGAATTAGTGTCTCAGGGAAGATGAAGGAAAAAGAATCTTTTAGATGTATGTAAAAAACATCCCAAAAGATAATGTAGAGGCCAGAAATCATGTGACATGTTCAAGTCCACTGAAAACCTAATGCTGACAAATGTTTAATTTGATGGTCTACAGAGAAACTGTAAAATTAGGAGGACTAACAGGATCTCACACATTTCATTCTTTTGTGTCAGTTTTTTTAAAGAGGAAAAGACCCCTCAGGGGTCACATTTCACCTACTTACATTCTGAAGCACCAAACCTTTTCTTAAGTACTAATGAGACAGAGGAACTCTTTTTGTTGAAAGGCTGTGTCTGATCCTTATTTATTATCCTAACTAAATGACTAATTTATTCCAGAAACAAAAACAAAGACAGAGTCATATTATAAACATGAATTCTTTAAGAAACTCATCGATGGACCACCTAGGAGACTCTAGGGGACCACCAGCCAGGCTTGGTCTGGGCATGATTATGAAGTGGCTGGAGTTTATCTTGGTGTTCCCAGCCTCCCATCTTTGTGTTTTTCAGTTCACTTTGTGTCTCAGTAGCATCTGACTCTTCTCTCTGAAAATCGGCTTCCGGGAAAAGATCTGATACACGTGCTCTTACTCAGAAGTGTGACCACAGAAAGGAGTGTTGTTCTCCAAGAAGGATATCCATTTTACCTTTTTGAAGACAAAGATATTTAAGCTAAAGGAATGATTGTGTGATAGTCGTTTTTTTTAAAGTAAGTATTTTGGTGTGAAAGAATGTGGCATTGGGGGAAGGGAAAAGAACACGTTGCCTTCTCGTTTTCCTGTACTGCCGTGTCACTGCAATCAAGCAGCCACTGAAAGGAGTCTGCTGCGATCAAGCCTAAAACTGGGTGTTGTGGATTGTTGAGAATGGTTAAAGCCGGCCCCTGCCCTCAAGGAGTGCACTGATTAGTAGAAGATAAGAAAGGACAACAGGTCACAATAGAGTAAGGCAGAATCAATCATAGATGAAAACACGTAGTATGAAGTGCTGTATGGGAGCCCTTACAAAGAAATGGTTATTTCTAACTGGTGAAAGCTGTGAAAGTGGTGTCAAGTGCACACCCATGGTCAAGAGTAGAAGGGAGGGTTTGAGGAAACGAGCGGTCAGCCATTTTAACCTCATCTACAAAGTATGGGAAAGTGGGGACTTTTGTAAAATGAGGTGATTTCCCAAAGCACCAAGTGAGTGGCTGGTATGCGGAGAGCTTCAGGTGAGTGGAGGATGCCATGGGAGGGGGTGTAGGGGCTCAGATTTAATTCCATGTTAAAGATTTTCCTTGAAAATCTCTGTTTGTGGGGTGGAGTGAATTGGTGGATGAAATAAGATATGCTACACTACATATTTAAGATGGTTTCTCTGGTATTGTAAAGGGTAGACCAGAAAGGAAAGAAATGGCAGGTTGGGTAGCATGTTCCAATGTCCACCCAACCATCCATATATTTTTACCTGGCATTCAGAGAAGTATCTCATATTTAACAGGCATTAGCAGAAGCTATTATAATATGGGCCAAATGATGTAAAACAACAGCAAGTAAGTCAGAAAGGTGACAGAAAGGACTGAAGCAGGGATTGGGATCATCCTCTCATATTTGCCCTTTGGTATTTTTCTGAAGTGCAGGCTACAAGCCCTTCCTGGCTGTCTGAGTTGGCTGTGTACATGCTGCCACTGGCTGGGTATAAGAGGAAAGGTGTAGGTGATGGAGAGGCTATTGGAGGGGCCTGTCCTCTCTGGCTGCCAGCACTGGATGAAGCAAAGATTCTGAATCCAGAACTTCTTCCCTGAAGTCCAAAGTGGGTGGAAGCTACTACGTTCCCACTCTGTCTCACTTACTGTCCTCGCCCTAGCAATACCTTGTGATTTCTTCTGAATTTCTGGTTCCCAGGGTTTGCTCTCTCTGCAGATTCACAAGGACCTGGGATTTGAACTGAGGACCAGAGAATAAATATCTACATATAGGGCCAGTGAGATGGCTAAGTGCCTGCCTGGCAAGCGCGAGGGCCCGAGTTCAACTCCTGGAACCCACATACAAAAAAAGGGCCGGTGATATCGCTCAGTGGCACGGGTGCCTGCTGGCATGCGAGGTCCTGAGGTTGACCCCTGGTACCCACCAAAAAAAAAAAAATCTACGTATAAGAAGCTCAAAACATCTAGACCACAGATGCAAATGATTCCAGGCTGTAGCAGCTTTTGGCAACATCCTATCTTCCCTCAATTTCACAGCGCTTCTTGGGAATATGGACAAAGAATTAGGATGGCACCAATCACAGTTTTCCAGCTGTAGGGGGTACAGGTTGCTAGTGACAGCAAGGAGCGTTAGTAGGGGGCATATGTGTGGCTTGAAGGGGAAATGCCAGGGTGAGGCAGCCATTCACAATCTCCAAGCTGCTGGCCATAACCTCAGTGTGCATTTATCGCTTTCAAATTTGTTGATTTTTGCACTTCTCCTTTACTGTAGGACCTCCCTCTCCCATCAGATTGGACAAGTGAATAACACACTTGAGATTGTCTCCTTTTAGCAGAATTCTTGACTTTCCTTTAGTTAGTGTTCTTTTAAAGAATAGACTTTATATTTTAGAGTAGTCGTAGGTGCACAGAAAAATCGAGGAGGAAGTATCCCCTGCATTCTTAGCTTTCCCACTGGTCATAGCCCACACCACAGGGATGATTTTTCACTGTCACAAACTACCACTGACACATCATTATTACTCAAAGCCCAGAGTTCGCTGGGGTTCACTTTTGCTATTGTACATTCTGTAAGTTTTCACAAATATAACATGACATACACACACCATTATAGTATCATACAGAATACTACCCTGAAAATACTACCCTGAAAATCCTCTCTGCTCTGTCTATTCATTCTTCCCTCTCCCTAATCCCTGACAATATAGTCTCCTTAGTTTTGCCTTTTCCAGAAAGAATATAGAATTGTAGTTACAATCACACAATATGTAGCCTTTTGTCTCTAGTGGAATGATCTCTACTTCTGACAAGGTCTAGTGAATTTAGAAGAAGAAGTTTTTCTGGGATAAGTATAACAAAATATAGGAAGAGATACCCTTCATACGAATGTTTTGTTCTATGGTGTCATGGAAAGAAAGGCAATTCTATTAACACACTCTATAATTAGGCTTATGTCACCAGTTGGAGACATCATGAATAGAAAAAATCTATGTGCTTGGGATCAAAGACCCAGATTCTAATCCCAGCACAATGACCTGCTAACTCTCAAGCGCACAAGAGAGTGACATGGTGTTTTTGTAAGTTAGAGTCCTCTGAGATAGATGGGCCTGATGGTATCTGCTCTGGCCCATTCATAAGATTTTGTGGGAGCTCAGGACAATAGTGTGTGTGGCAGTGCTTGGTAAATCATTTTAGAAAGTGTGATTACAAAAACTGATGTCATTCTAAAATGAAGACGTTCACTTTGTTTGCCTCGCTAAGAGATGCTCATTGCTAATTTCAGGTAGCTGGCTTCTTTACAAATAGTGGAAACTGAGAGGGCCAACAGGTCCATAGACGAGTCTTAGTTCTTTCTTTAGACAGAAAATTTGTACTAATATTTCCAGATGAACCTTATATCTTCCCAATTGCTGCTTATGCATGGTGTCTTATTTTAGTCTTGCCCAGGTATGATAAAAATGTCAACATGACTATTGTTGCCATTTTGCCTTTATTTTTTTTGTTAAATTCAGTCTTATGTTATAAAATATGTTGGATTTTCTTACTCTTGGAAGACCTGGATTCTAATTCTATTCCTGCTTCTTGTTACCTACAAGTCAGTTATTTTACTCACTCAGTTTCCTCATCTGCAAATTGGAAATATTCAGTCCTGTCCTATCTATCTCACTGAGCTTTTATACATCATAAGAAGTGCTTTGTAAATTCAAAGGCATTGTAAGGGATGTTGCTATCATTGCTGGTCTTGCTTCTGGTCATAGGAATTTAGGATAGTTTTCAAAAGATCCTGTAAATAATTTGGAAAAAATATCTATGGATTAAGATCAAAGCTTGCTGTTTCAAATTCTTTCTGCTACTGGACACTAAATATGTACTGGTAACATATGTAGAACTGCATGTCAACAAAGTATTAATTTCTGAAACAAACTCAGACTCTTCAGCCTGTTTCCAGGCAGTTTTGATCCCACGAATTTGCCCAATGCTGCAACCACTTGCTTATGTCTGAAAGAGTAATTGCATACGAGAAACAGTCACACATCATGGAAGGAAAGATTGACAAATGAACACCCCAGAATTCCAGGGTTTTAGATAGCAGACTTACATACTAGAGGAGACATGCATAATAAAAGCTGCTGAGAAAATACCACAGCCCAACCTCTTTCTGTAATGGTCTCCAAAATAAATCTTCTCTAACCAAAGCTTATTTGCCATATATTTTTCTTTTGGCTACTGTTTCAAGCTGTTTCTAGATACAAGAGGAGATGGAGAATGGAGTTAATTATCTGCAGAATTCATGCTAACAAGCAGTAAAGGCTCATTACATACTTACTACTTCATACAAAATCAGTTACATCTGACGTATTTGTGTTGGCTGTCTATATTGATTGGGGCTATTGCATAATTGCTAAACAGTTGAGAGACAAAAGGATATTGCTCACTTAAGAAATCACACAGACACGGTCTGTGTGTATTTGTGTGCTTGTATGTGGTGTACATTGCTTTTATTTTCAGTGTATAACTAATAAGATTTAATATGACAGTCAAACCAATTTCTGCCAAAATAACACAAATGAAATGCTTAACAGATATTGAGCCTTAAAATCACATTCCAGCCTGATGGAAAGGGCATATGTTCCGACACAGAAACAAAGCAAATCACCACTCCCTCATGAATCATTGCATGACTACCCAGTTATAAGCCTGTGAAGAGCATCATTTTTAGCATTTTATTAGATTTTCCCCAGATAGAGTAAAAATAGTTTACAGATCTCCCAAAGAATATGTTCCATCTTGAAAGGAATGTCAATATTTAACTATTTCAGGTGTTGTTTTTCCATTAGTCAGAATTTCAGAGTTGGATTGCTCAATATCATCAAAATGATTCATGACGAAACTCTTATTTGTGTCTGCAGAAACAAAACTGTTCGAGTACGTATTGCTTGTAAGATATCTTACTTCTAGGCCATACTGGTTTTCTGGTGAGTTAGTTCATTTTTCATCAACCTTGATTTAGCCTGGAAGTGTACTCTGTAGTCCAGCATGTGACTTATGAGCTGAGGACATTGAACATCCATACAGTTACGTCAGAGGGTGAGCAAGCTCCCGGATGGAGGCCTCGTCTCCAGGTGTGACAGTCGGATGCAAGGAGATCGATTCTGGTTTAAAACCATCCCACTGGTCCCTTTTGGATTGGGGTGGCTTAAAGTAGGATCTCTGCTGGATAGAATCTCAGAGGTGTGGCTCACTGGGACTTACTTTGGGTTGTGGTTAAATTTTAGAAAGAAAGGCCAGTCTTTTGTAGTAATTAGGCAGCAACAGTTCCTAACTGAGATGATCTTTTGATAAACAACCTATGTAGTTGTTTATCACTGAACAGAACCTCACTTCATGGTTCTCTCTTATGCACCCTTCATTCCGGAAGAAATTTCCCATGTAATCTCTGGCAAGCACATTCACCCCATCTTATCCAAGAGCAAAGTCAAGTCTCGGTTTAACTGACACAGAGCTCACGGCAAAGCCAGGTATTTTGACTTTAAGTGCAGTGTTTGGTCCACTATAACCACCATCGACATATTTTTTTCAGCAACAACAAGGTGAAGAAAACCAGATGGCCATCTCTGTCCTTTGAGATTTCTGCAATCAGCACTCTTCATTCTGTGTAGATGTAAATTCATCATATTAAATTAAAAATGATTGCAAATAAATTTCTCCTCTGGAAGGTTGTTTTATGAGATAAGGTAGTTACATATTCTCTATCATTTCAAAGTAAATGACCCTGAAATTTAACAGCTAAAAGTAAATCATACTTATTATCCCACAGTGTCTGTAGTTTGGAAATTCAGAAATATCTTAGCTGTGCTCTGTGTTTCAGGATGTCTTATGGTCAAGGTGTCGGTCCGAACTGTGATCTCATCCAAAGGCTGGGAGGATCCACTTCTGAGCTCATGCTCATGGCTGTTGGCAGAATTCAGTACTTTGTGGGATGTTGGACTGCTGGCCTTAACCCTCCCTGGGTGTTGGCTGAAAGCCACCCGCAGCTCCTTGCCCCATGGGCCTCTTTAACATGACATCTGGCTTCCTGAAGCAGCGAGATGAGATGCCGAGAGAGAAAGGAGTGCTAGCAAGACACAAGCAACGATTCTCTACTGTATCACTGACCTCAGAAGGGACAGCCCATCACTCTTGCCATATTTCCGTACTCATATTCATCAGAAATGAGTTCCTAGGTCCCGCTTATATTGCAGGGGAGGGACTCCCAAGAAGGCATGGGCACTTGGAAGCTGGAGTACTGGGAGCCATTGAAGAAGGTTGTCTACCACAGGGGGTGTGTTTCATCTCATTTATATCAGTTTGCTGGAGCTCATCACAATGTACTCTTTACTTAGTTCATGTCATCGTATGTATAGTCTCAGTTTATATAAACACTACTAAAATGCAGGTAGGGATAAAGAGTGGTCAGCCTTCCTCCATTACCTTCACTCTTCAATTCCTTTCCCATCTCCTGGAGGCACAGAGGGAAACTGCTCTTGTGGAAAGTGCTGCAGGGGGCCGGTGAGATGGCTCAGCGGCTTAAGCGCCTGCCCGGCAAGCGCGAGGGCCCGAGTTCGACTCCCGGATCCCACATACGAAAAAGGGGCCGGTGATATCGCTCAGCGGCACGGGCGTCTGCTGGCGCGCGAGGTCATGAGGTCGACCCCCGGTACCCACCAAAAAAAAAAAAAAAAAAAAAAAAAGAAATAGAATATTCTATACAGGGGTCAGGGCAAGATTTTGTTTCTACGGTAAGATTTTTTTTGAACTTGACATTTGTGATATAGCTTAATATGTAGGGTCATTTGGCAAAGAACAGGCCTTATCTCATAGGACTTTTGTGAAATACAAGAAAAATAATGCACATTAAACTGCTTAGTTGATATGATACACACTCAACAAATGTTTACTATCATTGTAACAGTGCGAAGTTTATAAATCTCTTCTTATACTTCTCTGAAACTGTTACTTAAAACTCTCTGTGCCTCATTTCCTAATCTGGAAAATCAGGGAAATAATGGTTGCTACTCCTCAGGGTCATCATTAAGGTTAATGAGCTAAAACCTGTAAAGTACACCTAACAGTGCCTGACACATGGTAAGTACTCAAAGAATGTAAATAAATATTAGCAGGATTTTTATTAGCACTTGTTCGGTGTGTCTACTATAGACCCACCAGTATAAAAGATTATACCATAGGGTGGAAATATAGAATTTTTTATATCGTAAAATACAAGTTTTTATAATCATTCATGTAAAATGCTATACTGTTATTATACACTATACTGTTATTATGAGAATACATAGGCATTATAGTTCAAGAGTGGTTCAAGATAACAATGATGTAACGGAGAAACTTAGAGTTCTAGTACAGCATTTTCTAAGTCTTGTTTGGAAATAAAACTGGTTTCCTGTATATCATAGAATACACAGAAGACCAACCTTTCTGAAGAGAATGTTTGCTTGGATTTAAAATCACTGGCATTTATGTTGCTCCCATTCACGCACACACACACACAATATACAGCAATTATATGGTGATGTGAGGGTTCCCTCCACCCAGCTCAGTCTTCACATATTAAAGAAGACAGAGTTTGATTGAATTGCATCTTCTCTCAAAGCCATTTTTTCTTTATGCAAGGGCTTGGCATTTTGAGTGACTTCTCAGTAAAAACTCAGGAAAATATGCATTGGTAGTGACACAAATAAATACCTTTCCTTGTTTAAGAAAAATCTCTGAGAAGTACAACTGTCAAAGAGAAGAAAATTCCAAGTCTACCTACCCACCTTTTCTTATCTATGGTCACAGAACAAAGCGCTTGAGTTGGTTTCTACACATACGCACAGAGGAAGAACCAAGTGTGAGGATCAAATATTAAAAAGAACAATATTTTTTGTGTGTGCTCCACTATCCGCTCATACATCACTCATGTGACAAGGCTGAGATGGCCAATGTGTGAGACAGAAGTTCAGTATCACATCCAAATGGCCTTTTTTGTAGGCTAATCTTTTTGGCTCCAGATGCTCATTCTTTCTGCTTGGTTGGCATTCGGTCACCAAAATGAATGGATACACGTGTTCTTTGTAGTCGGTTTGACTTGCTTTCGCCTTGAATAGTTGCTGCAGAAATTTAGCTCAGCTTTAAACATATCAAATTTACCCATTATCTTCAGAGATGAGATATGCTTTTCTGCCCCGGGGAAAAGTTCTGTGACAACGGATGTCCAGGACAATGCTGAGGTTTTTAAACACCCAGCAAAGAATAATATTTGATGAGGGATGGGGAAGAAATCCCTTTGTAGAGTCACTGAGATACAGCCTCAAATACTCTGCATTTCTGGGAAGAAAGCTTCATATACAAAAGTAGCATCCTTCCATTAAGTTCTAAATTAAGTTAACAGAAACAAATGAAAGTAGAGTATCTAATATGCATTTTGGAGGCCACAGTAAGAGATTGTGTGGGGTGCTAGTCTCTGTGAGAAATCTGGTTGATCGTGGGAACCTCATAATTTCTCTGGATGTATTTCTGCATCAGCCATATGGTGAATCAGAGCATCACGTCACTCTTTATCTCTTGCCTTCTCTCTTTAATCTTCCTTAAAATAAATTTCCTTTCTCATCTCAATGTAAAACAAATAAAATCTTCCAGTTTTCTTGCCTTGGGGGACCAAAAAGCCAGTGAGTAGATTTGTCATGGGCTATTCAGTGCTCTTAAATTAGAACAGAGATGAAACTGCTTAGGTGACTGTAATATAGATAACAGGGCTTTGCCCAGCTCAAAAAAGAATGTTTTCCTTTGACTGCACCTCAGGAAAGGTCAAATAGGATTAAATTTTTTAAGTTGACCAGAACAAAGATAGATGACTTGATTTTCAGTGCAAATTTGGTTATGTCAAACCAAGTAGCACCAGAAATATGATCGATTAACCGCCAGAGAGTCAATGGCATATTTCATTTCACTCCCTTTGGAGTCAGCGTGGACGCTGTGCTGTCTTTCAGGATGATGGATTTACAGGGATTTCCAAATGTCTATTAATGCCCTTCACCCACTATGCTGAGATCAGTCATCTGAACAAATGGTTTAGATGCAAAGATTCTATAAAAGGAGACATTGGTTTCGCTTGTTCATAGTGGTTATTATGTATATGGGTGGAGAAGAGACTAGAATTTAAGAATTAATGTCACCGAAAATCAGAGCAATATTTGGGAGCCTTGAATCCTCTGAAGAATTCAAATAAAGATGTCTATTTTGAAGGGGGCCTTTATTTTCTTACATTTTTTAAAGTACATTTTTCTTCAGTTTTTAAAATACATGTTTTGCTTTATCCATTTCTACTGCTATGTAGATTATTAAAATTTCACCATTTCTTTAAGCAATAAAGAACAGAACTGGATGTTTTTTTCCCCAGTTTTTTACCAGTACATGTTTGCATTACATGATGATTACATTTGTTTTGAGGACTTGGTACATGTACATAACAGATCTGAATTCTTTTTCATCCCTTTTCTTCCCCTCTCTCACCATCCCTCTACCTCTTGAACCCCTTCCCATTTGAAAAAAGATCACCCTACTTCTAGTTATATATCTTTTATTTTGCTCTTTATTTGTATTTTGGGTTTCTCATGTAAGAGAAACCATGCAATATTAAACCGTGTAATATTCAAATTTGTTTTTCTATTTATTTCACCTAATATTATGGCCTCCAGGTACATCCATTTACCTATGAATGATTAAAGTTTATCCTTCTTCATGGCAGAGTACTACTCCTTTGTGTATAAATACCACAATTTCTTTATCTATTCATCTATTGATGGGCATATAGGCTGTTTCCAAGATTTAGTTATTATGAATTGTGCTCATATAAACAGTGATAAGCATGGATCACTGCAATATGTTTAACTCTTTCAGAAAGACATTTCTGTACTTGGTTGCAGAGATGCTGGTAAGAAAGACAGTGTAAGAATATAAGCAAATTGGAGAGTGTTTAGCAAGAGTGACAGAATCATTGCTGAAAACAATGGTAATTTTCAACCTAGATGTTATGAACTAAAGCTGTTAAAGGGGTAGCAAATAGTGTGCAAGCTGCTAGAATCTTCTCTGAAATAGAAGTCAAGACATTTTACATCCTTCATTTCTCAGGGAAGTGGCATTTAAAGTATATAAGATATGTATCTATCTATGTAACTGTCTTCTATTGAGACATCACTACAATTAGGGACTAATGTTTCACTAATTTACTTCAGCTAATATAATATCAGGTATACATCAATTGAAGCAAAGTATTTGGATGTCTTAGTTGAGCTAATAATATGTATATTAGGTGAAATGATAATTTTGAAGTCTATGAACATAATATTTGGGTGGGCATGTATATGTGTGTGTGCAAATGATCACACAAATGAATACAATGTGATAAAGACTAAATGCTGGACAAGAATTACAAATCATACTCTGCAAGAAAAACAGAGAGGAATGGATTAATTAGACTGAAGAGGGAGAAGCAGGACAAAGGAAAATGGATGAGGGCTCACAGAGATGGTGAAATCATAAGCCTTGAAGAGCAACTAAGATTTAGGCTTCCTAGGTAAAGGGTGATAAATAAAGGAGAAGGTTAGGAGAGGGAAGAGGCAATGTGGGTGATAATAAGCTCACTGATTCTATACATGTGCTTAGAGCATATCATATCCCAGGCACTGTTCTAGAATATTCTAACAGTGTTTGGCATAAATGTGTGTTTTTCCCTTAAGAAACCAAGTAGGGGTGATAATGAATGAGCTAAATAATAGAAAAAGCTAAGAAAGAAAAATAAAGTAAGGAAGGATAAAGTGAAACTTTGAGAGAGAGGAAAGCAAAGCTTTTAGATGGGTGGTCTAGAAAGTTCCAACTGAGAACCAAAATTTGAGTGGAGACTTGAAGGGGTTAGGGAGTGAAAGAACATTCTAGACAGAACAAACAGCAAATGCCAAGGCTTCAAGGTGGGGACATTCCTGTGGGAGAAAAGGGACCACCATGGTGGAGACAGTGAGAGGAGATGCCTTAGGGACCACCATGGTGGAGACAGTGAGAGGAGATGCCTTAGGGACCACCATGGTGGAGACAGTGAGAGGAGATGCCTTAGGGACCACCATGGTGGAGACAGTGAGAGGAGATGCCTTGGGAGAGAGACCTGCAATTAAGATGGGGCTTCAGGCTTCACTCTGAGGGAGACGGATGGCGCTGGGAGTTCTGTGCACAGATGTGACGAGATCGCACAGCGTTTTCACAGAATCTGACCAGCCATCATGGAAGCGGAGTATTTACATTTTCATTCAACTTGGTAGTTCTAAAGTACTTCCACATACACCACTGCAGACCTCCTCACCCCCTTGATAAAGGAACTGCAGCTCAGAGAAGGTAAAACTACCTGCCTGAAATCTTAATCCTAATTAGGACTAGGATCAGAATAAACCATCATTGGTAGGATCCAAGTTGGACCTCTTCCTATCACATTCTACTGCCCCTGCAATTATAGGAAATAATGCAGAGATCTTCAAGAAATGGGGAAAACTTCAAATTTCCTATTATATTTATTTTTCTCCTTTCTTTCCAGCAAAAACATTATGTAACATTGCCGTCTCTAGCCTTTCCTTCAAATGTTGTTTTGGTGAAATGCAGTGTCTCAAAGATTAGATGTGTGCAGATTATAAATAACTCTCGTCGTGGACATGACAACACATAAACTTTACCACCAATATTAACACGTAAGCACATGGAAGAAGCTGTAGGTTGATGCTTATGCCTTAGGGTTGGAACTAGTTGGGGAGTGGGACTGGCCATAACTTTCAGTCACAGAAAGCACTTCTAGCAAAACGAGGGCTGAGCATTTAGCTTTCTGTTGGTTCAAATCTAATCACAAAGGTGAGGATAAATATTGCTAAATTTCTAGTTCCTGTCTGGCTGCTATTGCATCCAAAGGGTAAAGTGAGGATAGGCCATGAATCATGTTTCTCAACTCTGTCAATTTCTAGATTCTAGGATTTCCTCCTGTTATTTTAAATTTCCAGTGCCTGTATTTGAAAAAAATTGGGAGGGGGGATAGTCTTATGCAGGAGTTACTATATAGAGATAGTTTCATTTTTGCCTTTTTAGTTAAGAGGTAGGAAGTCCAATGAACACAGTTAAATCCTGATGAATATTTACAGAAATAAAGTTGTGTAATCCCTGCCCAGACAAAGATCTACAACTTTTCCAGAATTCTAGGATGTTTCCATTTGCCTTTCCCCATAGACTCACCCTATTTTAATTCAGAAATGTAGCTTTGGTTTTGGACATATCTTCAGGTTTCCATTTTGGCTTATCTTTGGCAGATATTCACTCCCAGTTCAAAATAGAATAAGTCATGATTCTGTGGTTATTATCAGTATCTCTTATAAATGTTTCTTTTTGATGGAAATGAGCAAAAAGAACTAACCAAATTTTTTATCAGCCATGCATAATGTATATTTAAATAACCAGAGAAAGGAGATTTTGAAGTTAAATACAATTAAAAAATTTCTTTCCTTTACTGAACCCAGGGATGCTCTAGATGCTCTAGCACTAAGCTCTTTTCCCAGGCTGCTTATTTGTTTGTTTGCTTGTTTATTTATATTCTGAGACAGAGTCTTGTTAAGTTGTCCAGGCTGGACTCAAACTTGCCACCCCCCTGCCAAAGTAACATTTTTATTAAACACAGAATATAACAAGTATTTGGAAGCATACTGCCAAACCCCAAGTGCCTACTGTCCTCCCATTTATCACATGTTCTAAGCCCACAAAATTGAGGTGCTTAGTGGAAACTTCTATTAGAAAAAGAAATCTTCATCCTTTTTTTTTTTTTTTTTTTTTTTGGTCTGGGTATGCTGTAACTTGCCACAAGTAAAGTGAAGGAAACTACTTTCAGCAATTTTCATTTCATACAAACCAAAGGGAAAACAGTTATGATTCCCAGTTGGGAAGAATGATCAATGTCCAAATGCTGACTTAGGTACTAGGTATACACAGATTAACAACCACTGATCCCATTTACTATCTTTTTTTATTGAACTTTTGCACATTTGTGTTGACTTGGTAATGTGTATTTACTTCACGCATTACCCAGTTTCTGTGAATTCTTTATTAAAATATGGAACATGCATGTGACATACAAACACGAATCACATAGGTTATATTACAGAGTCTTGCAACACATGGACATCATTGAAAAGAAAGGTTTATTCCTGAGCTCCAGGATTGGCTCTTGCCGTACTAACTTACTTCCCTTATTTATTCTCCAGCCAATCATGATGGTCAAGGGAATGAGACCCAGTGATTGGTCAGAGGGGGAAATGTACCTGACTCACCATGGGAGGACATGGGAGTGACTTACTCCACAGAACCACTTTGTTCAGAGAGGGAGAGAACAGGGGTTCTCACAGGAAAACTTGGTTTTCCCAGAAATAGGAGGAATGGGGGTTCAGGATCAGGGAGGGGTTGAGCAGAAGGGTGGATGGGGAGAGCAAGTCCAAGGCCAAGTTTCAGAAAAGGAAAGACCACTAATAAAGATGGTATTTTAAGACTAATCTGGTTCCTTGAATGACTTGCGGGAAGTTGGAGAAGTGGTTATATGTCCCCAATTCTTCAAAAATATGACTATCCCTGAAAAAATTATTGCGCTGCTTTCCTATGAGATGTTTAGAAAATGCCTATTCTTTGATTTTTGCAGAGAAGATTCTTCCAAAATATATTTCTATATTCTATCTACTTTCCCTTACAGTAACTGCTCATTAGCATTCCTACAAAAGGTCCTTTGTATTTGAATTTGGTTAGAGATATAATCAAAAGAAAGAAGGCAGTTACTCTTAGCTAGTATTTATTAATTTGATCTTTTTCACACTCTTCCAAGCCATAATGGAAACTTATAGAGAACTGACAGTACCATTCTGACTCATTTATTTTTAAAAAATGGCAAAAGTTAATTTCTGAAAGAAGACATTGGCAAAATGGTTGCTTCAAGCAGCACTTTCATACTCAATATCTAATTTTAAAATTTCAGAGTTAGTTTTAGAAAATGTTCTTTAAAATGATTTGAATGTTCTATCAGATTCCACTGGTACACAGAATTATGTTTTCCAGATCATTTTAAATCAACTGGAAATAACCACATATATATGATTCTCTCTTTCTCTCTCTCTCTCTCTCTCTCTCTCTCTATATATATATATATATATATATAATGTTGGTTATGTGTCCCCATATATATTTAAATGATCAAATCCAGGGCCTTGGGTATGCAGAGTAAGCACTCCACTGGTAAGTTACATTCTCAGCCAAACCAGATTTATAGGTTTATTTTAATATCCTTGTAAACAAATACAAAAATCATTATCATTAGAATAATGAACAAACTAGTTTCATATATGTTTGACTGAGATAATCTGGGTCTTATTTTCTTCTTACACTCTGTTTTGTCTTTAGTCATCCAGTGATTTCTGGCCCAGTAGATTTCTTTCTTACTTATTTACAGATGTATTAATGAACTCAGAACCGAGAAAGATTATTTGGATTAAAGCTTATTTTATCTTTTTCACTGATTATATTTTTAGAAAGTTGTATGAGGCCACCAAATGTTCCTTGATACTACATTATATTTCTTCTCATACGGTATCTCTTTTTTTCTTTTTTTTCTTTTTTGTTTTTGAGTGCTAGGGAGAAGAGTTCTTATCTTCTCACTTCCTTGTTTTCAGTATGTGGATTACATGCCTCTTTGAGTTTATCCTGCCAAATGCTGTCCAGGGTTTCTTTGATCCCTGCTTATTGCCTTATTTGGGTGTGGGGAGGATTAATTAATTAGCACTTATAAAGAGCTTTAAAGATGAAAGTGTTTCGTTAGCGCCACCGTCCACTCTAGTCTTCCCATGTCTCTTCATTTTAGCATAGAGGTCTCCCCTCTCCACAGGCGGAGACTTTGTGCGCACTTGTAGGGGTCACTTACTGGGGTTTCGCAGAAAGAAGGCCTAAGTTTTGCTGCAGAGAACAGAACTAATGAACCCCCTCCCCCCATTTGCCAAAACAGCCAACTGGTTGTGGTCAAACTCCTTAACTTTAAATTTCCTTATTGAGGAAGGGAGCATTGTATACACAGAAGGGACTTCTACACATGAGCGGGGATGGCTTTTCCACTAAGAGACAGTGTCCAAGTTAGCCTCTTAGCACCCATGCTATCTGGCAAGAGTTCCTGCCTTTTGTCACTGTCCCCTGAAATTGGCTCCTCTTTTCCTTACAGTTCTAGTCACGTGTTTTTGCCACACCGCTCACAGCTTCCCGAGATCTCTGTTCACATCTTCTTAAATCATAGAGGGAACATTTTAGCACCGGCATTTTTCCAGCTCGAATGCCTCTTCTCATACCCAAATGCTGCCTAGAAAGTGGTTGGCCACTGGAGAGCTACGGAAGTGAGTCAGCTGGCCTTCCTGAAGCAGCCATGAGCTCCACTGGGGGCTCTCATGTGAGCTTGGCTCCTCCACTAACGGAGACTCGCCTTGTCCCAGTGGTCCCTGTGGGTGCTAAGACCAGCCCCAATGCTTCGTGGTGTCTCATTCTCTTGATCTGTCACTGCCTCTTCTTGATTGACCCGAAATGGCTTTTTCTTTTGGTAAGCGGAAGGATAGAGAAGCTTTTGTGAAGATTGCAAAGGCACATATAATCCAAGCCAAATGAAGGCTCTTTTTCTTCATTTTCAGAGACAGTGGTGAAGATTTGTAAATAGATGTACAGCCAAATAAAGTATTGCTCTAGTACACCCTGTCTCTATGAAAATGACTCTTTGGTTTGGGATTGCTAAGTAAGTGTTCAGGTCTGAGATTTTGGTGCATGTTTTATTTGTCATGAAATTTTGTTCAAAAAGAAGTGATTTATTTCACATGTCTGTATCACATTCCACTATATTTGTTTCTTTTTCTCTCTTGGTTTAGAGTAGTGAGATAGAATAATTATCACAATAATTACTATTTATGAAGCACCTGCTGTACATCAAGTATGTAATACTTTTTCTGTACTATTGCATTTAATTCTCATTTCAGTTCTCTGAAGTAGCCAGGAAACAGTGTCGGGGACTGGGCAGTGTAAGGGTCAAGTTGCTGAATCTGGTGCTCTCTGGATGTGTTGGAAAGCTCCTATTCACAGACCCTGAAGGCAAGATAAGACTGCAGCTGTGGGGGCCGACACTCCCTACTCCAGAGCGATAAACTGCCAACCTTAGAGATCAAACAGTTCTCTTAATTAGCAAGATTTACTGCCTTTGTTCTAACTTCTCAAGGCCTTGCTCATTTTCCTGGGCATTTGCCTCAGATGTGCCCTCCTCTTCCTCCACCCTCCTGAACTGTAAGGACCCAATAAATATGGGTGATCCAGAGAAGTCTTTGTCTTAGCTCCAAGAGAATTCTGACCTTCCTGGACCCCACAAACCATATACTTGTCTCTTATTTAAACCTTCACCATGTACTCATTTTAGGAGATCGGGGGTCTACGGCCAAGCTCCGGATAGCAGAGAGAGTAGGGGGAGGAATGGAGAAGGGAGATAAACGCTTCCATACCATGGCCCCAGACACTGCCTCCTCTGACCGGACTCCATCTCCCAGCGTCACATTCAGCTATAAACTCAGCATCGGACCAATCCACTGATGAGTGTCCTGCCCGCACGATTCAGTCACCCCCCCCCAAAGCCCCACAAGTGCACAGGCTTTGGGGGAACATCTATATCTAAACCATAACAGTCTGGGAGGAGAGTGTGAAGTCAGATACAAGATCTGGAGAGAAAATTTTGTGAAAGCTTACATTTAAAAAACCAGGCATTTAAGGGGGATCCAGAGAAAGTTCTATAAAGAAAAGACAATGGTGGAAGAACCAGGGAACGCATTTCACTACAAAGAAGGGAAAGAAGAGTTTCAGGTGAGAGCTGATGTCAGGCTTGAGTTTGTGGAGGTGACAAGGATGAAGTGATGGAACACACGTAAATAAGAGATTGCTGGAAACTTCCTAGGAAATAGTTTCTGAAGGGTCCTGGCAGCCAAACCCATAATGCAGCTTTGAGATTCTGAAGCCAGTGGATGACCACTACTCAGACCCATCTTTGGAGTAATCTTGAATGCATGTCACTCCCTCGGAGCAGGGGGCACTTCACAGTTCCTTAGTGTCTTGGGTTGAGTTCCACAAAAGCTGATTCTGGTGAGGATTTAAGGAGGACAGTTTCTTCGAGTTGATGCTAGGAAGAACCAATAGAGGACTGGGGACTTGAAACAGAGAAGGGAGAAAGACCTAATACAAGAAATTACTGCCAAGGCCAACTGAGGCCTATTCTTGCTGAGGACCTGTGAAAGACAATATAAAATATTGAAATGTGAAACTCAAGTTTTTCTTCTCCAATTCTTATTCGTACTGACTAACGGTTGTTCTGAGTGCTAACCTGTGACACTTCTGATCTGGCCTGTCCCTGCAGAGAGTGGAAAAGAAATAAAAGAAAAAAGCAAGTTCAGATAAAGTGTGCACAGAAGGAGGCCATTAATGTGCACAGCGAGTGTAGATGGGAGTGAGAGTCGGGGATTAGCATTTCCTTAGTGCCTATCATGTATGGGACACGTGTGTGTGTGTGTGTGTGTGTGTTTCATCCTCACAACTTTCAGGTGAAGTTCAGAGAGGTAAGTGACTTTGTCATGAGCCATGGAGACTCCACTCTCCTTCAGAACATCTAAGTATAACACCATTCTGCAAGGTGACCTGGGGTGTTCGTGGGGGCGCGGTTGACTCAGTGGCCCGCGGTGTGTTTGCCGGTGTGTTTGGACAGATCACTGATCGAAATGATGCTCTTTGTGTGTCTGAATTTGTGCTTTCATTCCTTTCTCCCTTTGGAAGGAGTAATAAAGAGTTTGGTTTTAAAAAGTCCCACTGTGGGCATGCACATGGAAATGAAAATGACTAAAAGAGTAATGAATTGTGTTAGCAAAGGATATTATTATCTCTTCTAATTATTTACATTGTTAGAGGCAGGAATGTAGGATTTGCTATGATTATCCAAATGCTGAAAATAGAAATTGTTCGTTCCATCTGCTCATCCTGCCCTGCCTTGGTGGCCCTTCTTCCCCTGACCTTGTCCTCTTCCTGGAGCTGCCTCCCTTTGATGCCTGCCAGGGCTATGGAATCCTCTGCTGTGCTCTCAGTTTCTGATGGTAGCAACCTGGTCAGCTCTACCCTTCCCAGTCAGAACTCTCTTCTTCCCTTTCTATTCACTTTTTACCTCTTTCCCTAGAGATCTCTTTCTTTTTTGGGGGGAGTGGGACTGGGAATCGAACTCAGGACCTCGCGCTTGCAAGGTAGGCACTGTGCCGCTGAGCTATATCCCCAGAAAGGTCTCTTTCTTTATCTCTTCAAAGAATCTTTTCTTTTTAATAATTAAATTTATTGGTACATTTTAGATATACATAATGATCACATTCATCTGAGGGCATTTGTACCTGTACATGATATATCTTGCTTCTTCTTTTTTCCCCACACCCCTCCCCTCCCTTCAACCCCTCTTCCCCTCTTTATTTACAAAAGCTTTGTTTCCATTTTTTTCTTCTTTTCTGGTTGTTTCTCTTTTCCCTTCCTTGCAGCTGCAGGCAGTTGTGTTGTTTCTGGCTTTCTTCTGCCTCCCTTGATACCTTTCCCCTTTGTGTCCAGGCCCTCAGGCTCTTGGCCCCTACCCCGGCTAACCTGATAAAGATCATTCTGGTGAAAGCTCTTCTTGGGGGAGGCCTGAGCTGCAGGAAGCACTTCAGGCAAGCTCCTCCTTCCAGGGAAGAGTCTCTCTGTACATTGTTGTCTTCCATTAATGATTTTCCAGTTTGGGTTTCGGGTTTTTAAAACGTAAGATGTAAAAATAACAGCAAAGAAGCATCTGGGGAAAAAAAAAAAAGAAATAATGAGCGCCCTAAGCAATCTCGCCTCTTTGACAATAGCTGTTTTCTTTCTGCTTATTTCCTGCAAATCTTTATTCTAGTGTGTAGTTTTGATTTCTGCATTTTAAAAGACCTAGCATTATTTCAAGACACTTTTAAATCTATTTCTACCCAGTTGTCATAATTATTGGTTTTAATGACCAATTAATATTTCCTTGTGTTGGTGGTACCATATTTAGCAATGCTCTTCATGAAAAAGAGTTTTCAAGTCTCTAGAATAAATGCCCAAGGGTGCAATTGCTGGGTGGTATGATAAGTCTATTTTTGGTTCTAAAAGAAACTGCCAAACTATTTTGCAGAGTGGCTGTACCATTTTATATTCCCACTAGCAATGTACAAGTTACCTAACTTCTCCACACCCTCATTAGCTTTTGGTATTTATTACGACCCATATTTAAAATTTTGTTCACTCTAATAGGCTTGTTTGCAGGAGTCTCATGTCAAGCCTGTTGATCTACTGAATTTATAATAACTCAAAGATTACATGTGTCCTCCATACAGAATACTGTTTTGCATAAAACCATATTATAAGTAGACACCTACTTTCTTATAGTTGTTACAGTTGTCTATCTTTGTCGTTTTAGTTTGCATTTCCCTAGTGGCTAATAATGTGCTCATCATCCGTGAGTCTTCTTCAGTAAAATGTCTGTTCAAGTCTTTTTTCTACTTTTAAATTGGATTTTTAATATTGAATTATTAAGGCACAACTTGTTGGATATGTAATCTGCAAATATTTTTCCCACTTCATAATTTGTCATTTCCTTCTCTTAACAGAGTCTTTTCTAGACTGAAGTTTTTAATTTTGATGTTGCTTAGATTTATCTTCTTTCTCTTGTATTGGTCATGCTTTTGGTATCAAATCTAAGAACCATTTTAGGACTGAAAGATCTTCTCTTATTTTTTTCCTAAAAATTTTATAGGTTTATGTTGAGCATTTTAGTCTCTGATTCATTTAGTTTTTATATAAGATATGAGGTCAGAATTCATGTTGCTTTTTTTAATTGATTTGAATCTCTTATTTAGAATAGGAATAGGACTACTAAGGTGGAAGGTATGTGAGTTTTAAAAAATAGCTGTTTTATTTCTAGCTTAGAGAATGACTATGTCCACCTTCCTTGGTCCATGTTCACATGCTAAAGGAAATGCCATATACCCCCACATTTTATATAATTCTCTAAAAGCCTCATTTGTTGCTTTAATGTCAGAAAAATCTAACTAATATTGATCTAGCATTTACTATGTGCCAGGCACTGTCCTAAAAATTTTGCATGTAAAGATTAATAACCATTGAATCCTTAAGGAAAGTTTTATTTTATCATTTTCATTTTACATGCAAGGCTACTGGGGAATAGAGAGGCTAAATAACATGCTCAAGGTTTTATGGCTAGAAATTGTAAAGTCATGATTCAACCAGGGCAAAATGGCCCCCAGAAATTGTGCTTAGCCATTGCTTCATCCACCTGTCCGTCTGTCTTGTCCTATAAATGTGCAAAGAGGACCCAAGGAGGTTAATAAATTTAAAGTGGTAAGAGAGGACCTATTCCAAGTTTCCATATTGGAGCCCAGATTAACAGTCATATATGGCGGGTGAGACAGACTATGGGAAAATAAAACCGAATATGTCTTTGTGTGTGTGTATAAAACAAGGTCTAATAAAGGCTTGAGTTACAGTCCCAGCTGCACATTGTCAGACTTAGGGCAAGTCACTTAATGGACTTCAACCTTTTCATTAAAGAGATACAGTAAAATATGTAATATCTAGGAAAATGATGAACATTTGGTGTCATGATTGGGATGCTGTTGAGGTGGCATGGTGGCATCTGGAACATAGCTAGTTGGTTGACTGGACACTTTTTTTGAAAATTCACAGTTCATTGTGTGTGTGTGTGTGTGTGTGTGTGTGTGTGGTCTACCTGGGAATGATGGCAGAGAAGCTCTTCTCTCACATGCTTCTCTTTTAGCCTGTAAAGATAGAAGTGATCTAACCATGTAAATCAACACAACCTGAAGGATCAGTTGACATCCAGGTCTCAACTTTATTTCTGAAACAATTTTGCTCTTAGTTTCCATCATCTCCCGGAATGGAACAGACATTTATAGTTCATTGGGAACTCTCCAATTCATAGCATACAGAGTCTGAATAAAGAAACTGTTCTGATGCTACAGATGAAATTTCTGCAGAATATATGGGAAGCCAGATGAATGGGCTGGGTTATATACCACTAAGCTGCGAGTAATGTTTGTCTGAACAAGATATATTTCCTTCTATATAAATGATGCCAGAGTGTTTCCAGTTATACAACTAGCTGTTCTGGAAGAGTCTGAAACAAAACAGCAGAGGATTCAGTTAAAGGTAAAAGAGAGATTGGTACATTTCTTCTAATCCGGCTCAAAGAAAGGACCAGAGAGGGATGGAAAATAGAACAAAACCTAGAAAGATCATTTCTATTTTAACTACATTAATATTGTCAGCAAATCGAATTTAATTTTTAGTATGGAGAGGCATTATGAAGAGTCTGTCGTTACTCAAACTCAGGTTCCGATTCGGGCAGGAATCTTGGCGCTGACTTGTGTCAGCTGTTTCCGGGGCGCATTCTGTATTCTCTGTCATTCAGTTTCCTCACCCTTAGGATGAGATGAGCATAATAATAATAGGTCCGCCCCCTAAGGTGCTTACAAACAGCAAATGAGGAGACCCATGCAAAACATAACACATGTAACACCTGGCACATAGTGAGTCTATTATAAATCCACAGAGAGCACTGATTTTTATTTATTTTGCCTAAGATCATATGGTTCTAAGTCACAATCTCAACCAAAAGGGATATATCAATTTTTTCCTATAACATGTTATTTACTTGTATATTTTGGTTTTGATCAGGGCTCCGCAGGCTATTATGAAGGGGCAGTCTATAAAGAGCTCGATTTCTAATAAGTCATCAGCTGATTATTTTGCAAAACACTTGATTTGCAGCAGCGTGAAACGGCTATCAGGTTTCTAAATGCTCCCTCTCACTCTTTCTCCTTCTTTCATCATGGACCAGTAGCACTGTCCGATGGGCATCAATGATGTATGAGAGGCACTGGTATATAGATGGCATCCGTGGGCCTTCTCTGTCTACAGTGATCCCTGTTCTTCTGCACTTCTTCCCGTTCCCTATCTCTGCAGTGGGGTTCTAAAGCAGGGAACCCTGGCCCTTCTGATTACAGGGTTTGCCCATCATCGTCGTGGTGGGAAATGTACCCATAATTAGGTGCCAGGACTTACAGAAACAAAAAAGGCAAATGTGATACTTTTGGGCTAGAAAAAGTGAAGCTCTGTTGCTACTACTAAGCTTAAAAGACAGAGAGAATGATTAGCAGCTCTGAAGAGGATAGCTGAGAGACAGGACAGCTGATGGTGGGGGTGCCTGCTAGTAGCTGGAGTGTTTAGAAGAAGGATGTTCAGGGGACATGTGCATGGTGATGCAGGGGGGTAAATACCATAACTTCTCTCTTCTCCTATTTTCTAATCTCATCTAAGTGCCTCCCATTGGCTTAACCCAACTGGAAGCCAGAGAGAAGGGAGCCCTGGTTGCTTTCCACGCAGCTCACCCTCTCAGCACGGAAAGTGGAAAGTGGGTCACAGCATTATCCACACCTTGCCTGGTACTGGGCCCCTCCTGGGGTCGGGCAGTGTCTGGTGCTAAAGCTGGGCCCATCCCAGGCTAGTGGACGTGGCTGATGGAGGTGTACTTTTTTGAACTCAACAACTAATTCCACAGAAAATTGTCTTCATTTTCAATAATGAATTTGAGAATTTCATTATCAGTCAGCTTATATACTTGGAGATATATATATATATATATATGTTTTTTTCCTTAAATTAGAATTCACTATTGTTTCTTCTCAAGAATGAAGATTCTTTCAGACCCTTAGGTATGGAAGAATCTCAGTGCTTGAGTTCTGAAGTGTCTTTCAAGAGAGGAGTGCTTTAGAGGACTGCGGCTTTTATTGGCATTATGGGGTGCCTAGCACTTCACAATACTTAATGCAAAGGAAACTATAACAGCCACTTTGTACTCATCACACAATAACGCATTGGTTATCACATAACATACCACACAGTTATGCTTCATAATTCTGGCTTCAGTATCAAACTGCTACCAGGCAGAATGTATCCTGACCTGACCCTTTTTGTTTATATAAAGTGATATAAACTGATGAATGCACACAGACGGGCCTGTTTATAGATGGCTATTGGCTATTGTCTTTTACCCCAAGACAAAGAAAAGAGGCTTTTCCTGGAGCCAGAGAGAACCAGGGCAGCAGACGCCCTGGAATATAGGACAGTGATATGACTGAAGGTTTAAATGGACGCTGTGGGATCTTTTCCCTGGAAGCCCCTTGGCACGGGCTGTCCCCCATCTGCTCAGGTCTAGATGACCTCTGGATGTCCCTGCCCCTGGACATTCTTCACTCCTTTTCTAGGGAAACAAGGACACAGATGTGCTGCCTGAGGTCACAGAGTGAATCAGCGTCTACTTGCAGATTCTGACTCCTACGCCTGGGCTAAGGCCTCGGGGAGTGTGGGGAACCATTGAAACTATTTTACTGATTTTTTTTTTTAATATTCAAAACAGCTTTGGAAATCACTTTCTCATCACCAACCCTATTGATTTTCCACTATTGATAGATTAAAAAAAAAGACATTTGCATGTAAATTGAGCAGTATGAGGATTACCATTTGCATTTATATTAGCAGAGTGCTTATTGCCATTAATTATTTATTCTCTTTAGTTACCCTGAAAAGTAGGTTGTCCAGTATCTATTTCACAGCTGAAGAGGTCTAATTGACATTGCGCTACGTTGCCAAATCAGATTGGGCTTTTGTGACCCATCTAAGCACCTAAACAGGGGCTTACATACAGAGGGTGGGCGCTCATCTGTTTATTGAATACATTTCTACATATGTGTTCTTTTCTGAGAATACTTACAAGCATTTTGAGATTTCATTCGATGTTGTTATGGAAACCCTTTGGTTCTTTTGCTGCTAGCATGTTTGGTTAACTTTTACCATGGAAATTTTCAAATATTCCCATGGGCAGAGAGAAAGGTGTAAGAACAGGGACTCACATGTACCTTCAATGATGAATTTCCTCCCTTCTACTACCAACTGCCTGCTTTCTTTTAGGTTTTTGTTTTCTGCACTATTTCAAAGCAAATCCTAGAGACTATGGACATTTCATCAGTACATTTTTCAGAGAACTGATAAGGACATTAAAAAAAAAAAAAAAGAAACCAGAATCACAACATTATCAGCCCCAATAAAATAAATACAATTATTTAATGTCATCTAACCTCAATCCATGGTTTTAAAATGTCTAATTTTATTCAGTTTCTCCAATATGGAACCAATGTCTGTGGCTGTTTGATTTCTAGTCTTTCAGTTTGGCAATAATTCCTGTGTACTGATTTTGGGACAGGAGGAGGGCAACACAAGCCAAGGTCATTTAGTCCCTGACCTGGACGTGTTCGCAGGCTAGCAGAGAGGACAGGCATGATAAGTCGCTCTAACGTGCGCAGCGCCAGGAAGGCTCTGAGTTGCACACCCTATGTGGTTGGTACACAGGGGAGCATGCAGGGTCTTAAAAGGAAGCTGCAGGGGTGACAGAAAGACTTTTCAAGTTGAAGTACAAGCTGATATTTAGGGAGCATGGCTCTGTGCAGGGAACTGCTACTGTTCCAAGCGTATCTTAGCACAGTTCATGCCCTCACCGATTCCACAAGGCAGGTATTATCATTATTTTGTCTCTTCTGCAAATCAAGGCACAGGCTGGTTAAATAACATAATCATCGGAAGATGAGTAGGAGTGTGAGTGGTCAAATTCGGGCAGGGTATTTGGCAGAGGAAACCCAAGAACCCACAATGCACATTCATAGCTGCTGCTGTGTATGTGCGTATGTGTGTAGGGGGTAGGAGTGGGGTGTAGGGGAGAGGAGAGGAGGGGGAAGGGTGGCTACGAAGATGGGTGGACTGAAAGTTGGGAGTGTTTTACAAAGTAGGCGAAGAACAAAGGAGTCTGGGCTCTTTTTCTTTTCTTTTTTAAAAAGGAAATGGAATATCACTGAAGGTTTTTCATTTTCCAATAAAATACTGCATTTGTATTTTGGAAAGAAAAATCTGTTGACACTGTGAAGGATAAAGTAAGATAGGGATTGCCTGAGAAATCTCTGGGAAGGAGAGGCAGTGCGACAAGCCAAGAAAGAATTAAGATTTATATCACACTGATATTTTTCTAGAAATTCTTAATAATTTTTTCATTACTGTAGAAAGTAATGCAGATTCATTGTAGAAATTTTGGAAAAGACATAAAGAAGAAGAAAAATTTTTGTAATCCCAGGAGGGGTATCGTCTGAGGTTTTCTGTATTTCTCCTTCCAGTTTTACACACACACACACACACACACACACACACACACACACACACGCAATTTTCTTTTGATGAAGTTTACATTCTAATCATGTACTGTTTTGAATCTTGCTTCTTTCACTTAATGTAATGCCTTAATATTTTCATTGTCCTTAGATATTCAAAATCATGACTTTGAATGAACATATTTTCTCTCAAGTGGCACACCATCGTTTATTAATTATCCTCTTATTATTGGACAGTTGGGCTATTTATAGATTCCTCCCTCTGCATCTGGAAGTTTACTTACTTACATTTGTACTAAACTTCTACACCCGTGTCAGAATTGGAGTCTGGGATCTTCAACTGCTCTGACTAAAGTAATTACCATTGTTTTTCACCGCAACTATACTTTCATGCACAAGGGCAACCAGTCAGTAGCCGCAGAGAGATGACGTTGAACCTGAAGGAGCCGCTGTGCAGTCTGGACTTGTAGCCACATTCCCCACCTCCACCCACCACCGTGTGATAGTTCATCAAGCATGAATAGTTCATCACCAGGCAATAGTTCATCAAGTGTGAATAGTTCATCACCGGGCTATAGTTCATCAAGTGTGTGGGTTGACTGGGTTGGACCTGGGTTTGTAAGTCAGGTTAACGCTCATGTTCTTACTCCTGCCAACAGGAAATCATTTTTTTCCCCTGGATACTCTTCACTTAACACAATAGCCACTTTTCAAACCTATGAATAGCCACTTCCATAACAAAGCAGGCTGAGAATGAAAGTCCCCGATTTTGAGAGACGGCAAAAAAAAAAAAAAAAAATGACAGGTTCCTTAGCCACTTAAAGTAGATTTTAGTTTGTGGAAAACATTCAGCATACTCAAATACTCACTTGCATGTGGTCAGGGACCCCATTAGAGTAAGTTTATGTATTGTCCCTATTTTTCTGCGCCCCTAAATTGATCATTTTAATTTTTTCAAAGCATGCTATGGTTAGGTTACTTGAGAGGCTGGGTTTAAAATGCAATCTGTCTGGTGTTGATGTGTAACTTAGGCCATATCTAATGGAGTGAGAGGAATTAGAGGTAATGGATCAAATCAATTATTTACCCTCCTTCAAAGTAATATGAGAAACCAATAGCATGATGTGAAACTACAGAGAATTTAGTTGGTATGTCTGATTAGAATGGGAGAAGAAAACGAAAATGATAGAAATAACAGAGAGCTGGGCATGTTACCAATGAGAAGTTTTTCTCCCAGTGGGTCACTTTGATTTCATGGATTTTGACAACTGAAGCCAACAGCATATTAATTTAATCGTCTACTTTGAGAAGCAGCCATCATATACCCTGTGGAAGCTGAGGATGGGGTGTGCACCACAGGAATCTGTGGCCCTGAGTATCCAGGCCGGCTCCTCTGAGACCCAGGCTGCCAGATTTCCTCTACAGGGAGCACTGGAATCTTTGGAAACTTGTCCCCTCAGAGGCAGCAAGGATGTGTGCCTGAGGGCCATATCTCCTCACCTTCCCCAAGAGAGTTGCCAGAACTTTCCTTGCAGGGTTGGACAGGATTTGGGATCAGTGACCTGATACTAAGGAGTCCAAATTCCTTTTTAGATTTTAAGAAGGGTTATCTTCAGAGATCGACCTTTGAGTTCCTTATCTATGGTGATGAGGCATGTGTACAGAGTTGGCATATATTAAGCTGTCCATTGTTAACTAAAAAGTAGAAATACTACGTATTAGGTAATTATGTATATGGAAGATGAGAGAAGTTGGAATCTTGGAAAAACAAAGCAGGCCACTAGAAGCCTGCCATTTGGCAGCATAGAGACATAAATTTATCTAGCAAAGGGCAGCTATTGTTTCTGTTGAGTTTCTTAGAAAAGAACTTTAAGAGGAATAAGAGGAGATGCAGGCAGTGTGATGGGTTACGCAGTGGGGAGTGGGGCAGAGGAAGAAAACAACTTGGCTTTCCTCAGCCAATTTAGTTCTGAAGAATTTTTTATTTTTTTGGTCCTGGGGACTGAACTCACATCTAGGCAAACGATGTACTATGGCATCTCAGCCCTTTCAAAATTTTATATTGAGACAGGGTCTGGAGAAGTTACCCAGGCTACCTTCAAACTCGTTCACCCCACCTCAGCCTCCTGAGTAGCTGGGTTGATAGGAATGCTCCACCATGCCTGGCTCCTGAAGAACTCTTCACAAAACTCACAGAAGCTAAAGTTTCTGGGTGTTCTTCCAGGATTCCCAAGCGATTTCAAAATATCCTTAGCCAAAGGACTCCATCCAAAACCTTGAAAACTTGTTGCTATGTGAGAAATGTAAATTATAGTCACTGGCTTCAAGGACTTGATGATCTAGCCTGAGGCCAAGGGCTGGCAACTTTCCAGCCTCAAGAAAGCTGAGATTTGAATAGGTTAACCGATCATTCCTAGTCATGGGGGAGGACAGGAGGGTGTTTATGGTGACGAGGATGCTGACAAGGTACAACCCTGGCTCAGCAGTTGGAGTTTCAATTAAGCTCTGTTTCCCACTTAGATGACGCTGAGACTCTCTCAGTTTTCATGTTGCAGTTTGGAAAAAATAAAAGCCCACCTAACCTGTAGGGTCACGGCTGCAGTGAGAATATGTGGAATATTGCATACAAAGCACTTCGCAAGCTCTTGTTGTACAGTACCCTATCAATAGATGTCAAGACGGGCTTGACTTTTGCTTTTGAATTTGAAATGCGTTTTTCCCCAGAGGTACAATTTTCAGAATAAATCACAGGTTTCTCTTTAATCTTAAATGTGTATGAACTCTATTTTAAATGTGGAATAGGGCTCACAAACATCAGCAAGAGGAAAAGATCTCTTCCTTCCTAATGTAGAAATGGATGCTGTCCCTCCTGGTTATTTATTTATTTTCAAAATAAGCACCAGGAACTCGGCAATCTGGTCCCACTTGGGAATCTGTGCCAGGGGAGCACATGATCCTCAATTGATTTTCACTCTTGCTCCTTAACCTTCTGAGCCTCAAAATTCTCTAAGATCTCCACATTTCTGAGGTTTCTTTTCTGATGGGAGCGGTGGCAAGGCCCTTCTGTGTGCGCCCGGAGGGGCTGGTGGGTGAGGCTGCTGCAGACTTGCCATTTAGAAGGAGATTTGTAAGTCATCTCTTCCCCTATAGGAAATGTGACTTGAAGGAGATGAACTAAAACTCTGTGTAGAGTTTGTTAGTCTCAGATTTGTCGTATCACATTTTTGTGGACACTTGAGACAGTTTTTCTCTCGTGCTTGGGCAGAAGAAATAATTCTAGACTACTGTCTAGGTGTTAACCATTTTTTCTCTTCATAGTTTAAAGCAATAACAGACTGACACCCATCTTCCTTCCAAGTCTCTCGGATGTGTGCCTTTTTCTTTTTCTATAATCTGGAAATTTTGGCTGCATTTTATCACCTTTCATAGCAAAAAGGTAATTCCCTTCAATCAGTTACACAGCATGACTAAGAATCATAGTTATATTTCCACAGATATCATTAAAAAATACATGACTGGCTTTTTTTTTTTTTTGCTCTTTATCCACAAAGGAAATAAATTCCAAGTGCCTAATTTTTAAAGGTGAGGTCAGCTAGCCTTAGGGTTGAAATTTATGGTAGATATTAAATATGCCAGAAAGCCAAGCAGTTGACAACATATTTAAGTTGTAAATTAACATGCTTTTCATGTAAGATAGATTCACCAATCTTTGCCTTAAGTGCCTTCTCCATACTGTGTGTGTGTGTGTGTGTGTATGTACCTTTAGTGTCAAATTTCATAAAAGGTAAGTCTACAGGGAAATGCGAGGGTTCTGTTAAGGATTATATTAGCTAAATATTGCTTCTTATGTAGTGCCATTAGCATTGAAACAGCAGTTTCAACTGGTTCATGGAAAAATTTATTTTTCTTTAATTTTTTTTGAGGTCTCAGTGTACTAAGACTTTTCAGAAATAAAAAGGAAAGGGGCAGCCAAATTACAGAAACTCATAACTAGAAGTTTAGATTTGTTTAATTTTTTTAGACATCTAATGAGTTTTGAGATCCACTGTGTGTTCAAATTTTCTAGACAAGGAACCTTATCATTTTGAATTCAACAATGTGATTTTCAAAGAGTTTTCTTTCTTTTTTCTTTTTTTTGTGGGTACCGGGGGGTCGACCTCAGGACCTCGCGCGCCAACAGGCGCCTGTGCCGCTGAGCGATATCACCGGCCCCTTTTTCGTATGTGGGATCCGGGAGTCGAACTCGGGCCCTTGCGCTTGCAAGGCAGGCGCTTACGCCGCTGAGCCATCTCACCGGCCCTCTTTCTTTCTTTTTTTAATCAGAGGGAGTCTTTTATATCTTTCTGTCCTAATTGTTCATGCCCCCTTTTTTTTTATAATAGATAAAATGTAGACAATGGCATTCCTAACTGTCAAACATCACTGAGAAAATTGATAAGATAGGGTTCAACAAATAGGGCTTAGAGCGAATGTGTGCTTTTAATGCAAGAATCAGTGACATTCAAGGAAAATAAACAGGGGCTAGTTCTTGTCAGAGGGAAGACCTGTTACTGATGGACAGGGAAGATACAGGACACTGATTTGGACATGTAGGGGACCGCTCACCTTGAGGATATCTTCAAACTACAGCATTTCTAGCTGATCACTTTTTGTCTTGCTCTTTTGAGGTTGTGTTTGGGATCAGTGTTGCATCTAGCTGGGTGCTGACTCAGCTTGTATGTTGGTATAAAGGAGAACAACTCAAAACATTACTGTTTGGCTGGAAAAACAAAACCTAAAAATTTTATTTTTTTAATGTTTTTGCAGTGCCGGAGACTGAACCCAGGCCCTCATGTCTGCCAGGCAAGTGCACTGGCAAGGAGCTATACACCTCAATCCTAAACATTTTCTTCTTATGCTGTGTAGTTAGAGTAGGGAAATCATGTTATCTAGATTTTACAATCTATGTGTTTTATAGAATCATTCACTGATTTATACAATAGCACTGTTATAAAATGAAATGCTCACTCCATTCATGTGTTGAAATTTTAACCTTCAATATGATGATATTTGGAGATCAGACCTCTGAAGAGGCAGTTAAGATTCCCTGTGCTATAGGAACATGGACAGATGTCCTTATAGGAAGACGAGACACCAGCACTGTGCACATGCAGAGAAAATGTCACCTGAGGACACAGCAAGAAAGCGCTGTCTGCATGAAAAGGGAGAGACCTCAGGAAAAACCAGCTCTGCTAACACTTCGATCTTAGATTTCTAGCCTTCAGAACTATGAGAAATACATTTCCATTGTGTAAGCACCCTCCATCTGCAACATTTTGTTTAGGTGGCCCTAGCAAGGCCCCACCTAACATTATTGGTTAGTAATTCTAAACAAATTGCATCTTCAAAAATGAGTCTACTACACTTATTTCTACCATTTGCACATGTGGTTAAGTATTGTTAACAAGCTGTCCTCTTATTTATTGGAAATAATATATCTCAAGCCACAATGGCTTTATTGCTCCATAATTAAAGAGATTGTAGAAATCTAGACTCATTTCTGAAAGTATGGCAACCCAGCCCATATTAGAAGATCCAGATAATTAAGATATAGTCAACCTCATTATCAGGAATGTTCATGAATATAAAGCCATCAGCCCGTGGGCTCATAAAGAAGCTGAGCAGAATGACAAGCATGGCATTCATATGTATTTCAAGGGAACTCATCAGCCTTAGGTGTAAAAATCTGAAATATAAATGATAACAGAATAGGTGGCCACACACTTTGGTAGAGCTCTCGTCATTTGATTCTGCAGTAGGATCACAGTTTGGGACATTAACTTTTCCAGTAAACACCAAGAGGTGCCTCATGGGTACTATCGAAGGAAAACAAAATAACCAAATCCTTGGCTTATTTTAAAGCTTTTCTTTTTTCTTTTCTTCTTTCTTTACTGGCACTAGAGACTGAACACAGCCTTTGCACTGAACTACATCACCAACCTTTCTTGTTTATTCATTTTGAGATATGGTCTCCCTAAGTCGCTAAGTTGCCTAGACTGTGCTCAAGCTTGGCATCTTCCAAACTCACCCTGCTGAGTAGCCGAGATTACAGGCTGGTTTTAGTTTTAAACATGAAGATATGTAGCGTGCGACACTGGTGAGTGAGAGCTCTCTTTCTCTCTCTCGCTCTCTCTCTCTCAACCCTTCCTTGCCTCATTTAGATAAAGTCTTAAAGGCTTGGTATAAGGAAAGACTCAAATTTGAAGAAGAAAGTTTAGATGCAGGTAGGGTCTCTAGAAGCACCACTGAACCAGCTCAGGCAAGGTGTGAAGGAGACACTGTTGAGATCTCTGAGAGTTCAGGTGACCTATTTCTTGCTTCCTGGGTACAGTGCTTAGCCGGGAAAGTTTCCTACTTTGAAAGACCCTCTGCAGGTCTCAGGGGTGCCCTGAGTAGGCCTATTTGGACACATGAGTCAGAAATAATCTCACATAGCTTCTTCCCTCTTGTCACAGATTACCTTGTGATTTCAGGGTTCTATGTGGACCTGTGGAAGTCTTTCATCTGCGAGGAAAACACCTCACAGCAAGGGTCTCTACGATTCAGTCACTGAAGGCCTGTGACCTGCAGATATCTCAGCTGGTGCAGGGATGGGTGATATTGGTCCACTTCTAGTCTTGGGCTTCACATGCTCATAGGATCCTAAGGTTAGCTCTGTGAATAATACAGACAGAACTGTGTGAGATTAGGTTTCCGGCTGCCTCATTTTCACCAATAAAATGAGGCAGCCCCAATAAAAATATTGAGTTTACTGTAAAAATGGAATAAGTTTGCTTCTTGTACAACTGAGTTTGGGCCCAAGGGCCTTGACTGCTACAAATGTGCATAAAGAGTTGATTTTAATGAGCTGCCTAAGGCAATCGTTCCCATCTTGTGGGGTTGAAGTATTTTTGTGTTAGAGAGGGGAGCGTAGAAAGGGGAGAGACTGGTCAGCAGCTTGTTCCTCAGGCTTCGGATACCTAACTCCGTAATTGCTTCACTTTAACATATTGGGAGCTCCTGTCTAAAATTTGATTGACCTATTTATGGCTTTGTGGGAACATGTTCTTCTAGTCCTTTAGTTTTGGTCTTGTTTCAAACCCCCTAAAAAGTCTGCTCACAGCCAAAACCTCAATTTAGTGATGCGCATAGATTCTAGGATGATTTGGAATGTTCTCATGTGACCCAAGGCAAGCCAGATTCGTGTCATCCACTGGAGTAAAGGCAATCCCAGGTTGACCTGGAAGCCATCTGTTCTGAAAAGAACACCCTGGGACCTCGGCGGACCCAGGTCAGGTACAGAGGCCTAAGACAGACGACACCAGGCAACACAGTATCCTCGATCTTGGCTAGAACCCAAAAGGTATTGAGGTGATGAGATTCCTTCCCAGTACTTATGCCAGAGGGCGTTTTCCTATGTGCTTGTCAGCAAATGTCATTTACTTAAATGATCCCATATTAGACCAGGCCACCTTCTGTTCTTAATGACTTCAGAGTGAGGCTGTTTCTATTCTCTGTGGGTGCTCTTATTAAAGACTACCCTTCCCACTCAAGTTTTGCTGATAACTCTTTTTGCTTGGTAAATCCCTGAACTTCTACAAATCTTTCCTCTGAGGGATGGAAGCTCCAATTTCTCTTTTAGGTACTTGAAAGACACAACCCATCCAATGTACGAGAATCAACTTTCTAACTCTTGGGCTTCCCATTGGTGCTCTTAAGATGATCTGGTTCTTTTCTGCCTTCTGTGATGGACCTCGAGTAGAGCAACAGGTAAGGAACAGGGTTTACTATATGCCACATGTTACCTGCATGAATGTGTTTGTCCCACGAAGAGAGGTAAGACTGTGCAGTATCAGGCACATCCGTGGAAATTATGATGGGAACTACTAATATTCAGGAGATAGAGAGGAACATTGGAAAAAGGCCTGACCATAGGACTAATAGGTCTGAAAGTTTCCTTCCAAAATTTGCCAATGGGAAAAAATATGTATTTCTCAATAAGAATTATTGATGGGCCAAGGAAAGAAAGAGAGAAACCAAGGAAAGAATACAGAGGAGAGGGAGCATTTTGGTTCTATTGATGTCCAAGTCCCCTTCTTCCCCGAGAGATGTGTGTCTGTAGTTGAGCAGAGCTCATCAGCTGACAACAGTGAATGTCCTCAACTCACCAGGATCACACTTGCAGGAACCAGTTCATGCGCTAACATCTCACAATTCAGACAGCTGAATGCGGAGAGCCGCAGTTAACACGTTCGCATGAGGCAGAACCATACCTTTGAGTATCCGACACTGTAATTTCCTTCAACCAAGAAGAAAGTGTCCTTGTCATGTCTAGAGAAAGCACAATTTAGCAAGGGCCCTGGGACAGTGATCCCCAGCCAGAAGCAGTTTTCCTGCCTCCTACTTCTTCCCACAAGGGACCTTCGGCAATGTCCTGATGTATTTTGGTTGTCACTCATGGCTGCGGTGGTGGTTTGCTGCTGGCATGTGGTGAGTGAACGTCGATGCTGCTGCTAAACATCTCATAATGCACTGGATGTTTCCCCACAGCTATTCTTACTCCACTCAAAATGTGAATGTGCTGCTGGTGAGAAACTCAGAGCTAACATCAATTTCAAATGCATTTTGAAAGAAAGTGGGCACTCACAGCACAATATCTCATCAGATTGCTTTCTAGACACCTGCTACCTATTAGCCATGAAGAAAAGTGATTTATAGTTCAAATCACTGTAAACAGTGATTTATAGCTAAGGTATAAGCTGACAAACCTTCCTTTCTTTTTCAAGGAACTGCAAAAAAATGGTGCTGCTTTTTTTTTTTTTTTCCTTTCTAAATTTTGTTTCTTCCTGTAAAATTTTTGGCTTTTACATGTGTTGGTGAATATAGAGGCTTTCTAGAATTTTCACTTATTTTAAAACACGAATAGTGAACACAAACACTTAAACCAATTTATTAAACTATAAGATGAACACATTAATCGGTTCCCCACATGGATTTTTTCCCCTTTTCCTCTCCTCCACCCATCCATCCATCTCAAGTGTATAGTACATAATGTCCAGATTCCTTGTGTGGCATTGGTACACATACACAACACATCTTAATTTATTTTTTCATCTCCTTTCCCTCCCCTCCCTCTCACTCTTTCCATCTCCTGATCCCCTTCCCTTTTGAGAAAGATCTATGTCTCTATCTTTTATTACCTATCTTTTATTTTGCTCTTATTTATGCTTTGGATTTCTCATATAAGAGAAACCATACAATATTTAAACTTGCTACATTGGTTTTTTTTATGTCAGATCTCATGAAGAACAAAAATACTTACTTTAGATGAGAACATAAACCAAACTTGAATACTCCACAACACAGGCATCTACACTACCACTGCCTTGAGAAGAAGCTTGATTGTTCTTTAGGAGAAACATTACATCTTGTTCCTACTGTATCTAAAATTTGAGTCATTAAAGTTGAGAAGTTGCATAATAAGATTACACTTTCCCCCTGTAGAAATTGCCTGGGATGTCCTTGGGAATGGAGAGATGGGGCAAAGTCTACTGTGGCTTTTGTGTGTACTTAATTTTAATTAATTTTCAAATTCTAGTTTGTCTTTTCAGTTCCCACATTATTCTTTTAATTATAGCTTATGCTTAGCTTTACTGATACTAAAAATCAAAATTAAATGAAGAAAAGAACTGAGTCCAAATATGCTTGGGTGTGAGAGTCCACAAGGCCAAGCTTTTGCTTGAGTAGAGAAGGTTTTGTATGTGTGTATGTGTTGTGTATGTTCACTCCAAGTTTTAATTTCCACAGAAAACACCCCCTTCCCACAGATATATTAGTTTCCACCTGAGGCACTCAGGCTTTTTTACTATCTAGAAATATCTTACTGAAATATCCTGTCATATATTTGTTAGGATTTAGAGATATAAAATCAGTAAGAGATAAGCTGTAAACTGTAGCAATAATACTTCCCAAAATGACCTAATTACATGTATATATGTATATATAAATATATAAAACTGAAGAATTCTGGGTTCTTGTCTGAAAGAAATTATAGACTGTCAGAGCATATTATATTACTGAATATTCAGCCTCAGTTGGTAATTGTCATTTAATCAAGTTTCTAAGTAGTACTTGGTCTTGCTTTCTAAATTAACTTTTTATTTTATCATATTGAGTTGAAATTTTAAATTTGAATTTCTTCATTTGTTTTTGCAGCTCAAGGACTTAAAAATAAATAAATAAATAAACGCTGTTTTTCTGTTTTCTGTTTGGCTGAAAAGTACTTGTACTGCCCCGGGCCAGTGCTGAGGTTTTCCACAGGCCCCTAACTTCGAAGTTAGAGACCAGGCTGCTCCAGTACTGCCCAGCCCCCCATGCCACTCATCATTGGACCCAAGGTACTGTGGCTGCAAGACTATTTCAGGTGTCTGCATTTTTATTATATTTTTCTACAGAAAAGGTAAAAATTTATACTGTGATCCAAACCTAAAACTGACATTTATCTATTGACAGAAGCTAGAACAATTATACTAAAGAAGAAAATCTGGTGGAATAAGTATGAACCATGTTGGAAGCTGGCCTGACAGTCTTTTAAACGTTTTCCATTACTTGCTACCTAAGGTCTTTAATCAGTCAGAAAATTCAATAGCTGCCCTGGTGTTCTAAGGTGCCCCATAGCTCTTACATCTTTTTCTATTTCAAATTAAAACTCCTAGAAAGGCAAGGGGGTGGGGGTGGCAGAACAGCATGACAGCAGAAAGCGGACACATGAAAGCAGAAATAGGAGGGATCCTGGATGTGCTGCACTTTCTTACACATTCTGCTTATTCAGAGTTGGAGAGCTGAACAGTGGGGTTGGGAAGACGCCATCTCATTGAGGAGAATTACTTCTGCTAAAGTAGGGAAATTTGCCTAGGATCTCTGTGTGCCTCGTGTTCCTGCCATCCACATATAGTTCTGAAAAAGCAACTTGACCAGGACCCAACTGGATGGAGAACAGAGCCAGAATGAATACCTACTCTCTGTCTTTTGGATGTTGGGTCCAGAAAATCACTTATTTAAAGAGGAACAAAAATATATATTTACATGTAATATATAATGTGTATAATGTGTATTCCCCTGGATATTTAAACACACACACACATTTAATATTCATATATAAATATAAGTTTTATCAGGATGAAGAGGAACAAAACAAGTGTCTTGAAAACAATGAGAGAAAATGACATGTGGGAAGGGTAGAGGATGGAGATCCAGCCTGAAAACCACAGGTGTTCCTGGGGAAAAATAAATAACAACTAGAACAGGAGCAGTTATTGAAATATATAATGAAATAAAAGTTTACTGAGTTGAAAAAGAATGAACAAACGGATCAAAAGAGCTCACCACATTCAAAGTAAATTAAATTAAATGAAAAGAGAACTTCGTAACATTTGAATTACAGGGATGAAGAAAAAGAGACTACAAGCATTCATGCAGAAAAAAGATGGTGAAAAACAAAAGAATGAAGGTCAGCTGGCCTTTGACATTTCCCCTGGACACAGTGGATGTTGGTGTCCAGAAATGTGAAGGAAAAAAATTGTTACTTGACCATTTCCTGTTTAGCACGGTGTTGAAACTATCTGTTAGAGAAGGGAGTCGCTTACAGATACACAAGCAATAGGCCGATTCCTTATTTATTGAGAAAAGAAAGAATTGTTGAGTAGAGACATACTACATACAAGAGGCGTTCAACCGAGATCCGATGTTACTGCTACAGTATGCAGCAGTGCGAGAGGAGAGAGCAGGAGTAGAAAGACTGGAGCCGTCTGATTTGCCAAGTCCGACATCCTAGCAAATGTGTGTAAACTGATCAGGTTAACAAAGCTGCACGCATCTGAAGGAAATGTTGCCTTTTTCCACAAACAAATATCCTTGTTATAAATTGTCACCAATTTAATTTCGAACAGACTCAGGTTTCTCCTCTGTAAAAGGGAGATATAAAATTTCCTGCAATACAGACTTCTTGTGAGGATTAGATAAGTCCATTTACTTTAAATAAACATAAGAAACTCAGAACAGTGCCTAAGATACATTTACTAATGAGAAGAAATGGGAATACATATGACACGTAACATTATGAAACGTTACATACACACACTATGAGAAAGAGGAAGTACATGACAGTAAGTCAGGGTTTTCTTTGCACTACAGTGTCATTTTTTCTTTGTTTCTCTAATTTAAAAGGTTTTACATAGTAAACGCGTATTACTAGTCGAACAAAGTGTAAGTGTAATGAAAGAACTGTTGTGTTAGTCACTTTGGTATTGGTGAGATGAAATATCTGACAAAGCAATTTAAAGGAGGAGAGGTTTGGTTTGGCTCATGGTTTCAGAGGATTTGGTCCATAGTTAGCTGGTTGCAAGACAGAAATATTACAGTGGAAGGGCATGGTGGAGGAAAGCTGCTGAACCTATAGGAATCAGGAAGCAGAGAGAGAAAGGAGGAGCTGGGGACAAGAACGCATTCTTCCAGCTCATGTCCTCAGTGACCCACTTCTACCAACCAGGTTCCACTGCCGGACAGCACATTGAGGTATGAAGTCATCAATGGATTAATCCATTGTTGAGTATAGTGCCCCCATGATCCAATCACCATCCGAAAGCCTCACCTCTAAACACCTGAGATTTTTTTGTTTGTTTGTTTAATGTGGGTACCGGGGGTCGAACTCAGGACCTTGCACTTGCCAGTAGGTGCTTGTGCCACTGAGCGATATCACCAGCCCTTTTTTCCTTTTTTTTTTTTTTTTTTTGTGGGTACCAGGGGGACGACCTCAGGACCTCGCGCGCCAACAGGCACCCGTGCCACTGAGCGATATCACCGGCCCCTTTTTCGTATGTGGGTTCCGGGAGTCGAACTCGGGCCCTCGCGCTTGCAAGGCAGGCACTTACGCCGCTGAGCCATCTCACCGGCCCTTTTTTTCCTTTTTTTATGTGGGTACCAGAAGTTGAACTCAGGACCTCGTGCTTGCCAGGCAGGCGCTTAGGCTGCCGAGCTATCTCACCAGCCCAACACCTGAGATTTTTGGGAGGCATTTTAGATATAAATCATAATAACTGTCATTTAAAAATAAATTTTATATTTATTATAACTCCACATTTATTATAGAAAAAATGGGATGTAAAATTGTAGCTATTTGTTCTAATCTTAGCCACATTATACTCCTTGGACTTGAATTTTTTGTTAGTATCCAGGAGGGTAATGTTTCCTTTTATTAAGCGATCATGGTTTTACTCTCATTCTAGTTATAATGATTCCAGGGCTTTGTTTGGCTTCCCTGTTATAAAATAGTTAGGCCTAAAAAGAGAGAAGGGAGAAAGAGAGAAGAAGCCAAGGACATCTGGGATAACATAGTTACTTGGATTTGTCCCATTTTCTCTTTCCTGTTTTCTCCATTAGTCTGCCCCCCAGCTATGGTGCAGCGGGAGCAGATGTGTCCAAACTGCTTGTACGGCGTTCATAGAAGGGAAGCGATTCTCTGCAGTGTCACATAGCCACATGAACATGATTGTGGGGTCAAATAGCCTGCTCCTGCTCTACCCTAGAAGGAGAATTAGATTTAGTATTTACTGTGTGGCTGAAGTTTTGAAATGATGGAATGATGCTATTGTAATTGTTTGGATTTTTAAGGTTTTATTTTTGCTCTTAAGCCTGCTTGCTGCTTTCTTGTGTTTTATCCCATGATGCAGAGCGTGACATGGCTCTTTCAAACCATTTTTACGTCTGTGCTATAATGCCACATCTCCTTCTCACAAAACCTCTATGGTTTTCGTGGTCAAGCTCTAGACCATGTATTCCATGTCAATAATTGAACATTTCAGTTTCAGAGAAAACCAGGCATGTAACCATGGTTTGTAAGTGCCTCATAAGGTATATTTTGAGATGGGTTTTTTTTTGACCATGCTTTTTGCATATTATCTCATTTCTATGACTATTATCTTGTTTTTGTTTTTATTTAGTGACACATCTGTGTATTGCTTACTTTGAAATCTCTCCCACTATTTGAAATTTTTCTGAATTTGGATTCTGTTTTTGTTCATGTATATTCCTTAAGCTTTCTTACCTTAAGATTTTGGAATTTTAATTTATAGTGTGACTGGATGTGCAATTGGTATCAGCATCCCTTTTATGTCAAATATTTTGGAGTCAACCTCTCAGATATGAGATAATAATAAAAGTAATCCCACTTGGTAACTATCTGGGGCTCTGCTCCTTTTTCTTCCCTCTCCCTTCCTCCCTCCCCCCTTCCCTCCTTTCTTTTCCTTCCTTCCTTCTCCTTCCTCCCTCCCTCCCTCCCTCCCTCCTTTCCTTCCTTGTTTTTAATTTTTGCAATACTGGGGATTGAATCCAGGGCCTTGCACTTGCATATGCTAAGTGAATGCTCTACCACCAAGCTACATCCCCAGCTCTGAGGCTGTTACTATTACCCAAGAGTTAAAATTATCAAGAAAGATTTTGTTTGCCAGGTACTGAGCTGTATGCCTTATTTATGTGAATTATCATCCCTTTAAAAACTTTTTTCTTAATTTTTTTTTTTATATTGAACTCCAGGCCTTGTACAGGGTAGGTAAGTACTCTATCACTGAGCTACATCCCCAGCAAAAACATTTTTATTTTTAATTGCCACATAATGACCATACAAATTTATAGGTAGAATGTGACATTTCAATGCATGTATGCAATGTATAATGAGCAGTCACAGTAATTGGCATATTTACAAATAGGACAGCTGTGGTTTGGAGAGGTTGAGTAGTTGCACAAATTTACACAGAAGTGTCGAAGGTCTTAGGTCTGATTACTTCCAAAGCCCATTCTCGTGACAGCTACACATAGTTGCCTTGAAGTTGGCAGCTGCTGTATTTCTGCGTAGTCTCAATGGATGAATGCTGTACCTGATAGACCAGTGGGAGTATATCTTGATCTGCACAAGGATGTTTTTTCTCTTTACAGTTTCCAAGAGAAGTAAGAAAAATCAGGACCAAAAATTCCTAGAATCTTCAAATATTAGGAGGTTCTAGGAAGTTAGTTTCCGACTAGTGGGAGCAATGTGTTAAGAAGTAAATGGAAACAGAATTAAATGTATGGAAGTATTTTAAAGCTTAAGAGTTCCATGTGCCTGGGGACAAGCTAAACTTTCACACGAAGATTTCCAGGAGTCTTGTCTTTTGTTTCCCTGGGGCATTAGGGGTGTGGTAAAAGAATAAAAAAGGGAAATGCTCACTACTGCAATTGGCTCACGTTCAGAAACCGCACCTCTTCTGGGTATCACTTGGATTTTTTTTTTTTTAATGTGTTTTTGCTCTTTATGGCACATGTCATAGAGCATCAAACACAGTGAGAAGTCATAGCATGTCTGCAGTGTTTAAAAAAAGAAAAGACAGCCCTGCCTTGTCTGAAATATGTTTACATCCCACCAGATGGTTTTGACTTTGAGGTTCTAGACCGGCGACTGTACCTGCAGCAACAGAAACAACTCATCCAAATCCTCGCTTTCAACTAAGTGTGTGTGTTTGTGGGGGGGCTGGCAATATTGTGGGGGAGAAGTGCTGATGGAGTTGGACCCAGAGCCCCCTAGAGAGCGAGAATCCTCCCCACACCCTGTACTTTGACAAACCTGTTGTTGTTTGATGCCCATGTGCAAGGAAGTAGTTTTTCTAAATGACTATGTTTAGATCGGAACTTGGTCTAACAGAAGTTTCAACATGTTGTACTGATTAAGCAAATTAAGATCAAAACAGACAGACAGACAGGCAGAAATACAAACAAACAAACACATCCTCCTCTGAATTTTTTTAGAGAGCATGGAAAAACCCTCACACATTCTGGAAAAGGTTGCTGTAATTCTCAGTAGAATGAAGAACCTTTAGGAAGTAGAGACTTCCTATTTGTTTGGTGGGGATAAGAGAAAAGCAGGAATAAAAATTAAGCGCATTTGCTTTAGAGATGAGACCGTGTGCCTGCGGCTAAGTGTCTCCCTGTGGGGAGCAGAGCCATGACCCCGGCTTGTCTGAGGGTCACAGCATTTGAGAATCAAGAAACCTTGCCTGGGGATATGTCCTGGCGCCAAGTCCCTCCAGCCAGTTGGCCAGATGGAGGAGAGTGGATTATGCCCAGGAAGGGCTAAACCTTCTCAGTGATACTCAGACACTCAGACATGGTTGTTATTTTCTAGTTCTTTTTACAAACGCAGATGATCTGATTTAAAGAAGAAAAATGGAGATCAGGGACAAGTGTAAGCTGTCCTAGTGATCTTTCTACTTTAATCTTTTAAACTCATTACCTTATTTTCCGTAGTAAATGCAGTTCCTCGAAAGTAGCGTGCCATTAGGTTTTCCTGCACTAAGATTTTTCAGAAGTGTATCCATTTTAAAAGTCTCTAAAAAGAGTCCTTTCAAAAGGTAACTGGCCTCTTCTAATTTATTCATTTAACGATAAGGAAGTCTGTGTTTTGAGTTCATTAGTACTTAGTGCCCTCGTACAACAGAGGTTTAAAGTATAATAACATAGTAGCAGTGATATTTATCAAGTCGTTATGTAATAATTGGTTTATCTATGTAATTGTAACTTGCTAAGTAATAAAGCAGAAAATTGGCTTTTGACCTCATCAGTATCGCAGATGCTGCATTAAAATAGGAAAACTTTAGGATTCCTCCTTGCTCGTGTGCTCGGGAGCCTCTCGGATGCTTAGCTCTGCCGTTTTCGCTTATTCTGATTTAGAGCAGACTGATTCCCCTTGTAAGTGGATCAAAGACACACAGTTTAGAATTAGGAAAGCGGGCATAAGGAAAGTCTGTTTAGAAGAACTGCACTTTAGCAGAACTTCTAAGTTTAAAATAAAGGCACGCGAATCCTTCTCATAAAGATCATTTTGCAGTGTCTCTTGGCGTTGTGCTTAAGTGTAGGTTTTTAATAAATGCATATGTGATGCTTTCCTAAAGTATTAAGAGCAGTAGCTGGATTCTGGTTCTGTGAAAAAAGGGGACACGGTGGTGTAGGGAGACAGGGTGGGGCAGGAACAGAGATTTTTGGGCTTTCTGTGCAGAAGCTGAGGCACAGCTGTTAATTTCCAGTCATCATAGCCTTTTGGACAACTGACCTTTGACCCCGTTTAGGAAATATCATCCCCTCGTCCCTCTGGCTGTGCTCTGTCCCTCTCTTGGTCTAGACTTGGACACCTCCTGTGCTGCTTCTCCCAGCGCTCCTGTGAGCTCCACGCACTCCACTGTCCTTTGCTCCTGAATCCCCTGGACTTCACCGGAGCGCTTCAGATCCTGAGAGAGCTGAGTCTCCCAGTTGACTTTTTCTCTTTTCTCCCCTTCATCTTCTTTCAGCAAAGAGGCTCCTAAGGGCCAACACTCCTACCTGTGCCCTTAACTTCACCCAGCCCATTCACTTTCCGGTTTCTTACTCGAATTCTGCTTGTGTTCAGAAGAGGAGACTTCAGACTTGCCTGGGGCTCCTTATGGGGGGGTGCGTACCGTGTGTGCTTTCCCCTGCTGCCTGCTCACTGGGTCCTCGTGTGGTCCAGCTGTGGTCCAAGAACCTGGACTGGCTTAACCAACAACTGACCATTAGACTGAGTCAGCCACAAAGCTCGCCCTCAAGTTGGGCAAGGCCAGTGGCGTTTGTGGAAGACCCTGGAGAGTCTCAGAACAGCCGAGGTCCAAATGCCAGGAGGAGAGTCAGAGCAATGAATCTGGAGGCACCAGAGAGAAAGAAAGAAGAGAAACAGGCAGCTGAAACCCACTGCAAGCAAAGCAGTTCTTAGGAAGGAGAAGGTATGTAAACTAGTTCCCTAAGGGGCTGTGTAAGCAAACAGGTGACGTTTTAGGTTTGTTTTAGGGGCTAAAGAAATGAGGTATATATGTGAGTGGGTCAGTGGACACAGAGAATACAGATATTGGTCAGCATGATAGTTTTCTTTCAATCACTAAATCTCTTGAACAACTTGACTATACTTTTGATTTCTTCTCTATGGTGCCCACTTTCTCCTAGTAGGGGAATTCTTTTGGCACTGGAGATTGAACCCAGGTTCTTCACACTGGGCTACATCCCCAGCCCTTTTATATTTTTTTATTTTGAGACAGGATCATTTAGTTGCCCAGGTAGGGCTCAACCTTGTGATCTTCCTGCCTCAGCCATCTTTCTGCTTCCTTGATTTGTTAAAAAACAGAATTCGTTAGAATAGCCCGTATTAGTCTATTATCACTGCTGTAACAAATTATCCCAAACACACTGGCTTAAACAACAGAAATTTATTTCTCAGAGTTCTGGAGGCTGGGAATCTAAGCATGAGAACAGCAGATTTGGTTTCTCCTGATGCCTGTTGCCTTGATTTGCAGACAATTATCTTCCTGCTGGGTCCTACATGGTTTGCTCAGAACAGGTCTGGCTCACAGCCAGATTTGGATTGATTCACACTGTGTTTGAAAAGTTTCATTACTGGCCAAGATTAAAAATCAGATCTCGATATTTCATATGAAATGTCTCAATTTCTGGCTTTTTTCAAAGCTAGAGGACTTGCGAACACTGACCTGGCATGCCCAAAGGACAACAGCCATTGGGCAGAATACTTCCCTCTGATGCCATTTTGACCCTTTAAATCAAACCCACCATCACATGTCACCCAGGTCAGTTCAAATCAAGTGCCTGCCTTTTGTGTTAATGGAATCTTCTCTCCACTTTCTTAAGCTCAAGATTTAGGCTCATCAGTGACATTCATATGTAATACTTTTCTCCATCCTGTCTCATTTGTCTACCCAAAGTGTCTTTCTTGCTTGTCTGGTGTTTCACTCTTACTCAGGCCCTCACCACTGTGTCAATCCTGCTTGTTGCAGTAGCCCCTCAACTCATCTCTTCTCTTCCTGCCTCTACACAATATCTCGGACCACTTACTGAAACATGGTCGCCAGTGTATTACCTCCCTGTCGACTCTTGTCTGGAAGTCTAGGCTTTCTAGCTCTGCTTGCCATTTTTGTTCTCTCTCTTTCCTTTTGTGTCTGTGATTGGCACACTCTCAGACGCTCGATCACTTTCTGTTGATGAATGATTCAGGTCCCCTGAGTGTGTCATGGATGTTCCTTAGTCACTTCACTGCAGTTTCCCAGTCCCAGCTATTCAAATTCTTCCCATGGTTCCATACCAAGATCAAATCATCCATGAACAAAACTTCTGCTTCAAGTACTCTATTTTTTTTTTCCTCTGAAATCTGCAATCCCTTAGCATTTGTTTTAAGCAGTTGTTATTTATCTTTCAAATTATTGATTTTCTTTTAACGTTGCATACTTTATTAACTCAGATTGTAATTTCTTTGAAGGTAGAAGCTATATTTCTACCTAATAATAAATAAACCAATTGATCCAGAATTCAGTTGTAAGTCATTTACTAGAACCTCCTGCTTAATATAGAATATAGATTGTTGGCAATATCTGTGATAGATGGCTAGTTGCTTAAATAATTTTAGTGCTGAGGAGCCAACTTGATAGAGAGAAAGAGCAAAGATCTTGGAATCAAAGGGACTTGAGACTCAATACAGATCTACTGGTTGGTAGTTATGCAACTCAGGGCAAGTGACTTAATCTTGATGTACTCCAGTTTTTACTCCCCTACAAAATGTGAAAAGAGAATCTTTCCCTTAGCTTGTATAGCATATGAATTGAAATAGCACCTGGTGTAGGCCAGATAGGACTGAGGGAATGCAATAGATGTAAGAAGTGCTGCTTCCCTTCCTTTTAGTAGGCACCGTAAAAAACCCCCTCAATGAAGTCATGTCCTAATCTCTTGGGACCTTGAATGTGTTACAAGGTATGATCAAAACATGTGGTGAATGTCTAAATTAAAAAAATAATTCCAGCAAAAGACACAGTGCTTTTAATCCCCTTCAAAATACTGCCCTTCAGATTGGACACACTTATCCCATCATTCTTGCCACTTTCTGAAACAGTATTCAAATTTGACATCCTAAATTGATTCAAATTTTTATCACAATTCCTGTCAAATAAAAATATTATGGTGCAGCTTCCTCTACATTATTCACCAGATCTGGCACAATGCAACTTCTGGTTCTTCCCTAAAATTAAAATGACCATTATTGTAGTCAGGGTTTTCAAGGGAATAGATTTAATACAGGACACATAATTTATAGGATTATTTAATAATATTTGCCCAAAGAGTCAAATGCAGAAGAGTGCAAGTGACCCATCACACACTAGAGACCCAAAGAATCCAGCTGAGGGCCTGAATCCCATAGCAGTGTTCTGCACGAGTCCGGCTGAAGACCTAGAGCCCATAGCAATGTCCTCACTAGTCCAGTCGGAGGCCTAGAGCCCATGACAACGTCTCCTGCAAGTGTGTATCGAGGATCCACATTAAGAAGGCCAAAAGGTCAGTGGTGGAAGCTAGAAAGTCTGTGCCAATGGGATGAAGGATCTGTGCTAGCAGGCTGAGGGATCTGCACTGGAGCTGGGAAGCAACGCTCAAGGTAAGGACCAGAGTTCCCCCGAAAAGTACCACAGCCATCCTCAGCGACAACGAGGACCTGAGCTCCTCCAAGGATGAGAACAGCTGAGTTCATATCAGGAAAACGAGCATGACAAGCTTCTCTAGAGAATCAACAGCACCATCTTCCCCTCCAGTTCTGCTTCTATGCTGTTGGCAACAATCCTCAGGTGGGCCTTCCACACCCAGCACCACGCTGATTCATTCAGCTGGGTGTTACAAGTTGACCATTTGTTAATTGACCACAACCGTGCATAGTCAGTATTTTGAATGGATTCAGGACATTGATACAGCATGACTAAAGATACTCTCAGAAAACGGGGCCTTCAGAACTGCTTGAGAAAGTGGCGAAAATTAGGAATAAGTGTGTTCCAAGAAACGGGAGTATTTTTAGGGGGGTTAATGGCAATGTGTCTTTTACTGTAATATATTTTAAAAACATTTTAATAGCTCACTGTACGTTTTGAGCATACCTCACATGTCATTTGGCAAGAGACAATTAAGGTTGTAGATGAAATTTGTTGACTGATTGGCTCATTGCATGAAATGGAGAGATTATCCTTGATTATTTGGGTAGAGCTAGTGTCTTTAAAAAATGAGAGAGGCAGAGGTGTTGGGAAAGTCAGAGAAGGAGATGAGAGAATAGAAACAATGGCCAGAATGATTAGATATGAGAGGACTCATTCTGCTATTGCTACCCTGGAAGATGGAAGGAGCTAGAAGGCAAGCAATAGGACAGTAAAATTCTTTGAAACGAATGCAATGCCAGTACCTTGGTTTTACTTTCATGAGACTCATTTCAGACTTCTGACCTTTAGAACTGTCTATATATGTGTTTTAAGTCACAAAATTTGTGATAATTTGTTAGAGCAGCAATAGAAACTAATATATTTTTCTTCTGTCTCCTGATTTTTTTGAACTGTACCCTTCTCAAGAAGAAAGCAAGGGAGAGGATAGTTTTAATTTACTGTGTCAGTCACTTTGTAGGTGGCCGATAGTTTGCTGATTAAAGAAATAAGTGCTTGCTGCTTACATGAGGTAGTCTGTGACATTGTTTTGATTGATGAAATGTTTTATCTTTCATTAAATTAGAATTGGTTTGTGATTTTTTGGCTGGTTGGAAGAATAAATACTGTACTATTTTCACTATAATTAAAAGCTGTGTATTTGTCATTAATATTTTCTATGACTGTGAATAAAAGAAAACTACAAGGTTTACTAAGACACAGTAATCTCATAACAATTAAGCTATTTTGAAAATTAGAGAACAGACTTCTCTAGGGTATGTTAAAGATTTAAAATAAAATCAGCAGGTATTGGCAGATTATCTACCATGCACAAGCCTGGACCACACGTAAATGGAATGGTGCAGGTGTCTTTAACATTATTCATGATTATATTGATAAGACCAAGATATAAATTAAAATTATAGTAAATGAAAAAGTGTAGTACTATGTATCATGATGTTTAAGGAGATAATTAACTGACCAGTGATTAATGGATAAACCTTACTGAGGTTTGAGAAAGAGAAGACCACCATTGCAAGGGATCCCATTCTGGTGGGTGCTTTAATCACTGTGAATTAGATTTACACTTTCTTCATGGAGAGAATGAAGTCCATCCTACTATTTCTACCAAGCCTTTGCATACCTGTGAACTGAAACTCAAGGCTACACACAGGGTTGATCTATTTATGGAAGGTTTAAATAAAATCTTGTATATAAGAGGTGGAATGGTCGCTTCTTGAAGCTTGGGATTTAAATATTAAGCACTTTACTTTTGGCTGGGAAATTCTTATTGACGACAATAATTTTACATGAAAGTGTACCCAGTTGCTCAAAACGTAAGTCTCCAGTCAGCAGGAAAAAAGCAATGACTTACTTGGAACTCTCCTTGGTACTGTGCTCATCCTGCTTGAGTCTCTTCTGGTTTCTCAGAGCCATTAATCTGGCTTGGGTGGCCTAGGGTGCTAGTGTCCTGCCCTGTACTCTTCTCTTAGGCTGTGATGCTTGTTCTCATGAAACCTCCGGTTCTGCTAGCTCTCCACATGTTGTTCTGTCACTTTCTCGCCTCTCCCCGCTTCCATTCCTAAACTGAATTCTGCGTATCTGCCATTAGCCAAATCTCAAAAACTGAATTTCTCCAAAATTATCTAGAAGAACACGCCAACATAGTAAAGTTCATTTTACAAAATGCAGAAGAGCTATTTCGTGCATTTGAGTGACATGAACACTCAAAGTCCATTTTTATTAATGTGCTTATTAAATGTTTACCTTTGAGGAACAGTACAGTGGAGCTCTTACTGTTTTTTTCAATTACTAACCACTAGTGTTCTGTTGCATTTCCTTGAAAGGAATATAAGTGCTAGAGCAGTGTCACTAGGGATAGAACCTCTCAATTTCGAAGATATGTCAAAGCCAGTCATTTTGAGATCATTTAGCTGATCTCATGACTGACTGTCATGATTCTTAATCTTCAGGACAAGAATCATTAATTTTAGATATACTCTAAGAGTAACTTTTTTTTTTTTTTTTTTACTTTTTTTGGTATAGTACAATAGCTTTAGTTTAAAATTTAATTTACACTTGTAAAAATTATAGATTTTTCTGCCATTTACTAAGTGCTAAAAAGGATGGAAAAAGACACTATTATACTAAAATATTATTTGAAAGCCAGCAATAGTCTTTTTATATTCAAACCCAAAATCTTTATCTTGGTTTTTAATTCTTACTAATAATAGTATCTTGAATGTACAGCATTTCATAGTGCTCAATTTGTAAATAAATCATTGCATAAACTCTGGCTTTTCTGTGTATTTCTGTGTGATGATATTCATTTCCTTGTATATATTTATCATTCTCTGAGCTCTGTGAAAGTAGAAACTATCTTTTCCTAGTATATTTTAAAGTTCCTAAATAATGTACTTAGAGCTTTGGTTACATTTTTTTTTTTTTAACCATTGGACATTCCTCTCCTTCTGAAAAAAATTTCCTCCCTTTGTTTCACACAACACATTCCCTGGCTTTCCTGCCTTTTTTTTTTTTTTTTTTTTTTTTTTTGGTACTGGGAATCAAACTCATGACCTCACACTTGCCAGGCAGGTGCTGTGCTGCTGAGCTATAACCCTGGCCCTCTCTTGCCATTTTTGAGCAGACTTCCTTTGTTATCTTCATTATCATCTTTTCACACCTCTCCTTTGACTTCCTAGTTCTGTGCTCCTGCCTATCCTGCTACACTGTCTTTCTGGACTGTTTCATTCACTAAAACGTCTTTGTTTGTTGATTTTGGATCTCTACCTTCTATTTTATTTTCAGTTGTGACTGCTCATCTGAATTCCAGTTCTGTACTTCCAGGGTGTTCTTCTGACACTAAGAATACAGCACATCAGAAATAATGCTCAGGATTTTATCATTCAAGGTATTCAAGATTTTATAATAAGGACATATTGATGCTATAATCTGTATGTCACCCAATTTCAAAACAATGCTGTTATGGTTTAAATCTAAAATGTCCCCTAAAGTCTCACATATTCAGATGTGAGACTTTTGGATGGTAACTGGATTATGGGGTGAAATCTCATCAGTGAATTAATCCATGAGTTCAGCAGCTGAATGTGCTGTTAGGAGGTGGGGCCTGGTTGAAGGTGTGTCACTGGGGGTGTGACCTGGACTGGTATGTTTATGTCTCTGGTTCTCCCTTTTTCCTATCTCTCTGTTTTCTGGTTGACACGAGTTGAACAGCTTTTCTCCACCATGTCCTTCCACCATGCTGTTTCTGCTTTGGAGCCAGCTAACCATGGACTGAACCCTCTGAAACTGTGCGCCAAAATAAACTTCTTCTCCTTTATGTTGTAGGTTTGGGGTATCTTGTCTCAGTGATAGAAAGGTGAGCAACATATGGATTCACCTTTCATTTGTTTTTCTGTTTCCCAATCACATTCAGCTATTGCAAGTCTTCTCATGCCGTTATTTCAGTGATTTTTACATTGGAATAGAATGTTTTGATCCTTCATTTTAAACTCACCATTTATAGCTCACTGTGTTTGTCTAATCAGTAGGAGATCAAGCACATTGGAAGCACATTTATTACATTTTACAGGAAGAGTACCCATAGGCATTTTTGAAATAAGATTTCTGAGCTTCTAAAGAATATTACAACTTAACCATGCTTGGATATCTGAAGATTTTTTTCTTACAGATTTCTAATAAATTTACTGAGAAAAAAATACAAACAATTGGTCTAATTTCAAAAATCCTAATTTACATTACCAGCTGAATAATTGATAGGAGATTAAATCAGCCATATGTAAAAGGAAAACTGGTAAACATTGGCATTTATTAAAATATTGGAAAAATCAAACTTCACAAATTTTATCTTTAAAAATAGAACCTGAGTAATATTGGAATTTATAGAATTATTGACTACAAAGGAAAACTCATTACAATAGTTAATTTGATGTGGCAAGTTGACTGTGGGGTGTCCAGGTATTTGGTGAAACACTATTTTGGATGTATCTGTAAGGGGGTTTCTTATAGATAAGAGGATTTGAGAGACTGAGGCAAGTGGAGGTTCTACCCTGCCGTGGATACACCTATATATTCAACCTAAGTCACAGTGGTACAAGAGAGAAGAGAGGTTACTGGCAACAAATTAAGGATTGTTAAAAATATAAAACATTCTGAAATTTTTGTCTTTTCTTCTCTTCTGTATCCTACTCCCAATACTTTAGTAACTAGTCATTTGGAAACCAAACAATACATTTTATATTGACATCCCTCTATGTATTTTCCTCTTTCTTTGGGAGGCTTACATTTCAGAGATGTCTAGAGAAAGGGACTAGTGAAAAAAGAGAATTCTTTCCTGGAAGAAAAGGGCTGATTTTGATTCTGGAATATAATTGGTTGGCACATGATTAAAGATAGCAGTGATTCTAACCACTACACAAGTGTCTGAAGTTCATCTGTTAAAAATACTCCTGACTTTCCCATTAGTCAGATGCCTATTTTCACTTTCAACTTTCTTTGAAGTGACATTTCTCTGCTTGGTAGATCAATGTTTAATGTATTCACTTTCTGGTTTATTTGGTCTAAGTCTCTACTTCACTACTATAGAGTGGGATTTATCTATTTCTTAGTTACTTATTGATTAAAAGATTCTACCAGTATAACTATATTCAATAAGAAAGACAAATATAACCATATTTTCAGAAAGTCCTGGGACTATTTACTTGTCTCTGGTATTTATTATCAAGAGCTTTGATAATATTGTGCTTCTATGGCGAAGTCACAATGTGCTTTAATTAATCCCATTATAAGTTAATAAATTGCCAGTTAGTTTCCTTTAATTTAGAATGTAATTTTGTTATTATCTATCAGTTTAAATAGTAATACAGAGCAAGAGTATCGAGATTATCCCACTTGCTCAACTAATTGGTGAAACAACATGGGATAGTAAAAATGAAGTCAATTATACAGATTGAGTATTCCTTGTCTGAAATGCTTGGGACCAGATGTGTTTTGGATTTCAATTTTTAAAAATTTTGGAATATTTACAAATACATAATATGTTGGGAATAAAACCCAAGTATGAAAATGAAATGCATGTGCTTCATATAATCCTTATACAAGCCTGAAAGTGATTTTATACAATATATTTAGTGTGCCTGCATTTTGGCTGTGATTCATCACAGGACAACAGATGTAAATTTTCTACTTGTGATGACACATGGATGCTCAGAGAGCTGCAGAGTTTTGAGCACTTTGGACTTCAGATATTCAGATTAGTGATGATTCACCTAAATGTGCCTGAGTTTGTGATAAGAAGAGGAGCAGAGTTGGAGAAAAAGGTAAAAATAGCTTTATTCTTTGGTGTTCGATGAGTTAGTCCTAGCCACACGAATTTTTCAGGTACCTAAGGAGATTTAAATAAAATTGCTGGTTTTCTGACAAACTAAATATATTTCTAGTGTTGTGGGGAAAATGACACATTAGAATTTTCCTGAATTGAAAAATTTCTCAAAATTTCCAACTTATTTCTACAGGAAGCAATTTTCTTGAATTTCCTACTCTTTACCTCAAAGACTGTAACCATACTAATAAAACAATCATTTTCTCTTTAGATACAAACCATCCTGCAGTTTGGGGCATTACAGACATTCTGATTATCTTCCCTTTCCCTGATAATTAACACATGGAAATCAATTAGGTTTGCTCCTACAATTTTGATTTAGAATACAGCTTTAAATTTAACAGATGATCAATCTCATTACTTTCACTGAGAGGTTTCTTGCAGCTCGTAGCCACCTGCTTGCAAGTATTTTTATATGAAGGAGGATGTTCCGGAAGGTTCATCCCCACAGCATCACCATCTGCATCAGAATCAACCGCGACGCTTACTAAAGGTGCACGGTGTTTCCTCCTGCTGCAAGTCTACTGAACTGTGTTCAGGAAATGTTATTTCAAGGAGTTGGGAGTGAGGCAAGACACACACAGTAGAGTCCATAGCTGTCATGGCAACAGTGGAAGTCAGTTTCTAGAAGTGGGATGGCATGGAGGTAGGAACAGTTAGCAAGGGAGAACGAGGAGAACGCCGAGGCTTGGGGCATCTGAACTGAATTGTGAAAATCAAGGCAAAGCTATCAGAAAGATACATCTCTGCGGTTTAGTTTGGGGAGCTGTAAATCATCTGGTAATTCTGTAGCAAAACTGGAAGGAGTAGGAAGTGAGGTCGGATAAATGATAGGGCCCAGCACAGGAAAGGCTGACATGCACATGCATTTATCCACGCAAATGCGTGCGCGCGCGCGCGCGCACACACACACACACACACACACACACACACACACACACACAGTCACATGAACACACTGCTGTAGTTCAGATGTGGATCTTTCTCCAAAGCCTCATGTTCTCCAAGGTGGGAGCTTTGAATGGTGATTGTATTATGGGGACATTATGCCTAAGTGTGACATTAGGAGGTGGGGCCTAGTGGAAGAGGCAGATCAGTGCAGATGAGACCTGGGAGGATATCTCTCCCTTCCAGTTTCTTCCCTGAGTCCCTCTGCTTCCTCTCTGCCATGCTGTCAGTGCCTCTCCTCCACGTGATCCTCTGTTATACCATCCTGCCTTGGAGTCCGAAGATTGTGGACTGAAATGTGAGCCAAAATAAACCACTCTTTCCTTAACTTGTGGGTGTCGGATATTGTGTCTCAGTGATAAGGAAAGTAACTATCACACACACACACACGAAGACATATGCATCGTCACACAGACACAGACATACTTAAAGGACTAAGGCACTTAAATCTATTGGGAAATCCCTGAAAAAGTTTTAGTCAGGAAGTGATGTGCTCTGATATTGATTTTATAAAGAGCTCTGGAGTAGACATCAGGTGGTAGAAGGGAAGAAAGACTGGATGGAAACATCTAGCTAACTGGATGCAGTTAAGTTTTTATAGAAATAAAGGAAAGAGAAGAGTCAAATGCAAGAGCTATTTAAAGAATCAGTTCAGCTGAATTTGAGGAGTGCATCATTGGGGGAGGTAAGGGGAAGAGGAGTCAGAAAGTTGTTTTAAAGTTTTGGATTGCCGGTGAGATAGCTCAGCGGCATAAGCGCCTGCCTGGCAAGCGCGAGGTCCTGAGTTCGACTCCCGGAACCCACATACAAAAAAAGGGCCGGTGATATCGCTCAGCGGCACAGGCGCCTGCTGGCGCGTGAGGTCCTGAGGTGGACCCCCGGTACCCACAAAAAAAAAAAAAAGTTCTGGATTTAAGAAAATGCAGGGCTGGTGATATAGCTCAGTGGCATAAGTGTCTGCTGGCAAGCGCAAGGTCCTGAGTTCAATTCCTGGTACCCACATAAAAAAAAAAAAAAAGAAAAAAAGAAAATGTAGAGATGTTAAAAAAGAAAAAGAAAATGTAGTGATATTGGTTAAATTCAATAAAGAAAGAAAATGTAGAAGGAAGACCAGTTTTAGAGGGTGGTTATTGTCTCAAGTTATTATTTCAAGGGTTTGATGTTTAGAATATTGAGTTTGATATGTCTGTGGGACATCAATCCATTTAATTCCAATTTTTTTAAAAAATTGATGATTGTCTCAGGCTTGGTACTAGAAAGTCAGTAGTGAACATGACAAAAATAGTAATTTTTTTTTTAAAGTGTACCTTACCGATGATGGGAAAGGAAGTCGTCAGACAATAATTACAGATAAGATGTCTGTTATGAACTGGGAGATATAGATAGGCAGAAGAGGTTTAGGATGGTGATACAGTTTTGAAAGCCATCAATCTATAGGTTAGAGTTGACAAAATGAACAAGGTGGCTGAGAAAGACATGGACAAATGGAAAGGGAAAAGGATTGAGGATAAAAATATGGGACTCCCCCAGTTAGATGAACAGTGATGGAGATTGAAAGAATGGTCATGCAATTGTAGAAAGAAAACTAGGGAGAGTTATCTTTGTTACTTTTCTCTCATTGTTGAGACAAAATACCCAACACTCAAAGCTAGAGGGGGAAGGATTTATTTAGCTCAGAGCTTGTAGAGGACTCAGTCTATAGTTGGCTGGCTCCACAGCAGGGTGGCACATGGCAGAGGCACATCGGAGAGGAGAAACAGTTCATGGTGGGCAGAAGATAGCAAAGCAAGCAAGGGAGAACCACAACTCTTTCTATCCCTTATATATTATCCAGGCTGCTTAGGACAGGTAGCTCTCATACCATTAATCCTAGTGCCCTTGATCCTAGCATTGCACCATGAATCAACACCACACACTCTAGATCCAGCCACTGCTGAAAAAGCCCCACTTATGGCTGCATGAGGCATTGAGGGGTGATCTAGACACAGCCATAACAAGAGTGGTGTTTGGAATCCAGGTAGAAAGTGGTCAGGGTATGCTATGGAAAGCATAGAGAAGGTCAAGCTTCACAGATGTGCTTTGAGTGTTGCAGTATTGAAGGTTCTTGGCACACTTGAGAGCTGCTACAGTGTCTAACAGGGGCTGAAGCCTCATTGGGTGTATTGAGAATGAAGAAGTGGTAAGAGATGATAACCAAAGATGATGAGTTCTAGGTGCTTGGTCCTGGTGGGGATGAAGGTAAGAGAGAAGGACATACAGAGGGATGTGGAATACAAGTCAGGTGCCTGATAATGAGAGAGATGTGAACAAATTTAGTGATGGAGGAAAAGAAACCAGCAGAGGGAAAGTTGAAAATTAAATAGAAAAGAGCTAGATTACAGATCAAGATTCTACAGAAGGGCAGAAAGGCATGAGGTCCATGAATAGGTTTCAAATTAGCTCTAGTGGGAGAGTTTTCCTGGAAACTAGAGGAGAGTGTGACAGATATACGTAGGTGAGAAAGGTCAGGAGATGGGAACCTGGGGAAAGGAGCGATGAAACACAGATTCAAAGTTAATCAATGTTTTTGATATCATTAAAATTGTCAATCTCGATCACCTTAATATTTATATTTATATATCTCATACTTGAATTCTATAATGTATTATATAGCTCATCATATAAAATAAGGAAAGGAAAAACAACAATAATTATGGCCCCAGTGTGAAATGTATATCAAAGAAAAATCACAAACAAATTTGATTTGGAAAGCTTCTCCTTAGGGTTTTTTATTTAAATGAGCCAAGGGCCTCTGGACTCTATAGAACATGGCAGGAACACGATTCCAGGAAATTCTGAGTTCATGTCATTCTTGGGGAAAACTGTAACAAACAGAAGCTTTGCTGTGGAGTTCTATAAATATTTATCAGCCATGACTTTTACCCACAGGAGGTTAAAGATTCGTGAGTTTTGGATGAGAATGAGTAGCAGTCTGATTTGACCTGAATTAGCCAAAGGAAATCTTCAAATATCAAGCTATTCAGTGCAACTAAATAATGACATCTTTTGCCAAATGCAAGATAATAAGAGTTGTGCCAGTCACCTACAAAAACTCAGTGGAACTGCAATGTTACCATAATAATATTTAATAAATTATATTTTGCTTTCAGATTGGCTATGTTTCAGAAAAAAATCAAATGGGATATAATCTTAAAATATAAGAAATTAGGGCTGGTGAGATGGCTCAGTGGCATAAGCGCCTGCCTGGCAAGCGTGAGGGCCCGAGTTCGACTCCTGGAACCCACATACGAAAAAAGGGCCGGTGATATCGCTCAGTGGCACAGGCGCCTGCTGGCGCGTGAGGTCCTGAGGTCGACCCCCCGGTACCCACAAAAAAAAAAAGAGATTAAATGGGTCAATTTAAGAAATGTGTTCACTTCCTCCTTTTCATCTGTTCCTTTGAGCTTATCATGCTGCATTCCATTTTCTTCAGAGGTTTGCCATTAAATTTCTCATTAAAATATATTATGGTTTTTACTTTGCCAGGATAAAAAAATCTTCAGCTTCAAAATTTGTTAATTTCTTGGTGATTTTATTATAGAAGTAAATCATTTTATTGATGTAAATATAGACATAAGACAATGCATTTGTTATGGTTTGGATCAAAAATATTTCCCACGAGGCTCATGCAGAGCTTTTGGAAGGTGACTGGATCATGAGACCACTAACCTCATCAACACGTTAATCCACTGATGAGTTCAAATTGTGTGGGTTGTTAGGAGGTACGACCTAGTTTAAGGGGGTAGGTCATTGGCATATGTCCCCTTGGGGACTAATCTTGTCCCTTGCTTCTTTCTCTCTGGTTTTCTCTCCCTCTCTCTTTTTCCTGGCTGCCATGAGGTGAGCAACTTTGCTCCACTGTGGCCTTCCGCCATGATGTTCTGTTTCACCTCAGGGCCACGGCAATGGAACCAGCCAACCATGGACTGAAAGCTCTGACACAGGAGCCAACATAAATCCATCCTCTTCTAAATTGATTTTGTTAGGTATTTCATCACAACAACGAAAAGCTGTCAGTATTGAACAGTTAATTCAAGGGAAATGTGAATAAAAAGGAAAAAAATGGATACGCTGTATCTTTAGAAACATCACATTTATTTGTGATTAGTTCAATCATCTACGAAGTGTTTCAGAGTGTTTAAAATAATATTAATGCGAACTAAATGTGACTTTTCTCAGTATGGAGCAAAGTGGAATGGAGAATTGTTTTGTATTTTGTGGCTCCTTCTCTACCATCAGCTATTCATTTGACAATGAGAGGGGTACAGTTATCAGTGTGACAGACCCTGGCATACTCATGTAAGAGAGATGTTTGAGAGAGAGGTTTTCCCACATTTGACAACTTAGAAACTTCCATGTTGTAGAAAACAAGCCATGAAGCTGAAAAGAACTTTCCCAACCTGTCAGTAGTAGCAAATAATTTTTTTTTTTTTTGTGGGTACCGGGGGTCGACCTCAGGACCTCGCGCACCAGCAGGCACCTGTGCCACTGAGCGATATCACTGGCCCTTTTTTCGTATGGGGGTTCCAGGAGTTGAACTCGGGGCCCTCACACTTGCCAGGCAGGTGCTTACGCATCTGAGCCATCTCACCGGCCCTGCAAATACATTTAATTGAAATATGTTAGAGGAAAAACTCAATGTTTTCTCTTCTTTCTATGGAAAATGGTATTAAACATTGTTTGCGTATGAATAGGTCTTGGTAGTGTACACAATAAAAAATGTAGGAAAAAGTCTTATTAAAGGTGCATTGGTGTTTGATTAAGAAAAGGTAATGCTATTTGTTCTAGCTTTTGTGACATCTGTTGGCCTTTAAGACTTCTTCAATGCCTATGATTTCTCATTGTAAATAAATGTTAATTTTTGTATGTCATTTTTCATTCTTCTTTTAAAAAGTTCCACAAAAATCTAGATCTTTCCTGCAGTAAATTTTGTAATTTTCATTGGAAAAAGTGTTTTCCAGAACATTTTGGAAAATGCTTCAGTGTTTGATGTTTCTTGGAGAATCCTCATTTATCCCTGTCCAAAGTATTTTCCTGGCAAGTAAGTTTTATTGGCATAAAATCTTTTATTTTACAGTGCTTACATCTTTCTTAATGATCAATATCTTCTTTTTAAGTTTTTTTTCAAATGAGTCATTCTCATCCCCCAAAAGAACAAATCTGAGGTGTTCGTGTTCACAAGAGAATCAAAATGGCAGCTAGACAATGGTGTGTGTGATCTCAAGAATATATGCAAGATCGTAAGTGGCTGCTAATATATCGCTAGAGTTTTAGATGCTTATTGTAATGTGCTTTTTGATTTTCAGCAACAGTTGTTTCTAAAAATCAGCATGTATAAAATCCTGACCATAGGAGAACATTTTGGGAGCTTCTCATTAAAGGGTTACTGATTCTTTTTTTGTTTTTTTTACGTGGGTACCGGGAGTCAACCTCAGGACCTTGCACTTGCCAGCAGGCGCTTGTGCCACTGAGCCATCTCACCGGCCCTGGATTACTGATTCTTGATATAATTTTTATTAGCAGTTGATTTATTGCCTTGCAGTATAATGTTATTTTTATAAACATTTTGCAGTAGTCCATTTACATTTCATCAAGGGTTCAAAAGTAATTACTTTTTTATTTACTTCTTAGAGTCCAATATATGGGGAAGTGGCTATCTGTATTTACATATATCTTGATAGTGTATTTGTGACAGTCGCCTAAGAACTGATTATTGCTCAGTGATTCTGTGTTTTCATTTCTCTACTATCTTTTCACTGATGCCTCAGCATTCTTGAACATAGCATAAGGCATTTGAACTCAAAAATGAAGCTCTTCTAAGTCTGTGAGAGTGTCAAGGCAAGTTTGGTCCTCTATGTACATAAAATATTTTTAAACCAACTTTATTAAAGGCAGAGTATATATGGCAATGTCATGTTTTGAGTTGTCAGTGGGAGAAGGCAGTGTCCCAGAAAGTGGCTGCTTGCTGTAGTAACCCGTGGATCTTGTCATCGGTTGACTTTACAAGGCCAGCGCTGCAGTGGACCTGTGAGACCAAAGCTGCAGCCACTCTCTACCCTGCCATTCTCAGCCAGAGCTGTCTCATGCATGTGTGTTCGTGGCCACAAGGCTGCGGACAGGGAAGAACGGGCAGAGGCCAGGGCAGACACCCATGATCTGCCTCCTCAAGCCTGGAAAACGGTGAACCTGCAGCATCATCTCTGCAAGTGAAGGATGGCGCGTTATCGTAGACGCCAATTAGAGGGAAAAGGAAGAATTGCTAGTTTCGGGAAAAGTTTGTCATTTTGAAAATCAAGCTTGGTAAACAACGTTATATAAAGAGCAGTCCTGAAATACTGCGTCTATATCACGCCTCCACACGTTTGGAAACACTTCTGTTTTTGTGAAATTGTTCATGACACTAGTTTCACTATACTTATATCTGTGTATTCCAAGTGACAATTGGCTAAAAGTTAAAAGGCTCCGTGTAGGAAAGCCAACATTCCATACATTGAAGCCAAGTGGAGCATATTTACTTTGAGTCATATTTCATCACGTGTGGCAGTGATGGATTCCACCCAGACACAGTGTATATTGTGATGTTTCTTAATCTTAGCACAGCAACAGATCACAGGATTTATTTTCCCCAGCAGAATCTACTGCGAGTTAGAACCACCTTGTTTTCCTGAATTCCATTTACAGCAGCACTTTGTCTTAGGAGATGGAGCTAGAACTGAACATGATTGTGAAGGAAGAAAAAAAAAAATAGCACATCTTGATGAACTATAGTGCTTGGCAGAAGTGGTTTCCACCCCGCGCTGATACAAATCAAGACGGGAATACGATCCTTCATACCTAATTGATAAACGATTTCTCAGTGTACCCTATGAATCACGGATGCCCATAAATGAAAATAGGAGTCCATGTGCATTGCAAGACAGCAGGGCCTGGATGAGTCAGAGTAATTATGGAGCAGCTTCGTTCCTAGGGCAACTGGGCTCACAAAAAATGTAGGGACAAAGCCAGTTTGTTACATATTTTGTTTGCCCTTGTAAAAAAATGTTACTACCTTATGCAGTAACTTTTACTACATTGCAAATGCCACTTCATTAGATATAGGTGTATTTGGGGGGTGTGTTTATGTTTCAGTGCATCCAGTAACAAAACCATTGAGAACCCACATAACTCAAACCTTGACTTTAATTCTCCAAAGGTGCTTTTAAAAAAAAGTATACCAAATTAGGTAATCATTTTGGGATGCTGCAGTTTAATGAGTCCTTAATTATTGAAAACCATGACTAAAGTTTTGGAAGGTTTTGAAGTCTTTGGTACTTTCCTTTTTTTTTTATTCTTCAAGCTGATAATGGAGAAGTAAGTATTCTGGGTAGAGTCTCCCACTCTGTCTTAATCTGTTTCTTGTTGCTATAAGAGAATTCCCGAGACTGGGAAATTTATTTAGCTCATACTTCAAGAGTCTGGAAGTCCAAGATCAGGCAGCTGCATCTGGAAGGCCTCATGCTGCTTTATGTCTTGGCAAAAAGGAGGAGAGACAAGTGAATGTATGCGAAAGAACAGAAGGAAGTGAGCTGGACCACCTTGTAATTACCCACTTGGTCCATTGGTCCCAGTAACTAATCCAATCCTAAAACAGTGACAATTCACAGGTCCAAGGAAGCCATTAGTCCCTTTTCATGACCTAATTACCTCTTAAATGCCTTTCAACTAGGTTAGATTGGGGACCAAATTTCAACATGACTTTCGGAGGGAACAAACCATATTCAAACCATAGCATATCCCTACCCCTGTAGCATCCAAAAACATGGTGAAATTGAATTTTATTTAGAATTCAGTGGGAGCTCAGAATAGATATCTTATCTCTGATAGCAAATGCATTGAGTGTATTATAAACTTAGTTACCTTTTTTTTTTTTTTTTTCCAGAATCTGAAAAACTAACTAGCCATGCTGAGCTGTTCTGTATCATTTCAAATGAAAACTTGCTTTTTGGACATAAATAGAATTGTCAAGTTGACAGTGTGTGACCATAAGTTTATCCTACTGCATTTTGGGAATATAGTGAGGTAAAAGTTGTTTCATATTAAAAGGTCTAATTAACAGCTGTCTTATTTATTTTTATAAAAACAGTAAGAAAAACTCACCAAAGATTTATCATTGTATTTACTTTCTAGAAATTTACTTTTTAGAAAAGCAAATTTTAGCTTTAGGCTTCAATTTAAATTTCCACCCCATTTTCCCCCTAAAGAATAAAGCGTTTATTTTGGATATCTATGCTTCAGTAGTTCTGATGCTATAAAAATGAGGGATTGGGTAGGAAAATACCATCTTTTTCAAAAGGAAATTCAGTTCTCAATGTATACACAGAGTTATAGGCAGCCTTCGCTTAACTTATTCTAAAAAATGAGAGAAACAGCTGGATTACTTGAGACACTGTAGTATAGTAAGTAGAATATATCATTATAGTATTTTGTCTACATATGTGTAATTTTCATTACAAAGTTCCATTTGTTCCATTAAAGATATAAATGTGGAATGGGAAACGTGTCCGGGGGGAAGGTGAAGGCCATGTGTCTTGCACATGTGGATATCCATCAAATAAATCTTTGAAAGTAACCTCTGAGAGGACGTTTGCCACCTCTTCACATGTGTCCTGAGCCTGCTTCTATCACCACACTGATTAAACAAGAAGAAACACAATAAGAAGGGAGAAAAACCAGAGGAACATAATTTCAAACCCCTGGTACCATACTTGCAGTGCTGGGGCTACTGTCTTTCCTGCTTGCGTTTTATATTGAGCCATTTGAGATTACGCATCGCTCCTTCATTGAGTTCTTATGATTTGATTCAACATTGGCAATAGAAATAAGTATGGCTGTTTACCAATAAGAGCTCATGGGGATAGTGTATGATAAACCACAGCTCCAAATGCGATAATAATTGGTAAAATGTCTGTGCTGTCCCGTCTCACCTCACTTCAAAGGATAATCACGATAAGACCTAAGTTGAAAGTGAATAGACTCATGTACCTACAGGGCTGGTTGAAGTTCCCTGATTCATGGCAAACTTCTGTTGCTTCTTATCACTGCCTGTGATGTGCACTATTATATCCCCCACAAAACAGAATTATTCGACCATTCAGTTTTAACTGAGTAATTCATCCTGAGGGCATTTCATTGGTAAATGGACTATTTTTGTGGTAAATTCTCACACAAAATGTGATCTTATGGCAGAGATAAAATGAAAATGCAACATTCTCATAGGCATGGTCAGTAGCTTCTTTTTTACACAGATCACAGAAATGATGTTTATGAGCTCAAAATGACTGTTTTAAACCAGGGTGATATAACATGTGGTTTTGCCTGCAGATGAGTAAGGAATAAAACCAAGGCAGATGTGGAGCAAGGTTGGAGCAGGTGGCAGGGACAGCAGGTATGGTTCGTCAGTTTCACCAGTCCCACCAAATTCAAAGCCTCCTGTGACAGAGCCTGTTTGAACTAACAACTGAGAAGGTGAAGGCAATGTTTAGGGTGAAAGGAAAAAGAATTGACGTTTACTTCTATTGGTCAAAAAAGTTAGAATGACTTAGTTAAAAAAAAAATACCCCTTTTTACAACTCACTTGACCAGTCAAGAGTGGCCATCTGGGCTATGGAGACGCTACCTTGAACCAGTAGGGGCTGTCTGTGGTTTGGACAGGTGAGGAGACATCACCTTCTAACTGTATTGTCTTAAATTCTATATTTAGCATCCATTCATACAGGCCAATTAAATTAACTCTGTTTTCTTATTTTTCTATGTTTTTGATGCTCTGGCACTTGTATTTTTGCAAACTAACAGAAGACTGCCCCTCCTGGGACTAGTTACATTTTAGAAATAGCGAAGGGCTCACAGAGGAGCTTGTCTTTCATACGTGAACTAACAAACCCAGAATTCACATCCCCAGCAACAGTTTTTGTTAAACTCACATACTAAGCCAATATCTCTCTGCCCTAAATCAACCTAGGGCCAATACCCAGACAATTAGGAAGAATCCAAGTATGTGCCCCAGTGCCCACCAGCATTATTCCAACAAGCCAGTCCTGGGATGTTTACCCTGTCCTGTTTTGCCTTTCTTATGGAAAAACCAATAAAGGCTTTGGCCCACACTACCCCTATTTCCTTCTGCCTCCTGACCCAAACTCATGCTCCTCATGTGGTCCCGCATGGTGTGACATTGTTCTTTTTCTAGGAAATGTAAGTAATAAAAATTTTCCTTCATTAGCATTGATCTCTCTGTGTTATCACCCAACTGCTTCCATAAATTCAAATCCTGTTGGCACATTTTGTTACATAGTCTTTTTTATGTAGCAAGTGGCAGGGGACAGGGATATTTCTCTTAGTCTCTATCTTCCAGTGGTTGGAAAATACCTATGGGTCTCTCTTGGTTCAACACTGAATGGGTTAAGCTTGTCTGGGACAGTCATCACCATGGGAAATTAAGGATGTTTAATACAGGCAGAGACTAATAAATGGGTGAATAACGCCAGTGTCCAGCAATAGTCCCTATCCAGCCAAAATGGACAAGGAAACAGAGAATTAAAATAAGGAGATCTATTTTACATATGGTATTGTTCAGTTTTCCTGTTCCTGAGACACAATAATTGACAGCCTCAAACTAAAGGACAGGTTTAATTTGGCTTGTAGATTCAGAGAATTCAGTCCATGGTCAGTGGGTTCCAAGGGATGGTGGAAATGTGTGGTAGAAAAAGATGCTTAGCTCACTGTGGCCAGGAAGCAGAGCAGAGGAGCAGTGCTAAAGAGATAGACCCCAAGGCCACACCTCCATGACACACCCAGACATACCCAGCAGTGTGCTTTACCAATCCCATGGGCAGCGATACTGAAGCAAATCAAGGGGACACTGCACCTCAAATGCTGCAAGGACACTTTCCACTTTTTCAAAGTCTAAGTCTTCTGTTCACTAGCTGAACTGTTAGGCTCCATTCCATGGCTTGGTTTGTAAGTATGTACTTCCCGTGCTAAATGCTATGGAGGCTGACAGCGGAGGAAAAGAATTATTTTTACTCTGAAAAACCATGCAATGTAACAAGTCCTAACATCATTTGTATTAGTGAGGATGTCCTAGAAGTAGAGACCAAGATGGGTTAGATATGTAAGAGATTTATTGTCCATCTTTTGCATTTCTGCACGTCTTGTGAGCAGGGGCAATTACCACCTTTGCTCCAGACTCTCTTTTCACATAATGAACATCCTTGCAAAATAATCACCGTGTTTCTTTCCAGAGCATACGACGGGTTGTTTACTGTGGAATGTAATAAAAATGATGTTTCTTTTTAAGGTAAAGACTGGCAGTCTTAATGCTCATTATGAAAGATTCAGGTTTACAAAGCCTGGGGAACGCTTCCCATAAAGTAAAATCAAAACAATCTTCTCTCTGCCGTGTGTGTGGGAGCATTGCCTGCTGCCCTCTTAGTGTCATCCAGTGGTATTTGGGTCTTGGATAACTATGGAAAATACTGTTATTCTGGCTACTGTTATTGTTAAGGCAAAAATGTACACTTTGTCTCTGAGTCTTTTGTCATCTGCCGCTCTCCTTAAGGAACCACCTCAGGTAGATGACTGTATCAGTTTGAGTAAGAAACGTCCAACTTAATTGGATCTACATAGTTCTGTGTGTGGCTGAAGGCATTTACTGAAGACAGAATACCCACCCTAGGGGTGAATGCCAGCAACCAATAGGCTTGCCACCTGAATGGAATAAAAGGGAAATGAAGAAGGAAGGCTCGCTTCTGTTCCTTTGGAAGAGCTCCAGCTTTCACCTTCACCTTGGATGTCATCTCTTGGCTTCCAGCACCGACCTTTCAGCCTCCAGCACAGACCCTTTGGCCTTCTGATAAGGACTTGCACAGGAGCTCCAGGCCTTCGACTGGATCCTTCAGATCTCCAGCACACAGACAGCCTTTTTGCGCTCTTCCACACCTGACTCTGTGGGTGGCCATTGTAAGCGAATGTTGTAAATTCTTATTAAGAACTGTGTTGACAGAGAAAGCAAGTGAACTGGGGAGTACAGCACAGAAGTGAGCTTTGCGTCGCTACAGTGTAGTACAGTCAGTTTTATAAACAGAGCTCAAAGCTTTGGAAGTTCAATCCTGTGCTGGAAGTGTGGCACTGGTTTGGCTTGAAGAGGTCTGTCCCTTGACGGTGTCACCTGGCACAGACAGTGGTGGCAAGGAGTGTGAGTTGGAGGAAAATGCTCACATGTCCTACTGAAAAAGAGAGTGGACAGGCAGGATACCTCAACCCCATTCGAGGCCATTGCACCAGTGACCTAGGATGACCCATTAACTCTGCCTTCTACAGGTCCACAGCACATCCCATTACGACCACCCTGGGGACCAAGTGTTCGCATATGGACCTGTGAGGGAGGGAACATTCATCCAAACTATGGCCTGTGGCATCAGATTCGAGACCTTCTCTGGCAGGACAGAGTCTGTGGGCTACATGCTGCGCTTCCTACATCGCTTTTACTTCTTGTGATATGATGTTGGACGCCAAAATATAGTCTTTTCAGCATGTCCTCTAAGTGTAGACGTTACACCAGAACAGGCGCCGTAAGTAGTTACTAGGGTTTTAGAATTTCAGAGAAAAAGGAGACACCGAGGCCTTTTTCCTCAGTTAAACCACAGTTCGTGAGCTGTCGTGTTTGAAAATGTATTTTCCAGAATGTTTGAGTTAGTAATTATGAAGTTTGGCTCTGTACAGTCCGTCTTCAAATGCATGAGATTGCATCACAGTTTCTGGACCTCCAGTGTGCTTGTTTTGTTCCTCTTTTAAAGGTCAAGGTGTCAGCTGACTAATGTGGTGAATGAAACTCGTCTTCCTATATGTTTATGTATAGACAACATCATTTGCAAGGGCAACCGCGGTACTGAGTGGGACTAGGGATTGGAGTATCTGGGTTCTGGGTCACTCTCCCTTTAGCTACTTGAGGAAAATGGGCATAATACATTTTAAAAAGAATCGTTAAGTAAATCAACTGAGATAATGTGTATGAAGCAGCAGACATCAAAGACAAGTGTCACTGTCATGTTGTTTTAGAAATGGGTAATTCAGACCAAATGTGAAGATCTAACAGAATCATCCATTTTGCGATTGTGTCTCTTTCCAGTCATAACACACAGGACGGAATTCTTCTGTCTACACCCGAAGTGGCTCTGTCTCTCCTTGTGCTCTAAGGTGAGAGTTGGCCTTTCATAGCTCTGAAGTCAGCCAGACGTGAAGACCCCAGGAGTGGGTCTACAAAATGACTATACTCTATTTTCTATTTTTTCCTGTAATTGTCAGCCTCTAATTTCTTTCCTTTGAGGAAGAGCTTATCTCACCATCAACTCATTAGTGGCTTAATACAGGGTAAGCTGATTGTAGGTAATCTGAACAGGGAATATTCACTTTGCCAAGCAATCAAGCTAATCATACCTTTGGAGAGTATTTCTCCTCTATCTGTCATTTCAGCTGATCCTGTTAGATTTTATGTGTACAGCAGGGTGTTTCCTCCTGTCCTGTTCCTGGGATGCTGCCTGGATTATGGTCTTTCCAGAAAGGAAGAAAAGAAAAGGTGACGTGAAGCCATACATTAAGGGAGAAAGGAAATGAAATTGTTCATACATTGCTACTTGGTTCTCAGCTTGTTACTAGATCAAAATATCCCAAGATTCATTCTGAAGGAAAATGTAAGATACAGTTACCAAAAGGCTCAGGGATTCTTGGAAAAGGTAATGAAATCGGAAACAAAGAAGATTCAAGCTGAGCACCGAGGGAGAAACGAAGGAATTTGAAACCCATCCCAATCCTTTTCTTTTAGTCTGTCTCCAAGAGGCTAAAACATCTGGTGAGTCACGTCAAAGATTCAATCAATCATCCCTGTGTTAGGTTTTTATGATTTCAGACATATGGGTTGACTGATCTTCTTTTCTCTTTAATTAAATCAGTGGATGTTTTGGCTTTCTGCAAAATCAGCTTCAGTCTAAAAAAATAATACACATGATTGTCCTGTTTGTACCTTTCTTCAGTTCTGATACATTTTGTTTTGATTTTCAATTTCACTAATGTAACTCTGGATTTAAAATAGTTTTGGATATTGTATAATACTTTTGAGCATTAATATGGAAATATTAATAAAGCAGAAAAACTAAATTGTCTTGGGTTGACTTTTTCTTTTTTCCAAGGCTCCCTGGGTGTGACCTACTGATGACTGGAAATGGGAGGGTTAAAGAACAATGTTAAATAATTACACAGCTAGTGCTCAGGGGAGATCAAAATATCTTCTTTGATGTAAAGGCAGCTGGCACGGACAGTAATTTTAACTGTGTGTAACAGGAGCACACAATTCATATAATTTATGCATTCCTGGGTTTTTTGGCCCATAGGAATTTGGTCTGGTTTTACGTTATTTTCAGATACGCTTTGCATTCTTATCTGGGACCGCTGCTGGGCAACTTACTGACGGGAAGAAAGTTAAAAAGAGATGAAGAGAAACCATGAACACGTACTGGTTTAATGAAATACTATATTTTCTAGGACAGAAATCAAACCTTAGAATAGACAAAACAATGGTTATCACTCTATATGACAGAAAACAACTGACGAATTCTGGAATGACCTTGCATATTTTACTCTTTTAAGCTGTTTTTGGGAGGCCTGCTGAGCACCCAAGTCAAAAATGGAGGCTATTTTCTCATTTTGGATGATTTTCTTCTTGTTTTTCTTTTTTTGTGAAAGGAAGATTAATAGAAAAGAAAGCAGTATTTTTGTGCAACTGCAGTTAATTTTGAAAGACAGATGAATTATGATTTTGGTATTCTTATAACTTTTGGAGCCAAATTGGCTAAATATTTTGTAGTTACTCTGTGAGAGGTACGTGACACATGTCCAAACATGGGATTTAAAAGCTTTCATCCAAATGAGGCTCCATTTCTTCATAAGCCTCATAAATGAATGGGGTGTAGCTGCATTCCGGTAAAACTTTATTTACAAAATAGGCAGTGGGTCAGATTTAACTTATGGGTTGTAGTTTACTGGTCCTTACTGTATGGCACAATTTTAAAAATTATACCAGTGGTTTGTCACGACTATATTATTATTTACCCATGCTTTTATTTAGCTATTTTTTTTCGGTGACATCAATGGGATAAAAATTCTTATAACTAAAACAGTACACATGTAGTAGATTTTTCTCAAGTTAAATTCTCTGAATTAGAATTTTTGAATCACATGGAAAATCCTTGTATACAGTGCTTGATATAAAATTTTTACAGTACTGCAAAATTACTGCCAAAAGCTGTGATTTACATTCTCACCAGTGGTATAATGGTGGCATCTTTATTCATGTTCTTGCTAACAAGGCATGCTGTGAAATTTCAAAAATCTTCAGCTATTTGATAGGCAAAGACAGTACTAAAACACTTTTTGAATTTGCATTTTTGATAGATTGAGTTTGAACATTTTTTTACATGCTTAGTATTAAACCATAAATCAATTATTTCCTTCACATCAACATTTTATGTATGATGAAAGCATACAAATTTGTTTTTAGATTATCAAATGACTTAAATTCATAGATTAACACAGGAAGTATTGGACTAACAGAAGTGCTATTAAAACTGTCCTGTTAAGTCTCGACAGTGGTGAAATAAACCGAGTCTCTTTTTCTTTTTTTTTTCTTTGGTACTGGGAATCAAACTCAGGACCATGCACTTGCCAGGCAGGTGTTGTGCCGCTGAGCTACAACCCGGCCCCTGAGTTTCTTTTCTAATCTTTCTTCCATTGAGTTTTGCTCATAAATAAGAATGTGTCTTTCCTGAAAACAAGAATGTACCTTTTTTGCTCTTCTTTTCTCTCTCACTGGGTACTCCCTATGGAAGCTGCATTTTATCTGATATACTAGAAGATAACATTTTGATATTCCTTTATCTGGGATTCTTAAAGTGGTGAGATAAATGTTCTAAAAGTCATGGGCATTGCATGGGTTGAATTATGTCCCCTAAAAAAAAATGATATGTTGAAGTTCAAATAGTCGGTACTTGTGAATGTGACTGTATTTGGAAACAAGACCATTGCAGCTGTAATCAAGTTAAAATGATGTTGGTCAGTGGGAGCTCTAACCTAATCTCACTGTTCTTATAAGAAGTAAAGAGAGAAATAAAGGGAGCACAATTAACAAGAAATCAACCAATAACAAATGCTGGAGGGACTGTGGGGAAAAAGGAACCCTTCTCCACTGCTGGTGGGAGTGTACACTGGTGCAACCACTGTGGAAATCAGTGTGGAGATTCCTCAGAACACTAGGATTAGAGGTCCCATTCGACCCAGTTATTCCCCTTCTGGGTATCTTCCCAGAAGAATTAAAAACATCGTACCACAGCAATATGTGTGCACCCATGTTTATAGTAGCACAATTGGTAATAGCTATATCTTGGAAACAACCCAAATGCCCATCAACTGAGGAATGGATAAAAAAGATGTATTTTTATACAATGGAGTACTACTCAACCATAAAGAAGGATAAATTGGAGACTTTTAGAGATAAATGGATGCAACTAAAGATCATACTAGTAAGTGAAATAAACAAGATGCATATGTATAAACATCGTATTCTCTCCCTAGTGTGAGAAACTGAAAGAGTAAACAAGATCCAAAATGTGCAATAGATACTGTGAAATGGGAAGAAAGTGTTCAAAAGGAAAGAGAAACTGGGATGGGGGAAAGGAGAAAAGAAGGAAGGGAAAAGAAAAAAAATATATATATACACAAGATAGTTAAGATAGTTATACTACTAATTTCTCTTAGTTCATTGAAAAGAAAGGGTTGTGCTAATATTGTTTGGACAATTTAATGCCTATATCTTATAGTCCAAGTAACTAATTTTAAGATAACAATATGCAATATATTAACCATCATTACCCTCTTATTATCTTGTTTTGAAATTGTGTTTTATTTTTTTCCTCTTCAAAAAAAAAAAAAAAACACAGAAACGAAAGGAACACAGCTGTATGAAGATGGAGACAAGGATTGGAATTACATAGCCACAGGTCAAGCGATGCCTGGGGCTTTAGCAACTGACAGACAAGATCCTTTTGGGAAGATTTTGGAGAGAGTATGGCCTTGCTCACATTTTGGTTTTGGACTTCTAGACTCCAGAACTATGAGAAAATAAACTTTTATTGTCATAAGTCCCCCCTTCTCCCCAGTTGGTGGTACCTTGGGTTGAAGCCCCGGGAAGATAACACCAACGTAGACCACCATGGGGCCTTTTAGGGCTGGACTATCCCTGGATTCTCCCACTTGCCGTCAAGTAGAGCTTTACTCAGAGGAAATTCTTTCTTCCTGATGCGACCAGTAGGTTTTTATTTTAGGAAGGAAGGAGGAAGAAGCTTGTTGGGCCTTCAGGGCACATCTCTTTCTCCACTCTAGCTATGCCATCAGTAAAGCTCATTTTATGCCTTTCTCCAGGCATCTTCACAGGTGGTGAGCAGATTTTACCTGGAGACAGGCACCTCTTCTCTGCCTTGGTGCCTGGCGTGTCACGGGTGTGTGCAGGACATAGCTTAAGTGTCAGGCAGCATGGCTTCAGGGCCTGCATGCTGGGGTTGACCAAAGTGGCACACTTTAGTCACACCCGGTGAGGCAATTATTATTTATTTTTTTGTGGGTAACGGGGGGTCGACCTCAGGACCTCGCGCGCCAGCAGGCGCCCGTGCCGCTGAGCGATATCACCGGCCCCTTTTTCGTATGTGGGTTCCGGGAGTTGAATTTGGGCCCTCGCGCTTGCCAGGCAGACGCTTACACCGCTGAGCCATCTCACCGGCCCCTGGCAATTACTTTTTGTAGTAGAGATCAAACCCTGAGCTACATCCCCAAAGCTTTTGATTTATGTTTTTATTTTGAGACAAGTTCTCACTAAGGTAATGGAGATCCCCCTGGCTTTACTGAGGTATAATTGGCAAATAAAAATTGTCTTTAAGGTGTACGGTATGATACTCGATATATTTATACATTATAAAATGATTTCTGCAATCAAGCTAATTAACATGTCTGTCACTTCACATATTACCATTTTTTGCCGGAGGGGTGAGAACACTTAAGATCTTAGCAAATTTCAAGTATATAGTACAATATTATTAAAATTGTTAACTATAGTCATCTTGCTGGACATTAGACTCCCAGAGCCTTTGCATCCTATAACTGAGAGTTTGTACCCTTCAACCAATATTTTCTCATTCCCTTCACTACCCACACCCTTGGCCCCTGGCAACTCTCTTCTACTCTGCTTTTATGAGTTTGGCTTTTCAGATTGCACATGTAAGTGAGATCAGGTGGTATTTTTCTTCTGTGTCTGGATTATGTTTCACATAGTACACTGCTCTCTAGGGTCACGTACGTTGCTGAAAGTGGCAGGGTATCCTTTTGATGGCTGAATAACATTCCACTGTGTTGATATATATGCATTATGTGTGCAGTATATAAACGCACATGTATACACACACACACACACACACACACACACACACATTTTCTTTATCCATCCATCCTTTGATGAACAGTTGGGTTGCTTCCATATTTTGCCTGTTGTGAATACTGCTACAGTGAACATGAGAATACAGATATCTCTTTGAGTTACTGATTTTGTTTCCTTTGGATGTACAGTGCCCAGATAGATTGCCAGAATGGACCAGGAGTGGGATTGTTGGAGAAGTAGCTCATTTCTTAATTTTTTGAGGAACCTCTCTGCTGTGTTCCATAATGGCTGTACCAGTTTCCACTCTGATGAACAGTGTGCAAGGGTTTCGAAAGGAAGATAATTAAAGCTACTTAAATCTTACCTTAAAAAGTCAACATGCTGTGTAGGTTATTTTAAGCCCTGGAAAGGAAATGACTGTTTCCCATTATATACTTTTTCAGCCAGTACTTTAAACTGTAAAGACAGATAAGTTTCTAATGGGCCTCAGTGAATGGGCACATGAGATTTCAGCTTTTTCTTAGTGTTTTTCATGAGGATTCAGTACAAGGTGAGCCGCCCCATACCCATTCTTTCCTGTCTTAGTTTGAACTACTTCAGGGAAGAGAAAAAGCTGTGTAAGAGTTAACCTTGTAAATTTGTGAATGCATTTCAGATACTGGAAATTCTTGGTAGACACCAGATAAGAAATCTTTTTGAACTGAGGAAAAGAAAAACTCAGTGATATTATTAGAAACTCAAAATGTTGGAAGGAAATTCGAACAGCATGTGCCTGGAACACTGTTTTAAGAAAAGCTTACCCAGAAAAGTAAGAAGAGATAGGATTGGTGGGTATTTTTTTTTCTTTTCTTTCTTTCTTTCTTTTCTTTCTTTCTTTCTTTCTTTCTTTCTTTCTTTCTTTCTTTCTTTCTTTCTTTCTTTCTTTCTTTCTTTCTTTCTTTCTTCCTTCCTTCCTTTCTTTTCTTTTCTTTCTTTCTTTCTTTCTTTCTTTCTTTTCTTTCTTTTCTTTTCTTTCTTTCTTTCTTTCTTTCTTTCTTTCTTTCTTTCTTTCTTTCTTTCTTTCTTGTCTATGTCAAAGCATAAGCAGCAGGAGAGAAAATAAAGTCAGCTATAATGATTCGGGGTGGGTGGGTGAGAGTGTTCTTACTAGAAACCTTACTATCTTGGTAGTTGGGTAAAAGGAGATAAATGCAGATTGTGGTGTTTATAAAAGTGGGACCAGGGGGTGCTCAGGGATGAGGTTAAAGGAGCAATGCCTGGCTAGGGGACATAGGAGAGGGTTCCAGGTGTCTTTCAGCATGACTGTGGGGTGAAGAGAGCCAAGTCCACCAGAGTTCACACCAGACTGGGAGAGATCAGGCCCCAGGGCCCATGATCTGCAAGCTCCAATCAGTGGTAGCAGCAAGATGCCCTGGGGCAAGGCCAGGGACAGAGCAGCGAGCACAGTGTGGGGGCTGTCTGGGCCAGCAGCACCAAGAGGGCACCATGTGAAGTCAAGGACTCCTTCTTCTCCTCTGTCTCTGGTGCTGCTGGCTGTGCCCCTACTTCATGGAGCCAGAAGCCATTTTAGAGAATAGAAGGAACAGAAAGTGTTTATCTCCAAGGACTGTCTAGTTTATTACTCCAAACCAAGTTAATCAACTGAACTAAAGTACAGTTATTTCTTTTCCTGCTAGCCATTAGAGTACTGCAAGTGATCAGATTACAGATCAGGTTTGTATTTCTTTTTATAAAAAAATAAGATTCTTTTCATTCCACATTCAGGCATAGTGTAAGTATAATGAGTCTCGTAATACACAGAGGTTTTAGTAAGAAAATGGATTCATATGCAGTATGCTACTTAGTGGGCTTTGAGAGTCAGGCTTGCTGCTTGTCTTCCGGTTCCTAGACAGCCTCATAGCACCTTAACTGTTCTGTCCTCACTGTTCACTCTCGCACTCTTCCAGAAAGCCCTTTGCTTATTGGGCTAATCCACAAGTAGGACAGTGCTATACCAATAGGCTATTATCTCTCCCTTTATTTCTCTTTATTTCTATCTTTGTCCAGCTTTTGAAAGTTTGGCTGTTAACGAGGCTGCAGTGCTAGGTCTGAGTGTCGTGGGAACGCAAGGCTGTGTTCACAGACCCAGTTTGCATCTGGTTGGTGCCGCTCATTTCTTCCTTGTGTCAGTCACCTGGTGGTGCTGGGCAGCAGTGTTACAACAGAGAAAGGGAAACAGATGAATTTTTTCCTCATGGAGCTTGCAGTGGATGGCACATTAAACAGGTGTTTTTCAAACCAACCCTGTTTTAGAAGCTGGACGTGGAGCAGGACACTTGGCAAAATATGAAGCAAGAAATGATGCATTTGGGTTGAACTCCATAGCAATCCTGGGAGATTGCGACTTTCTAAATGCCCTTAGTGACCAGATAGGATGAAGAATCAGAGAAAGAACACTTAGCAATGAACTTGTCCAGCTTTCTCTACTGTTGACTTAATACAAGGCTTTCTCATATAGAGCCGCTTTTCACAAAACAGTGAACTAAGTAGAAAGTGACATGGAGCAACATAAATCTCTCCCTTCATTTGATAAAAAATTTCTTTTCTGTTGGTTTGTGTCGTCATCTTTGAATACTACGAAAAGTAAACATGTTTATACACATCAGGGAAATGAAATGCAAGTATATTCAATATTTATCCAGGAAATGAACATAACATGTGGTTCCCAAAGCTGTCCTATTTCTCAGTCTTTGCTGTCTTGCCATGGTTGGCCACCCAGTCTTATCAACTTTGGAGGCCCACCCAGGCGATCGTGGTGTCAGCAAGGAAAGAAGCAATTTTAGGTAGGTGTAAACATGAGAATTTGTGTTGAACATGTTAAATCATTGCTCATGGGATTCCAGGCATCTCTCTGCAATACACAATGGAATTTATAACAATGTGCTTGCATAAAACCATGCTCCTAGAAATTGGGCTTCCAATGCATAAATAAAAAAAAATGAAGATACTTAATGTGATGAAATATGATAAATGTCTTCATCTATTCAGGCTGTTATAACCAAACTCTGTAGACTGAGTAACTTATAAACAACAGAAATTTATTTTTCATAGTCCTGGGTGGCTTGGAAGTTCAGGATCAAGGTGCTGGCTAATATGGTATCTCGTTCTTGGTTCATGAGCCTCAGTCTTTTCACTATGTCCTCTTATGGTGGAAGAGGTGGTCTTCACTCATGAGGTCTTTATTCTTGTGGTCTAATCATCTCCTCAAGGCCCATCTTCATATGCTATCCCATGACATGTGAAGTTTTAGCATGTGAGTTTGGGAAGGGACACAGACATTCTGTCTATAGCAGTAATACAGATTATGTTCTCAAGGATAAAGGAAAGAAATCACCTGGATTCAGTTATTTAGCTTGAGTCTATAGAGCTAAGAAAGATTTAGCAGTCAGATGTAGCTCCTAACCTGTGCTGGTAGTGGGTTAAGCCTGGTGTCTTCATTGGGTTATTCTTTTTTTGAGCGCAAGTGTAGTTGTACATCGTCTACAGAGATAAACATTTCATAACAGACCTTTAATCTCTTTGCTTCAATCATTATTACTCCTCCACTTTTATAATTCCCTATTGATGTGCTTTCTTATGATAAAGCTCAGGGATCATAACTATAAATATTATTGTTTGTTTAGCTCTACTTTGACCATACTTTTCAGTGTGCCTGTAAAAATGCAAATGTATGCTTTTCATCTAATATGTTTATTGTTAGCAATCTGTTTGATTCTCAAAAATGTCCTGTTTTGGATGACAAATGATATGGTTAATTTGATTTACCATTCTTTTTGCATATGGCTCTGTTTTACATATTTGATAATGTGTTAGCTCATTTAATCTTAAGCAAAGCAATCAACCATCCTCTATGATTTTTACCACTACCTATAAGAGAATAGTGTGTGTCAGAAGTATCCTCCAATTTAGATTTTTTTTTTTGTGGGTACCAGTGGTTGACCTCAGCACCTCGTGTGTCAGCAGACACCTGTGCCACTGAGCTATATCATTAGCCTTTTTTTTGTATGTGGATATCAGGAGTCGAACTCAGGACCTCGTGCTTGCCAGGCAGGCGCTTATGCCGTTGAGCCATCTCACCAGCCCTCCAATTTAGATTTGATGGATCAAGGTTTTAGAGAGAAGAGTAGCACATTTTGGTGAACTGGACACTCTCAGCTGCTTTTTCCTCTCAGGACTTTTGTTTATTTGTGAGATGTACAAGGAAAAGAGGATGAGAAGGCATAGTAGTCCAGAGTTTTAATATTACCCACAGAAAGCACACAAATTACAAGTATACAGTTCAACATGTCTTCCTAGAGTGAATGCATCTATATAACTACTGCTCAGGTCAGGAAACAGCAGCCTCATCATCCCGCTATCCCTTCTCAGGTTTACTCACCACAGGTATCCCCTATCCTGATGACTCTCATGTGTTAGTTTTGCCTGTCTGCAAGCTTTATATAAGTGGAGTCACATGATATATAATCTTTGTTTCTGGATTCTTCATTTCAACTTTACTTTTTAAAGTTCACCTATATTGCTTCGCAAAGTAGTAGCTTGTTCAATTTCATTGCTGTAAAGTATTGCATTGTATAAATATGCCACAATTTTTTTGTTCTTGCTACTGTTTGGTGAGCATCATTCCCATTGTTCGGCTATTATTAACAGTGTTACTATGAACATCATTTGGTGGATGTTCAAATATGCACATTTTTTGTTAAATATATGCCTAGGTGTAGAATAAGGGTATAATGCATGTAGTTGTCCAATATCAGTAGATTTGTTCTTCCCTTCCCATACCTTCCCCTCCCCTCCACTTCCTTTTTCCTTGTCTTCCCTTCCCTTCCCATCCTTTCCCCTCTCATCCCTTCCTTTTTGTTTTGCAGTCCTTGGAATTAAACCCAGGGTCTCAATCACTCTAATAGTGAACTAGAGCCCCAGTCCTAGGCACTGTCTTCTAAGGTGGCTCTCCTTGGATACATTCCCAGATTCCAACATCAGGTATAATTGGGCGAACTTTAGGATTTAACAAAACCATTAAATTTGGGAATTGCTATGCCCTTTACTAAAAACAACTTAGTTTACAAGAAGACTTAAAAGTAAGGTTATTTCATATATTTAAAGATGTTCCAAGTTCCCGTATAATTTCTAAGAATATACATTTCATGGAACAAACAATTTGCAGGGCAATTTTCTTTTTCTTGGTTCTGCAGATAGAAATGTTAAAAGTGGGCCGGTGAGATGGCTCAGCGGCGTAAGCGCCTGCCTTGCAAGCGCGAGGGCCCGAGTTCGACTCCCGGATCCCACATACGAAAAAGGGGGCCGGTGATATCGCTCAGCGGCACTGGCGCCTGCTGGCGCGCGAGGTCCTGAGGTCGACCCCCCGGTACCCACAAAAAAAAAAAAAAAAAAAAAAAAAAAAAAAAGAAATGTTAAAAGTGAAACCATAGAGTATAAGATCATATTATTTAGGCATTACTAAATCAAAATTAGAAATTTCAAATATGCATATTATTATTTTGGCACACTAAGTGGTCTACATGAAAGTCACAGAGAGGAAATAACTTCTTAGTGGGCCAATTTTCCAGATGTTCCAAGATGAACTAGAATTTAGCCACATAATCAGAGAGTGCGTTCCTTGATTTTGCCATACTGTGTCACTGATTTCTCTCTCTACTCCCAGCATCAGTTGTGCCTGGAAATAGACGTCAGCCTTCAAAATAATTCCCAGGGATCTGAGGACCACCTGCCTCTTCTCTGCTCAATGGGCTCTGCATATTTGAATCTGGGCATCAAGGACCTGAGAGGTGAAAATCTCTTTGTCAAGGAGTTTTACTCTTTCACTGTGCCATGCATTTAAGTCTTGATGTGTGTTTCACAATCCAGGCCCAACTTCCTTATACTTAATGTCAGTTCCTCCCGGGTTCTGGTTATAGGCTGACTATCAATCACAGTTCTTTTATGCATTGTCAGTGTGCCCCCCCTTCTTGCTAAGCGTTCATGTATTTAACGGGAAGTTGGGGGAGGCCGTGCTGGGAACTACTCACCATACGTCATTCTGAACTTGTCTAATGTATGTTTACTCTCCAAGATACCTGTTTATATCTAACTTACCCTGGTTGAATTTCACAGGTTAAGTTTGGTCAAAACATGTTGGTTTCAAAATCTTGTACTCTGTTCTCTTTGAGAACTTTGCAGGGTCATGCTGAGTCATTCACCAGAGGCCTTGCGGAGTTTGCTGATTACGAGTAATCTTCATAATATCTTTCCTAGGAATAAAGAACAAGTTCAGAGGACAGGCCAGTAATGGTTAAAGAAGCAGCTTACCCACTTGAGTGGGTCTCCCACTTGCCAAGCTGAGTTTCTCCTTTTGCACATTTGTCATAATTATGATTAAATTGTTGTCTGTGTAATTATTATGTTGTTTAATGACCACCTATTTCTTTTAATGCAAATTCAATGGGCATAAAGACCACACCTGTCTCCTTCATTTTGGATCTCCAGAATCTAACACAGGGTTCAAAAATATTTATCCGATGACACAAAGGAATGTAATCATTATGTAATGCAAATATGTACTAATAAAAAATAAAAACTGAAAAGATATGTATCAGTTGAACACACAAAGTCTACCAAACTGTCCCAATCCACTCCCATACCATGCCAAAGAGACATTCTCGCCTGAGAAAAAAAACTAGGTATTTATTATAAATTAGTCCTTTCAAAAATTCTAACCAAGTAAATGAGTCATGATCAAGTAAACTCTGAACAAATGACTTATTATGTATCCAAAAAATGCAATTTTATGTTCAAATTCTGGAATGAGAAATGCTTAGAAACGACCAAACATAAAAATCACAATTTATTTTAAATATATTTCATTTTATGTAAAAAAAGATACAGCCATCAAGATCGAGGCTAACCTCAGAAATATTTGTAAAGTCATTTTTAAAGGACTAAAATGTAACTTAAAGCAGTAGTATTAGCCACTTCTGTTTGCACAAACTTTTGGATATACGGATCTTTGTATGAGGATTGTCAGTAACATAAAACAATTGTATGCTCTTTCCAAACATTCTCAAATAATGGCCTAATGTCTTAAATCATAAGAAGTACCTCTCTCTAGTCACTAAAGTAAGCATCTCCATTTGGCTTGCTGTATGTTTAGTCTATTTCTTCTTGGCAAAAATATTTTAGCGTAAGTGTCCGAGCATAAGGCTGACAAAATGTTTTCTTTCCTACTCATTTGTGTGGTCTTGTTTAATAAAAATTATATATATATAAAACTAAGTCAGAGTTGTTTAAGAAAAACATGTATAGCTATGTAGCAGTTTACTTAGGTGCATTCTAAGTGAGAATAAGAAAGACAGCATTTTCCTAGCACCTATTATTCTTGTTATTTAATTATGATTTTGCCTCATTTCATTTAGAAATAACAAAAATCACACAATCATAAAGATATAATTTTAGCTTTTATGAATAATTTTATATACAATACTTCAACATTTTGCTCTCACCATTTAGTAATACATAGTGTGGATTTGTTTCTACTTTTTTCTTTTTTGCAGCTTTGGGCAGGACAGTCGGCATTCCTATCATGTTATTTTTGTTAGTACACAGCATGAACACTAATCTTAATTTGGGAAGTATGTACTGTATTGTTCTTACGTATAGATACATTGCTAAAGTGTCCTAAGGACTTCATGATATAAATGTCAAGACAAGATGTAGTCACATGGAATGATTATATGGCCCCAGGAAGAACTATGTGTGTCAGCTATTGTAGTAGACAGTTGAGATTTGTGACAGAAATGTAGAGAAGAATATCTCTAGAAGAGAGTAGGTCTTAGAGCTTAAACCTAATATGGATCAGAAGAGAAGTAGATTTCAATAAAACAAATAAATGAAGAATGTCACTGATACTCAGGAAAACAACATGACCAAGGATTTTGAGTTTGAGAGGGGTTTAAAGCAGCCAGTTTGAGCTATGACGAGGCTGTCCATGAAGAGCATGAAGAGTGGACCCATTTCAAGGGGCTTTCAAGGGCCAGGCTTACGAGTCTGTATTCCAGTTTTTATATCCTAAAAGTGACATCTTTTAAAAGAGAGGAAAATGGTGAAATTTATTTAAATTTGGAAACAACATATAGGATAGATAAAAATAGGATAAATAGGAAGTAAAGGTGGGAAAAGTACAGAGGGTATACTAGCAGTGACAATATTAAGATTATAGTTGGAGAAATGGATAGTGGTGGCCTTTCTCATTTTTTATTCCTTCATTTCTTACATTCCTGGATGTTTTTAAAAAAATTTTTTTTCATAGAGCAAATAGGAGACTGATGGGGCTAGAGAGACTGATGAATCAGCCTCCTTTCTTGTGGTTGATGAGTTTGATTGTGGTCATTTTGATGTGGGAGTGAAGTCTGGTGTCCAAATTAAAATATTCTTGAGACAGAAGGAGACCTGCATTAGAATTGTGCAAGAAGACATAATGAGGACACATCTGAATTATCAGCACAGGAGGAATGTTTAAAATAATGGGAAATTGTAATGCTAAAGTTCAGAAACTTTAGATAGAAGGCCAAAATTAACTTTGGGGAATGTATCCAGTTAGCAGCTGGAGGGAGGAAAAGAAATGAGTGGTGGGAGACAGAAACGGCCCCCAATATCCATCAAGTACAACATCAGCAACAATGAGGGTTGGCATTCACTGCCCCATGATTCTTAAAGGTCAAGTTTGAGGACTGTAAAAATACCTTGTATCATTGTTATTTCTCTTTAAAATTAAAACAAAAAACCTTTAATTTGCCATGAAGAGAGTGATTCAGCTTTGAGTGGGAGGCACACTTGAGTAGAAAAGTGTGAACTGGGGTTGTAGATATGAGTCAATGATTACACGTTGCTAGTTTAAGAAATTTGGCAAGGACATGGAGAGAGGCATGGCTGTAATTAGAGAAAACAGAAGGATCAAGCAAAGACTTTCAGAATGAGTAAACATGTGAAATATGCAAGATGTAGGGATTTAGACGGGGAAAGGGAGTGTCTGAAGATGACAGGGATTAATGGAGTGCATATACTAGCTGTGCAAAAGCAGGAGGACTCTCTTCCTGAGAGAGCAATGAAATTTATTTCATGAGCTTTGGGAAGAGAATCTGAATGAGGGCAGGCGAGAAGAACTAAGATCTGATTGCCTTGGCCTTGGTGTGTGTATGTGTGTGTGTGTTTTAGGAAAATAAGGCCAGGAATTTGCTGGCAAGAATGGAATGGAGGAGTGAGAGGAATAGAAGTATTTATATAGTAGAGTCTTATATTGTCAGTCATACATTTAATTTAAGTGAAAATTACCAAATATGTTATGGAGAAAAAATGCAAGGAAACAAGTGCTGTCAGTTTTATGTGGATAATTTACTGAACTTGTTTCCCATGGAAAGCATAATTTATTTTTTAACACTTTCTCAAGTCTTGTATGTACTTGGACACAGAGATGCGCACCGAGATCCTCCTGGATTGGACCTATTTCCCCAGCTGCTGGGAATGCTGCCAGGCGATATTCTCTGGCTTTCCACCCACTTTGGAGATTGCCGTGGCTGCAGAAATCTGCCTACCCGCAAGGTCAACAGCCCCTCCCGATGGTCCCGATCCAGGGATTGATCAATATAGTGTGGAAAGACTCGAACAGCTCTCCCCAGTGTGGAAGAAATCTGACGGTGCAAACTCAAGGGCTTCCTGGAGGGTTTGCTGAATTCTTTGTTAATACTATCTCCTGCTTGTGTCCTTTTCTTTCAGCAGGTGCCCATGAACATTTCCTGACCAGGCTTTATGGTAATCTATGTTTCACTATCTGATGTTCAGGAAGACATTGTGCTAGAGCTGTAGATGCCGCTTCCAGATAGTCATCAAATGTCAGTGTCCTTTAGAATTTGTCATAGCTCAAGAAAATTTTCTCTACGGAGTCACATCTCTTTCCAAGAACAGCCCACGTACATTGGCTGATCAATGTGCGTCATCTTCATTCTAATGTGTGGTAATCCTGACAGGCCAACCTACACTGAAAGCTCCCCATGATTTTAGCTGAAGTCTTAGTCTTTAGTTGGGCCTGCATTACTACCCAGCTTCCCTTGCTCCCAATTCCACTCTGGTTCCTTTCCTTTCCCTAGGGCGTACCTGAGCCAACCTTCTGCTGGCTGAGCTCTCTCTGCCAGTCTTCACCTGTGCCATCTTTTTAACCTACATTCGATTTTTTTTTACTCCATTTTTTATCTTAACACAGTACTCCAATAAATGTCTATCATTTTATTTCACTTTTTTTGGGAAACGAATAGCTGTTAATATTCTTATTGCTTTTTACAAAGTCGATTTTCTCTAGTGCTCATGGTTTAAAGTTTTTAAAAGTCCATTGATGATGCCCTCTGATTCAGAATGGTGTAATGTTTTGCTTCATTGATTTCAATGATCATCTCCCTTTTTATACTTTATTTGAGCTTCTTTTTAGTAAATTAAATTTCTAATTGCCTGATAGCTCCACAGAATATCAGCCAATACATGTGCCTATCATATCTTGAATACAATTCCTATAGTTCTTTTACTGAATAATGAACAGACATTTCTGCAGTACTGGTAATTTTAGCTGAGTGTGGCAGAGATCAGTTTTTCTCAATATTCACTTCCTTCTTTATTACTTAGGTATAGATCATTTTCTCTAAAGGAGAGCATGAGTTTACTTTGTTAAACACTATATTTCCTGTCTTCTCTAACAGCTACATGTGGCCATGTGACTAAATTCTGGGCATTTGGAGTATAACTGAGAATGACACATGGAAGGATAATTACTCACTGATGGATGTGGTCACACTGGCAGGAGCTAGAAGAGTCACCTTGAACCACATGGAAGATGGCAGAACAAGATAGCTGGAGCCTGGCTTCCAACACAGACCACTGTATCAGCCAAGACTTTTCTATGGGAAGGAAAAATACATCTATTTTATTTAAGCTGTTATTACACTGGGTCTCTGTTGCAGCAACCAAATCAATTTCTTAATTAATCCTGAAGGAATATGCATATCTGAAGGATGCTTCCTAATGTGATATTCATGCAATCAGTCAGTTAGTTGCTTTCCAATAGATTGGGGAATATATGAATCCTTCTAGAATTATGTTTATTAACCTGGTGTAGCTGGGCTTCTATGAGGAAGTGATGGTATCCTAGACAGTTCAAGAACACATAGGACCAGTATGACATATCTCCAAGCATTGACTTTCTTGCGAGTTCAATAAAAAATAAATTTCAAAATTTCCCTAAAGTTAATTAATTAAATCATTTTGATATTTATGTAGATATGGTTTATAGTATAATTCACAATTGTACACTATTTTAACACAAACACGAACTTAGAGACATTTAATGCTTGAGATACACTGATTTTCATTGTGTCCTGCAGCCAAGGAGTGGCCTCAGGTTCTTAATCTCTTTGCTTTCATGGTGTTTCTGGAGAAATTTTTGAGAAACACTTGTCTATGTAGATGTTCTGTCTTAAAGTCAGGAGCTCTCAAGCTGGCTGAAAAGGATCTTTTTCTCATTTACATTAGCTTTTTAATTTTTTCCCCCGTGAGTCATTATACCATTCATTAAACTGATGCTTTGCTATTTTGGAAATACTTTATTTTAGCAAGTTTACAAGTAACTTTTGTGATTTTTCTTGAGCTTATTCTTTGAATTTTTCAGATGGTTTTATTCCCATTTTCACCAGAGGCCTTGTTTATTCCAGCTCAGTAGTTATACATGGCTGAGTCTGGCTCGCACAGGGGAGGACTATTTATTGTTTTTGGCTGTCCTTTTCCAACTTTGTTATTCAAACCCTTGGGTAGCTGCATGCTAGCTTTTGAGTGCCCGATAGTGTCTGGGGGATTTCAGGCACATAGGCAGAATGGAGGAATGGTAGTTAGGTTCTATTCAGTGACAAGTTTTGTATAAATTTCAAAACAGCAAATATTAATGACTTTTCTTCCTAGTTGGAATTAAACTTCAGCTTCATTTCAACTTCTGGAATATGAAATCTAAGAGCTAATAGAGATGAAGAACAGAGAAAGAGTTGAAGATGTTTAGTAAAATCTGAATAGGGACATTTTAGGTAGTGCTAGATGAGGAAGAGAGCTAATTGTGATAATTGAGATAGCCAGATAGGATGCCTTTGCCCCTAGCGAAATGGGTCTATTGGGGAACAAGATAGCATAGAGGGTTGGGAAATGCTTTAGTTCCTTCCTAATCATCATCAAAGTGTTCCTTTGACTACTGAAACTAAACGATTGGAAAATGGGGAGCCATTATTCTATACCAATGCTTCAGACCACTCTCAGAATGCTACCCTTCTGCTGAGCAGCATGAGGATGATAAAGTATGAGGAAGAACCAAGCAATGGAAGAAATGGCTCAGGAAGCAGAGAACGACGCAAGGCCATGCGTGACTAACAGCCAAGCCTCGTGGAAGCCGCGTTGGGAGCTATTGATTATGGTATTTGGCAAGGCCAGCTACAGCAGAAGAAAAGCCTAAAATAACTCAGGTGCTGCAAAGGGGACCCTCGACACTGCCACAGCCATGCTTCAACAGTTCAGTAACAAAAAAATAGTGTGAAGGGGAAGTGGTCACCAGGGACCTACTCCTCCATGAAGAGGCCTGAGCAAGCCACTGGTCTGTTCTGGGGCTGCATCTTGTCACTGGAAGATGCTTCTTGGTGATTCAGCAAGATCCCTGGCTCATAAACATAGAAACCAATGTACTGGAAAGGAGTGGGGCTGTTACAGACTCTAGGACAGTGGTGGCCAACCTAGGGGATATGTGCTGCAGCGGGCTGTGTATATCCTCGAAAGCTCTGAAAGGTTCACCATCAATGCTCTAGGAGGATGCCAAGAAGCCAGGTTAACTGGAAGTATAGGATGTAAAAGAGGAGGAATGCCCCCTCTGGAATAAATCCAGTGTTTGTGATCACCTTGCAGGCAGACAGACCGATTTGTTTAATTTTCATCACAAGAGGGAGGTTGGGGATGGGAAGTCAATTTTACTTGACAGACACTCCAAACTGTCAACAGGGGAGAAGGCAGTGAACAGGAAATATGGTCCATCTCTGGTCATTTTATGGCTAATTTACCAGACCATTCTGCCTTTGTGTTGATAATTATGTATCTTGGGAAAGTGAATTAAAGTCATTTGTATCTCAGTTTTTTATTTTGTAATGATAATGCTTGATTCAAAGTGTTGTTGAAAATATACATTGGTGTATATTAAATCTGAGATTGGTTAAGTGTCCATAGTAAATACTTAACAAATTTTTTTTTCTTTCTTTTAATCTTTGGAAGGAAGGAGCAATGTATGTTTTAAGGAATGTCATGAGTAGTATCTTCAAGTATGTTTTTCTATGCCTGGATAAGTGAATGGTTTTCTCATGCTAATCTATGCTTGTCCACTTCTAAGTGTGTCATTAGCAATTAATGTTTATGAGTCCTTCTTTAGATGCACCCTGCTAGAGATCAAAGATGTATAATATCATGCTTTGCCCCTGAAGAAAATTATAAAATGCTAAGTAAACATAAAGTACTAAGCACTTTCAATTAAAATATATATGTATTTTTCCAAGTGCTTTTGCACTGAGCTACATACAAACCCTTTTTAAATGTTTTATTTTGAGACTGTGTCTAAGTTGCCCAGGTTGGGCTTGAACTTGTGATCCTCCTGCCTCAGCCTCCCAGAACATTGGGATTAGGGGCATGTACCACAATGCCTGGCTTACCAACTCTTATAGTTTCTATTTAGCTACTTCATGATAGAACTCATCTTGTCCATAGGAGGGGTACTTGAAAAGGGTCCCAAGCTAGCAGCTCACTCATGGTACTTTACCATTGTACTGAGTCATGAGCCTTATGTTTCTTTGGGAGAATATACCTCCCTTTATTTCACTGACAGTTCCTGGAGCTTTCAGCCTTGCCCGCCTATCTCTGAGTCTCACTCACTTTCATCTTCTCTGGAGCCCTCTGGAGCAATCAGCAGGCTGGTAGCATTTTGGAAGAATAGATTTCACTGACTGTCGGTAGACTGCCAGACTGTCTTGCTTGGGGATTTTTCTCTCAAGTATCTTGTGACAACTCTCTATGTGAGCTTCATGTAACTGCCCTGTGACTCTTCTTAGAATACCCTGTGTATTGGATCATTGCCTCTAGTTCTTTCCACCAAGAACTCCTAATCTTAATGCTCTCTGTTGTCATTTTTCCTTCCAATTTCATCACCAGAGCTCTGGGGCTGAAGATGTTAGTACCCATTGAGCATTCGCTTTGCTGTGCCATCGAATGCTTTCCTCCCTGGCTCAGCACCTCTGGATTCATCTTCTTCATGAGCCTCAGGGCTCAAGACTGGAAAGTGGCTGCCTTCCTCCCAGTGTGGATTTAGTAGCCACACCTCTTCCTGGTAGAGGCAGCCATGCACCTGTCACTCTATGGTGAGCAGAGGAGGCATCTCTACCTCATTGCTCTCTCCAAATCTTTGTGCAATGAACAAACTACCGAAAGGGGCAGCTCAGGGCCTGAGTTGCTTCCCTTTTCCTGTTGTGTGATTTGGGGCCTCCTTTCTGTCTTTCTTTTCAAATCTCCATAAATGCTATCTTCTAAATATCCAGATCCAGGCTTCTTAGAGCAGTCTTCTAGTTGGCTCACTCTTCCACCAATTTAACCACAATGGTGGATTCAGGGATAAACACAGAGCAGCTGAAATTGCCATTTAGTCATTTAGCTGGAGTTTCCAGTATCATGGATGGAAATTTTTATGTCTAAGACCAAAAGGGCAAAGATATATGGATATATTGGCAGATCAGGTCCAGTACACAATTACTATTTTCTTTTCTTTTTTTTTTTTTATGGGTACTGGGGGTCGACATCAGGACCTCGAGCACCAGCAGGTGCCCGTGCCACTGAGTGATAATATCGCCGGCCCTTTTTTTCGTATGTGGGTTCCGGGAGTCGAACTCAGGACCTTGCACTTGCCAGGCAGGCACTTACGCTGCTGAGCCATCTCACCGGCCCCCACAATTTCTATTTTCGTATTCACAAATGATTGAGGTTTCATAAAAACATAAAGTGCATAGCACTACACATGCACCATCAGAATCTAGGTCTTATAATTAGTACAAGAGAAAACATTAAGATGGTCTATCCCTTGTAACAAGATCTTGGTTTATTAAAAAATCATTGTATGTTTAAAGTTGATTTATCACTTTTCATGAAGGAGTGTTTAAAAGTAGAATAAGAAGATGAATGCATGCTAAAGCCATTGCACTGATTAGAAAATTGGGTGCCAATAGCTGGTTCTGAAGCACATTAAAACAAATGCAAGAATGTTTTCTTAATTTTTTTTTGGCAGAAATTACACATCCACATTGCAAGTTTAATGATACTATGCTTGTGATTAAAACTTCAGCAATTTTTTTCCTTTGAAGAACATAATAAACGCATGTGGCACCCACAGTTTTCAGAAACTTCTCTGTCATGTGGCAGAATGAACTCAGGACCTTGTGCTTGCCAGGCAGGCACTGCACCACTAAGCTGTATCCTCGGCCCTGGGTGCTTAAAATTATTAACTCCTTTGCACAATATGGCAGGGGAATAATTTCTACTTTATGGCTCCCATTATATCAATGAGAAAATGAAAATGAAGGAATCAGTGGCAGGATCCCAATAAAAATTCAATTATTTATGTAACCTAAGCCCAGGTTAAGCAAGTCAGAAATCCCTAATTGGATCATCTGCAATATGGGTTCATGAAGTCAGAAGAACCATACCTTGCCTCCCTCTACTTCTTCTTATCATTCAGGCCTTCTGTGGATGGTATTAATTTATAGGACTTTTCATGCATTTTCATTTCCATTTAATGCACCCAGAATTTAAAAAAAATCTTGTTCTCAATGGGCATTGTGGAATATGCTGTTGCTGGATGACTTGTCTGTCTCCTTCTTTCCTTAATGTACCAGTTCACTTACTTATTAGAGTATTTTCCTTATTCCAATAACAAGCCCTCTTCCCCCAAAGAAAAAGCAAACCCAAATCCCATTGAAATACCTCATGGGAAGCCTGCGCCTTTCTGATCAATGGACTCTCCTTCCCGTTCTATCAGGGAACCCAGAGGGGAATAGGTAGTCTTCAGCAGCCTCGGGTGCTAGCCAAGTGGGCTCTGGGTGGCTGGACACCCAAGGGTGACCTGGTTTTGTGTCTCTAAAGTCTCACAGTGTATTTACTCTTGATTTTGCTTCGTTTCCCGGCCAATCAAATAGGATTCTGTTTTAAATAGCAATTTTCTTTCAACGTTGGCCTCTGAAGTCTTGCAGAATACTGAAAACCTGTTAAAACATAAACATATGTCGTGCAGAGAGAGGGGTAGTCAAAGAAATCAGGATGGCAAAGTCAAAGATGCAAATTAAAGGAAGAATCAATTAAATAGGCACCAAAGGTCTGTTTAAATGATTAGAGACAGAAGTGCATCTTGAGATGAATAAATTACAGCAATGTATGAGAAAAGAAGCGAGGGTCTGGGAGGTGTGTGAGGAGGAGGATGCGTGTGTAGATGTGAGAAGAGATTTAACATAGGTGATATGCGCTTGGTCTCAGGTTTTGGTTATTACAGTAATTAAATATGCAAAAATGTCACCATCACCTGTGGGTAATTGTACCAAGTGGGAATGCGATGGTGAATTCCCACAGCTAGAAAAATAACAAGAAGAGCATGGGCACATTCCTCACAGTGATACTGACCATGCACACCTCCTGGCCCTGCTGTTTCATGCTACACCTAGCGCAGGGTTTTGTAAAGTACAATCATGACAGCCTGAATTCCTCAGTCTCTTCAGCGACTCAGGTTTGGCTGCTTGGTAAAGATCTCTGTCACTGTATGTGTTTCCAAAGTGCTTTCATGTATGTCATGTAATCCTGAAAGCAAGGCCAGAGTGGTAAATATGATGGCGATGTCAGGTTTCCAAAGGAAGAAACCAGAAAGTGGAGAGGCAAAGATATCCAGGTTCACCCAAAGCCAGAGGTTGCCCCAGGCTGCCACGTGCATTTTGGCCAGTTGGACTGGTTGTGCAGTGGCCAGCCTTGCAGGTGACAAGGACAAATGGGAACAGAGATGCAAACCTTGTAGGGCTCACCATGGCTGCGTGCCTGGAAGCAGGGAGCCACTTATAGGTTTTAAGGAGAAAGTTAAAGGGAGCCCTGAGCCGAACTCGGGTCTCTTGACTTTCTCCCTCCATTTCGATGTCCCACCCTGAGGTAATTCTCTTCCCTCTCTCCTATCCAAGTCATAATCTTCTCTTCATCTCACATCCACCAACCCCAAAATACTAAAGTGCTCACTTATCTATCTCTCGTAATCATTTCCCTGTTTTTTTTTTTTTTCTACGTGATAATCCTTTGCATGGTTCCCCACAGTTTTCGAAGGGCTTCCTCATGCATTATCATTAAAACAACCTTATGCATCAATAACTCCCCTCAGCTACCAGAATACTAGAGATCATCTCTAAGGTCACTGTGCTAGGAGGCAAAGCCTGAATGTGGCCCCAGATGTAGATATGTAGTTTTGGGCTCCATCTGCCCAAAATTGCCTGGAACTCTCCTTTTCTTTCTCAACTTCAGTAACAAACCTTCCTGGCTTCTCTCCAAGGATTCAAACACTTTTCTCTCCTCCATGAAACTATCCATGACTTCATCAGAGAAGGGGTAACAACACCTGTCTCTTACCTGCCAAAATTTTGTGACTATCTACTGAGGCTTGGTCCAAGGTAAGTAAGACCAAGACTTTGATCTGAGCTTCAACTTCGTTAACCTTCCAGTTGGATGCTAAATTTCCAAGGGATCTGTCACATTTACCCTTCCCTCCTGACATGAGCTGACAAGGCAGCCAGTTGAGCCCAACCCCATATTTTCCCCCAGCAGACTCTGAACAAATATAGAAATAGTTTCTGAGGGTCAGGAGAGGTGGCTGAGTTTTATTTGAGGATACAAAGTGGATGCAGCTGGGACTCAAAACTAACATGCGATTCTGACTCTCTACCTACCCAGTGATAGGTCACATAGCTGGGGGAGGGAAGCTTTTCTTTAAGCAAAGAAAACAGAATAGAAGAAGGAAGAACATATCTCCTCCAGAGGGCAAATTGCTTCCAAGCAAGATCCTTGAGTAAGGATGCATTGCTCCATTCACTGCTCCAAGACGGGCTCTTGCCATCTTCATTTGTGCCCGGGGAAGTTCACGGCAGGCAGTGTAAGAGCTGGTGTTATGGGATGTTTGTGGTGGCAGGACTTGGTTATCTGAAATGGGAAAGTTGCCAATGGCCTTTTGGAGAGCCTCTTTTCTCAGCACTTCTGGGGGTTTCCTGCAGTCCCCTTGGAAAAGACACACCAAGTGTGCTGCCTCCTGCCCGAGATCGCTCCATTGAGAAAGACTTTTGGGGTAAATGCAATTTACAGATAGAGAACCCCCATTGTATGTGATGGGAACCCCCATTCTGTGGGTGTATTTGTGAGGGATGATGTTCCTATGGCAGAGGGGAAAACCTTTCTTTTTCCTGGTCAGCTATTTATGGTTTTGTCAGACCATCCTCTGAAATGGAATTTTGTCCTATGTATGCTATTAAATGAGGAACATAATCCATCCTGCAATTATTTATAATCTGTTACTGGATTATTTGAAAACCAGGAACACTGGCTGGAAACTTAGGAGATGGACTATTGTTTTGATATTGACACTAATTACCTGTGGAATGTTGGATATGTCCCTTAAATACTTTGGAAGCCAGTGTTGGTGCCACTGACCCTTAGGTGGGTCTTTGGTCTTCAGTAAATTCATTCAGCCACACCCAGAACTACCCTAATCCTATTAGCATTACTTGTCCATGATCCAGTGTGGCACACTCATGATCTAGTCATCTCCCAAAATCCCCACCTATGAGTGTAAGAGGTTTTGGGGGGACAGCTATACATAAACAATAACAGTCAGCTACTGGCAAGATGACTTCTTTCCTTGGTTTACTAGTAGAGTGGATATATTTTGTTTATAAACACCATCTAATAGAAAGAACAAAGTGTACCATCATGTGAAGTGATAGTAACAGGTTCAAAAGATTGCTGTGTAATATTTCACAGGTAAATACTCTCCGTGAATATTTTTTTGTTGCTGCTGAGAATGGGTTATTTCTGCAAGTCTTTGGAGCATTAAGAAGGGCATTGATTTCCCATAGATATAAATCAACAGACAGCGTGAGTATACATTTTATAGGGAAATCTACACAGAAGGAAATAAGGGAGGAATAGATAGATTACCTTAGTGGTAAGGATTAAGTACGTGAGAAGCTACATTGACACAGATGCTCCTTCTTTCTTTCTGCAGGATGGTAAAGGATGGTGGCCCAGAACAAAGGAAGAATCTTGTTAATTGGACAATGTTCCTTTTTACGGAAATGTTAAGGTAAGGGGAAAAAGTGAGACAGCACTAAGCAAGATTCCAGGAATGTATGTGGCAAAGATACTTTTCTTTAAAGTTCAAAATTGGTATTTTGCCCTTTTCTTTTTTTTTTTTTTTTCTTTTCTTTTAAAGGAAATATTTTGAAAACTGAAACTTGTACTGGGAATTGGTGACTAGTCATAAGTCTTCTCTATTCTGGAAACTTGGTTGAGATCCAATTTGAATAGATTAGTAAAGTGTTATTCCCGTTATAGTCCAACTTGGTTTTCAATTTTGGAATCAGGAAGTTTCATATAATTAATTCACATTAACTTCAGCTAAGAGAAAATGTTAGAGCTTCTGTCAGCTTTCTCAATTTTCCTTTAAGATCATGTTCTTTTGTAGCTCTAAACAGCAGTATATAGTTTGTTTTTGCTGTTGAATCAACTGAGGGTAGAATCTATGTATTTCTGAATCTGCTTAGTGGACTATCATGGACTGATAAATGAATACTTGAAGCTCTTTTGCTCTCTCTCTCTCTCTCTCTGACACACACACACACACACACAAACAAGTATTACACATGTTATAGAAAGAAATAAACCACATGGATTACTTAAATAAAATTATGGCTAGACATACAAGGTCCGGATAATTCAGGTACAATTTATAATTTATCCAAGGTAGAATGGCAGTAGAGGAATATGAATAGTTGGTGGGTGGCTTCAACATGACAAATGTGTTGGGGAAATTCTAAGGCAATTTACTACCTGTTGAGTAAAGGAAAATTTTTTAAAGATTAAATCTAATTGAAGATATATAGCTACAGAGATGTGTGTGTATGCACATAGATGCACACACACACATGGACACACCGCATGTTAAGGGATGACACATACATTAGCCCACTGCATTGCCCATCTCCAGAGGCACCGCTAACCTGAAGTACAATGTGAATAGAGCCCCTCTCCTCTCTGCCCCTCAGAGTTGTGCAGCGTGTGAGGCAGGGGTTTATATTCAAATATGTTAAAGCTGCCATCACGCAAATGCACATTTTATCAGTGTGTTTCTAAGGCTCATTTTTATCTTGCTAATCATGTGTGAGTTCTCACATAACTTTTATGAGTAAAATACTCTTGCCAAAAAACTAACTGTATTTAGAAAATCAATTTTAGTTGAATGAGGCTGGTGAACACAGCAAGACATAGCTATACGGTTACTTTAATATAAAGAGATTTAATGTCAATGAACCCATTTTACTTACTGGCAAGAAAAATAGTGAAATCAGGAAATCCCAAAGGATCACAAGGTAAGACAATTCCTCCTTTATATCTACAGTGGCATTTGGTATTCCTAGTTTTTGTCATTCCTCAGAGTCATACTGTTGTCTCCAGGACTCCTGCAAGCCCTTGCTAAATTTTGACATTCTACTCAAATGGGGCAATATGTACTCCATTAGTCAATCTTATTCTTTCAACAAACAAAACATTTATTAAGTACCTGATCTTTTTCTGACAGTGAACTGTTTCATGTATGACTCCACTTATTTCTAAAGAGAATTTGTAGCAACTTGAAATAAGATGCCTTTACAAAAAACACTTGTTCTAGGAGTATAATGATAATTATCTGAAAAAGGAGGCGATGGGAAGAAGCATGTGTATTTCACTGGGGGGTTCAAGCGTGTTTCATAGTTGTGATTGCAGAATGTTGGTTGTCGTTTACTAGTGCATTCACTGAAAGCATTGTCTGTCCTGGAATAAAGTCACTATTACGCTCTTATGGTCTTTTCTCTTCTACATCATGGTGCTACACAGTGCTTTTCAGGGCATTTTCTATAGCTGGGCAAAAAGTCCCTGAAGTGAGAATTTGCTTTAAAACTAGAGTAGGGCTGGTGGACAACTGTTCAGTGTGTGGTCTGGTTGTTTCCCAATTTTGTGGGAATTTCTCTTGTCAGTTTTGCTGTGTTGGTAAGGTATGGGGTGGCCTTCTCCCTACTTTTCAGCACGTGTTGGGTTGAGGAGGGTTAGCACTTACTTTCTCTTCTGTGGGTGGTGGGCCCCGGGAAGGGGAACAGAATGCGTGATTGAACTCTGCAGGATGAACTCCAGAGTCCAAATCAGGGGAGAACAAGGATTCAAGAGACACTGGAACCATTCCTGGAAAATCAAATATAGACTAAAGAGTCAATTATTTAGAGGCTTTAATGAAAAAACTAGTTACATTTTTAGCATTCTTATGTCCCTCATTGACACTACTTGAATGACACTACCAGCTTTGGTACTTGAATGCAGTTAAGCATTGAGATGTCTGAAACACGCAGCATCAAGCGTCCCTTCCTTCTTTTGGAGGATCATGCTCTTCCACGCTGTGTATTGGTGTGTGTAGGTTGCCAAGTGCAAGTCATACTCAAAGTGGAGTCTGTGACCTAAGCATGTCCCTCCAGCGTATCAGAGCATCTTAACCAGAGAGACTGTTTCAGAGATGGAGCAAGAGACTCCATCCAATAGTGACTCCAAAACACATGCAGCCTCCTGGACACACTCTTCTCTGCTAGATTGAACATGGGACAATACGAGCCAGGGTTGTCAGGAGTCACTATGTGAAGTCCAAAAATGACATCACCACCGTGGGAGGCAGAGTTAAGAGACGGAGCAATTTTCAGTCTAATGCTTTTGTTTGAGCCTGTGCATCAAGCTATACCTACCTAAAGCGAGAGTTCTTTTCCACAGCAAGTGTGAGCGTTACCAATGGCAAACTCACAACTTCTCCCCAGAGGCCTTGATTCAGTCCATCAGTTGCTTAAAACTTTTTATACACAAGTGAACACCCAGGTCTTCAGATATAGGATATATTGAATATTATTTTTAAATATTTTGAAGTGTAATGAGCTTGATTTTTCTTTTTGGTATCAAAAATAAACCTCTTTTGTCTGATGAATTTTAAATTAAATAAAAAAACAGCTTCTCTGAATCTTTTAACTAAATGTGGTCTTTTACACTTACCTTTTAAATGCTCAAAATAACTCGTATCATTCTGGTGTAATTTGTACACCTGTCTCATCACCATGACCAATTTTGAGGTCCTAGTCAGAAAGTACAGGTCCGTGCGCACACTGTCACACAGTCCTCTCCTATCACAACTGTATATATTAATTTAAATTACTTGAAAACATGTTTGAAGTCAGATCAGGGGTGCTGAAATTCAGGAATTGTACAAGAAATTGGGCAAATAAATTAAATGTGAAGTCACGATTAAGATTCATTGGTACTTGAAATTAACTATATTTGGAAATTGGTTACCTACTAATGAAAGGGAGAAGACACATGTAGAACTCCCAAACAACAGCTCATGTCCGTGTTAGGTAGGTTATTTGTTTCAAATCTATAAAAAAAAACCATGGGAATGTAGGTAAAACTACACATTCACAGAAATGTATGAAAAAGATAGTAATTTTTTGCTGTTTTGTCATTTGTCTATTTCATACTAAACTGGTAGTTCCTTAACTTATATTCATAAGGCCTGATACTCAGTAATTACTGCATAAAAGATTACAGTATAGACAGAAAGATTTTTCCCTTTCTTTGCCCATTTGAATGACTTTCTACTAATTTTGTCTACTATTCTCTATTTTTGGCTAGCATTTTGGTAGCTCATTTTGTGTGTGTGTGTGTGTGTGTGTGTGTGTGTAGGTCAGCAATAATGAGGGGATTTGACTAGGAGTGCTGCAAAACATGGATCTTTGTACAACTCTTTAATATCAGAATGTTTCCACCTCTTTTCTCAGCTTCCTGTCATCTAGTGTGATCGCGGGCAGGCAGACGGTATTTGCATCTTACTGCAGGTCTCAGGAGGCGTGTTGGGACAGGAGTGACCATGTCTTGGTGGTAGGTACTGTAGGTGCATCCATTGGGAGGATGGTGAAGAATCCACTGAGGAGGTATTCTCTGCATTGCGATAGGGCTGGTCTTGCTGACAGAAGTTCTGGCTTTGCCTGTGTGAAAGGAATAGCCAGACTGTGAAGCGGTTTGCTTGGTTTGGCCCCTTGCATTTTTGGATCTTTCCATAGCCCAATCAATTATGTAGCAATTGGCCCTAAATTTCGCCAAATGTAGTCAGCTGAATACATATTCACCCTTAGGCATGTGCGTTTCCTTTCTCCACTGTGCCAGGCCTGAGCATCCGACAGATGAGCTGGAACTCCAGTGGTCCAGGATCTGCATGGACATCACAGGGAGCAGGGGACTATAGGGGTTAATAGCACAAATTCTGGAGTAGGATTTTCTGGGTTCGATTTTGGGATCTCTGTCTATTGTGTAGTCTTGAGTATGATGATTACATACACATCTCTACTTCCCTTTCTTCGCTTGTTGAGGGGAGGAACAAGGCCTTACCTTATAGCATTGTTGTGAACACGGAATGAGATAATCCCCGAGATGCGCTCAGCTTCACACCTGCCGTGTGGCAGCTCTCAGTATTTACTGGCTGTCATTCTTGCTATACCAATCACTATCACTGCCACCACCATCATCATCTTGATATGTGGAACTTTTTGATAGCGAGTTGTAAATATTACCTTTATGTGAAAGACACACACACACAAAAACAGTCACACGGCTTTAAAAAGGCGAGACAAGGAAATGACTTGCATATATATACGCATGTTTGTATGTTTGTATGTTTGTATGTATACACTGTTGCCCTTCTAGATATAATTCACACAAATATTTACATCTATCTCTCTCACACAAGCACAAAAGCAGCTTTGTCTGGTGTCTAGTTTCTGATTTTTGACATAAATTGTGAGGATCTTTGTCATATCTATGTACACAACTCTTTTCTACTGTAGAAACTGCTGCAAGATGACTCCTGGGGAGCAACATTCATATGTGTGCTGCTGCAGGGGTGCATAATATGGGGTGAGGGCAGCTGTGAGATTTGCTGCAGAAGGCAGAATTTGCAAGACTGGGATGTATCTGCATCTCACGTCCCCAAGCCTGAAATGCAGGGAGGGAACACATCAGCATCGGTTCTGTACGTGAGTGATAAACTAGAAGCCCGCAGTGCGTCACTGCTACTCTATCGATTTCTCTTTTAACCTCGAGTTGTACCAAAATGGGGACTATAAACTGCAATGACTTCCAAGGACATTAGCTCTATTATCATTGCATGGAGGTTTTCTGGCTTTCTCTCCTGAAAACAACAGCTCTGCTAAGCATAATGCTGCTTGGCTGCTTAGCATTCCTGACATCGCTTTTCCACATTCTTCATCCCAAAAGGGACAATAGTTATTTATTAAGGGGCCACCTTCTATTCACCTCCTGAGAAGGAGGGAGTTTTAAAAAAAATGAAAGAAGAAAAATGTGAGGTATGGCGACAAAAACACAGAAGCAGCCAAGACACTGGGTAGAGATAGGAAGTGCTGGTCCCCACATTCCATCTTCGGGTTTCAGAAGAAATGGTAGTTCATAAATTCACTCGTGAACTGCAATTTGGCTGGGTGTGTTTATTTTCTTCTTCTTTGACATATTTTCCCTTTAATCATGCTCAAAAATATTTTATTTTCCTTTTCTCTAGGCTTCTTTCTCATCCTAGACTGTGTTCCCTTTTCACATTTCTTTCTTTCTTTTTTTAACACTCTGTCTTTTCATTTGCTTTTACTTGCCCCATAAGATCTTTTGGGTTTTCCCGTCCTTTCTTTAAATTGTGTGTGTGTGTGTGTGTGTGTGTGTGTGTGTCTGTCAGTCTGTCTGTGTGTGTTTGAATAAGAGTGCAGGAGAGAGGAAATACATAAAGCAATTGAGTTTGGAAAAATTTGTGTCTGAGGCACGTTCTCACCATGTGCTTTGAGAGACGTGTTCTCAGTGGTGCAGAGTATCAAAAACATGCATTTAGGGCAAGTAGTGGAAAAAATGTCTCCCTCTCCTGCTCTCATATGGGCTCCGTAAATTGCGACCATGGTCCCTGGAACAGAGTGAATCTCCTCTGCTTTCCAGGAAAGAATCTGTCCAGAGGTAGCACATTGTGCCTGATATCAGAGTCTGCAACAGGACGAAAAAACTGAGCTACTTTTCATGTTGCACAATGAAAGAATGTTGTTTTTGCAAGATCTGATGAGCAGAAGTGCCTATTAGGCATACCTTGTTAAACCAGAGCCTGATTTAATCATAATGATTGTCTTTTGTGGTGGAGATTAAATTACAGAGCTTCTGCTATGTAAACAGGTAGACAGTTGAAGTCTTACTGAAAAGCAAAGCATTAATCTGGGTACTCCTGGAAATATCTAATTCCTCCAAGGTAGAAAAGAATGTGAAAAATTTGACATTATGGCATTTGGGCAGTGGGGAAAGGAGCTATCCTCTTCATTCCAAGATATATATATTTTCAGTCTCATGTTCACGCTCCCAGGATGAAAAGCAAACCCAAACACAAGCTCACTTGTAATCACTTTTCCTGTTCTGGAAAACCCCTAAGAACTGCCTTAAAAAGTTATGATTCTTTTGGGTTAGTTTGTATTTTAAATCTTGGGTAAAGTCTATAGTTATAATTACTGTACACAATTACTATACATCTCTCCTTCAAGATCTGAAAAATTTAATGGGTATTGTTTTAAAACTGTAAGACAGTAAGGCTTAGAAAAGTTATTATTACTATTATTTTTTTTTAATATATGTGGGTACTGGCAGTCGAACTCAGGACCTCGCACTTGCCAGGCAGGCGCTTATGCCACTGAGCTATATCACTAGCCCGGAAAGGTTATTATTTATTTTCTCATTTGAAATCAAAGCAATTATTATCAGAACAACAACAATCATTTTGGGGGAAGAAGATTGTAATGCTGGGCCATGTCAAAATCTTTACAATGGCTGTTCTTGTGGAATTTACAAAATGTGAAATGTAAGGGTCATTTTCATTCTTTGATTATTTGAAAAGTGATTAAAAGGTTTATTTATTTCCCATAGCAAAGGAAGAATGCACACATACTATATTTTTAAAAAATGATCAATATCATTTAGCTAGTGTGCAGCAATGTATAGATTATCTTTTTTTTAAGCACTTGCCCTAGTTAATATGTAAAGTTGTATTAGATTCTGCTGTAGCATTTTGGTGGCTATGAGTTGAAATGCTACTGGAAAAACTTCTGTTGTGAATCATGAGAAAGGGAAGGAAGGGGAATGATTTGAAATAAAAACCAAATATATTTACACTTAAATGTAGATGATAAAAGAAAAAAAAAGAGGTTTTATTTTGAAGTATTGCTCTCATCTCTATAATTTCATGCTTATAAAGCACACATATGTTGCCCAAATTGTCTCCAAAAGGCTTTTGTGATTATTCATGGCATATATGTCTGATACTTTGGGTCCCAAATTCTAACCTCTATCCCCTAATTAATGTACATTTTATAAGTGTGAAATTAAGTGAAATGATGTATGTCCTATAAGAGCTGTAAGTATGCAAAAGCATGACCTACATTTTTCTTGATTTGCTTACAATGTATTACTTTGTTTTCTAATATTTGCTTTGTTCAAACCACCAAAAGAAAGGAGTCTGGGCTATGGTTGACTTTCTAAGATCTGGTACTGAAGCAAACAACTATTTTTCTTTCACAGGTAGTATAACTTTTGAGCCATTTGAGATGAACTCTTCTATCTGAAAAATTCTGCTCTTAGAAGTGATAGTTGTAAGCTGTAAGTCAACACCACCATATTAATAACCACTAAGAGTAATGAGAATAAACTATCTCAACTTTCCCTCTATCTATAGGTTTGAAGGCAGTATTAAAAGACCAAGATGAGCAGTGAAATCAGTGCCACTCTAGACTTTTGGGGTAGTACAAGTCACAACTCAGCTCTTACAGGAGATATTGTCTTCCTAGAATACTCATATTTCTGTCCTTCTAAGTCACTTACTTTTCAAGGATGACATCAAATGCCATACTCTGGAACCTTTCCAATGCTCCTGTCTGATTTCTGTTAACATGCGTAAAGTTTCCTTCTACCATGGTCTCAATATACCTCTTTTGTAGTATTCTGTGAAGTGTAATTATTTGTGTGTGTATATTGTTAGATAGCAAATTATTTGAGGTAGCAATGATGTATCCAGCTTTTTGTTCTTCTAACTGAATCCTGCATAGAACAGATGCTTGATTATTATTTGTCACATGGAGCAATCTATCCAGCAGGAAACTTTGAGTCTTGTCATCTGGTAATCAGTGGCCTTCAAGCTTTCTACCCTGCAATGTTCTGCAGAAAATACCTATGTTTCCATTGCATCTGAGAACACGCTGACATAATGCAACTGATAGTTTTATAAGACAACATTCTTTTTGCCTTCATATGCATGATGTACACTGATACTTTCTATTTGACTTTTTATCTTATTCAGTTCTGTTCTATTCTATTTTTAAATTTTGATTCTAACCTACCAAATGGATTTCATAACTTACCAGGTTGCGACTTGAGCATGATTTCATCTCTGTGACTTCAGGTACATCTATTTCTTTCATTATGGTTTCAAGACAACCCATTTTGTTTTAAAAGGTTATCTGAGATTCCTATTATTACAGCTGTTTTCTAAATACATGTTCCACTAGAAATTACCAATGTGGAAGTTAAGTGTTATTTCCATAGCTTCTGATTGCTAAATTTCTTTCAGTGTTTCTCTTGTTCACTTTGAGAAAGATGTGCAAGTAAGTTACCTAGTTCTGGTTTTATTTGGCCCACTCTTACTCGATAAGAGATTCTAAGGAATGAAGTGTCCAAAAGACCATGTGCCCATGTATCTGAGCAGTGGACATGATCTGCATTGCATCTGAATTCATGTAACAAGGAATGAATTTCCAAGAAAACTGCAAAAGAATGTTCTTGAAATAACACTTGTAGAACTCAGCCTCAGGAACTGATTACAACACTTGACTCGAAATTCACAAAAGAAAAATATTAAGCAAAATGATTTATATGATCTAGAAAGTTCCCACAAATCAGCCTATGAAAACAGCAACACACCATGGCCACTCCACTGGGCTCCAGTTGCAAAGGGGCAACTACTCATTAATTAATTAGTTTCTTACCGAGCTCCATGGACTTACTGATCATTGATAAGCTTTTCTGAGTAGACCTGGAGATAAGATCGTCTTTCTGAATAACTCAAAGGAATCCTTTTTGGAAGAGAAAGTGTTCCTCAATTCTGGTTTTACCTGAACTGAATATGAGCACTGCATCTTCCTATCTATGTTAACCTGGGGCTTTTGGTAAATGAGTAGACACCACATTGAAAATACAGCAAAGCCACTGACATCTGACAGTGGGTAGAAGAATAATGTTAATTTCTCAGAAATGCTTTGAATCTCCTGAATCATGAAGTAAAATTTTATTCTCTAGAGCTGCACTGCCCACTGTGGTAGCATTACCCACATGGGAGGATATAAATTAAAATTAATTAAAACTAAGCAAAAATTTAAAATTTGGTGCTTCAGTGACAGAGGTCCCATGTCAAATGCTCCGGATTCCTCATTGCAAGAGGTTCCGTTGGATTGCGCTGTGGGCATTTCATTCTATTACCGTCTGATTCCTTTGGTCTCTTTTTTTGATTTTTAGAAATGGAAAGGTGGTAAGGAGATGAAAATGTGACAGTGGCATTTTGTTCACAATGGGAAAATGTTTCTTTTGGCTTCTCTAGGGCCTCTTATTAAACAGTCTTCTAGTCGCACTGTAACTTGGTCACAGACATAGGTAATTCTAGCACCTAACTTCATCTTTCTAATCAGTCTTTCTCACGGCTAGAATTATTCTCCATCACAGGTCAATATTTGTCATTTTATTTTCCTGAAATACTTGAAACGTTCCCTATGACCCACAGGGTAGATTTTATTCTGCTTGATTTGGGTTTGTCCTGGCCCAAACAAGCTTTTCCAGTTTTTTTTTTAGATTTCTCTAAGTACGTCACACTCAAGTACTAACACTCTCGACTTCTGTCCTTGAGTCTTTAGCCTATGATGCAGGCTGTTCCTTGGAGTTCTCCGAAAGGGGTCTATGCATCTTATTTCAGCTCCCATGGCAGAACCTCTGTGGAAACTACAATCCCACCAACCCCAAACTTCTCCCTGCTGTGTCTCAGTGCTCACTGTATTTGCCTGCAAAGTTTTTACAGCATTCCCCCCTCAATTAGCTTTTTACACCTCTAACTTGGCTAGTGCTTGGTTACTTGCTTTCTGATGTTAGATTTTGAATATCTGTATCTTCTACAGATTTCTACACTTGCTATTTAATAAGAAATAGAGACAGTTAAATTTAGTTTGGAGTGATGAAGAGACAAACTGGCTACCTGGAATCAGGGAGGGCTTGCTTCCAGCAATATTGCTGGAGGGTTGCATAGGGTTGTAAAGGATGAAGGCCAAGGGGAAGACTGAGGGTAAGATGCAAAGTCCAGCCTTGGCAGTGCTGTAGAGCGTAACAGAATTGTGAGGCAGCACTGCAGGCTGCCAATGTTTCATAGGTCACAGAACACCATAGGGCATTCCTCCTGGTGGAGGTCAACCTCCGGCAGGCAGCGTGAGTGAGTCACTCTTTCCCTGTGCTCAGGAGGCTCCGCAGCCACAGCTCTGCTCTATCTTGAGCTCTGGGGCTGGCCACTTCTTTCTGTCCCCCTGCTCACCACAGGCACTGGCAGTCCATTCTAGGGAATGCATCCTGTAAGAAGTTCCCAATAAATTCTGGCTGAAAGAATTCCAGCGGGAGCTAAGAAACTAGTGAAAGGTCACCACAGGTAGAATGTAAAACATGCAAATGGCCAAGGACAAATAGGAATGCAAAGCATGTTGTCAGAGTAATTTTATTTATTTTCAAACAGCACAGGGTCTTTGAGTCATTGCTACCATTTAACCCAGTGATATCTTGACATGCCTGGAATTCGGAATGCTGTTTGATCAAGCATCACTTCTTTCCACCAAAAGGTCTGTTTTTACTAGAGATAAAGCGCTCCTCATCTTTAGCTCTCTCCTCCTCTTCAAAAGAAACACAAAACATAAAAACACCCCAAGATTTATGTTCCTGGGGTCAGTGTGAAGTGAAGGAAAATTTGGGGGAATGGGAGCTGGGTGTATTAGGGACATGGAACCCGTTTCCACAAGTGGCATGGAAATTTACCCGAGCACATGGGGGGGGGTTAAGAGAGCTTAAAAATAAAGCTGATTTCTAAAGGAGAAAAAAAAAACTCATTAAGCTTTCAATAAGCTGCTTTTTTTCTTAAGGAATCAGTTGATTTACTTAACCAAAATAAATAAATAAATAAATAAATAAATAAATAAAAAGAGAGAGAGAAAAAAAAAAAAGAAAAAGAAAAAGAAAAAGTTTGCCAACAGAGGAAAAAGCAATGCCCTCTTCCAAAAGGATCCTTTGAGTAGGAGGAACATGTAAATTCCAAGAAAAGTTAGCTAGAAAGAACAGCTTATTCTCATCACATCAGTATTAATTCCCCCCAAATGCCCTTTGTTAATTCATTTTAAGCCATCGTAAGTATCTACATGTTGGTTAGGGTGTAAAGACTTTTTCTCACCACAAAGACCCTTTTGGGACACCAAGTAGAGACCTCGGCTACCCTTTTGAATTCCAACGACTCTGAAACCTGATGTGTGCTTAGACAAACAAGAGAGCTGCTGCAAGAAGGCAGGAGCCCAAGGAGTTGGCATGTAGGCCTGCGACCAAGAAAATCACCGGGGTGTCCCCACATGAGCTGGGCTGACATCAATCCATACGACGGGGTTAGCGCGCGCCAGACTCTGACTGTGGCGCTTGTATTTACTGAAACTGTAACACATACTCATTGTAAGCTACAATTATCCACAGTCCAGTCTGTTTATGAAACCATTTTGTGGTTATTTATTAAAAATAAAATTTATGTGTGCTTATGGAAGCTATATTTTGGCAGGCAAAGGAGGTTGGCAGAAAGGTCCAAGTCAACAGCAGGCTCTCGCCACTCTTTATGTCGTCATATAAAAACTTGTCAAATAATATTTAGTTTTTAATCTTCAGTCACAAACATAAGGTTAGTCATAAAAATATTCTGGGTAGGTCTCTTTAAAACAAGAACCTGGGTGTTTGGACTTAAGTAATGGTGCTAATTAAGTTTGTGGCTTGTTTATGGGTGTGTGATCTGTTTTCCCTTTTTTCCCACCAATTTCTATTACCTGTTTTTTTTTGTCCGGGGTCCTCACATCCTTAAGAGCTGTTTAATAATGATGTAAAGTAAAATATGAGCTATCTGCTTATTTCTCAGTACAGAAATCCAAAGGTAAACACACTGCTCAGGATTAAGGAGAAATGATCTCGCCTGTATGGTCATGATAGTTTTCGAGTGCAAATGGATTATTTATTTTTCTAGAATTTTTAGTTTATTTAAATTGCTCTACTTACTTTTCTAATGCCTTAAAAAGGAAGGCATTCTTTTGAAAGAGGCCACACATGTTAACTTCAGGAATGTATGCCATCTTAATTACAAATAAGCTGGGGTTGAGGGATTGTTTGTTGATAGAAATCCTGAATGGAAAGAAACCTGGCATTTGGCAAGTTAGAGAGAAAGGATATACTATGGATAGTTAGAAAAAAGTAATCCTTGGTTACTCAGATGTGATAAAGAGGAGTTGAAAAGAGAGCCTGTGTGCCTCTTGTTACTTCCTGGGATACCTTCAGTATGAGTCACTGCTGAGACCGTGCTTTAGTTTGACTTGGAAGAATTTCTGAACTCAACCTGGTTGTAAGTTGTATATGTCAATTGTCTCCTGTCTCCTCCTTCTCTACACTGCGGTTTGGCCTTGGTTATAGTAGAAGAGCTGTTTTGAAGATGCCCTTGTTGGTACTGATTGGTTGTACAATAGATTTTTTGTTGCCAAATAACCTAATTCATCTACATCTTATTTATTGGTGTCCTCTGTGAACAAAGCTGTGTACCAGGTGCTATAGAGAATGTCAGGCTTCCTGCAACAGAAACATTCCCACAGGAGGCTTATAAATTGAAGAAATGTGCTACCTCTGAGTGATTGCCATCCCAATCATTTGGATAACATCATCCTCAACAGAATGAAACCTTATTTTGGATCCACCAAGTGAATAATTCTGAGGCCTGCAGGAGTCTGGCGTATCTGAAGACAGATGCAGGAGTCTAAAGCAGGAGGGGAGCAAGAGAAGGATCTGTCTGGAAGAGTGCGGCCCAGGTGACGTCACTCACTGTAGGGTTTCAAGCAGGGAAGCAAAGGACTACCACAGATGGCGTCCCCGAGGATGCAACCTGAGACAGAGTTTAGTGAAAAGGATGTTTACGGAAGAGTACTCTTGGGTTAACACCAGTGGAAAGAAGAAAAGGAAAAGGGACTGGGCAGAAGGAGCAGGTGATCTGGGGTTGAGGGCCAGTGGCAGCCTTGGCTGACCTCACAGGGAGCAGGAGAACCAGCATGGTTCTTCATAGTTGCTCCCAGGAGGGCTGAGATAATCAAGCCTTCAACCTACACATTGGATAGTCATTCCATGTGGGCCTCCCTGGGGTGGAATGTGACCCGGGGCAAAGTGGTTCTCTGCAGATGAGACAGTGGTGAAGGGACTGATGTTACTCACAGCTTCTGGACATGAAGTCTTCCTCGAAGTGAAATCTGAGTGGTACATCTTGCTGTCTTCCCTGGTAGCCGATTTGCATTAACAAAAGTTATAGTCTCAGGTTTGGGAGAATGGAGGAGGGAGGCATAAGAGTAGAGTGGGAAACCAGCTAGGATGCTCTTAGAGCTGTTCAATGGGAAATGATGATGGTTTGAACTATAGGGAAACTGTCGAGTTGTTGAGAAGTGAGTGGAATCAAAAGATAGTTTTAGATATTTTTAATGTAGATCTGATAGGCAGAGGGAACAGATGGGATGAGCGATGTAAAGAAGAGAGAGACACCAGGGATGAATCTGAATCAAGGTATGAACAAAGCGCGGGATGAAGGATGATAGTGACAGGAGTTCTAGACTAGAAGAACAGTGGGCAGGGCAGGAATGGGATGGAAGACTTTCCCCTTGATATGCTGAGTAGAGAAATCAAGCAGAAAGTTGTAAATAAAATTCTGGAGCTCAGAAAAGAGGACTGGCATGTTGTTGCCTTGTTTGACCGAAAGCCCTCTTTATGGGTGACAACTCCTAGGAAGACAGGAAGGGTCAGTAGAGGGTCCCAAGGAACGGCCATCTGTAGGAGTGAAGGACAAGCAAAGATCACTGAGGAGCTCTTGGAGAGGTAGGAAGAAAATCGTGACAATGTGGCGTCCTTGAAGCTTACAGATAAAACCATTCCAAGAGGCAATGTTAGCATTTCTTTGCATATTAAGGAAGAACACCTATTTTAGTGTTTATTGTGCATTTATTAGTGCCATTTATTAATGCCTATTTACATATCATATAATTCATCCATTAATCGAGGGATTTTTTTAAAAGTAAATAACCAAGTAGTGCAATTGTCATCATAAATAAGTGCAGGACGTTTTCATCACCCAAATAAAATCCTTCACGCAGCCATTGTGTTTCTGTTTTTGTGAAGTATCTTAATGCCTACTGCCCTTCTTTTTACATTTGAAGTAGCTTTAGCTCATGGGATATATTAGTTATCTTGGTATTATTACAGCGAAATACCTAAGACAATTATAAAGAGAGATGGTTCATTTCGCTCACAAGTTAAAGACTCAAATCCAAGATCAGGCAGCCCCTCGTTTGTGCTCTGATGGGGGCAGCAGCTGGTGTTGGCGGAAGCACATGTCAGACCTCGTGACTCTACCTGAAGCAGGAAGCAGAGAGAGAGGAGGAGGCCAGGGCACTGGCACCAGGGATCTAAGAAGATTTCCTATTCCTTCTGTCCACACACTGCGAGGGAGAAGCTGTCAGTTGCAATCAAAGTATATGGATGGTTCTTAGACTTTAGTTAAAATATAGGATAGACAGACTGATATTCAGAACAAAAGTCTGGGAGTCATCACGGTAAGGAGTCCAAGGAGCAGAGACGGTGCCCAAAGGCCTGAGCTGGACCACTGGCTTGTGAGTCAGTGGCCTTGCACAGAAGTTACCCTCTCTGAAGTCCAGATTCCTCATCTGTGAAAGGCAGTGATAAGCATCTATCTCATGGGATTGGCATGAGCATAAAAAACATGGAGACGTTCTTGGCAGGGTGAGAAGCTACAGTAATACTGAATAGCGTTGAGGTGAAATGTCTAGTTTTCCCTTGGCTTGGAAGTGTTCATATTAATTGCAAGCAAAGTAAATAATATGATTCAGCTAATCTTAAGATGCCAAAGATTGTCAGATACATCATTATTTTATTTTTCACTAGGGAAAATGCTCCTAATATTATCATCAAGCATAAAATGTAACCTGATTTCTGAGATGTCAAAATCTGAACAAATCTCGATTTTTATAGATGAAATATAGTAAGTAGAGAAAATATCAAAAATTTAGACTGATTTAAGAAGAAGACCATTGAGAATTAGTGATAACTCAGATGCTTAGAGTCTTTTTAAAAGGGATATGGTTTGTAATTTCTGAATTGTGATAGCTGAAATTGATTATCAGGCCACTAGAGTAATTGCCTTAATGAATAGATAATTGATTTACATTTGGAACATTTTATCAGAGTCAGAAAACACTAATTGCTTGCCAGTTATAACTCTGAGCCATTTGGCCTCAGCCGGACTCTGAGTTGTCCTCTGATTTAGCTCTTTGGGGACCCTGTTGAATTTTCCACAGGAGATATTTCAAGTACTTCTCACACTCCTCTGGCTTCTATCCTGCGTCCATGGCTAACCAATGATTTCTCCTCTCATACTTGGATGTGAGCAACTGTACTTTCCTTGATCTTCATCCCAGCATGCCTTTCCTTCTATTTTAATTAAAAATGTCTCTTTTCTCTTCCAAGATTAAAATTACACCCAAATTCCTTTCCAATATTTTCTTTTTTTTTATTTTTTTTTTTTTTTTTTTTTTGGGAGATTTTGCTTTATCTACTTTCTTCTCTTAACTTTCCATACTAGCTTTTTCTGTTTTGCTTGCTAATGAGCTAAAATTTTCTTAATTTAAAAAATTCTCTTTTAGCTTGTTATTGTTGAATATTGATGTGGATGAAAGTATAAGCCATAAAAAAAAAAAAAACATTATACAAGTTCAAATCCTAGCTGATCTTTCCAAGGTGGGTATATTGTGAAAATTATTTAACAATTTAACAATCTGTTTTTTTATTATTTTCACACAGAAATTAGGACATAATAGTTGTGTTTGTGTCATTGAATTAAGATATATTTGATATATCTATGCTGCACTTGGGACATGTCATGTGACCACAAAACAGACAAGAGAGGTTAAATTGTAGCAGCTAAAATTTAGGAACCTGAAGTTGACCTCAAAGAGTAAAGAAACCAGTGTTAATAAGGGAAGGTGAGAGCCGTCTCAGTTGCCAAGACTTGGAAATAAGTGGTTGAAACTTTGAGAAATCATTAAACTGGTTTGCCCTGCTGGTATTCTCAGTAGTGCTATCTAGGAAAAATATTTTGTACTCGTTAGGTTAAAAGTGATATATTTTGCATACCTTCTTGTTTGCAGAACTGGGTCAGGTGAAAGAACAATTTCCAAATGTTCCCCATACAAAAGCAACAATTATTATTTTAAGCATAAAATCTTTTATTTTCCATTAACAATCTTTGGGTATACTCTTTGAATATATAGGAAAAGGATGATGCATTTATTGTATAAACTTTTGAAAACATGGTAAAGATAATAAAAATCTCCCATAATACCACTGTTAATTGGCACTGTTAATATTTTGTTAAGTATTTTTCTGGAGCACTGATTATTGGTTTCAACTTGCTTGGAAATTGAAGCAGGCATGAGTCTTGATTCATGACAGCACGGGCTTTTGGAAACCATTTTGGTTTATAACAAACATCTTTTCTTTTCACCTTTGCAGAGTTATTCATTCATTCTAAAACAAATAAAGCAGACCATTCTTCCTTGAGGCGGACTATAATCTTATAAATGATGTAGCATTTTAGAAGGACCTAGATATTATGGAGAGAAATAAGAAAAAAGGGGATAAATACTACTAGAAAAGGCGTGGTAAGGTAAGGCTCAAAGAAATGATATTTTGGCAGAAAGTTGAAGGAGGTGAGGAAGTGAGTCATAGCTTCCAGTAAGTGCAAAGGACCTAAGGTTAAAAAATGCCTGGTAGGATGTGTGAGCAGTGAGGAGGCAATCCAGGCAGGTGCAGCAAGATTAAAGGGGGTAACAAAAGTCCATGAGTTTGTGTCATAATGGAGAGCAAGGAAGATCATGTAGGGCTTTGTAGGTCATTGAAAGGAAGGACTTTGGATTTTGGAGCAAAGACATCATGGAGTTCTTATCAGAAGCATGCCATAAACTGTTGTTTTTAAGGGATTACTCTGGATGGTTAATATTAGACTGAAAAGGGAGGGCATGATATTGGGCAACTGTCAACAATCTAGGTAAGAGATGATATGATTTTGGCTTTGTGGTATCAGCAAAAAGTGATCAGGTTTGAGGTATATTTTTGAGGATAGAGTCAACAGGATTGTTGATAGATTAGATGTGAAGTATGAGGGATAAAAAAAGAGATCAAGACGATTTGGAAATATTTCAACTTGTCAGCTATACACATGGGGTTGCCCTGAAAAGAAATGGGAAGCACATTTGTTGAGGAAGAGGAATAACTCAACTTTTGTCATATTGAGCTTTCAGAGTCCGTTAGATCAGTGGAGCTATTCAGCATGCAATCGACTATTCCAGCGTAGAGTTTGTGAGCAGCCACAGGTGGAGGTTATCAGGATAAAAGGTGTTCAAAACCTCCAATGAAATCAGACAGTGCGCAAATGAACAAGGGGGTAAGTGAAGAATGAGAAAATAGAGGCAAGGGCTGAGGATTGGGGACTTCCAATGTGGAGTGGCTGGAGGGAAGAAAATGGAGATAGAGAAGGATTGACAGGTCTGTGGGTGGAACACTGGGAAAGATGAGGTAGGGAGGTGCTGGTGGGGAGAGAAGAACTACGTCAGCTAAGGCTGACAGGCCCAGCAAGTGGAGGAGAGAAAGTCACCCAGAGGAGTAAGCAGCATGTCTGCCAATGGTGACCTTTATAGGAACATTTGGATGCAGTGGTGGGAGTGAAAGACTAATGTGTGGATTTAAAAGAGGATGGGAGATGATGAATTGTGAAAGTCAATTACAGCTAAGTCTCTGGAGGAATTGTGTTATAAATAGAATTGTGCTATAAATAAGATATGGAAGTCATTAATTTCAAGATGTTATCAATATGTTAACATCAATATGGTATTTTTTAAGTGGGAGAAATAGCGGCAAGCTTTATGCAAACCAAATGATCTAGTAAACATGAAAAATGAGGCAAAAAAGAGCAAAACAGTTAGTAGAATAGTATCTGTGAGTGAGCAGGAAAGCACGAACTCTGGCATCCAAATGGAAGAGACTGGTTTAATATAAGTACAAGCAACCTTGAAAACCAGGCGCGAAGGTAGAGTATGCTGTCGATCTCGAAGTAGGTAGAAAAGATGACGGAAGCTCTGATTGTTATTATTTCTCAGTGATGTAGGAAGTGAAGTAATCCGGGAAGAATGAAGATGGAGTTTCACAATCATCCTCCAGAGGCGTAGGAGGAGGATGGAGTAAGGATATATAGTTTGTTTGTCTTGAGCAGAAAAGACATCCTGAGGGTATGGACATAAACCCAAGGTGATACCTGATTTTCTTTGGCCATTCTTGGCTTTTTCAAAAACTAGGCTGAGGTTACCTTTAACCAAGGCTTAATTTTTGACAAATGAGTAAAATAAAAGCAATGTAATTATAAGTAATATGAAAGAGAAAGGGAGTTTAATTTATATTTAAAGAAGAGATGAGGTCTTGGTAGGGTCAGAGCCAGGGAACTATAGTCATGTTGAGGTCAGAGGGTGGGATTATTGGAATTGAGATTTTAAAGTGGTGTATTTTTCGGTAATAACAGACTCAATTTAGGCAAGTGCCAGCAACATAGGATTATTAAATGGAAATTGCTGGAAACTTAACTTCTTTAATTCTAGTCCACAGATATGTGGGTTTTTACACACACTAATTATTTCTGGCCTGAAAAAAGAATGCCTTGCACTGCTCCAAAATGGGGGGCTTTCTTCCCTGGAAAGTAAATTCCACACAAGGAGAAAAGACAGGTAATCATTATCCACCCCCCCAGGTATGTACCCCTCTGTGTCCAAATGTAATGAGTTCTAACTTCAAAAGTCATTAAAATAGGAACCTTAAAATTCAAAGAATACCACCAATTTCTTCCAATGAAGAAAGAAAAGCAAGAGTTATACTTTCTGATATTTGCTATTTAATTGAAAAGCCTGAACACTGTGTAGCAGGTGAACTCAATGCATTTTGGAGTCTAGAGGCGCAGCAGCTCACAGGTGTGGAGTCTGCGCCGCCACCCTAATGCCTTCTTCCTTTTCCCACCCAATTTTTCCCCTCTCTTCTCCCCCCGACCCTTGTCTCCTTTATTTCTCCTTTATTTCTAAACGTATGTCTTTTATCCAAACACCACCCTTCATTAACATGGACAATAAATGCCCTTTTTTTACTCCTCCTGAGCAGCTGTAATGGTGGAGAAGAGAGGTGAATGAGAAGACCGGCCCCTGCGACTTGTCCTTGTAGGAAACTGAACGTGTCCTGCATAGGTCCAGCCGCTGGTATGGAAGCTACTTCTGTCCAGCGCTTTGTGTTCCCTGCTGGAAGGCACAGTTGCCTGGAGAGTTTAAGTTGTATTTAGTGCCATCATAGAATTGGCAAATAAAATGGGATTTTAATTTTCAGAGTTAGAAATCCTGCCTTACCTCCAGGCTTGTCTTATAGTAACAGCAACGAAACATCAACACTACCTTAGCAGGGCGATTTAAATGCTCTGGGCTGGGACAGCTGTCAGTATTCTCAGAACACAGCTTCAAGGATTTATTTTCGAATGACCTTGAAAATCAATATTAATGTGTAATTTTCTCAGATGAGCTGAAATTAAGAAAATTACCCAAGCATAAAGATAACATTTGGTTTGAACTAAGCTTGAAAAAAACCACTCTGGGTTTAAGTTTATTTAATTTTTGTTTGTTGTTTTTGCTTTTTCCTGGTATTTCATCTGAGGTCTTTTAAAAAATTAAGTTTTCATATTTTCCCTTGAGTATCTGAGGTATCTTAATTATATCTAGAGCTTGATTTATGAATATGGAAAATATACTCAATAGATAATAGCGATGTATACAAAGTTAAGGAAATTATATGTGAAAAGCTCTATAAGAGAAATTTATTTTCCATGGTCCACAATTTAAAATATTGAGATATAGTTTGCTTATGACACAATGTGTGGATCTGAAGTGTGACACTGAGGGATTTTGCCCCTTGTATTTGTGTGAATAACCATTACAGAAAACGAAGTTTCCAACACACAAGCAATCACATTCATGCTCCTTTCTTGTCAATTCTCATTTTGTCCAAATCTAAGCTCCATGCTGACTGGTCCTGACGTTTACAACTATAGAGTTATTTTTGCTTGTTTTTAGAAGTCAGGTAAAGGGGGTCAAAGGTATGTATTTTTGGAGTGCATGTCTTTACCAGCATAAGTGATAGATTCCTTTATTGCTGCCTACCAGGGTTGAGAAGAGCCATATTTCTATTTCCTTAGAATCATTTCCTGGAATTTAGTTCTTTCTTCATTTTCAAATCACTTTGGGTAGGAAATAGTGTAATTTTTATTACTAGTATGACTTGCTTTGGTTATTAGCGGAAGAGCAGTAGTATCTTGCAGTTTTCTGCCCTGATTCAAAGCAAAACTCCTCTCTTGACCTGCTTCTTAAAACTATATATACCTTTGGGTAATTTTAAACAGATAAGCTCCACACTTACCAACATAAAATTTCCTTTAAGTTTTCCATATTTTCAGTGGAATTTTTATTTAAGTCTGTATATATATATGGGATTGAACCTGTGCTAGGTAAGTACTTTACCACCAAGTTACATTCTCAGTCCTTTTTATTTCATTTTTTAAAATTTTGAGACAGGATCTCACTAAATTGCCCAGGCCGGCCTCAAACTTGTGATTCTCCTGCCTCTGTCTGCAGAGTAGTTGTAGATATTTGATTTTTATAAAAGCTAATAACCTGATAAACTTGATAATATTTTGCTAATGTGATTAATGTTGGGCAAAAAAGAGAGTAGCACATAGTCATGTACCAACTTCTTACTGGAAATGAAAACAAAAAGGTATTTTCTTTTTCCCTCTAAGCTAAGAAAGAGAGTAAAAACTTTATCAGCTGCATATTAAGAAAAACTAAGCAGAAAAAATCCTAAGTGTTCTGTGGAGTTATTGTCTAAGTCCTTATACTTAATCCCCATTTGATGATAGAGTTAAAATTTCTGTTTTGATTTCTAATAGATGGAATTTGTAAATTGATTATAGTGCCATTACTGTAGCCCAAGATAGATTGTATCTAAAATACAGATGTCTTTTCCCTGGCAAGGTTTTATTTGCTTTACAGAGTATAGAGGTGAAGGGGCAAGGATATCAGAGTACAGTGAATACCTAAATTGCTATTTTGTGTATTTGTTTTCAGAATTTTTATTTTGTTCAAATATTTAGAAACTATGGTTGGTAGCATTTGTCAAATGTAATTTTAACAATGTGTGGAAACTGAAAAAGAGTTGACAATTATTTGGTCAAACAAAGTTATTTCATTATTTTAAGATGTTCTAATGCAGAGACTCTGAAAATATAGTGGCTCACTTGAGAAAGAAGATTTTGATTCCTCATGCACCATCTGTCTGGTATAGGCTGCTGGGGAAACTACTTCCTGAGGGACTTGGCTTCCATCCATTTTATTTTTCTACCAAATTGCGTCATTCTCCACGTCTGCATGGTCAAAGTTGGACATTGATTTATCCATATTTATGCACATGATGTGGGGAAAAAAGGAGCCTAGGACCAGGCATTTTCTCCTAAGTAAACAACTCATAAATTGTGCATAGATTTTTGTCACTTGTATTCTATTGCAAAAGAAGCTGAAAATGTAGTCCCTAGCAAGATGCGTGTGATTTCAGCCACAACTAAAGGAAAAAAGTCTATTAGCACGAGAAAGAAGAAAGTTGACAAAGGGTCAGCTGGAAGTCCTCATCTCACTGTCTAAACTGGCAACCCGGGTTGTCCCGTCTCTATATAGAGTGCGTTTCTCAGAATTCTTGAAAGAGGGCTGGAAGTCATTGCATTCAAACCCCTGAGAGAGATAAATATCTATCTTCTTCTTTAGCTTTTTGAGAAGAGAGAATTTAGAGCTCTTCCTGATTGTCTTCTTTGGTGTCCTGAAACACTAAATCATGTAGTTCTTTACACTGCCTGGGCCATAGCAGGCGCCTGATTTAAAATGATGTTAAATGAATGTGTCATGTATGTATTGGGCTTTTAGGACATTGCTAGTTAGTTAGAAAGTTAGTTAGAAATTCAGTAAATATTTCTTGAAAATTGAATAAATGGCTGATTAATCGAGTCCTCAATTACTAAGTATAAATGAGATTTGCACTGAAAAATGATGAACTGAACACAAGGATTTATTTCTTCCACCTCCAGAGACAGACTGAAAAAGATAGAATACAAATCAAGTACGATCCTGGAAAAAGTGTAGCTGGGCGCAACCTTCACCAAACAAGATATTTAAAAAAAATTTCTTGGATGATGAAATATAGAACACAGCATAGCAGACAGATCATGGATTTGAAAGCTTGGAAAAGGAGGCAGACCACAGGAATTCAAGTCTGAGAGACTGTGAGGATGGTGAGATATTAGAATGAGAATAAGGCAGAAAATGGAGTGACAGATTTAAAGTCTGTGTATCACAGTTTTACCTAAACCCCTTTCTTCTGGCGCCCTCCAAGAGAAAAGCAAATCAGCTCTTTTCCAACTGTTTAACCCACTTCCCCAAACTGATGTTTTTGTTAAAGAAACTGAATCAAATGTACAGCAGGTGATGTGGAGCAAGCCTGATGCCCCAGAGCAAAGCTGTCACACCTTGTCATCTAAGCCCTCAAGAATGAGGCCACTTGCTTCTCAGAGGCGGGGAACCTGCAAAACACACGTGGAAAATACTGCTGGAAGAATTAAAGCATTTTAAATAAATGGTTGATTCTTTTAAATGGATTAAAGAGAGAAAGTAAGGGAGCTCTCGACCTTATGGACTGAATAGCTTCCCTCCAAAATTTCTACGTTGAACACCTAGCCACTATTGTGACTGTATTTGTAGGTAAGATATTTAGGAGGTAAGTTAAGGTTAAATAGGTCACAGAAACAACTTAATCCCACAGGACTACGGCTTTATAAGAATAAGAAACATTTTCTCTGTCTTCTTTTTCTCTCTTTATTTCACTCTCTTCTTTCTCCCCTTCCATCCTTCCTTCCTTCCTTCCTTCCTTCCTTCCTTCCTTCCTTCCTTCCTTCCTTCCTTCTTTCCTTCCTACCTTCCTTTTGGTACTGGGGATTGCACCACTGAGCTATGTATATCCCTAGGCCTTTTTATTTTTTAAAAATTTGGGATAAAGTCTCACTAAGTTGCTTATGTGGGACTTTGTAATCCTGCCTTAGACTCCCTAATGCTGGGATGGCAAGCATGTACCACTGTGTTTCTCTCTCTCTCTCTCTCTCTCTCTCGTAAGGACACAGTGAGAGGTCAGCCATCTACCAGCTAGGAGGAGGGCCCTTTCCCAACCCTGACCATGCTGATCCTGGACCTTCAACCTCAAGAACTGTGAAACAATAAATTTCTCTTATTTTAGCCATCAATATATGGTATTTTGTTATGGAAGCTCAAGCTGATTAATATATTTTTCATGATAAACCCCTTTTCTGCCACTTGATTTTTAATATTTTGGGAAATGTCTACATTACTTTGAAAAACCACATCAAAACAGCAACAACAAAAAGAAACAAATGAGAACTTCAAGATGGTATAGACAGATTGGCTCTCCTTTTTATAGTTGAAGAAAAGTTCTGTATTGGTCCATTTCTTGTTACTATAACAAAATACCAGAAGCTGGTTACTTATAAGGAAAATAGATTTATTTAGCTCAGTTTTGGGTGCAGAAAGTCTAAGGTGAGGCCCCTTGTCTGGCTTATGACATGGTAGAGAAGTAGAAAGGGAAAAAGCCTTATATGAAGGAGGCAAATTGAGTGGTGTTTCTCACTGCATAATAACCCACTTTTGTGAGAACCAACTCACTGCATGAGAACAGCATTAACTCTTTTCATGATCAGCAACCCCCAGGATCCAAGCACCTTCCCCCAGGCCTCACCTCTTAGAAGTTTTGTGACCTCCCAACATCACCACCCTGGAGACCAAGCTTCTAGTGCATGAGTCATTGCGGGAAGGACTCGAACCATATCCAAGCCATGCTAAGTCCTAAGAACAAAAGGATTTTCCCAGGGTGGCCTAATCTGAAACATTCTGAATTGGAAACTACAACTTTAAAATTCCAAGTCTAAGACTTCAGGTATATATTCTTTTATAACTTACATTTTAAACATATTTACCAGTTCAAATATTTTGACTAGTTTGGAAACTTACTCCATATTCTGATTTAAGGTTTCCCAGAGATATATGTGCGAATATTTTGAGAGTATAAAATGGAATTAATGATCTATATGGATTGCTTACACAGGGAAAATAGTGTGAAATACATACATCATACATTCATTTCAAAGAATTTAAATATCCTGAGCATCTTTCATGTTTAAAGTTTTGATAAATTGCCTCATTTATTGAAAAATTATGGAAAGGCTGGTATTGTAGGTGTCTTATATATTATCAGTGTAAAATTGGTAATCACCCCAACCTTCCTACACCTCAATTTCTCTATCTGTAACATTTGGAAAAAGCTTACAAACATTACCAAGGTGTGATGGACAAAAGAATTACACATTATTGCAGATAAATATACTTTATATGACTATAAAGCATGAGACAGGAGTATCTATAGATATAGCTGCTTTAACATTTCACAATTATGTTCAAACTATTGACAATAACCCTTGCTGACTCTGTTAGGGGTCCCACCAATTGTTTTCACCAAATGTATTAGGTATTCTTTTTGAATTGTGGATGCAAAGCCTCACATATCAGTTTAGAGAGCGTACTTCAAACCTTAGAACAAATGGTTTCTAAGATCGCTACTCTTACTCTCGATGGGGGGCCTTGGCGGGGAAAATTTTGGAAAGCTAGAAATGACTAGAGAAGAGGACTTTTTCCCCCTTTAGGAAAGGAATTATTTTGGATGAGGTACCTATTATTATTGGCTTTTTGAAAGTTGACTTCAACCTTTCCCCTGCCTTGACAAGTCATTAATTTTACATATCAATCTATTTCCCCCTTGGATCTATTAAGGATATTTTGGGAAACAGACCAGGATTTTGAGAGTATTTTAGTAATGTAGAACTCCTGGTATTCCCCTGATTGATCTTATACCCTACTTGCTAATTGTTTAATTCAGAATAGATTCTTAGTAAAATAATTAAAATGGGTTTAGCCTTATGCAAATCTTATTTTTTTCTCTCTAGTGTTAATTTCGAGGAATCATTATTTCTCTTTTACACTATACAAACTCTCTTAAAATTAATAACTTTTTATAACATTTATATGATGATTTTAACACTTTGTGACATACAAGTATTAGTCACTATTAATTATTTGCCTGTTTAAAGTAATAGTTCTCCAGCCAATCATCTCCAATTGTCACAGAAAATGCTCATAATCTTTCCCTGTGTTAGTTTTTCCATCTCCTGAAACACCTGATGCCCGACCAACTGCAGACCCACCGACCTGCAGCAGCTGTGTGATCCGGTCTCTCCTCTGCACACCTATTTTCTCTCAGCACACAGCAGACTGCTTTTCAGTGGTGTTGCTTGAGTCCATCTCTTTGAGCCACCAATTTCCTGCTTTAAAGTTATATATGATCCATTCCCACGTATTCCCTTGGGGATTGAATGGATTTATGCGGCTGACTTCATTTTTAAAACTGTGAAAAAAGCAACAAAGATTAGCATCTCTAGTAAAATGAACTGTCTATTTACATCTTCCATAGGATTGGCAATTTCCTACCATGCCTCACAGTCATCAACATACAGAGCATATTGGCTTGCAGCCTAGTGCAATAGCTAAGAACAAGTACTTCGTCTGTCCAAATGTATGACCTCAGAAATAATGAAAGCCTCTAAGCATTAGGTACCTTATTTGTGATCTCTGTGTAGTGATATCAATATCTCATAGGATAGTTTTGAAAAGAGACACAATAGGGCTGGTGAGATGGCTCAGCGGCGTAAGTGCCTGCCTTGCAAGTGCGAGGGGCCAAGTTTGACTCCCGGAACCCACATACGAAAAAGGGGCCGGTGATGTCGCTCAGTGGCACGGGTGCCTGTTGGCGCGCGAGGTCCTGAGGTCGACACCCCCCCGGTACCCACAAAAAAAAAAAAAAAAAAAAAAAAAAAAGGAAAAGAGACGCAATAAAGAATCCAGGGTGCTTGGTGTTTTGCCTCACTCATAGCACCCAGGAAATGATGCGTATTCTTGTTAGAGGTCTTGTGCTTACAAGAACTTCCAAAAATCTATGTTTGTAAGGTAAGATGAGCACTGCCCAGAAGAGTCTTAGCCAACCTTACTAGTGGCTAGTAAGGGAGTTCCTAATTAAAATATTAACTAGTGGGAGTTCCTAATTAAAATATTAACCAAAATGCTTAATATGCTTCATTGATGAAATCGCTAGTAAATCTGTGGCACAAACAGTTGAGCTCCCAATATGTGTGTGGTATTGCAAAGTAAATACAAATGAAGCCCTCGCTCTCCAGGGGCTCACAATCTAGAAGAGGAGACAGAATAATAAATAAATTGCAATAGATTGCACATAATACAATAAATACTTACAATTAAAAAATTTATGTTCATGCTAATCTGCACCATAAACAATTACTGTCCTGCTTGTATAGAGAAGAAATTCAGAAAGTCAAAGTCGTCAAACACTTAATGCAAATTGGAGCTCGATTTTAGCTTCAAATCGAATAATCCAATGAATCAGGATTGACAGTTCAACTTATCTTAAATTTTCTATTTGAGGAAGCTCTTGGTTTTTTTTTTTTTTTCTTTTGGATACAAGACAGAAAACCACTGCGTGTATTAAATTGCGTTGCCTTACATGGTTTGGGAACGTGAAGCCAAAGAACATCTACCGGATATTCTACTAAATGTTGTTTATGTGAGCCAACAGAAAGAATTAGTTTGCACATCCATATCAAATGCCCACACTCTCAGCTCCCCAATTCTTTATATAGCTGTCATGAAACAAAGATATGCCTAATTGGCTTTGCCAGCAGTAAGGGATAAGCTGTCTTTTTTTTTTTTTTTTTCATCTTCATTGGCTGCAACTCTCATTCCTGATTTGATACAGAACACTCAGCTTCCTCTAAAAATGGATCCATGTTAAAATGAATCCACGCACAGATGCATTTTTGCTCATACTCTCCAGAAAGCAATGACATGCCAAAAGTCTCTGGTGCCGTGGAAACTTGTGATTTGGGACCCGTGAGTGGCATTTACTTTAGGGGGACAACTGGCTCATGCGGTTGAGGATAGAATGCCACGCCATGTCTGGTATTACATTATGCACCGTCAGAAACCCTGCCACTGATTTATTATTGTTACTTATGCTCTTTACACCACCTAAAGTCTTACATGAAATAGACTCTCAGTTCCTAAATTGTCTTATTAGTAGAAACAGTCCAGACATATTACCATTTGCTATAGAATAATTATAGTCTTTATTGTTAGAATTTTTCCAACATTTTTGAAAAGCCACTTATCTTTTACTTTTACTTCTTCTGTTCTCACAGGTTTATCTATAGAACCCAAAATTTAATAACAGAGCAAGACAGGTAAAAAACATGTAGTTCTATTGCTTTTTGCATGATAACATGAAGTTTGACTTAATCTTTAAAATATATAAAACAGACAGTGTCTTGGTTACTTTTCTCTCGCTGCTGAGACAAAATTCCCGACACCCAAAATTAAGGAAGGAAAGATTTATTTAGCTCATAGCGTTTGGAGGTTTCAGTGCATAATCAGCTAGCTTCAAGGCAAGGTGGCATGGCTGAGGGGCAACTCTTCAAGGCAGCAGAAGATAGCAAAGGCAACAAGAGCAAAAAAGCGGGGGCAAGCCTCTTTTCCTCCTTTATATTGTAAGCAGGCTACCCCACTCGGGCGGGGGGGAGGCTGTAGCTCTCACACCTTCTCTCTGACCTCCTCTTGCACTGGATGAAGATGTTTACAAAGAGGGGACCCTGGCCCCATGCTGAGTTGCTTAGTTATGGTTCTAAACTTCTCAAGTTGACACAATGTATCAACCATAACAGATAGTTAAATTGCATCTTTGGAAATCTTTTCATGCAAGTGATGGATAATATTATTGTTGTCACAAATGAATGGAGAACAATAGACTTTTAAATGAATTTTAAAGCTTGTTACTTAAATTTGTTTTCGGCCTCTAAATTTATTTACAGAAGTTTGTATGTGGTAGAGAAGGAAAAAAAAAATAGGAAGACTTGGTCTTCAGAAGACTGCATTGTGCTGAGAACATGGCATTCGCTATGTGTTTCTTCACTTGGTTGCATTTTAGCCAACGTTTCCTTTTTTTCTTCTTGGGATGTTCCATGACAATATATTTGTCTGTTAGGACTCTGTTGGTTCCAAGAGACGCGCACCTAAATCCAAGCTTTTCCAGGCAAAAGGCTTTGTTTATTGACTCACGTAATGCCCAGTGTATAGGGCTGAATTCACGTGAGGCTTGAGTTAAACACTCGGCATCCTTCTTTTCCTTTTCAGTCACTGGGCTCAGATTCCACTTGCATGCATACATGTTGTCCCCTGAAGGTGTTGTCTCCTGAGGGTATTAAAAGTCTGCCCCAACTCCATGCTTTATCAATTCAAGTCCAACTAAATAGAGCAAGAGTCTCTGTCCCTGAAGTTCCAGCCAGCCGGAGTCCATGTTTCTGCTTGGTTTTGATGGACTCGTGCACTGTTTCTTGAGCCACTCATTGCCACCAGGCTAATGGTTAGTGTTTTCCATTTTTTCCATTTTGGAGTGAAAGTAGTGTTCACTTGATGCAGTTGGGTTAGCAATGATCAGAAAGTAAATCCCCAGGTAAAGTTCTAGAACTAATACTGAAAACAACGGAAGTGCACACAGGGCTCAAAAGCAAGCAAACATAAAAATGTCCTCTACCAAAAGAACACTGTGGTGTTCCTGCCAGTGACAATTTAGGCTACAGAAGAAATGATTGTGCTGAAGGATGATTAGGTGTGGGTGCCAGTTGGGGCACCTGACCTTTCCAATGTATGTATCTAATAGTTCCAGAATTTAATTCACCACCTGCTACGTCACTATCTTTAGGCTATAATTCTGGTCTACAACAGCATTCTCAGTACAGAATCCTGTCTGCAGAGCATGCTATGTGGAAATCAGCTTCCTTTTCTTCTTCTTCTTTTTTTTTTTTTGTGGGTACCGGGGGTCGAACTCAGGACCTCGCGCTCCAGCAGGTGCCCGTGCCACTGAGCGATATCACTGGCCCGTTTTTCGTATGTGGGTTCTGGTAGTCGAACTCAGGACCTCATGCTTGCCAGGCAGGCACTTATGCTGCTGAGCCATCTCACCGGCCCTCCTTTCTTTCTTCCTTCCCTTTTGCTGTTTACTTTCTCTTTAAGTTCCCAGAGGGGTGCTCTTTTTTTTCACATTTCATATTTAGTGCTCAGGTAACTAATACTCTTGTTCCTCAGGGCCTAGTGAGAATTCATATACCCTTTCACAGAGGATATGCTTTTGAAATGTTGTCTCTAATTATGGAAAGAATTGATAAACCAATGTTAACATCAGCAAGAACATTATGTAGAATAGAAATTTCTTTCCAGGGTCAGTGAAAATCTTTTACCATACATACACACAATATTTAAATGTAAAGCCCCATCTAACCCTAACCCTAACCCTAAGAAAGAGGGTCCTATTGAATGAGGTTAAATACAGGTCACATTTAAGAGGATTCCGGAAAACTTAATTTGAAGTCATCCCTCCACCTTCATGTCTCTTTCAAAAGATTACTGGAGTGACATTGTAATTTCTAGTTTCACTTGGTTGCTCCTTGCCTTAGTCACTTTCTCATTACTGAGACTCAATGCCCGACACCCGTACCTTAAAGGAATAGAGGTTTATTTTGGCTCACGGTTCAGTCCGTAGTTGGCTGCCTCCAAGGCAGAATGTCATGGCACAGAAGCATGTTGGAAGAGAGTTGCCCACAGAATGGCAGACAGCAAGCAGAGAGTCAAAGAAGGAGCTGAGGAGAGAGATACATCCTTCCACGCCATGCCTCTACCTTTTCTGACAAGACCCTATTTCCTAACCACAAGTCAACTCTAAGCCCCCATAATCCAAGCTCCTTCCAAATGCATGAGGCTTTGGGGACTACTTTAGATCTAAACTTTGACACTAGTATCTTACCATACATTCACACAATATGTCCACAGCAAATCACTAGCATTGTGCTGTCTGATACAGGGACATATGGCTATTTACATTAAATAAAATTTAAAAATTCAGCTCCGCAGTCTCACTAATCATAATTCAAATGCTAAACACCCACTTGTGACCAGTGGCTCCAGTATTGGGCAGCCCAGAATAGAACATTTCTGTAATCTCTGAAACATCTATTGGACAATTCTGCACTAGAAGTTGGAGAATCCAACTCTAGAATGAATGCGATGCTGTAAACAAGACATGACCACTTCTGGAAATTTTAGGGTAGCGCCATTTCCCTGAGGAAAGATGCATAGTTACAGAAGGTGCATAACCATTTACTAAGCCACAGTGTCACTAAGCTATGTGAGGTTTCTCTGGAGAGTGTCTTTTCCTGGTTATACATATTATGCCTGCCACTCATCACCACACCTCAGCAAGATGCGTGCATAGAGTTTACTTGTTCATTTTAGTTGTTGGCTGCGACATTCGTTTGGGTACTCCTGTTACATGTTATTTACTAAAATATTTAAGTAACGTACAATACCCCTTTATGTATCTGGGAATCTTATGTGGTGATTACATGTATTGTAACAATGTTAAAAATCAAGAATTAAAAATGGTAGTAGCCAAATAACAATGCAGACAAGAACAAAAACAAGGAAACGTGTCAATCAACCAAACAACTGAACACGTTTCTATGAAACACTCTATCTATAAAACAATATATGGGTCCTGGTGACCTGTGGGTCTCTGTCTGCATTATGGCTACTATAGCTTTAACGTTAGCCACAATTAGCCCTTGTTTTATTAGAGCCTATTAATTTCAACATCTTGGAGGGCAGAGTATACAAATGTCCTGGGTGACACTTAGCTGCTTCCAATTTAGCTCTGGAGTCCCTTCCCAGTATGTAAATGTCACTGTCTTACGCATGGCACTTGAGAATGCTTCCTGAGCACAGGAGTTGTGTAACTCAGTCCGTCTTACCCTCTGGACTCACTTCAATGTGGACAGGACCTTTGTGGTGATAAGTGCGTGGCACACTTCTCAATGCCTCCCTGTGACCTAGACACGGTTTAGATTGTGGTGTCACATGACCTCCAGTGCCATGCTGCTAGAGTCACATGAGTCTTTAATATTTCTGTCTCCAAGAGCTGGCGTGACAAGCATACATTTGGCCTTAGCATGTGGCTATGTGAGATCACTGGCCCGGATGAGGACATAGAATGAATTCTCTCAAGTTTCTGAAAGGATGGGTGAAGTATTGGTTACAAGTTAAGGTTAATGTCCTCAGCAAGATTTTGCCTCACGCTGGGTAAATGCTTAGTCAAAAAAGCAATTTGGAGATCAGCCAGCACTTCAGTGCCACTGAGAAGTTGATCAGCTGTGAACTGGATAATCTCAGTGGTGGATACTGGCTATTTGAGGGACCCAGTAATTAGTATTCTTCTTCCCCCTCCAGAGATTGGAACCAGTGGAGGAAGGGCACTGGGGATAAACCTATCTTCATGATTCTTATTTGTGTGTGTGTGTGTGTGTCTGTGTGTGTGCTGACAGTGACTGAACTTAGGGCCTTCCCACTGAGCTACATCCCCAGCCCTTTTATTTTTCATTTGAGACAGGGTCTTGCTAAGTCACTAGGTTGCCCACCCTGGGCTCAAACTTGCGATCCTCCTGCCTCTTCCTCCCAGAGTGCTGGTATTATAGGCATGCACCACCATGCCTCGCTCTCTATGATTCTTGGTAAAGCTGATGGACGATGGTCTTCAGGTTGTAGACAGCTTCTTCCATGACTGCCAGTGATACCCACTTCCTGGTATTCACACCCTACCCTGGGGTGTGGGTAAGACCTAGTAATTTGCTTCTAACCAATAGATTAAGGCAGCTGTGATAGGATCTCACTTCTGTGACTATGTTACATAAGAAGGTAGCTTCCATCTTGCTATTAGTCTCTACTGGCTCTTTCCCTTACTGGCTTTGAGGATGCAAGCTGCCATGTAGAAATGTTTGAGTGGCAAGAGACTGAGGGGAGCTCCTGGCCAACACCCATAAAGAGCTAAGGCCCAGCCCAATATCCTGCAAGGTACTGACCCTGCCAAGAGCCACATGAGCTTAGAAGTAGATCTTTCTCCAGTTGGGCCTTCAGTGAAAACCTCAGCAGCGGCTGACACCTTGATTGTGGCCTTAGGGGACACCTTGAACCAGGGACCTGCTGAGCCATGTGAAGACGCCTGATTTACAAAAACTGTGAGATAATAAATGTGTGTAGTTTAAGATGCTAAATTTTGGGGGATTTGTTTCTAAACAGTAGATAACTAATAGAGGAGTCTTTGCCTAGCAGATGTATTAATACTTTGCCCTGAAAGTAGAGAAATGCACCTGCCTAGTCTCTTGGTACTCAGCACCTATGTACTTTCTCCTGGGGGTGCTATCCCTGTAAAACTTGCAGCCTGAAGGAGCAGCGAAGAGCGTGAGTTGTCAGGCAGGTGTATTCCAAATCAGCTGAGGAAGAGGAAGGATCAAGCTTTGCCAGGTCAGTTATTTTTTTTTTTTTTTACCAAACTTGCCTGCTGATCAGTCAGTTTTTCCTCCAGAGGAAAAGTGAAGGTTAAAAGGAAGCTAGGACTTTCCAAATATGCCTATGCCGATGAATGAATCGTGTGGTTATCTGTGACCAGGTAAGTAATTCCACCTCCGCGGAGAAGAGTGAGGTTGAAGCAATAGGGCAGGTACGTTTGGGGACAAAAAAAATTCTCACAGCAGCCAGAGTAGTGTGGAAAATAAGCACTTCTCTTTTGCAGTGAGATACTCCCTTTATGAAAGAGCCCCTTCAATAAAAATATCCTTTGTGTTGATTTGAAACGTCGTGTTTAAATTTCTTGTCCTAGTTTTGACTTCTGATATTAAATGGGAAGTCCTGCACTCTGTGGCAGGATTCAGCACTACGGAGAGTTGTCACAGAAGCCCACTTATTCTCAAGGCACTCACACGCTGGGAGGCAGATACATTTGAAAGCAAACAAGTAGGACACATGAGGCAGAAGCTGACCCCTTGAAGTTTAATAAGTAGCATGTTTATTGGGGCGGGTCCTCGGGGTCAACAAGGAAGAAGACGATGCAGGATTGGTCAGAGGAGGACTAGAGCTGTGAGGCAGACCCAGGGAGAAACGTTACCACCAACATTCTCCCCCGGAGTTGACCTCATAAGCGGAAATGGGTGGGCTAAGGTGTTACTGGCTTCTCGGCCATGTGGGCTGCCCCTACCGGGCAAGGATTTGGAAATGGGCTTTTCTTTGCACATGGAGGAGCTCTTCAGGGCTGGCAGCTGAAGGTGGAGTTCTGCCAGCACTCCCAGTAGCTATGGCAACAAGTCCTTCCTTGATGGGGCGGTTTATAAAATAGAATCCTCATTCAGGTTAAGAAGCCACATGGCTGTGACACTGAAAACGTGCCTGGGGCTGATTTGTAAAGCAAGCTGTGTACTGAAGTAAGGAATTTGAACTCCTTGGTTAATGAGACACCTTTGGAAGATTACTCTCTATGGTACCCATGGGCAAGGAAGTTTTTTTGCAGTATGTACAGGGATTCAAACCCAGGAGCCCACGTACACTAAGCAACTGAAACTGTCCTGTCACTGAGCTACGCCCCCAGCCCCATAGGTGGATGAAGAAGGAAGAGGCTGGAGGCACGGGCGCAAATTGAGAGACCAAGAAACTGGTGATGAGGTCCAGAGCAGGGTAGTAGCAGGATGAACACTAAGGAAAGGGTTTCAGAGGGAAGATTTCAGTGATCAGACCAACAGGATTTGGAGATAGGAGAGATATGGGAGGTGAGAATGAAGTTAGGATGAATTTATTTTCCAACTTTAGCTAATGTGCATAGGAAATAGAGGAGTGGAGTTTTTCTGTTGCAAAACCACATTTATTCTAAAGCAAGCATATATGAATATTCTATTAGTGAGGTAATGTTTTATTTTTCATGCGTTCCCTTGCTTCATGTTTTCAGGCATTGAAAATTTGGGTGGGCATGGAAACATTACAGCCCATTAGCTCAGAGCTGATGAAAAGAATAATGCCATCTACCTATTGGGACTTTTTTATTTTCTGGGGCACTTTCCTGAAATTATCTTATTAAACCTCATGGCAACACTATTGTCCTGAAGGTTGTTATTATACAAGTGTACAGATGAGAAAAGAAAAACAGTAGATCTAAGATTAGAATTACAATGATGTCACTTCACAGATCATGCTTTATTCTTATAACCAACTGAGAGTTTCACTGCAAATGTTATGAGTCTTCCATTGGACCTGTTACCTGGGTCATTCCTTCTCTGTGAAGTGAAATTCCTACCTCTGGCCTTCAAAGGGTTAAAGATGAAATACCTGGCCCTGTGGGCAGGTATTTGCTTATGCAAGTAATTTGTGGTATGGAATGCTGATGTGTTGAGAAAAAGAAAGATTTTACACTTTGCCAGGATTTCTCACAGAGAAACAAAACTTTCATTCATATTCTTCTGCGTTTTTAGGACCTGAGTCACGTAGAGTCGAGTGTTACAGTCTCTTTACTCCATCAAGGATAGATAACACTAATGAAGGTTGGAAACAGGATTTTCAGCCCTTTCTCTCCTTTTAAAAACTGTACATTTATTCAATGTTAAATGTTAATTTAAATACCACCTATGGGATATTACGTCTGCTACTCATCTTCTAATATTATATTTTGTGTTTGAATAACACTGTCTTTTATCAGCAGCTTCCTCATGTGGAAACATCCGATCTCTCAATAATGTGGGATTAAGTGACTCAGAGGGTTGACTGAGTTGTCAAATCTCACCCAGCTACTAAGAGAACCAAGTTTCAAATGTGGCACTTCCATTTTCAGGTTCAGTATTTTACAAATTTTTTCATCACATTTAGGGATTTGTAGGCCAAACAGAAATCAAAAGTACATGGCATCCATGCTTTTCTTTTGCTGTTGTTTATTTGCTTGTCTATCAATACACAGACTACTTTAGTTCTATGACCATTAAAAAATAAAGCTTGAGTGAAGTGAAAGTTTTTTCTTTCTTTCTTTCTTGACCTAGAAAAACAAAACAGAAAACAAGAGATAGATTCATTTTTTTTTTTTTTTTATAGTGACATGGGACTGATGACATCCAGTTAACCCAAGGATTTACATAGAGTTTTCATTGTTCTTGTAAAACGTTGTGGACTGCTATGCTATGCTATTGAATTGAGTAACGACATTAGAATTTGGACTTTGAAATAAAGACAAACAGATAAGTCTTGGTGATATACAAAGGCTGGCCTCTTTTGCCTTGGATTTGCAGACAGGGATTTCTGTGTCGTTCTGTGATTAAGGGAGCCAAATGTAGCCAGGAACTGTTTCAGCAATCATAGATTTTTTTTTTTTCCAGTTGGGCCAATCTGCCAGACGGGCAGACAGAAAACTAACAGAAATATTAAATATAGACAGCTTCTATAGTTGAATCTTGTTTTTCCCTCTCTCTGCTGGAAGCCACTATAAAATAGTAGCCTGTATGTAGGTCATTAAAAGCACACACAGATATACACAGCACGTTGTGTATTCGCACTGTTAAATTAAGCCTTTGTGGACTCAATAGCTTGGTGCCAAAACAGTTGTTGCAGATGTCTGAGGTGACTGAAGCAGCCTTTCATTTATGATGTTATACCCAGATACTCTCCGCTGGCTCCCTGTCACACCATGAAGGATTCCATTCTCTGTTGACCCACATACCTTGGGGAATCATTTTAGGAGAAGTACCATTCTTTAGTTTCCAAATTCACACCCTTGAGGTCTCGTAAATTTGATGGATGTGTGCTTGGAGAATTTGATAGAATAGTTGGTTTTATTTCCAGGATTTGATTCTATGCATAGCCAACAAAGATGCAGAATTATGTGCAAATCTTGTCTTGGCCACAAATGCATCAGAAGTGAACTCAGCTTCCGTGACCACAATTTATGTAGAGCAAAACCCTCCCTTCATATTCAGAGAAATGATGATGCAATTGCATTGCAACATGCATATGTGGCTTCCCCAGATGACCTTGGGATAAAAAAGGGCCTTATGTTGCCTGCGTGGCTCCATGATATTCCTTTTCTATGAATATACTTCTACTATTTTCTCATTTTTCTTTTGAAATATATTTTTACCTTTTTTGCTGTGTATTTCTTTGGAAGAAAAGCATTTAGTACAATGCAAAGGAAATTTTTGCTTGGTAAAATTGATCAAATGGATCACTTACAAAGAATATTTTTTCAAATAATTTTATCTAATAAAGAGGAACTGTACAGAGAGAGGCGGGGTGAATCATAGCTCATTTGATTTGATTTCCTCCTTCCTTTCCATCAGTAAAAGTGACAAATGGAATGATGACATATTTGGAAATCTGTGTTCTTTGAAAAGTAAAACTTTTTAATGTTATCAATACCATTTATTGCACATGTTTTTATGTGTGTGGGGAATTATGAATTTTCTGTTTTAGAACGTTTGGATAGCTGAGCTTTTGACCAAACCAGTGAGTGACTCTAAGTGTTAATAGAGAATGTCATCTTCCATCTAGAACTCTTTGCTTCTTGTTGGGGTTACAGGAGTGAGTCCGAATTTTTTTTTAAAAAGTAAAAATTCATTTTCCCTCTTTTTATGTCTAAGAGGTGGAGGGCAAGAAGAAGGATAGAGAAAATTCTCATTCATTCAACAATCCATGCCCCAGAAAAGATGAGCACAGATAATGATTTCTGCATAATTATACATTGGCAATGCTTCTCAACTATTATTTGTCTAACTTCTCAACCTAGACTTTTCATTGTTTCACATAGCTACTCATTTCTACCCAAAAGTGTACTCAAAGCCTAATTGTAACCTGCACATGTGAGAAAACAGCAATTTCAGTCTTTCTCTTTGATATGGGAAATTTCCTCTGCAGACTAGACTTTTCCTGTCTTGCATATGCACTTTTGGTCAATGGCTCAGAATCTCTAAAATCTTCTGGAAACTCCTTGTCTTAGTTTTATATATAAGCTTAATAAATTATCACAAATATTGTGGCTTAACACAAGTTTATAATCCTACAGTTCTGTGGGCCAGAAGTCTGATGTAGATCTCACCAGACTAAAGGCACTGTGTTGGTGAGTCTTTCCTTTCCTGCAGTTGCAAGGGGGAGCATTTCCTAGTATTTTCCAGCTCCTTGGGAGCTACCCAATTCCTTACTTCGTTTTCAAAGCCAGCAATGGACTCTTTCTCACAGCACATGGTTCAACCTTTGCTTTTGTAATCACATTTGTTTTCTGACTTTGGCTCCATTTCTGCTTCTTTATTCCACTTTAAAAAGACCTTTATAATACTGTTGCCTTCCCCAAATAATCCAAGATAGTCTTCCCATTGCATGATCATCCGATTAACAAAATTAATTTCATATGCAACCTCAATTCTCCCTTGCCATGCAACATAACATCTACATGTACTGGGGATTGGGGCATGGACATTTTTGGTGGGATGATATTCTGTCTACTATAACCTCTACCTTATCTCAGATCCAAGGATGGGGATAGACGTTGTCTTCCTGTCCTAGAGAACAATGGTTGGCTTATGCTGGCAGGAGTGAAAATTATATTTCCTGAAAAGTTCTCAGAAGTCTCACCCCAAGGCTCAGCATCTTTCAGAATTGGTCTGCATGGCCATAAGTGTTCTCTGCGGAATCAGATCAGACCCCATGCATTTGGTCTGTAGGATTCCCCCAACGGCTATCAGAAAGAACACTGCTCTTTTGAAATATAACGATAGTATTCTTAAAGGGAGGGATTAATACAACTGATTAGATACTCTTGGGTCCTAGTCAATAAATGCACTTAAAGGATAATATTATATGACCATTGAAAATTAACCAGCCTATTTGCTTTTGAGAAGAAAACATAGTGTTTCAGAAGCTGCTCCAAGCCCTTGGATTTCTGTCTTTCCTCAATCTCACCAAGCCCTGCTCATGGGAGTAAGCAGCACTTCCTGTTAATCCTGGGTGGACCACTGCAAAAAGAGTTCCTGACTGGTGCCATCTTGGCTATGCCTCCCTGCTCAAGTTGAGTTGAAGATACGTGCTTTCAAGTCCTCTAAAATGTGCAACTTTACCTTTTCTCATTTGAATCCCAGAATTCTAGCTGTGCTGTTGGGCTTCACATTTGATCTCTTCCAGCTGGGAAGTTTGGACTGGGTCCTGAATTCAGCTTTTTTAGATTTGCCCATAATCTTTACCTGATCCAGTCACTCCAAGTTGGATTTTCAGTGATCTTTTTTTTTTTCTCTACTCTTACCCTTCCTTCAACATTTACTCCTACGTTTGTGAGAGCATTTGGAACTCTCCGCCAGAGCTCCCTGACTTGGCCAACTTCTGATCCACTCCTTTTGGATCTTTTCTAGTTTATTCCTTTAACTTTGACCAGACACTAGACAAGAGTAATTAATGCAGAAGATGCTCCAATAGGACAAACAAGGCAACTTCACGAGGCAATTTCTCAGTGATGCTTTAGAAGCAGGAGTCACTATTTCATAGTTTGATGCCTTTAGCAGCCAAAGTAGAGCTGTAAAAAAGAGAATCCCAAACACCTTTCATGGAAGGCGGATTGTTATGACTACAAAAAAAGGGCTTTTGTCTCTGCATATTAAAAAATTCTCCCTTTAAACTGACAGGTTATCATTTTCAATAATTAAAAATAATTTAGATGAAAACCTTTCTTGGCTTTCTAATTACCTAGACCTTTTGGAAATGAAAAGCACATTCCAGAGAGGAAAAAATAGCTGAAAGCCAAAAGAGAGATGACAACAGAATGTAATACTTCTTTGGGCTCTTTTTATAAACTTTCAACAGCAGTGAGGATGGTCGAGCAGTAACTGTGACTTCCAGAGAAGCGGGAGCATCTCTATAGATACTCACCGACCAGTGCCCCGAATTACTCTGAAACTAGTTGTCTCCCTTAGGGAAAAAAGTCATCCTTCCTTTGCCTGCAAGACAAGAATAAGGTGAGAGAGGACAGTGGGGGGTATGGACTAGGGGGCCCTTAGAAACATGGAAGTGACCTGGCTTCAATAAGGGTTTTGCAGAGAAGATACAGCAAAGTGACAGAATCATTTGTAACCTGCACATTCTTAGGAAAATCTTCAAACTCCAGCTCCAGGGACTCATAAGTTGTTAAAAGGCACATGGTGTCAGAGGAAGGTGAGAGAAGCAACACATCTACAAGATCTTCTGGTGGCCAATAAAATATTTTTGCCCCAGAACAAATATTTCATAGTGGGTTGTGCTGCACAGGGTTAGAGGGCGCGAGTTGGGGTCCTGGCTTCTCCCAGTATTCTCCAAGTGACCCCAGTCGGTGTATTTAACCTCTCTGTGCTGTTTGTGCAACATGAGATAGCCCAGCTATCATTGTGCAGTTTTTTTTTTTTTTTGTGGGTACCGAGGGTCAACCTCAGGACCTCGCACGCCAACAGGCACCCGTGCCACTGAGCGATATCACCGGCCCCTTTTTCATATGTGGGATCCAGGAGTCGAACTCGGGCCCTCACGCTTGCAAGGCAGGCGCTTATGCTGCTGAGCCATCTCACCGGCCCCATTGTGCAGTTTTGAGAAATATGTGGCATAAGGCATGACAAACAGGTAGCACACCACAGGGTATGTAGTGGGGGTCACTAAAAGTTAACTGTGATAATTATCATTATTAATATTATTAAATTCGGCTTAATAGCTTCTACAGTAGAAGCTCGAGTTTTGTTGCCTGATCTTGCCCTTCCTAAAGGTGAAATTGCAGATATTAACAACTTCTCCCATCCACTTTCCAGAGGATTGACTTCAAAGTTTAGTCTCTCTACACCCTACAATTTGAATTTGTACTACTTTTGGTTCAACTGTAAAATTGTGGTATACTAGAGCTTAACTTGGCCTGGCTGACTTTTTAAAATTTTCCCCTTGCAGCCAGTTTGGCATTACAGAGATCTTAAGTCTGGCTTCACACTCCATTGTATCAAAGGTTAGAGGTCAGTTGAAAACATGGCAGGAGTGGACAATAATAGCAGTTGGCACCTGCATCTCCCTTTTATACAGTGTGAAGCATTTTAGAAACCCTAACATTAGTGGGGTTCTCAGATTAGCTCTGTTTTGAATTAGTCTCTCTAATCTGGGTGGTAAAATGCGAGCAGGGAAGTTAAATGAATCATTCAAGTTCAGAAACAGACACTTTTCGAAACTCAGTTTCATATTTAAAATTCTGTTGCCTTTTCTGTTTTGTTTCTCCCTTCCACTTGCCCTTCCCTGGAATCAGATGCATTCTCTGACATTTATACATCTTCTATATCTAAAAGAAAATGATGTTAAAACATAATATTTATCTAATTCCTTCCCTTTTTCTGGTGGATGGAGGTTTTGTTACTGAACAGAGAGCATTGGAAGGTAAGAGAGTAAGAATCTTGCTGTGGTTAACAGCTGCCAGCCATCATGACCGTTAATGGAGTCTCTGCAATGAAGGGAGCTGCTAAGACTCCTTCAGGACCAGCCCTGGGTGCGAGGAGTACAGCAAGGTGATTCTGAAGGCTGCTATTGGAGGGAGCAGCTTACAATTATTGTTGAATACTTGCTTTTATTTTCCAAAATTAGAATTTGCAACAGATCTCCCCTCACCTCCATTCCTTGAAAGATTGTAGGTAGGACTGCTTTGCTGACTCTGAGAACATTCCAAAGTGGAAATTATGAGAAAGAGGAGAAGAATGAGGGAAGGAGAAGGAGGAGATGGAGATGGAGAAAGAGGAAAGAATATTATCTTTCCTAAGTAATTACTGAAGAAGAAGACATCTGGCAAAATTCAAATACAGCTTTTCTTTCTTCTTCCTATCTTGCTTTTAGGATAAGAAGATAGATATTTCAGGTCCAAATGAAGTTACATTTGAATTTTAGGTTAACACATTAGGATAACAGGTGGTCCATCTTGAGCTGGAGAGGTGGGTAATCCAATTTTTTTTCATGAGTGTCACTGAAATTCAGTGTATCACTGAACTTTTGAGTTTGAGATAAAAGAACTTGTCTTGTTGGAGGCTGAAAGTTTTACTAATGCTTAAATTATTGACCCACCTATAAAGCTAGACAATTTCGTATGTTTCATCAATTTCCTAATTATTAGAAGTTGCTGGAGAGCCTCGCATGGTGGCACAGGCCTATAATCACAGTACTTGAGAGTCAAAGGCAGGAGGATCCCAGTGAGTTTGAGGCCAGCCTGGGTTACACAGTGAATTCAAGAGTAGCCTGAACTACATAACAAGACCCTGCCTTAAAAAAACAAAAAACAACAAGCAAACAAACAAAAAACTTGCTGTAGATCATTTAGCAGGAGTCCTGGTTTCTCTCCTGTAAGTTGGTAGATTCCCATGTGTTGGTTACTTTAGGTTTTCTGAATATGTCCAACTTATAATACTAATATATACCTTTTAAACATTCTGGAGAATGCACCCTCATTTTATCATGTGAATCTTTCTATTCTGCAGTGTCTATAGACAAAGATAAGAAAAAAGTAGAATCTTTTTCCTTTAGCCTTTGGAACACTGACTGGGGACGCCACTATCCTACCCCTCCCAGAAAATACTAGAACAGACAGCAGTGTTCAATCTAGGCCCTCAGTCAAACATTGAAAATAGGGATAAATTGTGCAATCTTGTTTTGGGTTGTGTTATGTAGATATATATCTGAAAAATTTAATATGGTGTTCTTCAACTCCCTGGTGAGACCCAATAGGAATGGTGTGTTTCGGAGTTTTTAAAATATCTCCTAATGCCCCACCTAGGCAAGAAGTTGCAGAATACGAATTTTTTCTCTGAGATAACTTACCCACATATTCATGGAAGCCTGGGTACACATGCAAATAAAATCATTACTAGACAGCTCATGTTATTGGTGTTCTACTTTAAGAAATAGAAAGTTAGTGCCCATCAGACTTCAAGATACTGACTTCAGCGGTTAGTTTTGAAATCTCTGTGATATAAAAATGAAAGCCTCCAGGTCTGAGTAGGTCTAATATTAAGCATCCTACTCCCTTGCAGATGTTTGAGGATCTCATAGAGGACACAAAGCATCCAAATGTTCACCTTGGGCCGGTGATATTGCTCAGTGGCACGGGCTGCTGGTTTGTTGGTCGTTTTGAATACTTTTAGCTACTACATATTCTATCTTGTTGAGTTTCTCTCATATCACCAAGAAAATAGGACTTTGAACAAATACCTGAATGAGGATCTAAAAACTGTTAAATGATTTAAGTTTATCTAACCATTGTTGACATAGCAGATACTTTAACCTACTGTGTTCTTAAATTTAGCTGTGATTTTTCTGGATAGTAAGCCTGCAAATTGAAGCATCTTTTAACTTTGCTAAACTTTCCCCATCTGAAACTGAGGATTAGATACCAGTTTACAGGTTTTTGTTTTGTTTTCAAATTGTCTTGGGCCTTGATGTAATTTGGAGTGGACTTGAGTACCATTTCCTAAAGAAAAATTTTTATTTTCTGTTTTTTTTATGAAGATACAATTAAAAAAAAATTCCAACATACTTCCTGATGTTTATTGGGCAAAAATGGCAACATCTCCCATCCCTGCAGCCCATGGATAACTCTTTCTGGGAAGACCACTGCCAGTGGTCAGGGCTTTTTAGGCAACCATTTCTTTTGTATATAAGTACTGTACCTCTCTTCCACAGCTGTACGTATCACCAAGGGTACTCATCTTGATTACTTTTCTTTTGTTGCTGAGACAAAATACATGATGCCCAAAATTAAGGAAGGAAAGGTTTATTTAGCTCACAGTTTGTGGAGGTTTCACATGCTCAGCTGGCTCCAAGGCAGGGTAGCATGGCAGAGGGCAACAGTTCATGGCAGTGGAAGACAGCAAAAGCAACAAGAGTAAAAGGCAGGAGTGCCAGAGAGCAAGCCTCTTTCCCTTCCTTATATTGTATGCAGGCTATCTGCCCCGGTGTGTGTGTAGCACTCACACCCACAATCCCAGCACTAGACAATGAATCAACCACAAACCCTAGATTTAGCTGCCTCTGTGACTGAATGAGGGTTTGGGGAGACATCCAGACATAAACCATTACAGTACCTTCCATGGCTGCAGCTGGAACAACTCAAAGAAACACTCTCATCAGGATTCTCAAACTATGTATGGTGAAGGACCAATTTTATTCTTTATTACCAATCTGTCAAAGACAGATACATTTGTGAGACAATAAGAATAAACTGCTAAGAAACATAAAAGGAAAGGAATGTTCTGAAAATAGCAGTCTGCTGATCATGCACATGGATGTTGAAGCAAGCCCAATTCCCGAAGTTTCTAACTACTGCCTTTGTATTACCATAATTATGTTGTTATGGATAGGTAATAAACAATTTGAAGACCAGCACCAGTCCCTGAAACAAAGTGAAGAAAACCAACTTTATTTCCTTGCTAGAGAGTCATCTTAGATCTACTCTTTGCAGAATCTAACATCCTGGCTGAGCCGTGAAAGTGATATTCAAAATCCTCTAAAGTTGCTAAGTGAAGGAATTTTCTGTAACAATCCAGCATTCCACCTTTCTCATAGCCTAGGCAAGTGTCCTGAAAGAGGGCGTAGTTGTATGGCTTTCCTTACCTGGGGGCTGTTCTGCTCAGAGGATACCCTTCTCTGGATTTCCTGTTTCATCTTGCTTGAAACGTCTGAAATCAAGTATGTAGTAGATTTGGCTAAATTCCCAAATTCCTCTTGAATTTCTCCCATCTGACACAGAAACCAATATGAAATTGACTATGGGAAGGAATGTGAGTAAATAGTTACCCAGGAGAGGAATGCAAATCAAGCATTAATAACAATTCTGGGCTATATTAATTAGCATTCATATATAGATAATGAAACTTCTGAAGCAAGGGAACAATTGCCCAATTTTAATACAGGAAGCTACTTGTCCATAGCTCCATATACAGTATATACATTATCATTTACAAACCAATAACAATAAAATCTAATGATAGCAGAATCAATTCTTGGAGTTTTTATTTTGCAAGACAAATTATTACAAAACTATGTTTTTCTAATACTTGTTATCTCTGATAAGTCTTAAATACAATTGAATGAGTTTTTATAAAAAAATTATTTTTTCTTTCCTTTCAAGTTTTCTTCTTAGTTTTTGTTTTGTTTTGAAATCAAGAACTCAGTGGTACCCTAAAGGGATTTTAGTGAATCTTTGAGAAATCTTTTCTAAGTCATATTTGGCATTTATGACAAATCTTATTGTATGGTTACTGAGAATTTGACAAAGTCAAAATCCAATATATACTAATAAAATAATAAGGGAAATTGATTAAAATGTTTTTATCACCTGAGTGAAATCACATAAAAACAACACGAAGAGTTTCTACTTGGCAATTAAACTCGTACATCCTAAGGCAGAATATTTCAGAAGAATAGAAGAGGGTGAAAAAAGATCTTGGTAGCGGACAAGGAGGGAATGTACTAATCTCACATCTTTTATTAGAAAGTAGATTTTGAGTGCTATAGCCTAAGGAAAATCAATTAAAATTGAATTAAAGGTCTTTTAATAATACCCAATTAGCATTTAGGCACTTTTAAACCCATGAAGAGAAATAGCCAATACGTAGCCTATCAAATTCCATAAATAATCTCTGCTAATGAAGAAAATATAAGAATTAAGAGTCACTTGACTATTATTCTATGAAACTTATCTGGATGCACCTCCTCTGTTTGCAGATGAATCAACAATAGTTTTCTAACATCTGTAGAAGGTGTATATTTAAATTTATTCTCATAAAATGCCACAATGATTAATCCAGAGTTCTGTAGTTATTGACAGAATTCCAACCAAAGGGATCATTTTGGTGTTTTTGTTTTTCTTCTAAAGGGCAAAAGAGCAGAGAAGGGTTTTGTGACTGGAAGGATGGCAGGATGGGTCAAGGTAGAGTCTAGGAGATGTTTCAGTTTTAAGACATTCTTTGTTCATGGTGAAGTCACTTTTGTTCACACCCACGAATCAGAACACATTGATGAATCTTGGAATGGAAATAAAAGAATATAAACACATTAAACTTCACCATATTTTTTTGGAAGAATTGCAACAAAATGAAGAATTTTCTCTGTATGTCGAAAAATAACTCATCTAGAGAAACTTAATTCAGGGGAGAAGATTTCCAGAAAAGATTTCTATCAATTTTAGTTCCACAGAATAAAGCAAAAAAGAGAGCTATTGTTCCAAATTCCTGCATCATGCTTCATGGCAGGCGTTCAAACATGCTGGTTCCCAGACGAAGGAAGACGGTTACTCTTTCATTAAGTCTTCCTCCCAACACCCCATCCTGCGGTACGTGCCAGTACCTGTGCTAGACTGTGGGACAACGAAGGCAAGCCCTTTCCCTTCAGCTGCACCCTGTCTGGTGAAAGGAGACAGGCAATTATGTACAACATATGATGAAGTGTAGGGTTATTATAGGAATCCCCAGGACAGGCATGTTATCCAGATTTAGAGCTTCAAAAAAGGTGTGGGAAGAGGCTAATGTCTCCCTTGGGATCAGCTATACAGTACAGGTGGGTAAGGTACTGGGTATCCAGAGGGCAGTATTCTCCAGGTGGAATTATGAATGTGCAAAGCCCATGTGGGCAAGAGACTTCTAGTTGTAGAAGGACTTTCAAAGTCATGTCTTTCACTTACTGTTCAGTTGCGGTACTGAAGTGCTAGAGGGGGACTTGCCCAAGCTCATACAGTTAACAACAGATCAGGACTAGAACCTAGGCATTCTGGTTTACAGCTTATCGATGGGTTGTATTCCTTTCTCACCAGTTCTGCTGACTTCTTCCTCCTGCTCTAGACTAAAATGTGCTGAAAAGAGGAGCTGATAAGGGGAGGGAAATCTGAAGAAAAAGGATAAGCTTTAGCCAATGGGTAGCCAAGAACAAGAACAAAAGCAAATAAAGAAACCTTTGCAATTTCACTATGAATATCACATCACAATGCTAACATAATCTAGAAAAAGTAATTAACTTTAGCATTTCTTGTTTAATAAAGCAAAGACATATATATATATATGTACATAGACATATTATGGTTTGGAAATATTTAATCTAAAATTATTAGAATTGAAATGTTTTACCTTAAAAAAAGCATTGAGTATCTACTTAATGAAGTACATGGAAGAGGGGAAGCCTCATTTATCTGGAAAGGCATTTTACATAGAATGTACCTTGTCTTTACAGTAACAGATAAAACAATACAGAAACGTGGTTGCTTTGAATCTGACCTGCCACATTGCACCTATAATTACTCCTTAGCTATTTCTAAATAATATGGACAATAATCCTATTGCTTTCTGATGGTACTTTGCCCAGATATAGCCAGGTGCTGAAGAATAGCTTAGGGAACACCAGAAAGCATTATGCCCAGAAACTAGATGTTTGCAGTAGAGCAGTTAAAGGGAAAATGTAACTGTTCTATCGAAAAACAAATCAATCATTCACTGGAAAGGGCATTGATGTTTAGCTGGAAAATTCACTGAAAGACAAACACAACCTTAGATGGAAAAAATAAAATGGAAATATAATTGACCAAAACCCTGATGTCAATTGAAAATCCTAGAGAGTCAAGTATGTTTAAAGGACCAGAACAGTAGGCAGCCTCTGTAGAGATGGTTAATAATTAATGCGGGAACTGGAAATTCTGTTTTATGTAGGAACAGAGCCATCTTGATATCTCTCTCTCTCTGTCACAGACACACACAGACACACAGACACACAGAGACACACACACACTTCAGATACCTGAAGTCCAAAAATATCCCTAAAGCTGGAGCCCCAGGCATCAATAATTTTAATCACTATTTTTAGAAAGCTACATCAGATGGTGTTGCTAGCATGTCACCAGTTGTGTGTGTGTGTGTGTGTGTGCATGTTGGAGAAGTGTTATGGATTGAATGTTTGTGTCCCTTCTGAATTTATACGTTGAAATCCTAACCCACAATGTGATGATATTAAGAGGTCCATCCCGTGTTTGGGAGGTGATTAACTGATGAGGGTGGAGTCTTCATGAAAGGAATTAATCTCCTTATAAAAGAGACTTTCTAATCAGCAAGGATGCAAGAAGCCCACTGTCTACAAACTGAAAGAGTGCCCTCACCAGAATGTGACCATGCTGGCACCTAGATCTTGGGCTTCTCAGACTTGAGAGCTGTGAAAAATGAATTTCCGTTTCTTATGAGCCACTTAGTATATGCTACTATGTTTCAGCAACCCAAACTAAGACCAGAAAAGGAGTAGTTAGGAAAATTCCTGGAGGGGCATCTTGAAGGGTAAATAGACCTTATCCAGATGAGAATTCACACTTGAACAGGCAAGAACAATGAACGATTTGCAAAGGTACACTGGGGTCTGAGATCTGGAGTGGAGGAAGTACGGAGGGAAGCAGAGCATGTCCCGTCCATAAGCTAAAGATGGCACTTCATCTGCAGATACTGCAGAAACACTGAAGAATTTTAAGCAGGAGCAAGACACAGATCTGTGTTCTCAATGGATCACTCCAATGGCTGGGTGGAAAAATAGATATTAGGTAATTTTTGTCTAGAGCTCTTATCAAACACTATTTAAGAGCAACAGTTTCCCAAATGTTTAACCAAGACTCTCCTACTTGATAAGAAATACATTTTATTTTGTGGCCTAGAAGAAACACACACATATGTACACCCGTAAATACACCCACCCACACACAAACAAAAGTAAAGCAAAAATTTTCAAAAAAAAAAAAACAGTCAGTACTAACTGCACCGGTTTCACAATTTACTAATAGTTTGTAACATGTAGTTTTTGGTCTTTTTTTTTTTTTTTTTTTTTGGTACCTGGGATCAAACTCAGGACCTTGCACTTGCCAGGCAGGTGCTTGTGCCGCTGAGCTACATCCCGGCCCATAGTTTTTGCTTTTAAAAAAAAAACAAAGTGAAACAGCCATAAATGGAATACTAGACACATTTTCCCAGTTTGTAGGAAAAAGAAGTTAAATGGAAAACAATTTGTTAATCTAAAGATATTTCGTCCTACACAATTTTTAAAGATCTGGGTTTTGTCACTACTTGATTGCTAGCAATTAAGTGCTGGTAAGTATGATAAAGAAAAAGAAGAGACAAATACTCATGGAAAAAAGAATTGGAAATAGTCAATCACGTTTAGCTTAATAATGAAAAAGAACATTAGGGACATGGTTTTTGGTTGAAATTTTATGTATCATAATTTATTTTTTATTTTTTTTTGTGGGTACCGGGGGTTGACCTCAGGACCTCTCACGCCAGCAGGCGCCCGTGCCACTGAGCGATATCACCGGCCCCTTTTTTGTATGTGGGTCCGGGAGTCAAACTCGGGCCCTCGCACTTGCCGGGCAGGCGCTTAAGCCGCTGAGCCATCTCACCGGTCCAATGTATCATAATTTAGCATTTCTTTTTTTTTTTTTTTTTTCCTGTGGGTACCGGGGGTCAACCTCAGGACCTCGCACGCCAGCAGGCCCCCGTGCCGCTGAGCAAAATCACTGGCCCTTTTTTCGTATGTGGGTTCCGGGAGTCGAACTCGGGCCCTTGCGCTTGCCAGGCAGGCGCTTACGCTGCTGAGCCATCTCACCGGCCCCAGCATGTCTTGATATAGAATATTTCTCAATAGGAGAAAATGTTTGGTCATGTACTATCATTAAATTCATTAAATGTTTTAACATTTAATACCTCCTGATCAGGAATGGGAATCATTGCTCTGGAAAAGTATTTCTCAAACTTCTTTTGACAATAGTGTACATTGGCAGGATAAAAGACCCCACAACCCACTTATCCTATCCATTCCCATTCTACAGAGGAAAAAGAATATAGTATTAAGATAGAATGTGTCACTCCACAAGCAAATTTTTGTGGTTTGCCTTAGCAAACTGCAATGCAATGCAAACCAGACTTGCATTGCAACATATACATGCCTTAAAGTCTAGTGATTGCAAAATTACGGTCCTGAAATGCTGTTGATGGAAACATATATCACTACACACTCTGGGGTTAACCAAATAATCCACAACAAAGTCCAATGTAAATGAAGAAGCTAAGCCAAAAGTAATTCATAAACAAAAGCCTTTTGAAAACCATGACCACATTAAGACCACACCGATCATCAAGTGCACTTCCTCAAAATGGCAGGAATTCCACACGTTGTGCTCAATTAGAGTTGTGCAACCTTGGCAGCATTATGTGGGAATGTAGGACCTCAAATTCAAGTCATCAGTAGTCTCTACCGACGCAAGAATTTAATTTTGTGCATATATTTTAGTAATTTTTAATCTCATTTAGTAGTTATCCAATATGGAGCCTTTCAATGTACATAAAAATGATGATATGTGAATTATGCATGATTTAACTGGAAGAGTCAAGGAGATAATGTACATTACTGAGGGGCCTAAGGCACAAAGTATAGGCCGTATCTTCAGGCCACTACTAGAGAATCATTAATGGTCAAGCCCCCAACTGAGCTATCTAATGGCAACATTGAAATTCCATAATTTTTAACTATTTTGAGTTTTTAAAGTCTTATTTCCTGCAGAATATAGGTAAACCGATCGAGATTTGCCTGGGAATGAAGCCTGGATTCTACATAGTTCCATATTCTTAGCCCTGTCTAGGCAAGGGACAGCTAAGAGATTTCGTCTTAGAAACCAAGTCTGGCTGATTTGCAGTGGAGGCTACATGGCTGTGTTGAAGCCAGAAAGTATGTCTTGATGGATTAAGAATGTTGGCCCTGGGCATCCGGCAGTGGAAGGGTGACCGCATGACTTGTTTTTCACTTTGTTACTGGCTTCTTTCCTCTTAGCTCCAAGGCAACACTTGGATATTTTATTGTTCCATAAACCTACGCCGAGAGGCCCTCCTGGGTTATTACTGCTTAAACTGGAATTCTCTTTACCATGCTCAATACAGCTAAGTTGCCAGCTAAAATACAGAATATCCAATTAAATTTGAATTTCACATACACAACGAATACATTTTGGTGTAAATATATCCAAATATTATATGGGACGTGCGTAAAGATATTGTTTTCTTGAAGTTAGAATTTAATGACGCACCCTACGCTTTATTTGCTAAATTTTACGCCTTAGGTTTAGCATCTAAGACATGAGAGTTTTCCGATATCTGGGTTTCTATGTCACCTATTTTCATCCACTGAGTGCTAGAATGGCTTTGTGTATCCCAGAGTGACCCAAGGTAAATATGTTAACTAATCCTGAATTACAAAAGCTTGAGAAGTCCAAGGAATGTAGAAAAGGGGAATGGAGGGCGAGATTTAAAGGATTAGGTCAGTGGAATGTAAGAGTGAGGAATGTTCAATGTTGTAGGGTGAGATTAAGCTGTGCAAAGGAGCCTGAGGTAGGTAAGACCAGTCTGCCTGCAAGGGGCTCATGGGGAGGAACTTGATGGAGGAAAAGGAGCGCAGCATGTGTTTCGTTCCTTCAAATCTGCAACCTCAGCCATGCTCCTTCCCCATTATCAAAGGCAAGAATGAGGCATCTCCTAGAGCTCAGCTCACATTTAAGTTGGAACAAGGTTGAAATTCTATGTGTGATTCTGAAAAGTGGTGGTGATGATCTTTGGATTCCTGCAGAAGCATTCCAAAATAATTTTCCTAATCCTTGAGAAAAGAAAAAACAAAAACAAACAAACAAACAAAAAAACCAAACAACAACAACAGAAAAACCAACAAAAAACATTTAAGCACAGAGTGGCAGGAGCCACTTGTGTTCTCTCTTTACTTTTTGTCTCTCTGTCTTTCTCTTTTTCACTCTATCAGGATTGAGGAGTATCAGTGACGCTTGATTTAAATGAAGTGTGTGTGTGTGTGTGTGTGCACGCACGTGTGGTTTAATTTTTGTCAATAATGCAGATGCACCCTAAGCTTTGTAAAGCAAAGCAGCGGAAGAATTGTAGAACAGTAACTAGCCTTAGAGTGATTTATAGTTAGTGTAAATATTAAAACTAATTTCTCCTGTGGTCTCACTGGACTCTTCTATATGTTGGAGAGTTACACTGCAGTGTGGCAGATCTTTGTCCTGTGGGTAAGTAGCACAAAATCAACACAGTATTTGATGACCGTGGATTGTAGCTGTGATTGAGTTCTACCTTACCCTTCTGAATCTGCAGTAAATGTTTGACTGAGAGCGTCTCAGAAAATGCAGCACAATTTCGTTGCTTTGCTGGCGTATTTTAATAAGCACTGAAATACCTGTAAAGTATTCAGGGATTGCAAATGAAATGGAGGTAAAGTCTATTCATTGGATAACTTTCCTATAACGTGTAGATGTTCAGCAGTTTAAGAGAAAATGCACCCACAATCCTGTTAATGATGATGCTGGTAAACTGTGTATACTATCTTACCACTTCTGATCTCTCTCTCTCTCTCATCTCTTTTCTGTCTCTCCTTCTCCCCCTCTAGTGTTTTTTCTCCATAATGGTCCTTTCTGCATCACTTACTGCAAGATCTCCAGGAAGACGAAGACAGACTGTGTGCCAGGCGCTGGAATTCCTCTGGTGATTTTTCCTTTGAAAGAAGCTTCCTCCTTTTGCTGGTTTATAAACAGCCTTCCCTGTGATTCTGCAGCACAGGATATGGTGCTCAAAGCGCAGGCAAGTGCTCAGCTTCTGTCCCACTAAGCTAATTCTTCTATAAGCTGCACTTTCACCATTAAGGGATGATCAGCATTTGCATCACCCAGGGAGCCAGAAGGCTGGTTGTAACTCTCACACACAACCCTCCCCGCTGTGTCCTGCAGGTAGCAAGGCTATCACTGTAGTGTGAGACGCTCACCTCAGCTTCAGCTTTGTTTTCTTCTGCTAAGGTAATCCTCATGTTACTAAAAAGGGGAAGAGTCCTAGACTAGGCACTGAAACATTGATTTGTGGCCAAGGAGCCATGGATGTGATGGCAGAGGTGGTTTCTCTTTTTCCATCTTGAACAAGGGGGAAATCCCACTGTCTTCATATAACTTCATTTTTCCATGTAACTGTTGAATTTCTAACATAGTGGGGAAAGTATAGTGACAAATGTGATTCTAAAGGCAGAAATATGCTAGGGTTTGACAGGTACTCACAGAATCAATGGGTTAGCGGTTACAGTTAGTTCTTGTTTTGAGGTTCAAACAAGCATTGGTACAATTGTTCTGTGTACACAATAGCTGTAAACTCTGGGTTATGCGGCTAGGGCAAGTAGCATAGACTTCAGATTAGTGAATATCTGAGAAAATATTTTGCCTGAAAAATTATGTATTTCATTTATAAAGTGCATTAATAATTTGTGACTAATGGCAGTGTTGTTGGTATCAAAATTAACCCTTCTCTTTTTTTCTGCATGAGTGTACCCTAGTCTAAATGTACACCAGATTCATTTTCTGTCATGTTTTATATAATAGAAAATAGTATTTGTTGAATTTTAGTAAATTAAACTGACTTTTAGCTCTACAGTGGTGAAACAGACAAAAGTTGATATTTATTTAGTTATTACTATGTGCTAGGCATATATGTATATAAGTAACTTGTATACATTTTCTAAATTTAATCCTTACTATAACCACACGATTTAAATACTGTAATTATCTCTATTTGATGCATATAGAAATTGGTCTAAAAAGATTAAATAACTTACCATAAGATCTCAGTGAGCAATTTTGAGTTTCAACTCAGGAAGCCTGATACCAAGTAATAACCCCAATTATAGTTGTTGGACCAGGTTACTTACTTTGGTAGAGCAAATCAAAATAGTCCTGGTAGAAGATATGCAAATATTTATCTGGTGAATGCATTTATTTTTCTTATACCCATCAGGAAGTAGAAACAATTTCCATTTATATGAAGCAAAGAATATTTGTTTTCTCTCAGAGCTAGTTAGCCTCTTAGCTTTCGTTATCATGCAGTCAAAAGAGAGCTGGACCTGAACATACTGCAGAACTTTGGTCCAGTGTACTGGTGAAATCATGTAAATGACACTTGGAGTCTTGAGTGAGTTACATGTATTCCAGAGGATGGAAGAAAAAGTGCCCAGTTTCAACAGCCTACTAGATCAGTGACATTTAAGAATCTTACAGTCTCTCTCCCCCCGAAAAAAATGCAATATTGCATCTTTCATAGCCTACCACTGAGAAAGAAGCACAATGCTTTGTAGGTATCTTCTGTTGCCAACATATGCCACATTTGGATATACTGTCCTGAACCGCTTCCTGAACAAAACAGCAGATGACCAGTTTTGAGGGGGGCCCAGAGCAGGAAAAGATCGTCAGCAAGTCCAAGTTGCTGTGCAAGCAGGCATGTCACTTGTATCATACAACTCAGCAAGCCCCATGGCACTAGAGTGGAAAAGACACACAGTAGAGTTTATTGAAAAGCCCAATGGGGGAATTACGACAGTGACCCAAAGGATCTGGAACCTGACTGTGACATCTGCAGCAGTAGGTGTGCTCTGGTTGCTGTGTTGGGTGCTGTCATGTACTGTGCTCAAATAGAGACAACGTATGACTATGTGGGTAGAACACATCATGATCTAGGTTCTTTCAGAACCACCAAGTCATAGGATTGGACAGAACCAGCAGCAGTTCACCATCAAGAGATTGTGCTACCTGTTAGCTTGCATAGGAAAAGAGCAAGAGGACAAAGGAGAAGTCACCATCATTCCCCCTTTGCTCACAAAGATACTATGCTGCTTCTGCTGCGTCTCACATTTTTGGTTACCCATAAAGTCCTTTATGGGAGCTGATGCCACCTATAAACCATGCTGGGTTTACTGACTGGCAGCATGGTTTGTGGGTACCGGTTGAAAATGGACTGTGCTATGCTGTAGTCCCAGTTGGAGGTGGTTCTGAAAGACAGTGGCGAAGGTAAATTTTCCCAATGGCAAAGAGAGAAACCAGACAAATTAGGGTATGGGAATGGGTATGGGTTAGGTTTAGGGTTAGGGTTAGGGTTAGGGTTAGGGTTAGGGTTAGGGTTAGGGTTAGGGTTAGGGTTAGGATTGCTCTGTGTATTGGAGTGTTTTTAATTTTTGTTGTTACTGTTATTTTTATAGCAGTATGTAGCATACAAGATGATAAAATATATCATTTGAAATACAAACATTGACATTACATTCTTGAAATTCAGCATTGACCACAAAAACCATGGGGGTGGATGTTTGCAGTATTCTCACAGCAGATCAGCTTAACTAGGTTTTTAGAAGATACATTTTTGAAAATTTATGAAAATATCCTTAGTATTCCTAGGACTCTGTTTATAATATTCACATCCTTCAATGATTCACTGTTATCAACACTTATATGTTAATATCTTAATTTTTGTTTATTACTCAGAATTCATAAGTTAAACTGGCCTTAGGAATGAAAAGGTCACTGTGTTAGTCAGCTTTGCGTTCCCAGGATAAATACTTAACATTCAAAAATTAAAGGAGCAAAGGCTTATTTTGGATTATGGCTTCAAAGCATTCAGTCCACGGTTGGGTAGCTTCAAGGCAGAAACATTATGGCAAAGTGAGAGGGCAGCTGCTCACTTCATGGCAGCCAGGAAACAGAGACAAAGAGTAGAAGAGCCAGAGGAAGGAGAGAGTGACCTGAGAGACTCCCAGGGTCAGGCACCCATGACCCACTTCCTCCAGCCAGCCGCCACCTCTATTTCCCTGACATCCTTATAATGCCGTCAAATTATGATCTCATGAAGATTAATGCACGGATCCAACATCTCTGGAGACACACAGACACTTCTAGAAGTGTGCTTAACTTATTCTCTGGGCATTTCTCATTCTAGTCAAGATTAAACATCACGGTTACCAAAAAGAAGTAAACCTAACCCAAGGATTTGAATGCACCTCCTCTCTTTTCATCTGTCCCTCAGGTGAATAAGTAAAGTACCAAGTGAATTTGAGGTAACAATGGTTTGACTTTTATCACTGGAGGGGAACATTAAATAATAACTTTCAGTCAGGGTAATTGTTAAGGAAATGCATGGGAAACTAACAATACCATGCCATTCTACAACTCTTATATTGCCAAAGATAAATTTAACAGTGGCTTCTGTGGGTACAGAAGGCTGACACCCCTCATTCAACTGGTGAGACTAGAATGGCCCACTCTTTCAAAATGACAGTTTGTTATTTTGGGACAAGAACCTTAAAATATGCCTTTTTCTCTTTGACTTACTAATTTAATGTTTAGGTGTTTATTCTAAGGACAATATCAGAGATATAAGAATTTATATACGAGTATTGCATATTTATTTTAATATTGGAAAATTAGAAGTAACCCAACAGTCTAACAATAGAAAGATGATTTGACTAATTGATGTTATGTCTATACTGCAGAATAACATGCCTCAGTTCACATTTTTGCACAGCTTTTGATGGTATAGAACATGCGTATGATGTTATATTAAATGAAAAGTGCTGCACTTACAGAAAAATCTAAATTTTATTAAGAAAAGAATAACCTTCATAGGTGTGAAAAATATTCCCTGATAATACCTTGCTCTTGAACTTCTGGATTCCAGAACTACAAGACAACACATTTCAGATATTTAAGCAAAAACACACAAACAAAATCCTCATAATTCTAGGAAGAAAATGCATGAATAATGGGTAGGAAAATTAAAAAGAGTTTTACATTTTTTTCATTATGATTTCTGTACTTTCAATCATTTTTGCAGTGGCTCTGCATTTCTTGGAATTGTCGAGGAACAATAAAAGTACTGTCACATAAGGAATGTTTGTCTGTGGCGACAGCATTGGTATCTTTCTGTGGTAAAGAAGAAAACATTCGTAGATGTATAGTATCATGCAGTGAGCGACATATCTGAAACTCATTTCCATTAAGTGCCTACCTTTCTCTGCCACTCACTCCGTCTTAGTCCTGGTTTTCTGGTGTGTAGGAGTTCACTGTCTTCCTTTGTACAGTATCAGTGGAAATTCATCTCTTTTATTATTCATTGACCATTAGTTACTAAAATGCTTGTGACAACATAATTTGAAACCTTCTTTTCTTCTTGGAAGCAGCACAGATGTTAAGCCTTAAGGAAAGCACAGAGTTAGAGAGCTCATAGCTTTTTTCAACTGCTGTGGTATGAATTTTGACTCACACTCAGGAGGATGTGTATGATAGAGGAATTTGAAAATCATTGAGTGGGAGTAAAAATGTCCGCTTCCGGAAACACGATAGTGAGATCATGATTTCTGTTTCTATTGAATTACAAAAAGAATCATTAGTTAGTGTGAACAGAACTCATACAATGACGAATGAATGCAAGGTGGCAGTGATTAGTATTTCTACAAGGAAATGTTTTTTTCTTCCTCTAATTCTCTATACATCTTGCATTTTGGTTCACTCCATCCAGCACAGGTATTACAAAGCACAATGCAGAAAATAAAAAAGAACAAGTAAAATGCTGTAAAATTGCATTTTGTACGAGTGCAGTTACATTAATCTCTTTGTGCCTCTTCACAAAATACCACAGACTACATAATTTTTTTTTTGTGGGTACCAGGGGTTGACCTCAGGACCTCGTGTGCCAGCAGGCGCCTGTGACACTGAGCGATATCACCGGCCCTTTTTTCGTATGTGGGTTCCGGGAGTTGAACTCGGGCCCTCGCGCTTGCCAGGCAGGCGCTTATGCCCCTGAGCCATCTCACCGGCCCCTACATAATTTATAAACAAGAGAAGTTTATTTTCTCACAGTTGTGGAAGCTGGAATGTCCATGATCAAAAGCCTGGCAAGTTCAGTTGACTGATGAAGGCTGCTTTCTCCACCCATCCTTGTTTCTTCACCCTTTTGAGGGAAGGACGCTCTGCCCTCATGCAGAGGGGAAGGGCAAGCCAGCCAAGTGCTCTATGAAGCCTTTCTGATCAAGGCCTTAATGTCACTCAAGGGGGAGGAGTCCCAGGAGCCTAATCACCTCTTAAAAGCCTTCTTTCTTAGTACTATCACATTGACAATTCCTGAATTTTGGAGGTTTACACCCTGTCAACGTGAAAAAAATTTTATATTCCCTCTCTTTCTCCATCCCTTCCTCTCTTTTCTCCCTTTCTCTTTCCCTTCTTCCTTCTTTCTCTTTCTTTGCTTATTTTTTGTGTTGCTCTATAAGGTTTGATCCTGCTGGTTTGTTTGGAGGTAAGAATACAAGATCTTTATTTTAAAAACAATACTTTAGTATGCATAAGATATAATTGCTGTAATCTGAACCTATTCTCCTGTGTAACATGGCATATTTGCTTGGGATTTAATGCATAAGTCATTTTTCTTGGACAAAGATACTCACAAAATAACGCCTTCGCTAGTTTTTAGAGATACTGGTTGCCTTGTGGTTGCTTTTGAATGATATACTCTGTGTATTCACAACAGGGGAAAGCCTTTTTTCTAGTTTCTTTCTATAATTTTACCAAACATCTGCTAAGAGCTCCCTGGGATATATTTTCTACAGGACTGAAAAATGACTGCTGGTAATGCTAAGAGGCTGCTACTTTCAGAATACATAACACAGATAATATGCATGACAGTTTAATACATCCATGAATGGATGTTATATGGAGATTGCAGACCAGCTGTTCCCTCCTGAAGCAAGTCTGGAGAATGGGTTGCAGCTAAAGAGGGATCAGCTTCATTGTAAGGGGCTGGAAAAAGTTACTGGGGAGAATTTTGCATCCTCTCTGGAGATCTTTACTCAGAATATTGAATGTTTCCAGCTCTGGCTTGTGATTCCTAAATCTTGCAAGTTAAAAAAGTGAACTTGAATTTTAAACTTAGATGGAAATTATTTTATTAACTGGAACAGGTTGTCAATCAATATTGAACATGTAGAGAAAAAGTCTATGCACCTAAAACTTCCAGAATTAAGTAGACCCTGTTCACCCTGTTCTTCATATCCCAACCTGGCCAATGTTGAATCCCCTGAGATCATGGAAACCACTTCAAGTCTTGGCTAACCCTCTACCACTGGAGGTTGCTCACCAGGATTTCCTGGCAGACTCCATGCCATTACTCTACCAGCCAGTCAGTCCTACCACAAGATTCTGAAGAGTCAATGGTTCTTTTAAATTTTTTTTTTGGTACTGGGAATCGAACTCATGAACTTGTGCTTGCCAGGCAGGCTCTGTGCCATTGAGCTATATCCCTGGCCCAGTTCTTTTAATTTGTACAAGGATCTACTGGCATCAAGCACTTTCTGGCTTTCTTTCTAACTTGATTTTCCCAGTGATCTTATAAAACAGCATTATTATCCTACTGTGCAATGAGAAAAATGAGGAACTTGGGGTGATCTATCCAAAATTGTCTCCCACATGGATGGCAAAGCCATAGAAAACCTCAAAGTCCTTTGCATTTTAATTAAGGGATCTCTGTACTGTAGTTCAGGAATTTTGATTCACTCATCCTTTTTTCCTTCATAGAGTCCTCTCTATTCTCACAATGTGACTGGCTTATCTGGTATGCAGTTGGATCTCTTCCTTCCAAAAATGTTGTAAGGGAATTGATCAAGTTGGAATTGTCCAGAAAATATCCTGTGAGGCTGAATGTTTCTGTCTGTCTCCTCACTGTAAGAATTGATAGTCTGGATTTTTTCACTAGCCAACCATGTGAACTTGGGCAAGTTATTTAACAACTGTTTACCTCAGTTTCCTCATCTGTATAAATGGAAATAACAACAAGACCTATCTCCCAGGACTGATGTGAAGAAAAATTGACTTAACACGTGCAAAGCAATTTGTTCTTGGAACAAAAAAAGTGAAGCAAAAATTATGGTTAATATTAGAAACTTGTCAACTCTAGACACCATAGTTTAGCTATCCTGTGTGACATTAGGATAGTTAACTACTGTACAAATTATATACAAACGTGTATTTTCAAATAGTGGAAGAATGTAGAGATGAACAAAACTAGTGTCTACCTTAGGAGACTTATCATTCAGAAGGAGAGAGAGGGAATATATACATATTTATTTAGTTATGGGGAAACAAATTCTGTCAGTGTCGCTCATGAAGGGAGGGGAATATCTTGCCCATTTTAAACCTCTGGGGAGCCTAGTTAAGTGTTGCCACACAGAAGACTCTCAGCCAATGTATGTGGGGTGACTGAGTACAGTAACTGGAGGTCAGGGTTTCAGGAAAGCTTCTTTGGGGAAGAAACAGCAACGCTGTGGGAGGCACGGAAAAGATCCACTTAGGAAGTCCGTGGTGGTGGATTTATGAGTTGGGGCTCAGTGAATAAAGAAATTGTAAAGGTAGATTTAAACCTAGATATTGGACTGGATGATCTTGAATGACATTCTACACTCAAGTTTATGTAGTGACCAGTGGAGGCAAGCAGGGCATCACATTGTTCAGAAATGATCTGGCATGACTGGACATAAACTACAGTACTATGCCTTAATCTTGAGGGATGGAGGGACTAGTGGTTGGTATCTAAATCTTAACAAGACCATAGCTACTCCTCTCATATGTTTGCCAAGGGAAGCATCAACGTTTAAAGTTTAAAGCAGAGAAAAGCAAAATGTTGTAATTTTTATTGCTTGAACCTTCTGTCCTCAATGTTCCAATGCCAAAAATTCTGGCAGGATGAATTTGGAACATGGCAGGTAGACCAGAAGCCCAAGAAACCTCTGCTATCCCTAACCACAGAACCTGACCTGGGCATGATGCATCAGCTGGCTTTAAGGAAAGACAATACAAGATTGTGGGCTGAAATATATATGAAAGAGAGGAGCAAGACAATTGGATCACATGATGTCCTTTATGTGGGGAAATCCTGGGCAGCCCTGCCATTCCTGGCCCATAAAAGCAGAAAGCAGAAGAAAAAGCCATACCTGCAGGGTGATGATTAATCTGCGGTAATCCTGCTTTTTAGTATATGTGGCCCAGGCACATGTTTAATATCTGACTTAGTAAGTGAGTGTTTCTCCTCTTCAAGGGACGAATGGACAGCACGGAGGAAAATAGATGTTTATCGTACCAGAGACCTACCAGGAACATGGATAAGAGCGGATCTATGTCAGGGTTCACATGATTGGAAAGAGGGCTTGGATTCAGACACTGAGGAGTCTGACCAAATGTTGGGGTGAGAGTTGTGGAGACTCTGAAGATGCTAATCGCTTTTCCGTCTCCTGTCACTGGAAAGATGGTGCTGCCTTTGACCATGACAAGCAAGAAAGAGGTTGTCATGTTTTCTGTTGTCTTGCAGTTTCCATGTGTCCTTTAAACAAAACACATCTGCTAGTATCCTCAGGCTACTTCAGTGCTAAGCAGAGCTATAAGATAATTAACAAAAATTTACAGTGTTAAGTAGAAGGGAAAGATGGAAGCCACCTTTAGCTGTTCAAAGCAAACGAATAAGATGTTAGACTTTCTCAGGAAGCATGCAGGTTCAGCGTTCTGAGGCAAATGACTGACATCCTTTCTATGTTTCAAAAGACGCTAGAAGGTGTATGAGAATTGCTGAAAACTTTTGGAGGAGCATATCAGGAAGAAAAAAAAAAGTTGTGAACAAATTACTTTCTATGATAGCTGATTGTATTGGTCAACTTGAATGGGCCACAAGGTGCCCAGATTAAACATTCTTTTTCAGCGTGTCTGTGAGGAGTTTCCATATGAAGTTAGTATTTGAAATTTGATTTGGGGACTCAGCAAAGCAGAGGACCCTCCTCAGTGTGAGTGAACATCATCAAGTCTGTGCAGGTCTTGCGCAGAGCAAAAAGAGGAGAAAGAGAGGATTCACTCATTTCCTGCTTGCCTGTTGGAGCTGGGATTTCAGTCTTCCTGTCTTCAGACTGGGGTTTACATCATCAGCTTCCTGTTGTCAGTCCTTCAGACTCACCTGGTTTTCTACCATGCATGGCAGAGAGCAGGTTGTGGTCTTTCTCTCTCTCTCTCTCTCTCTCTTTCTCTCTCTTTCTATTTTAGTGAGTTTTCCTGTCACTGGAACATTAATACCTGACATCCACAATGTAAAAGAGGAGCAGTTTCATATGGCTTATGGTTTTTTGGGATTCAGTTCATGGTTGGATGGTTGCAAGGCAGAAACTTCAGGATGGGAGGGCCTGGTGGGACAAAAATACTTAATTCATGATAGCTAGGGAGCAGAGCAGGGGAACAGTGCTGGAGAGGAAGAGGCAAGGGACAAGATATAGAAACCAGGGTCATGCCTCCATGACCATCCAGACACACGAAGAAGTGTGCTCCACCAATCCCCTGGGGCAATTAAATTGATGCAATCAAGATTTTTATAGTTGAGCAGAGGCTTTTAGTTCTGGGAATTATTTAAACACAAAACCTATGTAAAAGACAAGACTCCTTAAAGTAAAAAAAAAATAATAATTTAAGGGAAAGAGTAGCCTGATCATTCTGGGATTTGAAGTAAGATACATATAGGTACCTTATCATTTATCTTAGAAGCAACAACTGGGATAAACAGGGCTGAAATATAGTTGGTATTCCAAAGTCATGAAGATAGAAAAAAGTCTGGACCAGAGAAGCTGGATAAACTTAGTGATTACTAACCAGTTATGTAATTCAAGAGAACATTTATAGTTAAGAAGGGTCAGATTCCGGCACAGGTCGGAAGAGCTAAGAGCTGGAGGTTTAGGCAATCGTCAAAGGCAAGCACAGACAATGGCCAAGGTCCAAGGCATCAGTGTGCACACAGGAAGAGGGTCAAAGGAGGCTGGGACTTGAGCAAGTGGCTGGTGGAAAGAGTTAAGATGCCAATGTAGAGCCAGAAGGAAGGACTTAAAAATGAGAGCTTAGGGTGCTTTCAATTGACTCTTGTTAAAATAACAAGCAGCGCTTGGGAAGAGTTGCCTTGAGCACTTACAAAACAATGAGTTAGCTCTCCATGTGGGTGTATGGAATGATCCTGTGGAATAAAACAAACCAAGTACGGAGCACTGGGTTATAGTATATTACCAATTATGGAAAATAAAAAGTGGATAGTTCAGTGGTATGTATAGTTATTCCTAACTCAGAACTTCTGGAAAGGTCTATAATAATTGTTTCTTGGTTAATGGTAATGGTAATGGTAATGGTAATGATGATGAGAAACTGGGGAAAAAAAAGAAATGGAATGAAGGCTATAAGTTGACATATCACTTGTGGAAAAAAATAAAGATATATTTTCAAAGAACATATTGCTTGGGGATTCCATGTATGGGAAAATGTGACTATGTGTCTTGGAAAGAAGAGGAACTGAGGTCAACAGTCATCTCATGGCCTAGAAGGAAATACTTTGTTTTAGTTTAATGTTTCAAATATGAATCAGCCACAATTTATGTTTAATTTATAAGTTGAAACTTTTAACTCCTAAATCAGAAGTGTGTGGTGCATCTAGAACAGGGACCTATTTCCTTGGAGAACTGAAGTAAATCAAAATCTACCTGCTTTGAGCGTGCATGTATCTTTGACTCTTTCATGCTTTCTGGTAACAATGTGATTAAAATTCAGGAGTAAACTTGAAGGATGAACACATTTCTTGTATGTGAAACAATGAAGTACATTCCATGTGGTTACAGCTTTGTGATAGGACTTGTCTTACTTGTATTTTCTTTCTAAAGTTGTGTCAGCAATGTTTGGATTTAAAACTACCCACAAACCAGTACACTAACTTAAACAAACCAAACCCAACCAAAGCAAATCAAACCAATCAAAAAGAGATAGAGATGACAGAAATGATGAGAAACATTTGTACTTCACAAATCTGTTTATGACTTTTCGTCTGTAACATTTTTACATAAAATAATAGAAATACCAATTTTTGGTTTATTAAAAATCTTTCTCCTAAAAAAAAAAAAAGTATCTTTCTCCTCCCTGTACTTCTCACTGGAGTAAGTGAGGACAAAAACAGGAAGAGCTTTTAGAATGGCGGTATGCAGTTTCTTACTGTGAATGGAATCCCATTTGTGATGACTGAAGGATTGATTTGCATAAGTTGTCGAAATAGCATTGACTATAAATATGGACTCAGCTTTTGAAAGAACTAGAAATCATACTGGAATATAGATTTATATTTAGGTGTTACTGTGTTAGACCGGTGCTGAAGTTATGATTGAACAACATGTTTGGCTTTTTAAAAAGGAATACTTCAGTTATATAGTTATAAAGAAAATATTTTTAAAAAGACTTTTTGATTTAATTATGACTCTGGGGGCCAGTGAGATAGCTCAGCGGCACAAGTGCCTGCTGGCAAGCGCGGGGTCCTATGTGTTCGACTCTTGGTACCTACATAAAAAAAATTATGACTCTGGCATTTCCTCATTTATATCTTCTATTAGCTCAGTGCTGTAGTTCAAAATCTCTTAGAAATGGGGAAACCAATGTTGTTTCATGATCACATTAGAAAAAAACAACTTAAGAAATGTTACTGCAGTCATTCTACAAGGATAAAATATGAAAAATTTAGAGAAATTATTCATATATATGTAAATCATCTTGATTGAATTTATTGCTAACTCTAGCATTTTTACGTTATCTTTTGAGTCTTGTTTCCTCTGACATGTCAGTAATGAATTTAGTTGCTCTTTTGGAGACATTTTGAATGAAAATTGAAAACCAGCAATGTTTCTTTCCTAATTTATATAAGATCTTCTTTCAGTTTTTAAACATCACTTTTTTTTAATCTGAAGTTATTTTGGAGTCTTCTTTCCTTTTCTCAAAAGTAAGACAAATTCATGGAAGAGAATTTCATAACTGGTACCTCCAAACGTTCATAGTTAAATATTAATACATTGGCTACTAAACACTAATTTCTAAGGGAAAGAAACAAACAGTCAGCATAACCAACAAGTGGTGAGAACTACTCAGTACTCTGAGATTCTAGCTATTTATCACTGATGGTTTGTAGTCATGGTTTATTGGAGAAAGTTACAATGCTCTGAGTTCATCCAGCTTCCAATTCCGTAATGTGGCTCAAGCTGACTGCTTTTGTTTGTAACATAAATCATGTCTGGATGCCGAAGAATATGTGTTAGTCATTAAGCACTCCACCTCCATTCTTGCTATTTTCTTTTTAACTACCTTGATGCAATAATTAAATGCATATTATTTCTTTAAAAGAAATATTGTTCAGAAATATTATCTTGGATATAAGTGTTAGTGGAAGACAGAAGATGTCCTATTTATGGGATTTGCTCTTTTTTCTACTTTCTGTTAGTCTGTGTTTGGTATCATTTTGAATCAGAATCACTTAAACCAGAGACTTATTTTCTTTTGAAATTAGTGTTCTAAATAGTGAAAAATTATACTTGGTCATCTCTCTTCTTTTAAGGATCCACCCCCTAGAACTTTGGTTCTAAATCTTTATTTCACAGCGTCCTTCCTGTCATTCATAGTTCACTTCCAAAGTCATTTCTTCTAAGAGAACATTCCAGGATTTCCTAAAGTTGTCCCACATCATGGATTTCTATCTAGAACATTATTTTGTTTTATGTCAGTATTCAAAGTCACTTTACTTATCTATTTCCTTTTTTATTGTCTGTTTTCTCTTAGTAGAAGAAAATCTCTGAGAGGGCAGAGGTCTTTCCTTCTCTCTTCTTAGCCGTATCTTCACAGCACACTCTAGGATTTAATATGCAACAGACACTCAATAGATGCTTGAATAAATTCAGTGGATAACTGGAATTGGGGTTAGAAATATCTTTTTGCATCTTACTGTCTGTACAATCTCAAGCATATTATGTAATCCTGTTCACTTTATTTGTTCCTTTGCAAAATAGAGTTGAGCATCACAATTTTAAAAATTGCTTTAAGGTGGAAAAAGTGTAATGCCTTTAACTTTGAAAATTCATTTAATTAGTATTATTGATGGGAAGAAAGTTTATTAACTTGCATTGTTCTCCTAGTGGATATTTATTATTGTACTTTTGAAAGATAGTTGTGTTATTTTATATTTTTTCCTTTAGTGCATTCTTCCTTTCTGTTATAACTGACTTGGTATCACGCTGTAGAAGAGAAGTTCACTTTTTATAAGGACACCTATCTGTGCACTGGCAGGATTTAATCACACTTGTTACTATGCTCCTGAAGTTCAGCGTAAGAGATGTTACTGAGTGTCCAGTTCACCTTAAATGATCACACCTTATGTAGTCCTCATTTTTCCCCACAATTAAAATTTAATGTCTGGATTTTAATTTCTTTTATTTTTATTTTATGGAACAAAAGTAAAACAAAATTTCATAACAAGATAATAGGAGAATAACAGTAGTTAATACATTGCATATTGCTATCTTTAAAGTAGTTACTCAGAGTACAAGTTATGGGCATAAAATATTCTCCAATTGATATCAGCACAAGCTTTTATTTTCTATGAAATAAGATACTAATAGTGTAACTAACTTGCTTTTTTCTCCCTTTGTCCCCTTTCCCCATCCTAGTTCCTTTTTCTTGTTAAACAATTTCTTCTGATTTCACAATATCTGTTGTACATTTTAGACCTTATTTACTCTTTCAATTTCTCACACCAGGGAATCAATATGATGTTTACATATGTAAGGCTGATTTATTTCACTTATGAGTATGGCCTCAAGTTGCATCCATTTACCTATAAAAGTTTCAAGTTTATCCTTCTTTATGGCCAAGTAGTACTTCATCATATAAAAATACCACATCTTTTTTATCCGTTCCTCGGTTGATGGGCATTTGGGTTGTTTCCAAGATATAGCTATTACAAATTCTGCTGTTATAAATATGTGTTGACAGATATCACTGTGGTATGATGTTTTTAATTCTTCTGGGAAGGTACCCAGCAAGGGAATAGCTGGGTCATATGGGACTCTAATCCTAGGTTTTTGAGGAATCTCCATACTGATTTCCACAGTGGTTGCACCAGTCTACACTCCCACCAACAGTGGAGAAGGGTTCCTTTTTCCCCACAGCCCCACCAGCATTTGCTATTGGTTGGTATCTTGATGGTAGCCATTCTTTCTGGAGTGAAATAGAATCTCAGTGTTGTTTTAATTTGCATCTCTGGGGCCGGTGAGATGGCTCAGCGGCTTAAGCGCCTGCCCGGCAAGTGCGAGGGCCTGAGTTCGACTCCCAGAACCCACATACCAAAAAGGGGCCAGTGATATCGCTCAGTGACACGGGTGCCTGCTGGCGCACAAGGTCCTGAGGTCGACCCCCGGTACCCACACACACACAAAAAAAATTTGCATCTCTGGAATGATCAATGATGTTGAACATTTTTTCATGTATTTATTTGTCATTTGTTTTTCTTCATCTGAGAAGTGTGTATTCATCTGAGTTGCCCATTTTTTGATTGGGTCTTTGAATTTGGGTGGTCTGAGTTTTCTCAATTCTAAAGAATCTACGTTCTATATATAAGTCCTTTGTCTGAGATGCAATTGGTGAAAAAATTTTCCCATTCTGTGGGTTGTCTTTTCACTCTGTTGGTGATTTCTTTTGATGTGAAAAGGCTTTTTAATAGGATGATATCCCAGCTGTTGATTCTTTGAAGTTTTCCTGTGCAGTTTTGGTTTTGTTCATGAACTCTCTGCTTACACCTATGTCTTGAGGATTCTACCTGTTTCTGACTTTAGTTTAGTGCATGGTGACAGACATGGGTCTAGTTTTAGTCTTCGGCATGTAGAGAGCCAGTTTTTCCAGCACCATTTATTAAAGAGGCTTTCTTTCTTCCAGTGAACGTGTTTGACCCTTTCATCAAAGATAAGTGGCTGAGTGTGTTTGTAGTTGCTTCTGCATCTTCTAATCTGTTCCACTGATCCTCAGGTCTGTTTTTTTTGCCAGTACCATGCTGATTTTATCACAGTAGCTTTGTAGTATAATTTCAAGTCAGGGATTATGATATCTACTGCCTTGCCTTTGTTACCCAGAATTGCTTTTGCTCTTCTAGGTCTCTTCTGGTTCCAAATGAATTTTAGGAAAGTTTTCTCTAGTTCTGTGATGTATGATAATGGCATTTTGATAGGGATTGCATTAAATCTGTATAACAGTTTTGGGAGTATGGCCATTTTCACTATGTTGGGTCTTCCTATACATGAGCAAGGGATATCTTTCCATTTTCTGATATCCTCTTTGATCTCCTTTTTCAGGATACTGCAACTTTCAGTATATAGATCTTTTACTTCCTTTGTTAGATTGATTCTTAAGTATTTCATTTTTTATGGATACTATTGTGAATGGTGTTGTTTCCCTAATTTCTATCTCAGTTAGTTCGTTGTTTGTGTACAGGAATGCAATTGATTTTTGAGTGTTGACTTTGTATCCAGCTATGCTACTGAGTTTGGTTATTAAATCTAGAAGTCTTTTGTTGGAGTTTTTGGGGTCTTCTATGTAGAGTATCATGTCATCTGCAAATAATTCTTATTTAACTTCTTCCTTTCCTATCCTTATTCCTTTTATTTCTCTCTCTTGTCTAATTGCTCTGGCTAATGTTTCCAGAACTATACTGAATAGGAGTGGTGATTGTGGGCATCCTTGTCTTGTTTCTGATTTCAGTTTTTGTCCATTTAGTATGATGTTGGCTGTTGGTTTGTCATAGATGGCTTTTATCAGATTCAGGTAAAGACCATCTATTCTGTTTTTCTGTAGGGTTTTTATCATGAATGAGTGTTGGATTTTGTCAATAGCTTTTTCTGCATCTATTGAGATGATCATGTGATTTTTGTGTTTGGCTCTGTTGATATGGTGTATTACATTTATTGATTTTCATATGTTGAACCACTCCTGCATTCCTGGGATGAATCCCACTTGGTCATGGTGTATAATCTTCTTGATGATTTGCTGTACTCTGTTTGCTAGTATCTTATTGAGGATTTTTCCAACTATGTTCATTAGGGAGATTGGCCTATGGTTCTCTTTTTTGGTTGGGTCTTTCTCTGGTTTTGGTATCAGTGTAATACTTGCCTCCAGGAATGTGTTAGGGGGTATTGCTTCCCTTTCAATTTCATTAAAGAGTTTGAAGAGTATTGGCATTAAATCTCTAAATTTCTTGTAGAATTCAGCTGTGAATCCATCAGGACCTGGGTTTTTCTTTGTTGAAAGTTTTTAATTACATTTTCATTCTCATTAACTGATATTGGGTTATTCAGAATTTTGATATCTTCTTGATTCAGCTTTGATAATTCATACGTATCTAGGAATCCATCCATTTGTTCTGTTTTCCATGTATGAGAGTAAAGATTTTTGAAGTAGGTATTGGTGATCTTCTGAATTTTCACAGGATCTGTAGTGATTTTACCCTTTTCATTCCTCAGTGCATGAATTTGAGTCTTTTCTTTCCTTTTTTTGATAAGGTTGGCTAAGGGTTTATCAATTTTATTTATTCTTTTTAAGAACCAACTCTTCAATTCTTTAATTCTTTGTATTGTTTTCTTAGTCCCAATTGTGTTAATTTCTGCTCTGATCTTTATAATTTCCTCCCTTGTATGGACTTTGGGCTTGTCTTGCTCTTGTTTTTCTAGAAGCTCGAGGTGCAACATTAGGTTATTTGTGCTCGTTCTGTTTTCCTGATGTGAGAATTCGCCACTATAAATTTTCCCCTTACGACTGCTTTCATTTTGTCCTACAGGTTCTGGTATGCTGTTTCTGCATTTTTGTTTAATTGTAGATATTATTTAATTTCTTCTTTAATTTCATCTGTGACCCATTGGTTGTTCAGGAGGCTGTTATTTAATTTCCATATGCTTATGGAGTTTTAGTGGTTTCTTTTGCCATTAATTTCCAATTTCATTGCACTATGGTCAGGTAACATGCATGGGATAATTTCAGTTCCTTTGCATTTACTTAAACATGTTCTGTGGGCTAGTGTATGTGGTCTGTTTTAGAGAACATCTCATGTGCAGCTGATTAGAATGTGTATTCTGATGTTGGGTGGAACACTGTTAGCATCTACTAAGTCCATTTGTTAACAGGTTTGTTTCAATTCTGATATTTCTTTGTTGATTTTTTATCTAGTTGATTTATCTCTTTGTGACAATGGGGTATTAAGGTCCCCTGCTACGACTGTGTTATTGCTTATTTGATTTTTCATGTCTCGTAATATTCATCTTATATACTTGGGTGCTCCTGTATTTGGTGCACATGTATTTATGATTGTTATCTCTTCCTCTTGAAGTTTTCCCCTAACCAGTATGTAGTGATCAACTTTATCTCTTTTGATCATTCTTGGTCTGAAGTTCACATTGTCTGAAAATAGAACAGCTATCCCTTCAATTTTCTGGGTTCCTATTGAATGGAAGATTGTTTTCCATCCTTTGACTTTCAGTCTATGAATTTCTTTTTGAGTTAAATGTATTTCTTGTATACAGCATATTGTTGAATCTTGTTTCTGGATTCATTCTGCCAGCCTGTTTCTTTCGATTGGTGAATTGAGACCATTTACATTGATGGATATAACTGATATATGTTGGCTTATCTTTGTCATGTTATTTTCCTGCTGTTGGTTCCCTGCTTTTCTCCTGTTTAATTGCTTGCCATGCCTGGTGGTTTCTTTCCATTGTTGTTCTTGGAACTGTGGTCATTTTTATCTCTGTCTAGAATATCTTTCAGTACTCTTTGTAGGGTTGATTTGGTGGTCATGAATTTCTTCAGTTGTTCTTTGTCATGGAAGTATCTTATTTCTCCATTAATTTTGAAAGATAGTTTTTCAGGGTGCATCAATCTGGGTTGGAAGTAGTTTTCTTTCGGGACTTGAAATAAACTTCACTCCAAGCTCCTCTTGACTTGAAGGTTTGTGTTGAAAAGTCTGCTGTAATTCCAATAGGCTTTCTTTATAGGTGATCTGTTTCTTTTCTCTAACAGCTTTTAATATTCTGTTCTTGTGCTGAATTTCAGAGATCTCGATTATTATATGTCTGGGAGTAGATTTATTTTGCTCATGGCTAATTGGAGTTCCATATGCCTCACTTATCTGTATGTCAGATTCTGTTCACATGCTTGGGAAATTTTCTGCTATTACTTTTGCAAATAGTTCTTTTATGTCATTTGTGTTGACTCTTGCTTTTTCATTGACATCAGTTAGTCTTATATTGTTTTTCTTTGCATCATCTTGCACATGTTGAATTGTGGTTTCCTGATCCCTTGTTATTTTTATGAGATCTTTCCTTTCGTAGTCGCTAGCCTTGATCCTGTTTTCGGGGTCTGAAAGTCTATCTTAAATTTTGTTCAAGAGGTTTTGACAGCTTTCAATGGAATTTTTAATTCCCTGGATTTCTGGTTGAATCTGTTTCGTGCATTCTATTTCTTTCCTATATTGATCATTCATGGTATCCTTCATTTTGTTTATCTATCTCTACTCTAGATTTGCTGAGCATTTCCTTTATGATTCTTGTCATTTCTTTTTTTTACCTGAAAGATTATTGCTTATCTGATTTCCTTTATAGTCTCATGAATTTGTTTCTTTACTTTGCTCTCATTTCAGAAATTTCAAGTATGTGTTTTCCATTTTCCTCTATCTCATTGTCTCCTGGAGTTGTTCTCGGTGGGCTGGAGGTCTGAGATTGCATTTTGCTTCTGTGTCTTATCATCTTCTATTTCAAAAATTTTTATTTTGTTTTCTGTGTTGATTCTTGTAAGTTTTTGTAGTAGGTAGCTATATCACTAGTATCAAGGCTTCCCTAGGAAAAGTGTGCTCTTCAGGAATGTCCTCTGTGTGAGATTCTTGGTTTGTGTCTTTCTCAAGATCCTACCTTCCCAATTAATTAAGATTGAGATATTGGTATGTGTTTGGCTCAGTCCCCAGTGCTTTGGTGCTGGGCTCTGGTGAGGTTATTACCCCAGATCTTCCCCATATTATTACAGAAGGGAGAACCACTGATTACAATAGATATGACATCCTAGCTAAGGTAGTATAATTAGCAATAACAATAGCATCAAGCACGGTTTAGAAACTGACAAACTGTAGTAACTATTAATTTTGTACCTTAAACCATAGGGGCAAAACCTAGCTATATAACAAAACTTATCACAAATTGGGGACTTGTATACAAAGTGTTTCCCCTTGGTAGAGTAGTTTTACCCTGTGGTGGGGAAACTTAAAGATAGTGGGTAAAACAAAGGTAACTGATAAGAAAGTAGAAGGATGATCATGCAAGCTTTGGGAAACTAGAGAAGAAGGCAGAAGAGAAAGAATGAAGGAGTAAGCAAGGGATTATCTGAACTTGGTCTCTGGATTTGGGGGGTGGGATTAGTTTTCTGTGGCTGGAACTCTCCCTAGCTGTTTAGAAAAGATAAAACATGATAAGAAAAAGGAAAAGTTTTTTTTTTAAAGGAGAAAATGGGTGGCCCCACACACCTGCTTCTATTCCTGTGTCTTTGTCCCCAGGCACAATGCTGGTTCACCTAACTTACCACCTGTTGTCTTGTATTGTTACTGTTGCTTTGGACTTTCCCATGCTGGTAATCCCGCCTGTCCATCCTGTGCACCCTGGTCAGGGCCCTACTGTGTTGCTGGCATTCCCATCAGTTGCCTGTTCCTGCCAATGTAGTGGGAAGGAGCTGGTCACCTGGATTCTTCCAGCCAGCAGGTAGCTGTGTCCTGTGGATATCCAGATTTTAATTTCTTCAAATTATTAGCAACAATTGGCAGTTTTCTTCTATTTTTTGTTTTTTTGGTACAACTGTATCTGTACATATATGCTTGAGATATAAATGATTTTAACAACAAGAGTGTAAAAGTAGGGTAAGGAATATGGCCCTTCATCTTCACTGATCAAATTATGTTTTTCCTTGGTACTTCTCAAAATGTCATTTGACGCTGCACACCCACCATGCACCATTCATTTATTTATGTTTATTTTTTGTTTCTTACTAGTAGATCTTAAATTCCATATGAGAGTTTTTTTTTTCCTATTTTTCCTGTTTTGTGTCCTGCTGAATGTCTAGCAACCATGTGTGTGTCTACTATATGTCATAGTAAAAACATAATAAGTATCTTTGAATGAATAAATGAATATTATAGACATAATTTCTAGATAATTCTAGTCATGTAATCTTTCCTCAGAAAAGCAGAGCCAATAACAACTTCTGACTTCTCATTGTCTTTACTATTAAGTTGGGAATTTAGGTAAATTGTAATCCAACCAGAATAAATTCTTAACAATTTAGTAACTGTTTTAGAATCTTCACTTTGTCATTGTTCAACACATACTATCTTCATTCTACAGTTTTATTTTTGGTATCCATAAGAAGATATTAAATTATCTTGAATACAAAACACCAACTTATAAATATTACAAATAGGACAGTGCATTTTGGAAAAATCATTCTGATTCTAGGAGTATTTAATTTAATGATCCAGTGTAAAAAGCTTCTTATTGTAAAATTTTTCACCAAGGAAGAGAAAAGAAACAGTTTTTACTCTTTTGATCACTGTACTTTTTTGTGTCTTGCTTATGAAATAGGAGAAAAGGTTTGGTTTGGTTTTTACATGAGTTAAAGTTTCCATAAATTTGATTTTTCCAGATAATGTGGGCTTTTTAAGTACCAAACACTCCTTCTCTTCCTCACATTTAACTAAATTTAACTCAAGACGAAGTACATGTTGAGCAGCATTTCTTTATTTCCAGTAAATCAAATTAAGAGTTGTTCAACTTTTCAAGTGGATGGGAAAGCCCTGTGAAGCTTTTTTCTCTAGAAGAACAAGGCATTTGCTATTCACAAGAATCTAGTAAGCACACAAACAAAGAGCTAAAGAGCAAACTGCCAGGATTTAATAAAAATCGGAATGACCTTTCCTTCCTACAGGAAAGGGTCACTGATCCAAAAACATGCTATTGGCACCAACAAGAAAGAAACATGAACACACGGACTTGGAAGAGTGAATTTTAGGTTAGTTAAACTGAAACCACCTGTTGGCCTCAATTATTAAATTAAAAAAAATAAATCTAAAGCTTTATGAATCCCAGGTTATGGAAAGCTATTTTTGGAGTTCAATGAGCCAAAAGCAATAATTTTTCCTCTCTTAAAAATGTATCCTCTCTTAGTTTATTGAAAAGAAAGTTTTGTGCTAATGTTGTTTGGACAATCAAATGCTGATATCTTGTACTCTCAGTAACTAATTTAAAGATAACAATATGCAATGTATTAATCATCGTTACCCTCCTATTATCTTGTTTTGAAATTTTGTTCTATATTTTTTTCTCTTTAAAATAAAAAAATGTATCCATTCATTCATTTATAGTACTCATTCATTCATTCCAGGGGTCTGTAATCTTCTAGACAGAGAAACCTGGAAATAATTATAACAATATGACAAATATCCTAATAAAAGTGTGAACAAGGCACCAGGAGGAATTTGATTAACTCCACCTGCAAAATTTAGGGAAGATTTTTTGTCAGAGAGTGACATTTGAGCCATATTTTAAAGAATAAAGAGGCTTTTTCAGCAGGACAATGTGGAAAGAATGCTTTCAGTAAAAGGAAATGGCTCTTTCAAAGCAATTGATATGATAAAGGGCAAGTAAAAAACACAAGAGTTTGCTCAGTTCATGAGAAAGTTTGCTATGCCATTATCCTGAGTGCCAATCTTAAATTTTCTTTTAACAATTATATGACTGCTTTTCATGTCTAGCTCAACTGAATCTCTAATAACCAAACCTAGATGACTAATACCAGAGGGTCAGGGAGAAATATTTTCAAAGGGAATCATTTGTTTGAGTCACTATGGTGAACAAATGTGTTGGCTGACTGGTTGATTAAATAGCCTAAGTGTTCTGCAAGCCTTTCTAGGATGGCTATTCATGAAGGTTGGTCCTCTTAGGGTGAAATGCTGCTGGTGCCCCATTACTGGTGGAAGAATGTCTTGATTAATATCTCTCACTTTTCTTTATTCTACCTCCTGGGTATTTTGGCCATGACTTCATGGGAACTCAATGGTTGCTTGGTAGAAATATTTGTACAGTTAGGACAACTCATATATTCTTTTGAAACAGATATTTGTTTGCTCCCTTCACTCCTTCTGACCTCTTGACTCCTTTCTTAGCTCCTTCTACCTTTTTCCCATCACCTTTCTCTCATTTTCCTGAAAGAGTTCAGACTTACCCATTCCAAGACCCATGATCATTTGTCTTAATCTTTGTGCTTTACTCAACGTTGCAGAAAAATCTGGTCTTCTTGCTTCATACTTTTAGTAAATGTACAATTATTTGAGTTTTAGGGTTATAATAGAGCTACCTTATTATGTGAAATTAGTACTAGTAATGCTTTCTATTTTTATAAGAATGTTTTCTATTATTTTATAATAATTTAAAATAATTTAATACATCTTTCTGAGTAAATTGGTATAAAGTCATGAAAAATTATGTTTACTGAAATTAAATATTAATTTTTACACATATCTTATTAGTGTACACTTATACGTATATGATGGAAGGACAAAAGCATTAAGCATAAGTATAATTTCTTTATTTAAATAATGACTTTTTTAATGCTCATAAACACTAATTACCATAAGTCGAACATTTGTATCTTCACTTTTTTAACAAAAACCTAAATTATAAGAATAAAGAGTACAGCACTTATATTAACTGCTGATTTAATTAGAGAAATATAAACATAAAGATTTTTTAAAAGTCTTTTTGTTTATAAAACTCGTGGATGTCAATCACATTTAAATGGAGCATTTAAGTGATCTTATTTTGTATCCACATTTGAACATGATTAAATGAAGGTCTGATTAGTTTGGAATGTATGGTTAATTTGGTTTTTTTTTTTAAACAGGTTCTCTCACTCTGTGTCAGGCTGTCCTCAAATATGCTATATAACTCAGGCTGACCTCATACTTGTGATCCTCATGCCTGCACCTCCCAAGTACTGGGATTATAGGTGTGTGCCACGATACCCAGATCAGTATGAATAGTTAAGTGGCATTAGTTAGTTGGAAAAAACTGTATTCCACCGTACAATTTTTTTGTACAATGCAACTTAATTTCATACGTCCTTATTTTTATATAATCATTAATTTTTAAGATTACATAATAGTAGTTAACATTACTTTGTACGGACTTTATTTTAAGGATTTTTAGGTCAACTTACTACTTCATATTAAATTAGCTGTGTATTTGAAGAAAACCTAGTGAGAGATAAAAAATTATATAGAATCATGATCAATAGAAAAATGAAAGAGATAAGCACAACTAGCAGCACTTTCCACAGGTACTTCATTTTGTGAAAATCAGATCTCTGGTTTTGATTTATTCATATATAAAGGAGGAATCATGATTTTCTCTTCACTAGGTGATTTTACAGATTCAATAAGATAGCTTAGAGTTAAATATTTGTAACATGCCAACGAACTGTGAAATGAGAGATTTGCATCCTGCTCTGCTCCACTTAAAATGTGTCCAAATTCATTGTTACTGCTGTTGTTGATAGTCAAAATCAATGAAAACCCTGTGGCGAAGTTATGATGGAATGCTCTAAGAAAACTTGGACACAGGTAGGCATTGGTGAATAATTATTGAATTTGATTTTTGAAAACAACTAGAATATAATAAATATTTTGTCTTTTTCCCTCAGCTCAAATATGGAATCAATTTGATCCATTTCTATGTCTCTGAGCATCTTAATATTATGTACTTTATAACTTTAAAATTTTTGAAAGATTTACCACTGACAATTTCAGCAAAAAGGATTGTGGTCAAAGAGTTTTCAAATATTCATTTAGCCCAGTGTTTGCTTGGCTCCTTTTCCTAAGTATTATGACATGAAGATGAATAGAAAAAGTTAACACCCTTGATGTTAAAGTTTGATTGCAGACAGACTTTTGATATTTCTTATAACATGCGATGGGGTAGGTATGATGATAGGTGGTTGCTATTAAAGGAAAGAGGGGTGTTCAAGCCAGACTTCTGAGAAGGCTCGATCTGAAAAAAATAGTGAGACTCAGCACAACAGTGGTGAAGTAGTGAGATGTCTTGTGGTTTAGCATGTATAATGGATTAAAGACAAGAACTGTCATTTGTGTTTGAAGGACTGAAGTGTTTAGTATGCCTGGAATGAGGGATTTACAAGAAGGAGCAGGAAGATGCAAGATTAAATATATATTTAAGTCTAGACCATTTATTGTCTTGAGCTCTTATGACATTAGAACTTGAAATCTGAGGGAGACATTGAAGGATTCATAGCAGTTAAATTATCAGATTTTTAATTTAAAAATATCACTGTGGCAGTACAGTAAAGGAACATTGCTCAGCTTGGAGGTGGGAGTGGAGAGAAGCCTTCTGTACTAATCCAGGTGAGTTTTGATGAGGGATTGGGTGGAGGACGGGGAGAAGAGATGTGAAAGACTGACCCTTTTGATGTAATGACCTTTTGATTGAGTGTGGAAAAGAATTAAAAGATACAGTCTTCAATGGTTTGGAGGTTTGTACACTAGCATTTGGGAATGGATGTTTTGATTATTAGCTAGGATAGGACAAGAGGAAAAGGGTAGAAAGGTGAAAGAAGATTTACATGTCACTATTAAGATTCAGGGCACGGGCCGGTGAGATGGCTCAGCAGTGTAAGCGCCTGCCTTGCAAGCGCGAGGGCCCGAGTTTGACTCCCGGAACCCACATACGAAAAAGGGGCCGGTGATATCGCTCAGCGGCACAGGCGCCTGCTGGTGCGTGAGGTCCTGAGGTCGACCCCCCGGTACCCACAAAAAAAAAAAAATAAATAAATAAAGATTCAGGGCAGAAGAATGTTTCAGGGTATTTTCTGGCAATTTAGACTCATCTTCAGCTAGACAGGATAAGGGTCCCCTGAAACATTAAATGCTTCTTACTTGACATCGCTGGACTTCAAGAGGAATTCCCCGTAAGTTACACTTATTATTTCTCTGGTGACTTAAGTCTCTATTGTGTTATTTCCTGCAGATAGAATGAAGGCAAGTAGCAAATATGACAACTATTCTCATTTGCTAAAATTAGTTTTGTGGTCTTCATGGAGATCTACTTCATTGGCCACCCGTAGACAGGGTTCCAGGGTCTTAGCTAATACTATACAGCACCAGAAGCAGGTGAGTGTAACATAATAAATGTGGGGTAGATGGTGGGCAGAATCAGGTTCTGTGTTCACTATTATGTTAGACAAACAGAAGTGACACTAGAATTTAGGAAGATCCAAGTAGCACTTATACAGTCATACTTCTTATCTCTCCCTGTAAGAAAATTATTGCAGTAACAGAGATGCCTAATAATCTCTATTAGCCACAACTTTGTTGCTTTGATTAAACATGACAATATGGTTCAGAAGCCTTTGGAAATGGCTTCCAGGAGGATTTTGGAAAGGTTTGGAGATGGGTGCTTGAGAAGCCTTAGAATGCTTTAAGCGGAGCTTGATGGGTGATTCCGCTCGGATCTCAGAGGAACAGAATCCTGATAAGAATGTAAACAGTAAAGGCCAGGCTCATGAGGTTTTAGATTGGAATGAGGATTCCTGGGAATTAGACTAAAAAACATTCATGTTACACTCTGGCAAAAAAAAAAGTCTGTATTTTGCTCATGTTCTGAGACTTTGGGGGAGGCTGAGTTTAAGAGTGGTGAACTGAACGATCTAGTGGAGGCATTTTCAAAGCAGCCCAACATTCAGGTTGTGGCATGGGTGCTGGCTGCTTTTAGCCAGATTTATATTGAGAATTGAGAGCAAAAAGAGGAGCAGAAAAATTTGAATAATTTAAATTTGACCCAAAAGAAACTATGTGTAAAGTTGGGGACAAAGGAGGTGTAGTAGCTGAAGAGATTAGTTCCATTAAAAAAAAAAATCAAATGCTTTGAATGGGCATAAGAAGAAAGATGCTTTGAGGAAATCTCAGAAATCAGGAAGACCTCACCCATCACAGGTTCAAGGGTGAAAAAGTGTCAAACTTTCATTTGAAAAGAAAGCCCCTGGGACTTCTGCTAGAGAAGGGCTACCTATGGATTGATTCCTCATAATTCATTTCACTATGCTCAGCCATCCAGGCATACAGAAGCAGTTGCAGCCATGGTCCAAGGAGGCCTGACTATTGCTCAGATTGACAGCAGACCTTAGCATCATTTTTTTTTTTTTTTTTTTTTTTTGCACTGGGAATCAAACTCACGACCCCGTGCCTTAGCATCATTAAATTTTTTTTTCCAGGCATGCAGAATATAAGAGTTGTGGGAGGCTTCCACTCAGATTTCAAAGGAAATCCTAAGAGACCAAGCAATGTGCCCCCAAGAGGTGGTGCGTGCAGCTGTAGGAATGGAGTTGAAGGCATAATGGAGACTCCTGGAAATTGTAGATGGCAGGTACATGGAATATCTGCTGAGGAAAGCTGCAAGCAGCAATTAGAGTCTGGCCAAGACAAATGCCACACGGACTGCAATAGAGAAGGCTGTAGGGGTGGGACTGCCCAAGCCCTTTGGAACTGACATCTCCCCACCAGGTGCCCTGGATGCTGTATATGTTTCCATAGGAGTTAATGTTTGCCCCACTGAGCACTGATCTTGTTTTGTTCTATTCTTTCCTCTCCCACTATTCCTCCATTTTAGAATGGGAAAGTTTACTCTGTACCATTCTTATAACTTGTTTTTGAATTTTTCAAGAGTTTGCCACTAAGAGTTTGCTTTAAATCTCAGAGGAGACTTTGAATTTGAAATATTGAACAGTGCTGGAACTGTTGAGATTTTGGAAAGTAATTATTGTAACCTTGGTTTTACTCAACGTAGTTACATCATGTTAGGCAAAATTATGACCTTGTTTTTCTTTGGAGATTAAGTATGGTTTAAAGGGATGTGTTTGAGTGTCAAGTTGATAATGGGTAGAATGCGATAGGTAAGCTGGATTGTTAACTTGCCTGGCTTGTGAGCCACCTAGGGATTGGTAAAGCACACTTCTTGGTTGTCTATGTGGGTCATGGAGATGCAAACTTGGGTACAATATCTGGTTCCTGGTCCCTTCATCAATGGAACTCTTCCTCTCCTTTGCTTCCTAGACACCATGAAGTGAGCAGCTTTGCTCCACCATGTCCTCTTGCCATGATGTTTGTGTCCTAGAACCTGCTGATCATGATCTAAACCTCTGACAACATAAGCCAAATTAATTCTCTCTTCCTTCAAGTTGCGGGTATTGGATATTTTGACCCAGCCATGAGAAAGCTGAACAGTATAACTGGCAACCGTTGAAAAGTTAAAACATTTGAAATGCATTTTGTAGACAGAAGGTATAGTGCTTTGTGATGGCAGATGTACCGTAAGAGAGATCACAGATTTCTTCTACTACTCCCCCAAACAGTCCATGGAACGTGTAGTTTTGCATTTTATTTATAGTAGAGAGTGGATAAAATGGTGTGAAAATTTCAGGTGGAGATCAAGAATTAAGTTTGAAATGTCTTTGAGACATTCAAATGAATATATATATATATATATATATATACTAAACATATATATATATACTAAACATTTAAAATTAAAAGATGGCTTCTGTGGAGTTTAGGGTAAGGATATGAACTTGGAGATTATCATCACAAGTGCATGGTTTAAAGCCAAAGGAATATTGTGATCACCAAAAAAGCAAGTGTGAAAAGTGGAGCAGGGATCTAATTAGAAGCATTCAAATTTGGGAGGAAGAACAGTACTGTCAAAAGAGAATGAGACCACTTGGCAACTAGGAAGTAAGAGAAGAGTCAAAGAGAAAAAACTATTCTAGGAAGAAGGGAGTGTTCTTCAGAACTTCTCAGAATTCAAGATGAGGATGTCTAAGTGTTCACTGATTTTGGCAGAACATAACTAACAGGGACATTAACAACCACAGTTTCAGAAGAGGGGAGCAATGAGGGTGAAATCTGTTTTGAGGAAGGTGAAGACTGAATGGGAAATGAGATATATGGATCTGGAAGGAGCTGAGAAAGGAGTTGGCATGTGTAGGTGTGGCTTTTCAAGTGAACTTTTTTAAATACAGAAGAAAGTAGAATATATTTTTTTAAATTCTGACAATCGAGTAGAAAGATCATTTACAGGAAAGAACAAACGTAGCTAAAGAATCAGAGTCCTTGTTGAGAGAGGACAGGGAAAATGATAACCTGAGACAATACTTTGCCCTTTAGCTCAGGAGGGAAGAAATAGAAGATGGGAGGAGTTGCAGACTGGATTCCTTCCCAAGGGTGTTCTTTCTGCTCTCAGCTGGACTCATTCACAAGTCTGTTGGTTGACTGATTTTTCAGTGGAGTGTTGGAGGCAGGTAGATTGCATATCTCTCATCCTCTAACAGCCTAGTTCAGGTATTTTCTCATGTTGGTGACAAATGATAAAAGCAAGAATCCAATCCCATAAACATTGTATTACTACCACATTAGATAGTATCTCATTGACTAAACTAGTCTCAGGGTCAAGGTCGGAATCAGAATATAAGGCATACAAAATTGCATGGTAAAGAATATGAATGTTGGGACTGGTGAAGAATTGGGACCATTGATATGATCACTAAATTACAGAACGGATTAGGGGAAATGAAAGAGCCTTGTCCAATGGAATGCAGTAAATTCAATAATAGAATATTATGAGATAGGTAAGAACCAAAATAAGTGAGAGCAAAAACTGGAGTAAGCTTTTTTAGGGAGGGAAAGAGAACCTTAAACTTGGTATGATTCTGATTATCTCTTTGCTATGGAACATCATGAACTTGATGCTGATCTGATCACATGTGTGATTTTCTTCAGCAGAGGTCTGTTTCAAGAATGGAAATGTTGGAAAAGGAAAAGTATTGGGTTAATGCAAGGTTTTGGATGTACTTTGGCAATAGATAGAGGGCTACAGCAGGAAGTTGCAGCAGTCACTAGGTTATGATGATGGGCCATAGCATTTAATCTGAACAAGTGGGGAAAGAAAGGCAGAAAGTGGCCCATATGTATATTTATGGCTAGAGAGAAGCTCTACTACATTGAAGAGGGTAAGGAATGGAGATTACGTATAATGTGGTTTCCAGAGACTGAAAGAAAAACTGATCCTTGGCATTAACATTGAATTAGGTCTTGAGAAATATTAAGTGCATAGTTTTCTCAGATTTTGGAAACCAGATATTCATTTATTGAGTACCAACTGTGTGCCCAGAACTGTTCTAGGTGCTAAGAACTCAGTAGTGAACAAAACATTTTGCCAGTGGAGGCAAGCAACAAATAAATCAAGTGTGGAGCATGTTACAGAATGATAAGTCCTGGAGAGAAAAAGAAGGCAGGGTAAATGGAGAGAAAGCATCAGTAATAGAGAATGGTGGAGCTATGGTTGTAATCTGCAGATAAGGTTGTCAGGGTCATCCTCACTGACAAGGCAAAACTGAAGCAAGAGAAGGTCTGAGAAATGAATGGCTATCAGATTCTGTGGAAATGGAGGTGGGGAAATTGAAGCTCTTTCTTGCTATTTGTTGCCTTGGCAAAATCATGTGCTGAGAAGAAGAATATGGCAGAGGGACTGAGTTGTGGGTTTGAATAGCTGTCAATAAAATCAATTAAAACATCCGTTTCCACCCTGCACTAATGATTCACCAATGTGATTCCAATTTGCCTATTATTTTTGGTCATACTCTACCTAGCCACTGCCTGTTGCAGTCATTGGGTGGAAAATACTACTCAAATCCTATCAAACTTTTCCCATTAAGTTTACAAATTTTGTGAACTGATACCTAACTTAAATTTTTTATTATTCATGGAAAAAAATCATGTAACCTGAAGCCAAATGCTAAATCACTAAAGGGAACAGAAGACTAAGGACTTGAATAGTCAAAGAAATCAAGCAGAAAGGATATTTCAATTACAGAATGAAGTCTCAAGTTATGTTCTTAAATAAACTTAAAAGGGTTAGCAGAGCATTTGAACATGTTTGTTCCATTTTCTCTACTTTGGAAAAATGAATATATTCACAAGCTACTAATGGGATTCAAAAAAACATATTAAAATGTGTCTTACAATTTAAAGATTACGTTTTAAGTTAGAATGTCAATACAGGAGCCAACCTTTAAATAGTGATTTCTGTTGTATGCACTATGAAACAATCACCACTTGATACTCTTGATGAAAGGGAAAGTGGACAACTCTCCCTAAACCATTGGGATTGTGGAGTGATGTAAAACTAATTGGATACCATTTTCTCTTGGAAGCAGAGTCAGATTTTTATAATTTTGTAAACATGCTGGAAAATTGCACAGGAATGACCTGAGTGAAGGAGAAACATCTGGAATTTTAATAACATATATGAGGAAGCAGGACTTGTGAGATCTATTGATGGAGTAAATAACTGCCTGGCTGGGAGATCCTGTCCACAATTACTACCTTATCAGCCTGTCTTAGATATCCTTCTATTATGAGATTCCATTATTAGCAATTCATTTCTTTGCATACAATTTTCCTTGTGCAAGGGCCAGAGTTCATTCTGTCTTCCTTTCTTCCCTTCCCAACAAACATCGGTGTTCTTCAGTTCTAAAACCTTTTCCTGGGGTTTCTATTCTTACTGTCCATTTTATATCACCACTACCATCTTGAATCACTCGTGTGTGTGCTGATAATTCTTCAGCTTTAGTTTATTGCTTCAGAGTTATTCAATTTAGTACAAAACATGTGCTTAGTACTTGACTAAGAACTTTAAAACATGATTTCTTTTGATCCCTTTAAACTGGTGAAGTTTATAGAAGAGGAAACAAAAGCACATTAAATTTGGGTATGTTGCCAATGATCTCATGGCTTACAAGTAGAACATCTGTGACCTCAAGTAGAACATCTGTGACCTCAACCAAGACTGTCTATTCCAATGTCCTTGGCTTAATCGCCACTTTATACTAACTTTCTACTAAACTGTATTGTGAGAATATCAAAATCAATATGTGCCAGCAAATCTCACTTTATTTCTCCTATATCTACCCTGTCTCTTATTTTCGGGATCTCATGAATCGTACACAGTGGCCCCACTTTCCACCCCTGTACTTTCCTCAGAATGTGGATCAGGGCCAGCCTCATGGCCATGTGACCTTGGCACTTGAATGGGTGCTGGGCTTTGCTGGATGCACACCTGTCACCAGCTTGGAATTCGTAATCATTTTGAAATAATTTCATTTTGCCTGGGTCCTCCACACCCTGCAGTGATCCTGCCTGGATTCATCCTTGACTCTTTTCTTTCCTTCCTGCACTCTTCTTTTCACGTCTTCCTCCTCTCTTCAGGCAGTAAATACTGGTGATTGTCCCTTTTGCCTAAATCCTGCTGGAGCATCTGCACTCTTCCTTAAAACAACTTTCACTGCCCACATTTAGATCATCATTTTGCTTTTTCCCAATTAAGATCCTCATTTTGCTTTTCCTGATTAGAGATTCCTTGCTCTCTCCATTTCTAATCACCTGTAATTGATCCAGCATATTATTTATAGGAATCTCTTAAAAAACATACTTGCTAATGCTAATCATCTGCTTATATCCTTCAACGAGCTCCTACTTCCGGCTGGAATAATGTGAAAACTCCTTTTCACCGTGTACAGTACTCTCTAAACCCTGCCTTTAGCTCACCTCCTCAGCTGCATCTCTTACTACCTTTCTGTTCACCTCCAGAAGTTCAGCCAGACTGATATAAATGTTGTGGCTTCACCATTTCAGGCTTTTTGCCCTAAATAATCCTCATTCTTCTTCATGTCACCTTAGGAAAAGGTTTTCCAAACTTTCTCTACTTTTCCCTCAAAGCAATCAGTCATCCCAGGCCCTACAGCACTCAGGACATTTTGTACACCTTTATTAAATATTTAAATAAACACTTTCATTTGGTGAAGCCATAGAATTTGAGTTTCCATACCTCAGAATTGGTTGAACATTCACACTATTTTGTGAATGGGCCTTACTTTGTTGTGATTTTTCTTTTGAGGTACTGGAAATTGAACCCAGGGCCACTCCATCACTGAGGTACACCTCCAATACTTTTTATTTTTTTGTGGGGGGGGGCAAGATCTTGCTAAGTTGCGCACACCATCCTCCAATGTGTCATCTTCCTGCCTCAGCCCCCCTGAACAGCTGGGATTACAGGCATGTGTCACCACACCATCCTCTGCTGTATTTTTTTTTTTTTTTGACATTTTTATTTGATTGCGAGTTAAGGACTGAGACTGTTTTGCATTAAACATACTTTCATCATTTAGGAAAACTCCTAGCACAAAATAAGTAGAATATACTTCTCGGGAGGAATAACGAGGCAGAGAAAATTTTGAGAACATGATTAACTTGAACTAGAAATGGTCATTTTTAATTATAAAATCTTCTTTTCTGTGTAATTATAGAATGGTGATGGTTTTAAGTAAAGTATGATCTCTGAGTTAAAACAAGCCAAAGTATTTCAATATATGAGTTCAAACAGCTTGGAATGTTTCTTATACAGCTATTGTCAAAACTTTGTTCATAGAGCAGTTATTAGACTGCAAATGCTCACTGCTAAGAAAAATTGTAAGAAAGAGGCTTTTAGAGAGTAGAAGTTGCTAGTGCTCCCCTGGCTGATAGACCCCGGCTTAGAAGGAAGGCATTGCTATCAGACACAGGCACTTAGGATGGGAGTAACGAGGACCCCAGGGATGGAGAAGGAGGACAAGGACCAACCTCAGTAGGAGCAATGCTGGTACTATCTCCCAAAAAAGTCCATAAATTACGTGCTAATTATCTGAGGATCACCCTGCATCTCCCAGAATAACTCCTGGAGCTCTTGACTCTGGCTCTAGATTTAGCTTTACTACCCACTTCAGAGGTTGTTAATTTTATCGCCCTTGAGGGACTTGAGGCCCGGCTGTGTTGTCGGTCTGGCTGTCCTTGTGGGAAACCTCCGAGGTTTCCTATTTTGAACTGATCACTGGGCTCTGGCCTCTGTGGTGTGACCTTGCCCAGCAGAGTGGCTCGGTAATGGAGATGGAGCCCACTTGTCTAGAAATAAGGAAAACATACTAAGTGAGAGTGCTTCATTCTGCAGCCCAGTTGATTTTTTTTTTTTGTGGGTACCGGGGGGTCGACCTCAGGACCTCGCGTGCCAGCAGGTGCCCGTGCCACTGAGCGATATCACCGGCCCCTTTTTCGTATGTGGGTTCCGGGAGTCGAACTCGGGCCCTCGCGCTTGCTGGGCAGGCGCTTAAGCCGCTGAGCCATCTCACCGGCCCCCAGTTGATTTTCAGTTGGATGTTTTTACCCAATTATTGTCTTCTATCACACAGATGTGCCCAACACTGGGCTACACTTTGTGAAATATAGAAAATAAAAGAGCTTTGCATTGAGAAATTAATCGTCCACCTGGGATGCCCAGGTCAGCCCTAGAACTTCTCAATTAGAAAATAATCATTCTCTAATCTCTACATCCTCCAATTCTCGAAAGAGGTAACCTTTTGCAGAACTGAGTACCTCTGTAGGAATGTAGGTGAAGGTGTGATTTCCTAGGGTGGGAATATTAGTGAAGCGTATGGAGGAGCTGAGCTTCCAGGGGAGGAGCAGACCAAAGCAGCTGCTGTGGACTCATTGTCACATTAGCCGTTGGGCTGTGATAAGAGGAAGGGGCTCAATATTAATTTGGAGCCAGGAGGAGTGGGAAAAATGGTCCCAGGAATCATTTTATATAAAGGAAAAATAAGCCTTGCTGAGAGATTGAATCCAGAAAATCAGGAAAGTGAAAAAGCAGCTCACCTAAATCCTGGAAGAATATTTAGTTTACGGGATTATTTGGCAGAAGTAGTTGATTGGGCTTTGTTTGGAGGAGTAGATGTTGGAAGAGGGGGAGAAGCATGCTGGGCATTGAACCTGAGGAGGTGGCACCAGTGGAGACCAGTGCTTGCCAGCATGTGACCTGGGAAACACAAATTATGCTATGTAAAAGTAGAAGATGGAAGAAATCAACTAATTAAAATGAGAAGTCAAGCACTCGATGGTCAAAGTGCTCGAAAGATAGCAGATGAAACCAAGTGAGCTCCATTTCGTGTACGGCAGGATTTCTCAGACTCTCTCCTATGGGAAATTCCCTATAAGAACACTCAGCAGGCAGCAGTCCTTATAGCATTGCTAAGATTACAGTCCAGTGGAGCATTCCTCAGGACTACTGATCTTTAGAACCATAATTGGTTGAGTGTCAGGGAATACATCTGACCAGCAGAAGAGTAGTAAAATTTAAAGTAACAGAAGATACATTTAAGAAACAGATAGTCATAATTATCAAATGACAAGGGGAAATTTTTCCTTCTACCCTTCGTTATAAATGCACAAGAGGTATAAAGACAGTTTGGGGATAAGAAGTAAGGCTGTGGCTGCCCTCAGATGTCCAAAATGATCAGTGAAGACCGTAAGTCTTGAATGCTGTAGTTTCCAAACAAGAGGACTAAAGATAACTAGATGGAGAGTGAATGTTTACAGCTAGGAGGGTATCCAATTTTATTTGTTATCAGTTGTTGCTTTAAAAAGCAAATGCCAAAGATTTATTTATGAGCAGTCAGTTATTTCATGTGCAGTTTGGGCCTCAGCCTTTTCTTCTTTGTTTGTTTTGGTACTGAGAATCAAACTCACAACCTTGCACTTGCCAGGCAGGCGCTGTGCTGCTGAGCTATATCCCTGGCCTGCAGTTTGGGTTAATAGCTACCATGTTAGATTTTGGAGCCAAATTCTATTTTGGTTAAGACAAATTTGGCAATTGCCTGGCCTGTATGTCAGAATGAACTCCATGTCTGTAAGAAAAATGAATTTCATTGCAATCAGTGTGGAGGCCCCCTTGCTTTAGTCCATGGCTCCTCTGAGCACCTCTGGTGGAGTGGCGCGTCCGTGCTGCTTACTTGACTCTGACAAATCCTTTATCTTATCATTATCTTTTGAATTGTCTTCTATTTACTCATAGAATATAATTTTTATTAAGTATAACTTTATTAAAACCATGACTGTGTGTTGTATACTATATATTTTAATCATACCTTCAATACCTATCATGGACTCTTATACCTCTTGTACAAAATCAGAAGTTGAATGATTGAAATGATATATCAAAATAGTTTCACTGAAATTATTTTTCCTATATACAAAAAATGGATAGTTTTATTTCTTTCATGATGGAATTATCATTATACTACTTTTAGAAGCAAAGTCTTAATTGTAGAAGAAAACAATTTTACTCTCTTATGTCTGGAAGAATAGATGGTCATTCAGTATGACTTACTATAAAAATTATATGTTGTTGTTTTGGCACATTATGTTTTAAAGATTTGTTCCTTGAGGATTTTTACATAAATGCACACTCTATGAGGTAAGGAATATTTTCAGCATAACTGCTTTGGAGTTGTTGAAGAGGAAAATTGTTTTAAAACACTCTCCAAATGCAGGGTGCTGTTTATTTCTCTCTGCTTCAGACCGATTAGGCAAGTGTTATGAGATCTTAGGCTTACCTTGTAAGATGGTAAGTTCTCAAATTGCTTAGAATAAATGAAATTTAAAAGAACTCTCAGAGCAATTATTTGAAAGGTCTCACATTTAATCCTAGGTTATAAGTGTGGACAGACAAAAAACAAAGCAAGACGTTGTAGGAGGGTCAAACGATCACCTCAGCAAAACATCGTATGCAAGTTTAAAAATCTTTTTATTGTAAAGGAAAGCATAACACATTAACTCATACTGTGAAAAGGAGAAAGGTTCTTGTCATCTGTTGGAAATATTAGTGCAGAGCTGAGAGCTGGGCAGCCCTAGAATATTTCCTTTTTCCTGCATTAGATACCACTCATGTGGCAATTATGTGGTTCATATGCTAAGACAAGTGTCCTTCTGGTTGAGATGTACAGGGGCTGATGTTTTCAGAGGCTGATAACACTTGTTAAAACAAGAGGGATTTTCCTCCTAGATGAAAAGGTATATTACTTTCAGGACTGGTGGGAGTATGTACCAAATCCTTAGAAGTGAACCACTAAGAAGAGCTATGACTTTCAGAGGAAAACTGACAGTAATGTCTATTGTCCAATGACACGTCTATGCTCAAAAACTTTTGTCTGCCAGTGAGATAGCTCAGTGGCATAAGCGCCTGCCTGGCAAGCTTGAGGGCCCGAGTTCAACTCCCGGAACCCACATACGAAAAAAGGGCCGGTGATATCGCTCAGCGACACGGGTGCCTGCTGGCGCGCGAGGTCCTGAGGTCGAACCCCGGTACCCACAAAAAAAAAACAAAACAAACAACTTTTGTCTGACAATCTTGTGACACTTTATCTTGGGAAAATGTCATCACTTTGCATGCTTCAGTGCAACAAAGTTTGAAACAGAAGAAAATTAATCTCTTCCCTTATTCAACAACACTTATTGAACCCCTACTGTAGTCTGGTCATTATTGGCTCTAGGAATAAAATAAAAATTAAATGAGACACTACTTCCGTTTACATTTTACTAGAATGAAATGCTTTTCTGAACGACTGTAGTGCAAGAGGATGTTTGGCATTGTTTGGCATAATAAATAAAGATAAAGCAAATGAAGCAATCTGCAGCCAGAGGAAGTGACAGGAAATAGGACTTCAAAAATGCACAGGGATGTGCTTGAAAGAGCAGGCATGGGAGAACAAAGGAACCCTAATAGCCCAGCGGCTTGGTGTCCTTCCTAGAATAATTCATTTCTTGAAATGTAGATTGTCATTTTATGGAATGACTTGATATGACCATCCTACCAAAGTGAAATGACACTTACTGACCTCACTCCAACCTACCTTCTTCCTTTGAACTAATATGAATAAATGTTTATGTTTCTTGGGATTTGACCATCCAACTCTGTAACTTTTTTCTTGTTTGTTAAGTGAAAATGTGAAAGGAAGATGATGGATTTCTAGTCAGAAAGAGAATAAGAGACATCGTCCCTACAAAACGGTGTGTTAAAAACCCTTTGTCCAAATAGTCATACTACCAAAATGATACTTAAATTTAATGTAGTTCCAATCAAAATACCAACAGCTTTCTTCACAGAACTAGAAAAAACAATCCCCCCAATTATACGGAACTAAAAGAGACACAGAACAGTCAAAGCAATCTTGAGCAAAAAGACCAAAGGAGGCATTACAATCCAGGATTTCAAGTTACTTTGTAATGCAAGTTATATTGCATTACAAAGCTGCAGTAATTAAAAAAACAAAAAACAAAAAACACAAACTTTGGAGATCTTTGCCAGTAAATTTAAATTGGTAGCCCATTTGATTGGGCTTTAGCATGCCGAGAAACTTTAGGACACCCCTTGTTAGGTGTGATACTGAAAACAATACAGTATGAAGCATGAACGTTGATGTACCAGAATGGCTACTGGCTTGTCATACCAGGTACGGTGGTTGTCCTGGTACGGTGGGTGCTGGCTGAGCCCAAGCTGGTCCTCAATTCAGGTCCTAACCTCTCCCTGAAACCTTTACTCCTCTGTCCATCCCTATCTTCTTTATTACCTGAGAGTATTCACCCCCTGCCCCACACACAGGCTTCATTGACCTAAGCAGAAATTCTAGGTTTTCCTTTAAAACAGAAATTGGGCCCATGGGTTTTAGCAAACACATGTTTTTCCTATTAAGGTGATGGTGGCTTGTTTCAAAATTTAAACATGGGCTCTGTCTTGTATGACTATCATTTAGCTATTTTCTGGCATTTTAATAACTGTTATTTATGGAATTCTTTCCATACTACAACTTCCATGTCTCTTAAGAGAGCTTAAGATTCTCTGCCTGTAAAGGAGAAGCCGTTGACCTCAGCAGCACTTCTCTTACAGGGAATTCAACATAATTGGGACTTGGTGCTTTCTGTTTGAAGGTGCTGAGATTTTAGGTTCTGGGCTTGGCCTGCTTACTGCCTGGCAGATATGTGTGGATTATCGAAGGCTGTCTCAACCTTGACCCTGGAACTAAGCAGGGATAGCTAGTTGAGGAAGCAGTGTAGTGAGTAGAGAATTCTTTGTGTTACATCAACATGTTACTGGGAGAGCTCATGCTTCTTCTCCATAAACTCTGCTTGAACTTTGACTGTTAATCATTAGGGGGAGTTTGAACACATGCATAATATGACGAAAGGTTAAACGCAGCCAAGTTTTTGAGGAAAAATTGTTAGCATGGAGGGGCAGTGTTTGGGGGCAGGGAGAACAGCATCCTAACAAGAATTGGGTAACATGAGGGAGAAAAATCATAGAAACAGGGATCTGAAAAGACGAAGGGATGAATGCACAGACCTACAAGGATGACGTAGAGGAGGCAGGTACTGTGTGAAAAGCACAGGTTGCCAGTTTTCTCGGTAAGCAAACCTGGAACTTTTCATTTCATTTAAATGAAATTTCCCTACAATGAAGACCTGAATCACTCAGATAGATGGGCAAAGGGAAAATGTGGAAACTCAGCAACTAACTTATGTAGACTCCCAGACTCTCACTGAGGTAACAAGAACATAAAATTTCCCAGCTCATAGAAGTCCGGCAGAGAGACATTTTCTTATTCATGGGATAATACTAAGAACTTACTGAAATCTAGAAACCACACTACCTACTTTGATTAAAAAAGAAATGCAGATTGGCTAGTAAATCCAGCATGATGGGAAAAGAACAGGTAAAAAGACAGCAAAACAAATGCTTTCATTCACAGGAATTCTTGTGTGATAAATCAACAAACACTTGGTGAATCAGGTCAGCAGTAATGGGGTTGTGTCCTTTACTAATATGCTGCAACAGAGGCTCGAAACTCTCAATTTTCCCCACATATGTTTGTATTTTCAGATGGTTCCAGAGATAAAAATTATTTGTATTATTTTTTCCTTCATAAGATGGATTAAAGTTTACAAAATAGGAAAGTATGAATTATGGATTGAGAAGTCTACATTTTTCTAGTGAGGCTGGATTTATGAAACACTGTTGAAAAATTTGTGTTTACTACTATTCAAAAACTAAGAACCTAATATGGGGGGAAAGAGCAGAGGTTGAAAAACACCAAATTAAAGCATTTTATGAACAAGATAGTTTGTATTAGATGTGCATACATACTGGTAGCATATATGTTAACTTGAGTTTAGATCAGGGACCAACAAACTATGTTCTATAGGCCATATCCAGCCTGTCATATGTTTTTGTCAATAAAGTTTTATTGGAGAAGGCCATGGTCTTTTGTTTATATCGTATTTGTGATGCTTTTTCACCATAATGGTAGAGTTGAGTCATTGCTACAGAGAACATCTGGCCTGCAAGCTTTATTAAATAGTCATTATATGCTCACTTACAGGAACATTTTCCCAACACCTACTTTAGACATTTGGAGGCTGCAGTACTTAGAGATATTCCTGAAGGCTGACAGGTATACAGTATCACAAAGAGGTGGTCTCCACACAATATTTAGGAATTGCTAAAGATGAACTTCAAGGGTAGGTTTAAGTGACCAAAGGAGAAGTCTATCTGGGTGTGACGACGCAAGCCTATAATCCCAGGACTCTAGGATGCTGAGGCAGGAGGATCAAAAGTTCTAGCCCAGTCTGGCAACTTAGTAACTTGGGGAGATAGTCCAAATTTTTCTTTAAAGGGCTGGGAATGTAAGCTCAGTGTAAAGGCCCCGATTCAATCTCTAGTTCAGAAGAAAGAGGAGGAGGTACAAAGGAGAGAAGGAGAAGGAGTAGGAAGAGGAAGTAGGAAAAGATGAGGACAGGAGGAAGAGGAGGAGGACGGTAACATGGAGAAGGATCTACATTGTCTAATGGGGCATGTAGAAGGGGTATGTTTTTATTTGGCTGCTGCCTGCAGGGTCCTGAAGATTCACCAACTGAGTGTTCAGTGGCCTCAGATCTCCTTTCTAAGCAGTTGGCAGCCCTTTTCCTTCATCTCTGACACATGAAAGTTTCACCACCTGGTCTAGGCACAATGAGGGCCCCCCAGTGTGAGAGGCTCAAGCTGATTAGCCCAATTTGTTATACTTGAGGATTTGGTTGCGAGAAGTCACACAAAAACGGGACATTATAAAAATAGGAATTTAGTGAACATGGCATTATGTGATACAATACCCAATCATGTGATGTACATAAAAGGCATAAAATGTGTCACTCAAGGGAGAGTCGCCAGCTGGTGTTATGAGACAGGAATTCCCAAGGATGATGGGCTTTGAGGAAGGCTCTGAGGAATTGGTAAAATGCTGATAAATTGAGAAGGGTGGAATATGTACCCTTGAGAAATGAGTTGAGATTTTCTCTTCTCAGAGCAGAACTAAACAACAGCTGGACAACTTCCTACAAAAACCAGTCTTTGTATACAGGGACTGAAGACACAGCCCAGGCTTTATACCCTAGGATTAAAGAACTTCAGACCTTGAAGAGATGGATTCTGTAAGTATAATTCTCACTATTGTTCATTCAGGAATTTTTATTTGTCTTATCAAATTTCTTTCCAGCGCTATTACAATGTAAAGCCACCGGAAATATTTTGAAATTTACACAGTGACAAAGAAAGAAATACTTATGCATAAAGCCATTTAATTGGAATTCACATAGAATGAATTAACATAGAAATAGGTATAAGCTTATTTTTCAGGAACAGAAATTGAGGTGTGAGAACAATTTCCTAAAGTGACAATTAGTGCTGGATTAGTTACTAAACTCAAGTCTGTTACCTTTATGTTGCACAGGGCTGATGTGTAGTTCATATGCACAGATAAAATTCTATTTTATTAAAAATTTAAAAATTTTCATCTATTTAAAATAGTCACTGTCTTGAGTTACAAAAGACTGAGTTCACCGTGGTTCTTGTTTTAGCCAGGAAGTCCAGTTTTACACCTGTGGTTCCAGTGTAATTGATATAATACTCTCTTATTACTGTCAAAACTGTTCTAGTTTGGTTGATAAATTATATGATCATCCTAATAATGGTTCTCCACTGTTGCTTCCCTAGAATCCCCTAGACTTCCCTAAAAATTATCAACTAGTTGGCAGAGGGTTCATGCTAATTCAACTAGGCCTACAGAAAGGAATATTTCCCAACACAAAGTCTAGTGTCCTTGCCTAATAGGATAGGGAATATTTTGAATATCAATCCTGACGGTTTGGTCTTTTCCAGAGTCACTATATTAGTTAATTTTTCTATCACCAAGACACAATACCTAACTCCCACAACTTATAAGAGGAAAAGTTTGATTTAGCTCAGGAGATTCAGTGCACCACTGGCAAACTCTAAGGCAGGAACATCATGGCGGAAGGCTGTGGCAGAATAAAGCTTCTTAGTTCATGGTGCCCAGCAAGCAGAGCAAGGAGAAAGTGCCAGAGAAGAATGGGGGAGGGATGACACTTACTTCCCAAGGCCAGGCCTCCATGACCTGCCCAGACATATCCAAGAGAGGGCTTTACTAGTCTGTTCAGTGTTTCTTAATTCAGTGAAGCTGACCTATCAAGATTGATGGTCACAGTCATACATTCTCTGGGTGCCTGCGCATAATTGTCTTGTAGCATGCAGCTGTGGCCATACCTGCAGAGGGCAGCATGCCAGTGTCTACTGTCCAGAGTCTCCTGTGCCTTACTCGGCTCTGGACCAGCTGGCACAGGCGTGTCCACCTCTACCCACTCTTGCTCTTACCCTCTTTTCCCCACATGAGCCTCCTTTAAATTTTATGGGAACATTTCTTTTCCCCCTCACTCTTATTCTGCCTACAAAATTGTTTTGACCTCCTTACCTATCTAAGATATCTGATAGTCACCAACTCCATTGTCACCACCTCAGGCCAGCTTTTCCTGTCCCACACTTCTAGCAAAATCTCAAGAAGACCCCTAAGAATTTGTCCCCTGGTATACACAGTTCTAGTCATTCAGCGAAGTCAATCTAGGTTCTGCTGTGAAGAGATTTTGCAGATATAATTAACGTCCTGCACCAGTTGACCTTATGATGGAGAAATTATCCTTGGTGAGCCTGACACAATCAGGCAAGCCTTAAAAAGGGCCTGGGATTTTCTGGAAGAAAGAGATTTTAAAAACGAGAGAGATTTGAATCATAAGAGAGATTCAGTGTTGCTGGCTTTGAAGATGGAATGGGTCATGTGACACAAAGGCTTCTAGGAGTTGGTTCGTGTCCCTAAGAGTCAGCCAGTGTATTAATCTGCACAGGCTGCCATAACAAAATACCATGAACTGGGTGGCTTACACTGCAGATATTTTATTTTCTCTGGATGTTCCAGATCAAGATCTTACAGGGTCAGTTTCTGTGAGGTTCTCTTCCTCACTTGCAGACTCCCGCTTACTCACGGTAGCATTTCCTCTGTGCTTGCACAGGCAAACAGAATGTCTCTTCCTCTTTTTATTAGGCCACTAAACCTATCATATGTAAGCTACTTTCTTAAGATCTCATTTAAGTTTAATTATCTCCTATAGGTCTTATCTCCAATTATAGCCCCACTGGAGATTAAGGTCTTAGCATATGAATTTAGGAGAAAAACAATTTAAATCCATAGCAAGGAAACAGAAACCTCAGTACTATTACTACAAAGGATGGGTTTCTTCCAACAATCAGAATGGGACTTTGGGAGTGGATTTTCCCCAGAGCCTGCAGACTAGAAATGAGTCTGACCAAAGGCTTTAATCTCTGAGGTCCTGGAAGAAAAACCATGGCTGTTCCAGGTATTCTTACTTATAGAAGTCTGAGGTAATACACGGATATTATTTTAAGCTGCTATGTTTGTGGTCATTTGTTACCAAGCAAGAGAAAATAGCTATATCCACAGGCTAGCTCATACTCCTTTCTGATCTGCTCATGTAGTCACATACCCTTTCTTTTTGTCACTATCTTTCAGCTTGTAATTATATATGAAATGTGTGGTGGTTTGAATAGTGTCATCCAAAAATTCATGACCACTGGGATCTTGGGACATGATCTTATATAGGGATATGGTTTTTGCAGATGTAATTCATTAAGGATCTTAAACTGAAATCATTTTGGATTTAGAGTAAGCTCCAACTCCAATAACTATATGAGAAGACACACAGACACACAGAGACGGTGACGTAGACACGGAGGCAGAGGTTTCAGAGGAGTGACTACAAGCCAAGGAACTGTGCAGCTGAAAAGGAGAAGGGAGGATTCTCCCTTAGAAAGCTCGGAAGGAATATGGCCATGCTGGTATCTTAAAGCCAGACTTCTGTTCTCCGGAACAGTGAGAGCATAAAGAGAATAAATTTGTGTCAGTTTTGCCTGCCCCAGGTAACTAATACAAGGTGTGCTTTGTTTTTCTTTCACTTTTAGATTCTTCTTGTCAAGCTCTAGGGTTAATGGATGTGTCTATTTTAGCCCAGCTTGGATGGTGCTGACAGTGCATTTCCCAATGCCTGCTATAAAACAGGTTCTTAACAAATTATTGAATTAATGCAGGTGGGATTGTATAAATGGAAATATGAGTGATAGCTTTGTCCTACCCCTGATGAGTTAATTTTCCTTGTTAACACACTAGGGAATAAACATCAGAAAAATAATCCAAGGCACAAGTATGGCTTGAAATCAGTCAGTAATTAGTATATTTGGAGATCGCACACTCTCAAAATCTCTTTTTACAAAAGAAATAGCTGTTTCTTTATTCATCACCATCCAGGGATTGATTTTGATGAAACCCTAACTTCAGTCCTAGATGTTTAGGATATTGTGGAATCTTGAGGAGAATCTCTAAAAGTAGCTCAGTTGTAGTCAGCCTTCCATGTGGCGCTTAATAGGAACTGGTCCTGACAAATGTAAGCAAAAAAAGGAGATATACATAAAAGGAGAATGGGAAGAGTTCAGCAATTAGACATCTGGAAAAATGAAACCAAAGCAACATTGAGTATCTGATATCCAAAACTCACACTCTCTTAGTCAAACTATTGGGGGCTCCTCTGTTGGACAACCCAGCTCCAATCATCTTTCCTATCTGAGATCCAAAGATTACATTTTCCACAAGATCGGATCTGATTGGCTCACTTAAGTCACATGTTCACCCTTGTGGGTAGGATCCTGTGATTGGAAGCCCTGCTAAGTCCTGTGAGGTTAGGAAACTCCACAGATGAAGATGGTGCTGTCACCAAGATTCAGCTGAGGGATGATAGGCAGAAAAAGAGGTCAACTTCCTCTAAATCCTTTCTGTCAGTTCATCTTCTGACCACCGTGATCTAAGAGTTTGCTCTCTTCTCTTTGCCTTTCTAGAATCTGCCTCAAAACAATCCCTTCACTACCTAGGGAGACTTCTTGGCATCCGTTTGGTGCAAGCTCCAGATATGTATGGGAGATCCCAGGAGCCAAATTCAAACCAAGGAGTTTCAAGGGTTTTGGACATATCAGAGGAAACTCATCTTTTTGTTTTGGAGGCTGCTGGGAATATAGTATATAACTCTTGAAGATGTTGGTCCCCAGAGGGAAGGGCTGTCTGAGAGAGGAGTTGGCACAAAGGAAATCCTAGTTAGGGATGAGTAAGGTAAGACTGAGCCACACTGATTTCATTTGAGTCCCTGTTCTGAATCATATGTTGAACTTTCTAGGTGAATGAGCCTATCCCTCCATCCCTTTTCTTTACCTCCCTTTCTCCCTTTCTTTCTCCTCTATTCTCCTTATTCTCCTCCCTTTCTTCCTCCTCTTTGTCTTCCTCTCCCTCTTCCTCCTCCTCTCCCTCCTCCTTTTCTTCCTCTTCTTTCTCCTCCTCCTCCTCTTATTCTTTTTGTTCTTCTTCTCTCCCTCTCCATCTCTATCCTCTTCCTCTCCCTCTCCCCCTCCGTCCTTCCCTGTCTCTCTCTCTGTACATCTATCTCTAACAAGTTTGAATTGTACTTTCTGTCACTTGTAACCAAACAATCATGCCTAAATTGGAGGAAGAAAGAGATCATTCTGCTCATAAATATTGAGGACCGTGGAAGCCTTGATTGGTCTCTGTGAGCACAAGTTTTTCTTGCAGTATATAAATTCCTTTCTCCTCAGAGGGCACCCATGGTGGACTGGGGGACTTTCCCCATGCTCCCAGACATCTCCACTGGTCGTCTCTAACCTCCTGTCCTCTGAGTTGGATCCTTAAACCATCTTCCTGCTCTTTCTGTGTCTGTTTTGACAATTATTTTCACTTTCAAAAGTTGCAGAGTTCTCATTGTTCTGAAAAGCGGGAACCATGCAGTGAAAGGTGACGTCTGTCATTTGTGAGTGGGCTTGGTGCGCCAAGGAGACCCTTCAAATCGTTTCTCCTGTGGTGTGGGCTGGAGCTTTGTGAGGGTCTGTTGTACCGATGCTGTGAAGAAATCAGTGCATACAGGCACGCACACCTGGCTTGTGTAGACACCACCTACCTGAAGCAGCCTGGGTCCTAAACTGTGTTTCTGTGAGGACCCAGTGTCATCTGTCATTTGTGATACAGCTCCTGGCCTTTGCTTTGAAAAACATGGCTTCAAGCTAAGGGCGTGCTCTGAGCCATGGCTGAACTGAGAATGAAATAGTAAGAGAGGGCTTCTCAGGGCTTCGCTGTTTATCCTGGAGCCGAGCTGTTGGCTGGGTGTAGTTTCTTGCTGCTCACCTCTGGCACAGTGGCTGGCTGACTGTTAGAGTGATTGCTAAGTGGAGTGGAGTTACTTGAGGACAACGTAGAGTACTGCCCCTGTGAGCCTCAGTACATTGTTTCAGCACACAAGTGGCCTTCCAAATCCAAATCCATCTCCATGAATGCGGGATGCTGTTCATTATGTATCCACACAAGTAGCTGTCATTGCTGCCCTGTGTTTTTGGCTTTTGTTATGGCCAAGTCCCTTGTCTGAACTGATAGAACCATTTAGCTTATTGCCCAAATGTCAGCAGCTGTTTTTTAGTTTAAAAGAAAGCCCTACATTTTTATTAGTAAATTGCTAAGTCTCTCATGAAGAAATATTACAGTTATAAACAGGCAGCCCCTGATATTCACTTGATTATAATTTTAAAACTTCCTTTTGCAAGAGATTCTGCTAAAGCTCTGAGGAAGAAGTGCGTAACATGCTATGAGAACACACTAGACAATTCAGTGGGTATTTTAGAGCATTCTGGAGGGAAGGTGGCAAAATGATTCTGAGAAAGGCAGTAAAATTTAGCCAGGTGAAAAACACACAGCAAGATTATTACAGATAAGGAAATAACCAAAGTAAAGCCAAAGGGAGAAACTCTATAGAGTGAAGAAGTTGAAGCAGATCAAACATTTATACTGGACGTTGTGGGGTGGGCTGCAGGATACCCGGGCATTGTAGAGACAGACAGAACGAGGTCTCACAAAGCCTTGGAGATTCTCAGCTGAGGAGTGAGGTTTCTCCCAAGTGATGCAAACAAAGTCTTAGATCCGATCATTACATTTGGGAAATATGAAAGGAAGAAGGGTACAAAAGCAATGAAAACTGAAAGCCTACAGCCACAGAACAAATTGTAAATGCAATCACTTTAGTAATCAAAGTAAATGTGAATGGATTAATCTTGAGTACTAAAAAGAAAAAGATCTCCAAACCACTTAATAGTGTATATGAAATTCTTAATTAAACCAAATGACAAGCAAACTTTGGAAATGAAAGAAAAGGCAAAGATTAAGTAAGCAAATACAAAAAGAGGAGGAAGGCATTGTTCATAATATACACGGAAAATTATAGCTAAAAATGTGTTCAATGGGGACATTACACTAGTTTCAAGCTGTGACAAACTACATGAAAATAACTGGAATTGAATAAAATAAAAGTGGAGTCAATGAACATTGATTAAAATAAAAAGATTTGATTAAAATTTAATAAACTCAACTTCTCTGATGTATAGATGTTTCACTGTGTAAGCAGAGGTGATGGTCTCTCCAAACTTTTCCATAGCATTCCCAAGACTCATTCATAGGCATACTGTTGTGAGGAGGATTCCTTGACAAATTTTCTTATAAAAAATATTAGAAATTAGTATTACATTTCTAAGGAAATTTTGCTATCAGCCGAATGCTGTGAAGAAAATAAAACAGAAAAACATTGTCCTATGTACAGCACAGGATTATCTTCCACATTAAGAGGTCAGGGAGAGAAATAGGGTTGCACTGGCTCAGAGACAAGCCCACAGATTTGTGCTTACAGAGAAGGAACATATCTGTCCTTTAATCCCTGTGCGATGTGGGGAGGCCTAGCCATTATTTCATAATCTGCTTGTTCTGTGACCTTTGGGAGTTGTTCGATTTATTTAAGTCCATTTCCTCAATATAAAATAGAGCTACTAGGTAAAGTGAGATGTTTTGTTTAGTTAGCAATGTTTGTATAAAAACAAAAAAAATGAACTCATGAATCCACTAAGACAGGGATTCAATACACAGTAGAATATTACTCAAGCATGAAGAATGAAATCCTGTTATTTGTAACCATATGGATGGAACTGGGGATTATTATGTTAATAATTGGGCACAGAAAGACAAAACCACATGATCTCACTCACATGTAGAATATAAGAAAGAGGAAATCTCATACAAATTGAGAGTAGAGCTTTGCTTATAGAGGCTGGGTAGAATGGAGTGAGGAGGAGACAGGGCATGACAATCAGAGAGGGGTGACATGTTCTGATGTGTTACTGCAAAGTTGAGTGACTATACAACATGATAATGTGCTGTTTCAAAAGGCTAGAAGAAAAGGTTTTGAATGTCCTCACAATAAAGAAATGAGAAATGTTTGAAGAGATAAATATGTTTACCCAAGTTAAGTATTCCATAATGCACTGAAGCATCACCTGGTATGTATAATTTTCATGTGATATTTTATGCATCAATTACAAATAAATTAAAAAACTGAAAATAATCTAAAAGAAAACATGGAAATTAACATAATGCACATAAAAGCAAAAATTATAATTAAGCAGAAAAACAGTTGACTTGATAAACTCAGAACTTTTCATTTTGGAGGAAAATGATTAATATTCACTTCTAACAAAAATTTAAGAAAACACACAAAAAACAGTACTTTACCTTAAAAGCTTTATAATGCTCAGGTACTTTGATCCAGGATTTCCACATCAAGAAAATTCTTCTGAGGAAATAACTACAAAATTGCTTAAAATTTACAAATATAAGTATTGTTTATTGCAAGAAAACAATAGAAACAAAATCCATAATTTATTTGAATAAGTTGTGTAACTCACTAGAGAAATTATAGTAAAGACAATCAAAATCTATGAAAAGTATCTAGGGATGTAAGAAATGACTCATAATAAACTGTAAAACCAAACAAAAAGCTGTATACTTTTATGATTTTTATGCTTTAGATGGTAATTTGACTTTAAATCTGAATTCATAAGCATAGGAGGTGTGTGTGTGTGTGTGTGTGTTAATGATATACACTAAGATACCTACATACTCACAATATAGTGACAGAATTATAGTGAGGTTGATTTTCTTCTTTATTTTAAAAAATGGTTAATTCTGTGCAATGAACATGCATTGCTTTAATATCAAGGGAAATGTAGGTATTGGAAGCTATCAAGTTTGTTTTCAAAGCATGCTTTAACATGGGGATAACTAAAAAAATCTCCAACCTCTGTCCCCTGCCCTCCCTCTTTCTCCCCTTTCTTCCTTCTCCCCTTCTGGTATAACACTTTGCTGCACTGGGTAAAGTCCAAGAATTCTTGCACAAACAGGAGTTGGCATGGAGAAGGTTTTATGGACAGAGATTATTGTCTTTCAAAACTGATTAAGGAGCTCTTTGGAGGGGAAAGTTGAACATGTCCGTCATCCCCACCCCAAACTCTTCTCACATTTATCTCTGCCTTTTTTACGCTTTGATCAGGTGAAACATGGAGTACAATGGTCCACAGATGCCCAGTTTCTCAGATACGCCTTAATAATTTTTCTCCTGCAATGAGCCGGAATCGAACCACACGTGTATGAACTTAAACATAATTTGCATGCATAGCTGGTTAATTTTTAAAGCTATCATCATATTTTAGTTCAGAAGAAAAGATCTAGTTTCTGAAAAGTCGCACAAAGATGATATAGTGCATTCTTTTTTCCTATATGTACTGTGACTTCTGAATGGGTTCGAATGTCACAAGTTTCAGTTTTTTTCTCTCTTGTCCATTTGCCACTGTGTCGTTGCTAACAGCCCGCGAGCCCACTCAAGGAATAACCGTGGAGAGGGGCTGAGTTCCTCGGGTCAAGGAAAACACTTGATCTTCCTGTTCTCGTCTGTAAAAGGAGAAGTTGATTTACGTAAATTCTCTCTTGGTTTTTCTGGAAGGATTAAGTAGCCGATGTCTGGAAGCAACATGAGCGATTCTGAAAATAAGGCTCTGGGAATCTGTGATTTTCTTTCTCAGAAGGATTTACTGCTTCAGCCTCGGCGTTTGAGAGTGTGCCTACACAACGTGCAGTGACTTTCTTGTCTCGGGGCAGGAATCTGTTGATTTAACAAACACATATATAGTGCTCACTATGTGCCAAGCACCAGACTCAGCTCTGTGTATTTTAGCTCATTTAATCCCGCAATAACCCCATGGAATGGACACTATTATTATTTTGATTTTAGAAGGCAAGGAAGCTGAGCCCCAGAGTGGTTAAGTAATTTCCCCCAAATCTTACATTTGAGGGAGTCAAGATGGAAAGCCAGGCTACCTGTCTCTAAATCCCACTGTGCTAGATTCTTTGAAGGAATTTCTAAGACCTGAACAAGAGTCCCCTCCATTTTATTGCGGTTAGTTTGCTGTCAGTGTAGTCTTCCTGATGTTGCCTATTCCACTCATGAAACTGATTCCTGAAATTAACATTTCAAGGGGATTCTTTCCCTTGTGCACCTTCCACAAGCTCTCATAACCCTCCACGTCACATTTCCTTGAGCGTGTACAGTACGGTGTACAGGTTGAAAACTGCCAACTTGTCCTCTTCTGGATCCCAGGGAAAGGAATCTCAGCATGAAACTGTGTACACTTAGGAAAACCTTTAGGGAGATGGAAGTTGTTTTGAGGATTTTAAATCTATGACCTCAGCAGATTTTCAGCATGTTGATAGACAAGATTCATTGGACTAGTCACTCATAAATGCAGCACCACCATCTTGGCCCTCGATGAAATTAGCTTAGTTGCAGATGCCATTAGCATTTGACCAAATTTAATATAATGCAGCTGCAGTTTCAGATAAAATTAATTAATTTCCAAAATGTCATTGTTTTACCTAACCTGATATGTGAGTGGATCATGATTTTTTTTTAGCTTCAAACACTGCCAAGTCTAAGTACCTGCTTTTTCAATCCAATAAAATTTTTTTAAAAACCCTGAAATGTATGTCACTATCAAGCCATTTCGTTTCTCTCTGAATACATACATAAAATTAAAGGCCGTCAACCCTAAAATCAACCGCAGCGATCAGGATAAAACAATCTCCTTGAAGTAACTGCTATTTGTAAGAGCTACAATAAAACTTGAACGTCGTCTCCATCCACCTTAAGTGACTTCACATGACATTCTTGAGGTCTTGGTGGCACTTTACCACTGGAATTTTTCTTTAATAAATTCTTAACAGCTTAACACTGCTCACTCAATAATTAATTTTACAACCCACTTAAGAAGTAGGTAATATTATCTCTATAGTCCGAAGAAAAATATCGCAAATCACCAACTTTGAAAAGCAGCTGTTGAAGATAGGCCAAAAAAGGTAATGATAATGTTAAAAATCAACCATAGAAGAGATAAAAGAACAAAAAGGTGCTAAAAAACAAAAACAAAAACAAAAAAACCTCTTACAGGCAGTGGACAATGCTTCCTATTTTTATTTTTAAGTAATAGTTTTCAGACAATTGTGAAATGCCTCTAATGAAATACATGCATTTCTTCTTGATATTTTTTGTTAGAACATGTGGCTTGTACAGGTGGTTTTGAAGGTCAAACCTAGGAGTTTTAAATAGCTTGACAGAGGTAGTACATACTTTAGCTGTCATGATAACCTGTTTAGGCACTGTCATTACAGATGTGAGCCGAACATCTTCTCAGTTCCACTGTCCTTTTCCTTCTGTTCTTCCTGTGTGGAAAGTGACAAGACCCCCAAGAGTTAGGCAGCCCACGTAGCCTGCGAGGCTCCAGCCCCAGGGGATGGCGTGCTCTGCTCCCGCTCTTTGAATACCAGCCCCATTTCCCGGTTGCCCTATCAGCCCTTCCTCCATCTCACTTTTGCCCAACACCTTTTGAACAATTAATTCCTTGTATCAGTGCTGTCTTGTTTAAAATGTCTAAAAAAATTCAATTTTCTATAATGGATCCTGGACTTATTTGATCTCAATGATATGGCTCAAGGATCATTCTTCTGGCAAGTACTTTCAGAGGTTTCTGGAGGTTTGCTAGAGGCAGTGTAAAAGCTCTTGCCAAACAATAATTATTCAATTTCATTTGTTTGTTAAACATTTGTTGATGCAAACAACGTGGTATTAATTATATATGCAATATTTATTCTTCGCTTTTGAAGACTTTTTATTATCTCCTACTTAATCTTAGATTACAAAACAAGAATTTTATTTGTAACAGAACTCAGTGCAGTTTTAATTAAAACCCCTAGTTAAATAAAACAACTAGTATCACTCTAAGCAAAACAATAACACTATTTAAAAATTTAAATATCTCGGAACTGTCAAAGGTGCTTGAAATGGCTAAGATCTGCAAATTTCCACAATGCATTTTGAAACATCACTGAAAAATAAATTCTGCAGTGAAATTTGCATTCTACTAACAATCTAGATATCATCTTTATAAATGCAGAAATTCTTGCTCTTAATTTCTGTAAGGTTCTTAGAAATCTCCATGATAACAAAAGTTGTTAATGGTGGGCTTGGAGAGTGAGAGAGGTGACTAGGACAGGTGGCTCAGTGGTGTGCACCTGGCCCAGCTGATCCTGAATCCTGGCTCGGCCAGTTGTTACTTTGGGTTGTGGGGTACAGATGACTGTGATATGGTGGCGAGAGCCGAACTCAGAGGACTGCGATGAGCACTGTAAAGTTCTTAGAGTAGTGTCTAGGAGACAGTGAATATTTAGCAAACCATCACAAGCTTGACTGGTGTGGTCACAGGGGGTCTAGTGAGTAATTTACATCTGACCAGTTCACTCATTTTAAACCGTTTGACCCAGGCGGCTCTGAGCACCAAGCTCAGTGCAGCTGCACTTGGACTCCCTCCTTCCTTCCCTCCCCGCCTCCCTCCCATCCTTCCTCTCCTCTCCCATCCTTCCCCTTCCCTCCTTCCTTCCCTCCCCACCTCCCTCCCATCCTTCCTTTCCTCTCCCATCCTTCCTCTCCTCTCCCATCCTTCCTCTCCTGTCCTTCCTCTTCCCTCCCTCCTTCCCGCCCCACCTCCCTCCCATCCTTCCTCTTCCCTCCCTCCTTCCCTCCCCGCCTCCCTCCCATCCTTCCTCTCCTTTCCCATCCTTCCTCTTCCCTCCCATCCTTCCTCTTCCCTCCTGTCCTTCCTCTTCCCTCCCATCCTTCCTCTTCTCTCCCTCTCTCCCTTCCTTCCTTCTTTTCTTCCTCCCTTTCTTCCATCCTCCCTTCCTTCCTCCCTTCCTCTCTCCTTTTCTTCCTCCCCTTCTTGCTTCCTTCCTTTTTTTTTTTGTTTATATGTGGGTACCGGGAGTAGATCTTAGGACCTCACGCTTGCCAGGCAGGCACTTTTGCCGCTGAGCTATATCACCGGCCCTCCTTCCTCCCTTTTAACCACCAGCCCTCCTTCCATTTTTCTTACCTCTCTCCTCTCCTCCTTTGTTACTCATCTCTTTCTGTTTGCTTTTACTTCTATCACTTTGCTTCTCTACCCTCTCTGCACTTATTTGCTTTCAATTTTCTCACTGATGTTTTTTTTCCCTATCAACTTCCACTCTTCCTATCGACCTCATTAGTGGCTTTCTCTACTTGTTTTGATTTGTTTAAAATGCACACTTCGTCTCTCCTTTAGAATAATCCAAAGTGTTTACATCTCTGGTTTGAAAAAAAGCAAATAGGCAGAGAAATGTTATAATTCTTTAAAAACAAAGCCCTCTCGGTGATATTGCGCAGCGGCACGGGCGCCTGCTGGTGCGCGAGGTCCTGAGGGCAATCCCCAGTATCCACAAAAAACAAAAACAAAAACAAAACAAAGCCCTCAAAATAAACTAGGTTGTACATGTCATCGCTCCAGTTGAATGTTTTTATTTGTGGGGCAGTGCCAAACAATACTTTCTTCCTTTCCAGTGTGGAAACACCAAGGACTTCCTATTCCTGACATGTTAAAGAGAAGAGGAGTTAGGGTGTCTACAGGAGCCCATAGATTAGCACCTGTAGTTTAAACTTTGTTACTTTGTACCTATTTCACTCAGTGATGTCACAAAATGCTATCTAGTTTTTCTATGTCACATGCTATGCCGAACAAAATTTGGAAGCCTGGACAAGTTCTAGAGCTACAATCATTAGCAGGATAACCTAACAGTACAACTGAACGTTGTTACTTTCTCATATATTATGTTTTCATCAGAATTCTTACTGAAATAGTGATTGAAGAAGGTGGTCACAGAGCTACTGCTTTTGAGAATTCCTGATCTTCGATGCTGTTGTGTAATTGATATTTATAATTCTGCTCACACACTCTTCCATACACTCTATTACTCTCCATTTGTAGAGCATACTAGCTTCAAAGAAGTTTATATATGTATCATAATGTTTTTCATTTGTGGATTGATATAGTGTTTCTAAACTCATTGGAGCTGATTCATTTGAGTTTCACAAATATTTTGCTATATTAAAGAGGTGGCTATCTGAAGGTCAGGATTATAATAATATCTAGGCAAACAGGTAAGATGCAAGTTGCTCTTCTAATGAGGACACACTGTAATTCAAGGTTTTGGACTCCTTTTCTTGCAGGAAGCCAGTAACCAGTACAAAATAAAAAAAACAAAAAACAGACCAAAAAACTGAAGCAAAAACAAATAAACAAAACTTGTAGGTTTATGCAAAGAAAGGACAAGCAAAAGAATCTACAAAGAACAGAAATCACAGAATAAAGTTCCTACATACGAGGTTCAGCCCTAAGCACAAATCAAGGTGAGTGTGTCATCCTTTTCCACATTAAGACCAATCCAACTATAGGAAACACATCAAGATGACACCAGCAAAGCACTGACTAGACTTAGAACAGGGCCATACACCTGTTCTTCTAAATATAAACAAATTTGCAACCTGAGCCATTGGCAGTTACTTAGGTTAAGCAAGCAAGAGGGGCTGGTGCCTGCTGCTGCCTGGCACCGAGCTCACAGATGCACAAGAGCCAAGAAAACCTTGAATATTTGGCAGTGCATTCTGGTGGTCACAGTGACCTTCTCTCTCACTGGAGAGATTATAATTACCATCCTTCTTATACTTATTGTTATTTTTAAGTGTGCTTAGTTTGCTCTTGTGGCTCAGCTTGTTCCTACCTTGTTTAATGATTCAAATCCTCTTGGTTCATATATGTACAACTTGCCTGAGTTGTTGTGTTTGGGGAAAGCTTATCCTAAAGGAAATGAGCCCCAGAACACTAATTAAGTCTGTAACGTATCTGGATCATCTATGTGAAGGCACTATTGTTCCGGATCCCAAAGTTCCTGGCTATTCAAAGTAGATGACTATTTCTTGAAAAAAATCATGCCTCTTTCCATCTTTGCTCAGAGGTTAAGAGAACTCAGAGGGGACTTTGGGAACATCCCACATTGTCCTTAACATATGGGACACTGCAGAGGTGATGCAGATCCAAATAGCCTAGTGGCAATCTTGTCACTGTGCAGGTGGTGGCATTGAATAGTCCTGTGAGACTTGATGGATTTGACTGGCCAAACTCTTAAAATGGTCCAAATTAGGATCATCAGCAAGTTCTGAAAGCATTATTTCCAGATGTCAAGAGTGGACAGGAGAGGTTCTTATGTGTCTTTCAAAATAAATGTTAAGTCTTCTTATGCAATTAAGACAAATTTGAATGTTGACAATTTTGAATATACAGAAAAGATCCAAAGAAAGTGAAAGTTGTTGCTATCTTTTGATTGGGCTATATGCCCTCACCTCCATGCTCTAAACTGGAAATTTGGTGAATTCCACCAACATGTCTTCTAATGGAAATACATATCTTTAAATTCTTTGGTTACATCCTATTTATTATGATGAACTATTATATATTTTGGTATAGAGATATGTGTCGATCTTATGTGTAAGTGTAGACTATTGTCCCATGCTGCCATAGAGGTATGTATTTCAGTTCTCCCTGTAGAGTACAAACTGCAGAGAGTACTGAGTGGGCAAACTCAGCTGCTGCCCATCAAATCCTGCCCTGGTTTATTCGTGCCATGGACTGAGTGTGGCAATGAGGATCAGAGCTGGATCATTTCTGCTCCTTCCCTTCCTCCATCAGGAGAATAAATCATGACAAACTGCAGCCCGGAGAATGGTGGAGCTTAGTGCTACCCTTTGAGAACCAAAGGATACAGCAATGATGGCCCCATCATTTTCTCATTTAATTCACATGTCTGTCTCCTGCAAAAACTGGATGAATGCTGAAGATTGACTACAGACAGAGTCAGCCAAGTAGCTCTGCTACTTGGTTTCAGAGCTAGTGTAAATCCGTCATTTCTCAAGTCCATGGCGTGTGGCTACTGATTCGTTCTATTTCAATCAGAAGAAAGGGTCGTTTTGTCTCCCTAGTGTGAAAAGCTGAAACAGTAAATAAGATCCAAAATGTACAATAGATATTGTAAAACAGGAAGAAACTATTCAAAAGGAAACAGAAACTGGGATGGGGGAATGGAGAAAAGAAGGGAAAAGCAAAAAAAAAAAAAAAAGAAATATATATATATATATTTAAAAGATAGTTAAGATACATATACTACTAATTTCTCTTTGTTCATTGAAAAGAAAGTCTTGTGCTAATATTGTTTGGACAATTGAATGCCGATATCTTATATCCTGAGTAACTAATTTAAAGATAACAATATGCAATGTATAACCATTGTTACCCTCCTATTATGCTGTTTTAAAATTTTATTCTATTTTTTCTCTTTAAAAATTAAAAAAAATGCAGATTTATAGAAAAAAAAAGAAAGGGTCAGACACATTCCACATTCATGAGAAACAAATATCAATAATTATAGCTTCACCCCAAAGCTCGTTAACTCTTTCATTCTTTGCCATCACATAATCTAAAGAAATTGTGACTATCTGCATATCCTAAAGAACGTCGCTTTGATTCCATACACTGATGGCAGTGCACTCATGTGGCAGAAGGAGTAAGAAGTACTTAGGGTGCTGGGTACCTTGGTAAGGTCCATGTATTTTGTAGAATAGGAGGTAAACTTGATGTGCCAGAGACCTGTTGCTTCAATAAAAATTTTAGGGGTCCAGTTGTTAGGGGATTTTCTGGGACATAACTCCCAAACTAAAAGCCAAATAGCTGTGTACTGTATCTTCTACTACTAAGAAGACAGGCAGCAGAGCTCCTTATAAATGCTTCAGCTTCTAGAGGCACAGCATCTGTGTCCTAGGAATATGTGTCTGGACCATATACTTGGTGATGTGGAAGGTTGTCGATTTGAGAAGGGCTTGGAGCATGAAAGACTTTGGAGTAAGTCCAGCTGTGGTGTCAGCAATTCCACCATCTGGGCCACATTCTGGCAGGTTTTATGTTGGTGGCACCATTGAAAGGAAAAGATGCAGTGTGGTGCAAATGGCAAGGCTGAACACAAGAGCTGTCGTGTGAGCACCTGAAGACTGGGAAGAAATGGAGACCTGTGCAGCAAGAATTAATGAACTTTTTGGAAAACTGCTGTTGGCATTTTATTTGGTTCTGGGAGAGGTGGGATATTTCAACAGGGGGCCCTGGGTAATGATCCATCTTGGATTTTCTAATATTAGTGAGATCTGGTTGGACCACCAAGTCCTACAACCAAAAAGGCACAGAGCTGAGAGTGTAGCTCAGTGGTAGAACACTTGCCTATCATGCATAAAGGTCTGGGTTCAATCCCCAGCATTGCAGAAGTTAAATACACAAACACTTAAAAGTTAAAATAAATAAAAAGAAAGAAAGAAAGAAAGATACAAAGAAAGGAAAGGAAGAAAGGAAGAAAAGATGGAGGGAGGCAGAAAGGAAGGGAGAAAATAAAGAAAACTCTATGTTGGAAATTGGCACATGGAATTATGGAGGTGGAGAAGTCCCTCCATCAGCCATTTGCAAGTCGAGACCTAGGAAAGCTGGTGGAGTTATTCGGCCTAGGTCCAAGGGCCTGAGAACCCAGGGGAACCACTGGTGTAAATCTCATGTTTCAAAAGTCTGAGACCAGGAACTCTCATGTCTGAGGGCAGAAGATGGACAGCCCACCTCAAGAAGGAATCTGTCTTCCTCCACCTTTCACCTGCTCAGGCTCTCAGCCAGTTGGCAAAGGCCACATATTGGGGAGGGCCATCTGCTTTACTCAGTATGTCCACACAGTACCTCCTGGGAAACACCCTCACAGGCACTGTCAGGAGCAATGTGTGACCAGCTACCAGGGCAATGCTTAGATCAGTCAAGTTGGTATGAAATGAATGATCATACATTACAAAAAAGAATGTCTGGGTCTTGTCATTGGAGTCACCAGTGATTAGATTCTCTTTGACCTGAACTCCCCAGCCTGTCTTCAGTGCAGGAAGTTTTCTGATGCTACTTTTAATGTTGCTTCCTTCTCCTTTTCTCCTCTGCATTCTCTTCATGCTACTGCTCTTACACATAGGTCATGATTCCAAGATATCATTTCCATGTGTTTTATTTTTTTCTCATCATTTTCAAATGTTTGTTTTTAATTTTCACGCAAGGGCTAATCTCTGAAACACATCTTCTGTACCAGTGGACTAGGATTTCAGGTGATTTCTTTTCTCTTGAACATCATAGCTTTGCTTAGCATCACAGCTTAGCCCAGCATCATGTGAGGAGATCTTACTGAATATCACTAGCCAAGGTAAAGATCAAAATTTAAAGTACAATTTCTGCTGAATATGTACTGATTTCCACACAATCATTAAGTTGAACCCATCCTAAGGGGCTGTCTGTATTATGTGATATACAATTATTAGGCTTCCCAACAACCACTACCCCCACAGAGTAGGTACTATTAATGTCCCCATTTTATAGGTTTTGCAACTGAAGCATCAGAAAATTAAGTAACTTAAAAATAGAGGGGATAAATAGCACAAGTGTTGAGTAATGGAACTGAGATACAAACAAGACGAGGTAGCTCATAAGCACTTGCCTCACTGACTCTCTAATTTCATCAGTCACCAAGCACACTATACATACCTTGCAAATAATAGATGCTCCAAATAAGAATGGAGTTACTGAGGGATTTATTGTATAGTCACAAACATGTACACACAATACTTCTAAAAAACCTTGTCTTTACAATATTTACACATTTAAAATATTGTTATCTTGGGAACGAGCATGTATATTAACTAAATGATAAAATATGAGGAATGCTAGAAAGAAGCTTTGGAGAAATAAAAGATCATTCAATATTTGGTCTTTTGTTATTCATTTATCTCCATGAACACAATAAAAAGGAGTGTAATGTTGCTATTATTGATTTTCAAATTTGGATAGAATAGGAGCAGTGATATTTTCAAATTATTTAGTTATTTCTTTTGTCCAGTGCAGTATGACGACCTTAGATTACCACTGGCCAAAGTTTCTTGCAAATAATTATTTTACATTATTTTTTTTCTTAGTCGCCTTCTCTTCCACCTATCTTCTTTAAATTCTTCTTTCTTTTTCTTATTCAATGATATTCTGGGTATCGTGGCAGCATTTCTGCTTGGATATACAATTTGTAAGTGATAACATTTAGATATCTGGTATCTTTCTTAGTATTACATACTCATTTCTTAAAGATTACTTGTTTATAAATTTTCATAATTTTAAAAATATTTTCATTTTGCCAATAGTAGTATGACAGTTTCTAATGAATGTAAGTGAATGTGAGTTTTGCAATAATTTAATCATGGAAAAAAAGAATTTCAAACTTTGGCCCCATGATTTCACTTCTAGAAATGTTCTTAGAGAGTTAATTGTGAGATGATAAAAATTTTATGAATAAATTACAGAGTTGTTTAGCAAATAATTAGGAACAACAGAAATGTCAAAGAAGAGTGTGATAAATTATGGTATAATACAATGGAATGATAATTAGTAGCTATAATTATTGAAATTAAAGATATTTATAACGACTGAATTGTGAAAAATGGGGGTGTAATGTAGTATGTATAGAAAGATTTTGTGGAGAAAATATTTATATATAGACAAGTCACAGGTGTATGTCAAAATATTAACAGATTTTCTTGGTTGTTGTTTTACAGAGCTACGGATGGAATTCAGGTCCATGTGTGACTAGCAGAATATATGCTGCCTTTTTCTTTTAGAACAGCTTTACATTTTACAAAAAAATTACCAAGACAGTATAGAAAGTTCCTATATACAGCACATCAGTTTCTCCAATTATTAACAAATTATATTAGTATAGAACATTGTTACAATTTATAAGCAAATATTAATACATTATTATTAACTAAAATCCATACTTTATTCTAATTTCCTTAGTTCTAACCTAAATTCTCTTATCTGTTCCAGGCTGTCCTTCAGATACCGCATTGTATTTGGTCAGTGTATCTCCTTAGGTTTCCCTTGACTGTGAAAGTTTTTTAGATTTTTCTTGCTTTTGGCAATCTTGGCAGTTTGAGGAGTACTGATCGTGTTTTCTGTGGAATGTACATTAACTGGGGTTGGTGTGATGTTTTCTGCCACCATTCACTGAAAAGATTATACTTTCCCCATTGATTTCTTTCCTTCTTTGCTAATGATCAGTTGACTCCATTTGTTTGTGTCTAGTTCTTCATGTTCTACCCCAGAGGTCCCCACATCCCAGACCTGGGACCAGCACCTGTCAATGGCCTGTTAGGAACTGGGCCACACAGCAGGAGGCAAGCAGCTGGTGAGTCAGCCAGGCCTCATCTGTATTCACAGCCACTCCCGTCCCGCCACTGCCACCTGAGCTCCACCTCCTGTCAGATTAGAGGTGCAATTAAATTTTCACAAGCAAGAGGACCCTGTTGTGAACAGTGCATGTCGGGAGTCTAGGCTGAGTGACCCTGTGAATCACCCTGAAATCACCCCGGCCTCCACCCTCCAGCTCCATGAAAAAATTGTCTTTTATGAAACGTGTCCTTGCTGCCAAAAAATTTTGGGGTCACTGTGGTTCTTCTAGTCTGTTTCATTGATTTTTACACTTGTCATTTTGCTGCTACCAGGCTATCTTGGGAATGGTAGCTTTATAGTAAGTCTTGAAATTAAGTACAGCGGTCCTTTAGCTTTGTTCTTTTCCAGTCTTGGTTTGGCTACTTTAGGTTTTTGCCTCCTATAAAAAACTTTATAATCAATTTGCCAATATTCGAAAAACTGCCTATTGGGGGCCTGTGAGATGGCTCAGCGGCTTAAGCGCCTGCCCGGCAAGCGCGAGGGTCTGAATTTGACTCCCGGAACCCATATACGAAAAGGGGGCCGGTGATATCGCTCAGCGGCACGGGCGCCTGCTGGCGTGCGAGGTCCTGAGGTAGACCACCCCGGTACCCACAAAAAAACAAACAAACAAACAAACAAACAAACAAAAAAATCCTGCCTATTGGGAATTTGAGTGGATCTTCTTGAATCTATAGATCAAACTGAGAAATAACTTCTTATTAATGTTAATTTTTCAGATCCATCTTGATTATTTAGTTTGTTGACTTACGTTTTTAATCAGTTATTTTTGTGAAGAGCAAAAAATATTTATTGGGGGGAAGAAAGTTTCTGCCTAAGAGAGACAGAAGGGGTCCCGAGTGGGTTGCCTTAATCAGAGTTTTATAGCTTTCTTCATCTATATCTTGTGCGTACATAGACTTGTACCTAGGTATCCCTTTTCCTTATGGGAGTTAATGTAAGTGATGTCTGAAAAATTAAAACACTAATCAATTTTGCTGATCTTCACTTTGAACTTCCCTAAGTACTTCTCCTTAGACAGAGTTTGTATCTTATTCTACAGTTATACCAGAGCCTTGCTGCTCTGCAGGTTGGGTGTGGGGTTGATAGGGTAAGTTTTTATAATGTTATGATTAAACTTTAGTTTTTAAATAGATTTGGGCCTCTGGGCTGTGATATTCTCAAGCATTTTTCCAGTCCTCTCCCCTCCCCCTAGGTGAAACAGGAAAGCAAGAGAAGGCTAGAGCGGGATAGATCCTACTCCCGGCAGGGATGCGATTCTAGTGAATTCCTTTTCTCAGGGGAGTAGGCCTTTGTGTAGAGAACTCTAGGTGATTATTCCTCCCTTCCTCTTGCCAGAGTTAGAGTGGTCCTTATAAGATCTTTACTGTGAGTGCCTGGTGTAGTTCCTGGATATAATGCCCACCAAAGTGTGGTGCTTTCCATATCTGCAGTCACTCCGAGCATCTCATTCTCCTGCTAACCCCATTCAACCTCCTGTCTCTCACTGAAATTGTCATTTAAATGATCCACCTAGTTTCTGGTACTGGTGGCTTCTGCTCAATAAGTAGCTTTTTTTCTTTTTTTTTGTGGGTACCGGGGGTCAAACTCAGGACCTCGTGGGCCAGCGTGCGCCCGTGCCGCTGAGCGATATCACTGGCCCTTTTTTCCTATTGGTACTGGGAGTCAAACTCAGGACCTCGTGCTTGCCAGGCAGGCGCTTATGCCGCTGAGCTATCTCACTGGCCCAATAAGTAGCTTTGACTCTCTGGCTTTACTTGTCTTTCCAGATATTGGGGAAGTTGTTTGGTATGAGCCCTCAGTTTTCTGATGGATCTGAAAAAGTGTTGATTTTAAATTTGTTTAGTTCTTTTAAGGATGGCAGTAACAAGTTGTAAGATCTTCATTATGTCAGGGCTGAACATAAAAGTCTATGTATTACTTTTTTTTTTTTTTTTTGTGGTTACCGGGGGGACGACCTCAGGACCTCGCGCGCCAACAGGCACCCGTGCCGCTGAGTGATATCACCGGCCCCTTTTTCGTATGTGGGTTCCGGGAGTCGAACTCGGGCCTTCGCGCTTGCAAGGCAGGCGCTTAAGCCGCTGAGCCGTCTCACCGGCCCTATGTATTACTTTTTACTTTATCTTCTTACTTCAATTTTTAATTTTAAAACATTTTAATTGGCAAATAAATACTGTAAATATCCAATGTGTACAACACGATCATTTCATACATGTATTTACTGGGCAATGATTACCACAATCAAATTAATTAACACATCCATCACCACCCATATTGTGCATAAGACTCCCTGAAAGTTGTACATTTTGTGACTGAAAGTTGTTTTAGATCATCTTCAATTTCCCCCTCTTTCCAATCCCTAGCAAATCCCTACTCTGTTCTTTGTTTCTATGAATTCAACATTTTTACATTCCACAAAAATGAAGTCATATATTATTTGTGTTTCTGTATCTGGATTATTTCATTTAGCTTAATATTCTTCAGTTTTATTCATGCTGTCACAAGTGGAAGGATTTCTTTCTTTTTTTAAGAACTTAATAATCTATCTATGTATCTATCTATATCTATCATCAATCAATCCATCTATCTGTTATATGTATTCTTTGGCTGGAGCTTTAGCTCTGTGTCTCTGTGTTAGAATACTTGCCCAGTATATGTGAAAACCTGGGTTCCATCCTCAGCACCATCACAAAACAAAAAGCTTTTTATATATCACAATTTCTTTATCCATTTATTCATTGATAGACCCACAGATTGATTCCATATCTTGCCTGTTGTGAGTAATGGTGTAATGAATGGGGGAGTCTCTATACCTTCATACTTGTTATCTCTTTTCTTTCGACAATAACCATCCTCAAAGATACAATGTGATAGCTCCTGGTGGTTTTGATTTGCATCTTTTTACTTCTTGGCCATTTATGTATCTTCTTTGGAAAAAAAATGCCTATCAATTCCTTTGCTCATTTTTAAATTAGGTTATTATTATAATTGTTACTTTACTATTGAGTTGTGTGAATTTCTTAGATATTTTGGAAAGTAACCTATCTGAAGAATGATTTGCAAATATTTTCTCCTATTTTGTGGGATGTCTTTTTTTTTTTTTTTTTTTTTTTTAATGTGGTTACCAGGAGTCAACCTCAGGACCTCTCACTTGCCAGCAAGTGCTTGTGCCGCTGAGCAATGTCACCGGCCCTTTTTTCATATGTGGGTACCGGGAGTCAAACTCAGGACCTCGCGCTTGCTGGGCAGGTGCTTATGCCACTGAGCTATCTCACCAGCCCTGTAGGATGTCTTTTGATTTTGTTGATTTTTTCTTTTTTGCTGTGTAGATTACTTTCATGATGCTTATACTGACATAGTAGGTTATGATTTTAAAATTTGTTTTAACTGTGGGAGATATAACACAAGGAAAAATTCAGATTTGATATACCAATGACACAAATGCTTTTGTATTATTTACTAACAACTAGGCACTATGGTAAATCTTTAATGTATTTAGTTTTCATACCAACCTCATGAAGTAGTTATTACTTGTGTTCTCATTTTGCAAACGAGGAACCAAAGCATTGAAAAGTTGAAGCACTTTTCCCTGGGTCTCACAGCTGGACCATGTGTTAAATGGGGAAGTAGAACCCCACTTAACTGGTTCCAGGCTCCTCCGTGTTTAAACATTGCCATGCACAGTTTCTCTCTCCCTCTTTCTCTGTTGTCAGCTAAATGTTTCCACAGTTGTACAAACTTGTAAACATCATACAAATATCAGTGGTAGACTCAAGATCTCTGAAAGTCCTAACCATTCTCCAGTGCAATTTTGACCAGCACTAGGTTTTCAATAGCTTTAGATTTCTTTTTTTTCTAATTATGCCCTTCAGATCAATGTATATTAAAACTGCATATAAGAAACAATACATGTAAGTAAGGAAATCATGAACCCAGAATAAACAAAGTGAATCGTGGGCTAGGTCATCACCCACACCGCGTGCTGTCAGGCTCTATGGGCCAAGAGTCACGGGAGGCAAGGGAGGCATCTGGAGCGTGGTTCCGTTATTCTTGTGTTCTTAGAGATTCTGCAGTTGTTTCTGGAAGATAAAAATCATGGACTCATCTGGAGTTGAGTTTCATAGCAGTAAATGTAAAAACTGAAGCATGATCAATTCCACAGCTCACATCATTCATAGGCTAAAAAACTCAAAGCCAGTGATTTATGAGAACTACATCTATTATTATTATTATTATTTTTAATCTGGGTACTGGGAGTCGACCTCAGGACATCGCGCTTGCCAGCAAGTGCTTGTGCCACTGAGCGATATCACCGGCCCTTTTTTTTCTTTATGTGGGTTCCAGAAGTCGAACTCAGGACCTCGCGCTTGCTAGGCAGGTGCTTGTGCCATCTCACCGGCCCTACATCTATTCTTAGAACTGGGAATGAGAAAAAAATTCTCCAATAGTTACTCACACAAAGATCTTTGTGTCATATAAAAAAAAATGTTCTCAACATCAGAATGATAAACACTGGAAGTGTAGCGGGACTAGATTAGCGACACAACAGCTAAACATAAACTAGGAAAATGGCCACTTCGTATGATGTCTCAAAGCAAATATTCCCACAGAACAGTCTTATTCTTTCTTGTACTGTTTATCTTTAGATCACATCCAGAGGAATTAGGAGTTAAATTTCATTCACTCAACTCCTTTGTTTTATTGATCATGACTAAATGTAGTGAGTAATTAGAAGGTGCGTGTGTGTGAGGAGGAAGCCAAGATCGAATAATCAGTTCAGATTTAGCAACAGATCATACAATGTGAGGCACTTCTAAATGATCTTACATGGGCTTACTTATATAGCTCAGGATGTATAACTGATAAATACAGAATGAGACCCAAAAATATTAGGGAAAGTGTAACTATGAGGAGAGTAGTGGCAGTGAAAATAAGAGAAAACTAGTGTGATAGTAGCAGAATTACATTATCTTGGTTTGACCCTTATGGAGAGGGAAGTCCACAAAAAATTCATTGGAAAACATTTTCAATCATTTACTTATGACTGATCAGTCATATTTTGTATGATGACAGATGGTGGCAGAATTCTGTTGAAATGAAGACAATTTTAATAAGAAATTGTGTAAAAATTCAGTAGCCTCTTCTACAATAAATTCATTAATATTAAACAACTAAGTTTAGCTCGTGGTTGGATGTGTTGGGGTTGGGGCTAGGGGATCATTAAAGATAAAACTATATTAAACTGTGATAAAGGAATCTAAATGAGTGTATGGGGCTAAAAATCTATTTTCTCTCTCATTATAATTACATTTTAAATTGGAGCTTGTTTATGACTGTCATCTAATTTGTCTTGTTATTTTATAATACGAATAATAGAGTAAAATTTTAAGAACTTGTGGTAGAATTATTAGTCTTTATATCTTTGGGACAACATCACCAGCTTAAATTTCTATAAGGGTCTGGAAGGGAAATGCCATCATTTTGGAAAGAGGCTGCATATCATATTTTATGCAACCTTAGAAAGTAAATATTTTAAAAGAGAGTAAGTTAACTGTGTCACGGAGCTTTAAGGCTGTTCAACACGGCCTGGCTTATCTTACCTGTAGGGTAGAATTGTAAAATAACTACTGAATGGTCCAGCAACAATCTGGTTAATTCCCCATTCTTTACAAAGAATGAAATGGCCAAGAATTCTAGACTATTTATTACATTTAAAAGTCTCAGGTACACAGATTTCCTCCTGTTATTCATCTTGTAGTTGGTTCCTATAGGTGGGACCATGCCTTGCGTAATGAATTTATTCTGTTGCGCCTATATTCTTTGGATTATGGGCCTTGCAATAGGATGAAACCTTTTACTGCAGTAACTATCACTACAGTGAAACTCTGAGCTGTGAATCGGGGTGTGTGTGTGTGTGTGTGTGTGTGTGTGTGTGTGGTTTGAAACATTCGACTCATTGATTTTCAGAGACTTTAAATCTCTTCTGAGATTTAATTGCAGTCTTAATCACTCCACATATTCTTTCTTAATTCCTTTCCCCTGGACCAAATGTTTTAATTTTCCATTCTTACTGCGTCTCTCACTTTCTATGCTGTACTACATTTACCAGTACTGAGGGCATAACATCCCTTATTGGACATTTAAGGCAAGGTGAACGTTTGATTAAACTCTGATTCTCCAGCTAGGTGTCCTCTAAAGAGCTGGTATTCAAAGTCTGCTTGTCAATGAACATGTAAAACTTCTATTTGGCCAATGCAAAAGCAATGGATGACAAATGGATATAGCTGTTAGTAGACTTTGAGTATCTACTGAAAAATAGTTTCAATACAATGTGTGTCAACGGGTGAAGCCAGTGAGATTTACCATAGGTAGCCCCGATATCAGTTGTTCTCTCGTCATCCTCTAGAAACTGTCTCTGTGTTCATTCCAAAAAGAAGAAGCTGAGTTTGGTATATGTAGAATCTACTAAAGATGTGGCAGGAAAAGTAGAGGGCAAAAGTTTGTATATGAGCCTTGTCTTTCTTTTCCCAAGTTCCTTTTGTCTCTTTTCATTTTTCCTTCCATAAAGCACCTAGCTCCTTCTAGAGATACAATCTCCAGCCTTCTTAAATTCTCCAAGTCCCTCACCCCTTTATTATATGCAGAATTTGCCTTTGCTGATTAAAGTGTTCAGCAAAATGTCCTCTGCATCATCTAACATCTTTAAAATTATTGGGGGATTATAAACATTTAATAATTCAAAAGGAGCTTTATTAGAATGATTAAATGACATTAATAATTAATGCATTAACAAAAATTAACATTGTCTGATAATGTGCCTGTTCTGGGCATGAGAGATGGGAAAGCTCTCTAGTATAAACAGAATAACTGTCATTTCTTTGTGTAGGGAAGTTTAAAGCAAATAAGTCTCAGGATAACACAAGTTATGGCCCATCTCAGGAATCTTTGTGTTTTGTAAGCCTAACAGGAAGTGATCAGGGAGTTATTGATTCTTAGTGGACACCCATCATAAACTAATCAAACACACCTCTGCGTGCTTGTGATGTCTAAGGGAATAAGTCACCTGCGTATTGCAGGGATAATAAAGAACACAGTGAACCCCCTGCAGCTGTTTTAAGTTGAGTTGCTTGAGGAAAAGTTGGGAAGGTTTTATTATTATTGTGTTCAGTACTCCTGTGCTCTCCTCTCCCTTTTTATACTTTCATCCTTAAACACCCCTACCTATAATCTTTTTCCTGGTCTATTTTATGTCTATGGCAGACAAGTTTATCATCAACTTATATAATAATTTGTTATCTTGATTATTATTAAGAACTAGTGATTTGAACACTATTCAGAACTACTTAAATAGACGTTTTCACTGTTACTACTTTAATGAATAGAACTAATCTCAACATTTTTCACAAGTTTTGTCTTGCTGCATTTGGGCAGATATTCTGATCTGGCTACCAGCAAACTCTTGCCTTCTCACAAGAAGATGTAGATGGGACTGTGGTAGGGGTGAGCAAGCCTTTTGGTTCACGTCTGAATGTCTTAGCTCTATTCCTCTGCCTAGACCCGGATTTGAGTTCCTCAAGATTTTAATCCACTTAGCATTAACCTGGAAGAATGACAAAGACCTCAGCTGGTTTGTTCAGGGAACTGCCAGTACAGGTGTAGTAGAGCATGGTACATGAAGTTACAGCCACTTGATCAAAGTCAAAAGGGACAAAGAAGGTGACTTAAGAGCTAGCATTGTTGGGAAATACTTTATACAAATTTAGTTACCATGGGTAATTCCTTGACATTATTCCAGGAAATAGTCCAATCGTCATAGATTGGTTATAAGAAAGTAGACTACTAAAGTAGATGAGCAGAAGGCAGACAGGATTTTAAACATGTTCCTCTTCACAAGCCCTACATAGTATTGAATTAATCACGAGAGGCTTGTCTTGCCTGATGTGTGAAGTACATAGTGGAACCACCAAAACCCAAACTAAACCAGATAAGAGGCTACAGACCAGCATTTACATTTCTGAATTCCATGTTCTGTCATAGAGTGTCACCATGAGTATTCAGTTTTATTGCTGATCCACTTTACAAATTATTTTACAGGCAAACAAAACTCCATGAAATATCCTAGAATTATACTCATTTATCTTTACAAGAAAAAAAGACATTTTTAAAAAAGTGTCATAAACTCATTTCGCTACATCACCTTAAGGACAACCATAATGAATGCCATCTTCAAATACAGGGGGGAATAGACCCTTCTCTATTTAACAAAGAAGTATTTGAAAATAATATACACCCCAGTTATCGCAACATTAATGCCAGCTGCATTTAGTTTGCATTGCTGAAAAGATGACTAAAGCCAGTTTATAAGCTACAGTGGGTGCTTTTAGAAGAATGATTTGTTTTATTAGGTCAGTTGAGGAAAGTTGAAATATTTTTTTTCTTTCATTCACTCATACTTTGTCTATCTCTCTTCCCATGTGTGTGTGTGTGTGTGTGTGTGTGCTGTGTTTGAGGATCCAGAGAGGAGGGCATTACAGTGGGCAGGATAGGATGATGGATTAGTAAGAAGTTTCTGGTTCCAGTGTGAAAGTCGATAAAGTGTCTTCAGCATTGGCAGGGTAGGGGGTAAGTGGGTTGCTTTGATGTGTGTGCGGAGCACAGAGGGGACCATACCACCAACTTGTCCTTAAAATTGGCGTCCTTGTTGGCAGGGTCCACAGAGAGGCCTGTGCAAGTATGGTGGATAAAATCTGAACCACCAGCTCCCTTTTCCAAGGTCGGACTCCAGCGGGCACAGGAGGGGGATGGTTGGAGAGGTGCAGACAGTCAATAAATAGCTGGCACTGCTTCTGTCTTTAAAGCCACACTCATCGCAAGACATTCGTCCACTTCTATGGGTCCCTAGAACTGGACCCTAGAACTGGATTGACTCAGTCAAACTTATTCCCTGTGACTAGCACAGTGCTGCCTTTTCTCTCCCATAATTATTTTCTTTTTGTGCCCTTTCCCAGTTCTTTCCACTTTCTGCCCAATGACATCCAATGTATATATGTAGAATCCATCTTTCTTTTTAAAAAATGTTAAATTTATTTTTAACTGGTACATAAAAATAAAAAATTGTACACATCAATTCCATAATATGTGATGGATATAAATATATATATATATATATTGTATAATCTTTTAATTAGGTTAAAACATTATATATACATATATCTGAGTATCCTTTCCTTATGATAAAAATTTTCAAAATCATTTCTTCTAGCTTTTGGAAATGTATAATACATTACTGTTATCTGTATTTACTCTCCTAAAATAGCACACCAGAACTACTTGCTCTTGTCTAACCGTAATTCAAGGCCCACTGATTATTTCCCCAACAATCCATCTTCTGTTAGAGACTTAAAACATGTATGTATGCTTAAGCATATAAAGTATCTTTAGTATATAATTTTAAATTAAAATAAATAGATTTTTTGTATATAGATTATACACTGTAACTTGATTTTTCCTTCCTTCTTTTCTTCCTTCCTTCCTTCCTTCCTCCTGCCCTTCTTTCCTATATTCTTTTCCTCCTTCCTTCTGGGGATTGAGAGCACAGAGCCTTTGCACTGAACACTAACCTCCGTCATTTTTTTTTTTTTTTTGTGGGTACCGGGGGGTCGACCTCAGGACCTCGCGCGCCAACAGGCGCCTGTGCCACTGAGCGATATCACCGGCCCCTTTTCCGTATGTGGGATCCGGGAGTCGAACTCGGGCCCTCGCGCTTGCAAGGCAGGCGCTTATGCCACTGAGCCATCTCACCGGCCCCACCTCCGTCATTTTTAAAGAAGTTTTTAGCTTGAGACAGGGTCTATTTAAATAACTAAATTCCCAGGCTGGGCTAGGATTTTAATACTCATGTGTCAGCCTTCCCAAGTGCTAATTTACCATTATGTGTTTGGTAGGCACCTACCTGTATCAGTTAGTGTAGCTTGATTCTTTTAACTGCACCACTGTATTCCATAATATATTTATGCTATAATTTTATTATTTTTCCACTGTCTGGCATTTAGATCATTTCTAAAGTTTTGTTGCTATAAATTTTGCAGCACAGTCTGATGAGCAACTGTATGCGTGTTTCCTGTGAATTCGTGCTGTATTTTCTCACATGTAAATAGCAAGAATTAGGATTTCTGAGGTGGGATGGAGGCATAATTGTTTTCTTGTTTGTTTTTCCAAACGGCTACATCAGATTTTTCCACTTTAAGCACAGGAAAGTTTCCAAATTCGTACGCAAAGAACACTCATGTAAAAGAAAACAGAATCTCTTGAGGTGGGGCTGTGATGATGCCATCCAAGGCCAAGTGGTATGAAGTTCTTGTTTGATCAGGCCTTTCTTTGGGAATAATCTGTGATCACTGGGGTGGGCTTTTTAGGAGGTCAAGTTGAAGTTGAGACAAAAGCAGCCACAAAATCAGCCACCAGCTAGTGCTCTATTTGTCAATTGGTTGATGCCAAGAAGCTGATAGAATTTGGTTGATCACATCATGCACTGACTTTGTGGCACCACTGAGCCCTAACTCACAGCCTAGCCACTTCTTTCAGCCCACTAGAGGCCCTGCATGATACTGTGGCACTGACAACCTGCTGAAGCAAGTAACTACCTCTGCCAATGTGCTTGAATTAAGCAGCTACACAGAAAACAGCTGTGAAAGACTCATCAATCCCAGGTTGTCTATTATTGGAATTTAAACACCTTCTAACTGCAGCATAGATTTGCATTGATTGCTCTAGGCTCTAGGCTCTGCCTTTCTTGTTTGCATTGCATTGTCTCTCTACCTTTGCACTGGAAACTCAGATATTCAGGATGATTTCTTCCTTTCCTTGGAGCTTATTTCTGCACCGCAGAGACAGCGCTAAACAGAATCCAGATACGTTTGGTGCCATGACCAGGTGTGTAGTCATGAGGGCCACCAACTCTTCCGAACGTGTGAACTGACAAATCTTTTATGCTAATTCAAGCTGTCAGAGGCAAGTCAAGGCATGCTCCTGACACTAAAATACAGCGTATGGAAACAAGCGAAGACAATGTCTGAAATCAGGACTTTCAAAAAAAAAGTGATAGTTGCAATATTTGCAATGTCTTAAAAATCATCTCTCTGTCCAGTTTCTATGATGCAGTATTAGGAGCTAACCTGTGTCCTTGTCCAGCTGAGTAAGCGGAGGTAGTTTATATTAACAGCAGCCTCATAATTAGAAGGAATTTGTTCTTGTTTATCTTTTGTTCTTGTATATTTTGAATGCTTTTTGGGGATTTCTCAAAGTTCCCTTAATGGCACAAATACTTACTTGCAACAGACACCGTGCTGAACATACACCACATGCCATTCTAAATGCTTTGTGTGTATTAAGTCACTGAATCCTTACACCGAATTAAAACGGAGTATCAGTGTTCCAGTTTCAGCCATTGGGAACTCCTTCAGTGGGGTTCTGTTCCCCTCTGAGCTATGCCCACCATTGTGTGCATGAGTATGTCTCACACTTCTGTATCGGCTTCATTTTCATTCCCGTAGCAAAACGATTGAGGGTGGGTTACTTTATGAAAAGAGGTTTATTTTGGCTCATGGTGCTGGTCCAGGCTTAAGGGGCTTCAGCTGGTAATGGCTTTGTATTACTCCGTTCCAAAGTGGTACAGAGCACTGGTCACCTGGTGAGAGACACAGAAGTGTGTGTGTGTTTTGTGGCCTTTTGCACTATTATAAAACCACTCGTTAGTATTCAAGCATGGGGGATCCATCTAAATGACCTTATCTAATCCTAATCATTTTCCTGGCTTTACCTCTAAAGACCATCACTGCATTACACTTTCACCCTCTTAACACCACACTGGGGATAAATTTCAACATTTGAGCCCTTGAGGCATATACGGTCATTCCTTGTTTAACGACATACCTATTTTAAGGACTGTTCCAACTTGCATCAGAGGCCCACTCTTTGGCCTTATTATTAGACTTATCACTTGTCTTTTTTTTTTTTTTTTTAGTTCTGTGCATCTTATTGATAGAGTCTGAATGTCTTATTTTTGGTACAGTAAACTTATTTATTTACTGTACTGTAATTTTTGCTGATTGTACTGTAAAATACTGTACTATAGTTTTATGTCTATTATACATTACAGTACTGCATGTAAGAGTTATGCAAATAAAAGCTAAGTCATCAGGTTGGAGTTTCCTGTGACCATTTCTTTGCTCCGACTATCGTAACGTACACACTATATACAATTCCTCATTTAGCAACCAATTCATTTAATGACACAGTTGCAGGAATGCAACTCGGTCCTTAAATGAGTGAAGTCTTACTCAAACCATATCCAAATCAGCAAGAAGCACAAGAAGCTGCTCTGGGATTATTCTGTATACTTCCTGCTCCATTCCTAGGTTTAGCTGCTTCTTCAAGAAGCCCTGGTTGTTCTTATTGGAGAATGGGATAATAAACTAAGATCTGGGCCCTGAATATGTTTATTATTACAGGGGTATCATTGTTCTTAAGCCCTTTCATCCTCCAAGCACAGGAGCATAGGACCACCATGTTTAATAGTGCCCTTATGCATGCCTGAGTCTACATCCTTCACTCTGTGTAGTCCCAATAGACTGGATAGGTATCCTATCTACTGGGTTTACTCACACATCTATGAATGCAGTTTTTAAAATACAAGGGAATCCACAAGTAGAAAAATAACATCCATGGAAACTTTTCCTCCCTGGGCATAAAATTTGATGGGGAGGTCAAAAATCTTCCTCTCAAATGATATAAAGCAGAGTATTGTCGTTTTCAGTATCCTTGGAAATAAACAGAAGCAGTTCTGGTGTTCCATAGCACAGTATCTATAATCCATAGCAATTAATCATACTTTTCAAAATAACTTGAGAAGAGTTTCAAGGTTCCTAACAGAATAATATTTGAGGAGATGAAATGCTAATTATTGTGATTTGATTGTTACACATTGGTATATGTACATGTATCAAATTATAATGCTGTGTCCCATAAGTAACTATAACAGTCATATCCTAAAAAATAGGAATTAAGATATGAAAGCTAAATATCATTTTGAACAAAGAATCAATGAAGATCTTTTTAAAAATCTGTCTTTGCTGGAAGATAAGTAAATACACTTTAAAGTATTCAAGAAATAAATATAAATTGCTCCTCCAATAAAAATGCGGGTGTGTTTGACCTTGGTCCATGACAGAAACATAACACAGTTTGATTGTAGCATTTCCATGCAACGATTGCTAGAGTTCTTGGATATTTTTTTTTTTTTTGTGGGTATCAGGGGGTCGACCTCAGGACCTTGCGCACCAACAGGCACCCGTGCCGCTGCGCGATATCACCGGCCCCTTTTTCGTATGTGGGATCCGGGAGTCGAACTCGGGCCCTCACGCTTGCAAGGCAGGCGCTTACGCTGCTGAGCCATTTCACCGGTCCGGATATTTTTGATAATTAGCAGTTCTTAATTTTTTTCTCTTGTTTTGTACTTATTAATTAATTAACTTGCAGTACTGGGAATTGAACCCAGGGTCTTTGTACTGAACTACATCCCACACCCCCTTTTTTTGTTCTGAGAGAGGGTCTTGCTGAGTCACTGAGTTGACCAGGTTGAGTTTGAACTCGGTATCCTTCCTCAACCTCCCAGAGAGCTGGGACTACAGGCGAGTACTACCATACTCGGCCAGTTTCTGACACCAAAAACAATGCCTGCTGCTTCTTAATTGATTTTTTCATTATAACCTTACAGACATACCTGCTTCAATAACTATAGATTTATGACATTCTAAAAGACTACGCATTTACTCCCCTGTATCATGGTATAGTGCCATATGTAATTTATCAAATCACTATTAATGCTTGTTTATGTTGTTTCTCACATGTACTCATCGATACCTCACTGACCATCCCTGAATTCATAGTTTTCCATAGTGCTATCTCGAGCCACACGAGTGCGTGCTTACGTCAGCAAGGTACGAAGATGACGGAGACACAGCGTGTCCTCTAACCCTGTGTATTTTCACTGTCCCATTTTTACTCATTTCATTTTGATTTTTAAAAAATATTATTGGTGAATATAAACATCTATTCAGAAATATGTGGGCCATTTGTACTCTTTTAGTGAATTAGGCAGTTCACCTTTCTATGCTCTTTTTATATTGTGGTTTCCAGTTTGTGTGTTCTTACTGATATGTAAGATTAATTGTATACTAATTATATTAACAATGCATCTTAAGTTGTCAATGGTTTGCTAGCGTGTCATTTGGTTTTTGACTTTCTATTTGTTTGCTTGTTTGCTATAAAATATTATTTTAACATAATCAATATTTTCCTTTATGACTTCTGGTATTGGTATGGTAAAAGAAAAAAAAAATCTTAGTTCAGTACTTGCATTGCATTAAAAATTGTTTTAGTAATTATTTTGTTTATTAAGGACATATATTTACATTTCAGACCATATGTTTTATTGAAATAACATTTAAAAATGTAAACTGTGTTATTTATTGCTTAAAAAGGATAAAAAAAGACTATGAATTATCTCATGTTATATCAATGTAGATCTTAAAAACAGTCACATAGCAATCATATGAAGATAAATATTTTGTTCTCAGTTTTTTTTTCAACCAGAAGAAACAATTTAATTATTTGTTCCTGTTTTTGGAAAAAAAATAAGCCATTTTTGAAAGAGGCAAACTTAAAATTACAGTAAATAAGGGTATTTCTGTATCCATTTTTTCTGGGATGAATGGAATTATACAATATTGCTGGCAAAGAAAAGATTGAGATTATATTAGGTGCATTCACATCAGTACTTATACTTTATTTATTCTTTAGTTTCTTTCTTTTTAAAACTAATTTTGTTGGTCTGCTTTTTTTTTTTCTTTTTTTGAGACAGGTTCTCACCATGCAGTCCAGGCTGGCCTGGATCTCTCTATGTGGCCCAAGTTGGCCTCAAACTCGTGTGACCCTCCTGATTCAGCCTCCCGTGTGCTGGGATTAGAGGCATATGGCACCACACCCAGCTTATTGGTACACTTTGATATACATAATGATCACATTGTAGGAAATTTGTACATATACATAATATATCTTGATTTTTTTTTCTCCAATCCCCTCCCCTCCCTTCAATCCTTCCCTTTCTTATTTACAAAAGCTTTGTACAAAGTACTTATACTTTATAGAATCAAGAATCCAACCATCCTATTCAACATTTACTAATGACTTCACCCTGGATTCTTCAGTTTTAGTTGAAAGGCATGGTCCAAAGTTTTGCAAATTCCTTGATATCATGCACTTAGAATCCCATAATGTTTCTTCTTCCTTATCTTTCCTGAAAAAGGGGTCAGGAGAGACCAGGAATCTGCAAGATTTGTCTATCCCCAAAGCATGCTTTTTAAAGAAAAGTCAAGGATGACGCACAGAGCCCTTGGGACGTGGGCAAAGGAGGGATGGACGGTGGGACATAATCTGAGTGTGGGGTTGAGGGCTCCACCTGTGTGGCTCCTCTTGCCTCCCGAGCTCTGCTGAGTTGCTAACTCTGACCACACGTGACAGGTGCCCTGAGGAGTTCCAACTCCCGGAGGCTGTTGCCTTGGCTTCTAGGAGGCTTCACTGGAAAGTAAACTGAGCATACAATGGGCAGTCTTTTAAATTCCATTCCATATAATTATATTTACACAACAGAGATAGAGATCTCAATAGGGAGGAGCCAAAGAGCCCTGAATTAGCCACATCAATCTGGGCGAGAGATGGACATGTTCCCTCCTGAAGGGTAAAGCTTCACTGAGCAAAGAGTTTTATCTTCTATTTAAAAACTCTGTGGACAAATCCATCAGGCTGCTTGACAGGTAAATTAAGCAGGGTTGCAGCTTCCAAGGAGCCTGACTCATATTCCTACCAGGCAGCAACAAATCACGGCCCTTTACATCTACTGGGCTTCCTCTTCAAGAGCTTAACTGGTGCCCAAACCAGCCTCACAATTTATGCCTCTCAGTCTTCCTTACCTTTCAAGCCAAGTCACTGAAAGCCATCCACAGCTGCTGCTGCTTCTCCTGGATGTAGCTGTTCCCGGAACAGGCAGCCTTTTCTTCCCTGTATAACCCACCCAAATGGTCATTCATTCATTCGCAGCGCTTGGTAAAAGCTGTGACACTTACAAGGCAGAGTTTGGTCATGACAGGTCCTGACATGCAAGTAAGAGAATTCCATCTGGGGACAGAGAGACCCAAAGGCTTTCCACTATCACTGCAATTGCAGAGGAAAAGAGAGCTCCAACAGAGGGTTGGAAAGGAGAAGTATAGAGATCAACTTCCTAAAAAGAAATATTCTGTAGGCTGCAGGAAGGAACTAAATAAACTCTACATCTGATAATTATTAAGTGTGTAGTATGTTGTGTACTTCAGACACAATGGTGAATTATTCACGTGGGATAAAATCTTCATACCACACGTATACCATTTTAAAGTGCCAATAATTAGATTGTTAATTAAGGAGAATGTGCTGTAGAAAAATAAACCTGAATGATATATGCTTTTTCCTAGGCCTCTACCTCTTCATTATGACTGATTTCTCTCATCTGTTTTGTAAGCCTAGTCCTGAACTAAGCAACAGAGTCTAAACCGTGCACAACCCTAATGGTTACTCATTATTAGGCTGAGTTCGCAGGTAAGGAATTTGATGTTTAGTTTGTTTCATCCATTCCTTCCATTTTTCAATGGATATTGAGTGTTGGGTATGTGCCAGACATGCTTTTGGGATCTTGTTCTAGATTTTGGAGGTTTCCGAAGTCTCCCCACCTTGCACTCATGCCTTGGCTCACACAATCCCCTCCTGGTAGGTCTGCTGTATTTTATGTTGAAGGAATATGTGGTGCCTGGGCTATAATTAAGGATTCTGAAGAAGCTGTTTTAGTCCAAATAGGGATCTGTTACTCACAACTGAGAGAGTCCTCACTCTTACAGGGCACAAGGACAAGTGTATGAATATGGACATTTGTTCATCGAAGAATTATGTTTGCAATTTCTTTGTAAGTCTAAAGTATTTCAAAATTATTAACAACAACAACAGTAACAAAGGTAGACTGACTAGAGGGGAAAAAGTTAAGTTTTGTTTTTTATCTTAAAAAGAATGAAAGCTATTATATTATCAAAAATTGCAAAGATAGCATAGATAATGCCATTGTTGAATTTTAAAGGTCCCCTAGGAGCCCACGTGCTAAAGGCTTGGTTCTCAGCTTGGTGCTATTGAGAGGTCATAGAAAACTAAAGAAGGGGGACCTACAGGGAGCTTTAGATGATCATGTGCTGTGCCCTCCAAGGAGACTGTGGGACCCTGAGCTCTTCCTTTCTTCCATGCTTCCCAGCAACTATGAGGTGAGCAGCTTTCTCTGCCATGTGCTCCCACAACAATGTTCTGCCTCATGACAGGCCCACAGGAAAAGGACCAATCAATTGTGGATTAGAACCTCTGAAGCCATGAACTAAAGCAAACGTTTTCTCTATAAGCAAATTTTCTCAGACATTTGTTATAATAACAGAAAGCTGACTAACACAGATGATACCTAGATAATTTTCTTTCTTTTTTTTTTTTTTTGTGGGTACCGGGGGTCGACCTCAAGACCTTGTGCGCCACCAGGCACCCGTGCTGCTGAGCGATATCACCGGCCCTCTTTTCGTATGTGGGTGCCGGGAGTCGAACTCGGGCCCTTGCACTTGCCAGGCAGGCGCTTACACCACTGAGCCGTCTCACCAGCCTGATAATTTTCTTCCAGTATGCCTCAATATGAATATCTTATATTATTGTAAGACACATTTGTGCCACTAAAAAATTAACAATGCTAATCAATTAGCATTGATTCATTGCTATTAAACTCTAGACTATTTTTCTGGGATTTCATAAATATTTCAGCTATTTTTAAAAAAAAATTCTGAGATCTAATCTAGGATACAGCATTGCAGTTAGCTGAATTTGATTTATAACCAAGACAACTATTGAGTTAGCACCTAGCATATTTTTGAGAAGAGAGTACTATCCACAATTACCTTTGGGCAGCAGATATAGACTAGTATTTTCCTAGGTCTCTGTATTTATCACGGCCAGGAGGATGATGCTTTTATGTCTTAGTTACTTTTCTCATTGCTGAGACAAAATACCCAACACCCAAAGTTAAAGGAGGAAAGGTTTATTTCAGCCCACAGTTTGTAGAGGTTTCAGTCCATAATTGGCTGGCTCCAAGGCAGGGTGGCGTGGCAGATAGGCATCACAGAGGTGAAACAGTTCCTGGTGGGCAAAAGGTAGCAAAACAGCAAGGGACCTTAACAGTGTCTTTCTGCCCCTTTTATCTTATCCAGGCTACTTAGAGCAGGTAGCACTCACACCCTTAATCCTAGTGCCCTTGATCCTAGCATTGCACCATGAATCAGTCCCAGCATCACACACTCAAGATCCAGCCACCTCTGAAAAAGCCCCAACTATGGCTCTGTGAAACTTTGGGGAGACATTTAGACACAAGCCATAGCACTCTGCTTCCAATCTAGCGCAGAACATCAGAACTACCAGCCTTTCTTCAACTGTGCATTTTCTCTTCCCGTATTGACTGACCAATCAAAACTTAGTACGTGTTCTCATTTTCATAGCACCACACACCTTTTCTTTCTAGCTTGTCAGTTGCAACAGTTGTTTTTATCTTTGTGAGATTATTTTAATGATATATATCTTCCTTATTAGGCTGTAATGCCTCTGAGGAACCACTATCTCATCTTGCCCCCTATTGTCTGCTTTGTGCCAGGAACACAGAGTATTGATAGCTATTTGTTGAATAACTGAATTAATACGTGTTCTAGCCATTATTGTGCCACTAAGCATGTGCCATATTATTCTCTGAATAACATGTTACATCCGCCTAGCTGGAGTTCCTTTTTCTTTCCTCTTACCTACTGTGGTGATTATAACCTTAATTGTGCCAACTTGATTGGCTTGGAAACCATTTAGGGGATTAATAAAGCTCAATTCTGGGTGGGTCATGAAGGCATGCCCTTGGTACTATATCTTGTCCCTGACCCCTTCATCTCTGGCACTGTTCCCCCCCTTTGCTTCCCAGCACTGTGAACAGATCATCTTTTATTCTGTCATGCCTTCCAGCATGATATATCTGCCTTGGAGACAGCTAACCATGGACTGACTCCTCTGAAACTGTGAGTCATATTAAATCTCTTCTATCTAAGTTATGGGTAACAGGCAATTTGCCATAGCAATGGAAAAGTTGATTAGTACACTTAAATATTACTTTCATTCTAGTGGAGGCTTCTAGACTTTTATGATTTATACATGGTGGGCATTGGAGACACTGTTGTCCAACGAATGAATATCTACATTCTCTCAGTCATAAGTGACAAATTCTTTTTAAGAGTTCAAAATTCACAAAGACTATAAACTGTCATCCTATCAGTACACTCACAAAGACTATAAACTCTCATCCTATCAATATCAATTTCCATTCTTCACAAAATAATATGACTTGGCTTTGGTTGGGTAACAGGTCCACCTATGGATAAATTCCTGTGTCTGGAAAAGTGAGTTTTTCTACTTGGCCAGTGAGGATATCATGTTCACCCTCTGGAGGCAGAAGCTGGGCCATATGACTCACGGTTCTTCTGGGTAAAAATGGGACATATGAAAAGTGGAGCTGATTACTCTAATTCTTGGCTTCCAGAAGCCTCACAAAAAGAAATGTATTTCTAACCTCTCTAATGTTATTTATTTTCACAAATTCAAAATTGTTAAGAATAGTGATTTTTTTTAAAAGAAAAAATGAAAGATAACATGCTGCGTGCAGTTGTAAGCCACTGTGTTCATGCCTGAAAAGGACTAAGAAACATGTTATAGAAATTAATAATTGAGGATGTATGCATTAATTGGTTGTTGAAAATACCTCCTACATCAGTTTTACCATTCTCAAAATTAAAATCAGCTTTTAATTTAGAAAGTTCTGGTGTTTGGGTTCAGTGTTTATAGCGTACTTGGCATATTTCCTGAAAATAGGAAAAAAATTAATCTGTTTTTGCTTTTAGCATCCCTTTGGAATCAATTTATTTTCAGAATATCATTTAAAAAGAATTTGTAAAGAAATAACTAGGTAAGATCTGCTACTGTTTTCCAGAATAATCATAAACTGGAATGTTGTGATTGATTAATTTAATATTGTGGCTAACTTGCAGTTACCCAACACCATTGATAGATTCTCATTTATTGTTTTTAATAAAAATAGGCCTTAAATGACTGAATCTTTATATGTGCTTTGGAAAGGACTTTAGTACATACAATTAGTTTAATTTGAACATTGCAGTCATGCAACTGTGAGAAAATTCTGTACTTTCTTATTATTTGGATCAAGAACCAGCAAATGATTTCTAGAAAGTGCCAGATGAGCAATATTTTAAGTTTTCTGAGTTTTATGGTAAAGTGCAGCAGGAATAGCCATAGACAACAGGTGAGTGAATGGAGGTGGCTGTGGTCCAATTCCGTTTAAAAAAGCTGGAAACTGGCATCTTTAGCCTGTGGGCCATGATTTGCAGATCTCTGACATAGATACCCCATCAATAGACTTATATATAATTCTTATCTTGTAGCCTTAGTTAATGTCCCTTAATTGTTTAAAGTTTGCTTCAGTAGCATGGTTTAAGGAAGAGAGTCCTGAAAAAGAAATCACATGCTTAAGGGGTCCTGAATCTGTATGTTGATTTCAGTCCAATGACTTAATTTGTCTAAACCTCCACTTTTTACACCATAAAATTGAGCGAGTGCTAAATATTTTACCAATCTTAGGGCTATTTCGATAAACAAAATACAGGAATATCTACAAAGGGAAATTGAACACATAATAATTTGCCAGTCTTTTATACTATTACTTTAAATTTATGGTATTGCAGTTGTCAAAATATTTGAGAAAAAGGGAAAACATATCAGAAAAAAATTAATGAGTGTTTCAGGTAAAGATACTGTAAGAAACAGATGGACACATACATATTAAGATAATTTTGGGCTAGTGAGATAGCTCAGCAGCATAAGCAACTGCCTGGCAAGCGTGAGGTCCTGAGTTCGACTCCTGGAACCCACATACGAAAAAAGGGCCGGTGATATCGCTCAGCGGCACAGGCGCCTGCTGGTGCGTGAGGTCCTGAGTTCGACCCCTGGTACCCACAAAAAAAAAAAAAAAAAGAAAATTTTTATGGGTTTTCTAAAGAGACTACTAAGAAAGATATGAGCAAAAGATGATAGAATTACAGGGTTGGTACAGACTTCTGAGATGAGTAACCTCATTACCTTGCTGACCTGAGATACAGAAAGAGAGGGGAATACAGAGGAAGGCCAGGGGAGCAGCTGTGCCCTTCTGTCAGGGGATTCAACTAGTCTCAGGTGACCTTAGGAACAAATATCCCGCCTGCCTGCTCCTTTTCTTTCATCTCTTACTGGTGCCTCCAGCAGGTGGAACCAACCCTGAGCCATTCCATGTTGGTGAAGAGCGGCTGAGAGAGGACAGGGAGAGTTAGACCGCGGCATTCTGAAGTGACTCGCATATCTTCTCAGTGAGCCTGCTGGGGTCTGTCTTATCAACGACATCCAGCATGTTGTGTCTCTCTTGTTCTTTTGTTGGCATAGTTATTTGTTTTATAGCCTCATTATCAACTAAAACCCATTTATTTCATCACACATATTCAAGCAAAGTCAACTTGTACAAGTTAATGTATTTTGGCATTAGGTAATAATGCGTAAAACTTGAAAAATAGCCTACAGATCAATTAAAATTTTGTAAAATATGAAAACTGGAAAAATGCTTTCTGCTACTTGTTTTATTTTTCACTGGGTTGGCATTTTCTATCATTGTACAATAATTTTTGTGTACTATAATAAATGGGGACATCAGAGAAATGTAATAGATTTTTGTAAGAGTTTGGGTCAATACAGAAAAACAAAACAAAAAAAACCCCACATTAGTTATTGGTAAAATTCTGTTAAAGATTTGATTAATGTTTAGATTCATTTTTATTATATTTATCAAATACAAGTAACTAGAATGTTTAGTGAACAAAAACACACTCAAATTTGAAGAGAAAGAAACTGTTTTTTAAAAACGTATGTTAAAAATGGATTTTGGAAATTTGAGAACTCCCATGCCACAGCCCAAGATGAGCCCTTCCTCACCTCTGTTATGTCCTTTACTCTAGTGTCAGAGCCCAGTATTTTTTGGCGGGGAGAACCTGGCACTTTGGAGGTTCCTTTATCAAGAGTCCTGGATTGAAGATGGGAATAATGACTCTAGCCATTGAGGGGTCCTAGTACTTAATTAATCTTGACGTAGTTCGTATACCAAAATAGGAAAGAGGGCTCTTACATTCCAACAATAAAGGAGAAAACAAGAGTACTTCCTTGTAATCACTCAATTTTTAAAACATTTGAGTCACTTGGATCCTGCTTCCCCTGAGCATTTTGCTGAAAGAGTTCATCATGCATGTGTCGCCTTATCCTTCTCAGCATGTCAGAGGGAGCCCCAGTGCTTTCATAGAAAGGACTTCCCTGGTCCTTTTAATGAATTCAGCTGTATAGGCTTCTAGGTAATATATATATAGGACCTAACCCACAGGTCATGTTTAATTATCCAGTTATTTATTTACTTATTTTTTTATCTGTTTCCCCCACTTGACTGTGAGTGTGTGGCTTGTTCCCATTATACCTTATACTCAGCAAGAGCGTAACGCAGAGGATGCCCAGTGGACATGTTCTCATGTTAATGCATATCTTATCCACTGGCACAGGGGCAATCAATATGGCAGGCTGGGTGAATATCCATGGGTAGAGGGTCTGTAAGGCTTGAATGTCTACCCTAACTAGTTTGGAACAAAACTGTGCTTTCAGTATTATTAATGTGGTTTCCTCACTGTCAAAGACAATGGAGGCTGCAGTGAACGGGGGCTTTGTGAAAAGCATGTGTGTGCCACATTCTAAAATATGCAGTGCCACACTTCATGAGGATCGACACACAGACAGAATCTGTGTAAATGAATTACTGATCAAAGACAAAGTTGTTAGGAGAGCAGACTTTCCACAACACCAGTCTATACATTTTTTGAGGTTTTCACTGCATTATTCATTTATAGGAAGTGTTCATGGGTCTTGTCATTTATCTTTAATAGAAGTGTATAATAGAGATAGTCTTTAGCTATATCTTCTTTTCTTTTTCTGTTTTTTTCAGTTATATCTTTTAAACACATTCTTTTCTTAAGGGTAAGATTTAGGACATTTTAGAATGAGACAATTAGATGTATATTATTTAAGCCCATGGGTTCTGGACTCAAAAGCTGGGTTTCAGATCCAGATGCTTACTTATTGTATAACCTCATTAAGTCTCAGTTTTCTCAAAAGCAAAATTGGAAACATATGATAATAACATTTATCTGATCTGTTGTGATCATGTGAGAGAGAGAGAGAGAGAGAGAGAGAGAGACAGATGAGACGAAGAGAAGAGAAAGAAGAGAAAAGAGAAGAGAAGAGAGGAATCTATGTAAAATCTGTTGGTACAGTGTTTGGTACATTATTTTTTTTAAATTTTAAAAAGTATTTTAATCGTGATAAAATGCACGCAGGAAAATTTACCATCTTAGCTATTTTTACAGTTCAGTGACACTAAGTACATTTTCATTGTTGTGCAAACATCACCACCTTCCATTTCCAGAGCATTTCATCATCCCAAATTGAAACTCCATCCACCAAACAAGAATTCCCCATCTCCCACCCCCAGCCTCTGGCAATTACCATTCAACTTTTTGTCTCTATGAATTCAACCACTTTAGATAGCTCAAGAAAGTAGAGTCATATTATTTGTCCTTTGGGGACTGGCTGTTTCACTTAGCATAAGTCTTCAAGCTTCATCCATGCTGTAGCATGTGTCAGAATTTCCTTCTTTTTAAAGGATGAGCAATACCCATGTATATTCCACATTTAATTTGTCCATGAACACCCGTTTCGGTTCCATATTTTATGTATCATGAATAATGATGCTATGGCAATGGTTGCACAAATATTTCTTCAAGACAGCTTTCAATTTTTGGAATATGCCAAAATGAAATTGCTAGATCTGGCTTTAATTTTATAAGGAACCATTGTATTGTTTTCCAAAGCATCTGTGCCATTTTCCATTCCACCAACAGCTCACAAAGGCTCCAGTTTCTCCACATCTTAAGCAACACTTGTTATCTTCTGATGGGTTTGTTTTTGGGTTGGATTTTGGTTTTTCATAATAGCTATCTTAATGGGTGTGAGGATTTCTTTTTATCGTGATTTTAATTTGTGTTTCTTTAATGACGAGTGATGTTGAACATCTTTTTGTGTATTTATTGGCCATTTGTTTATCTTTTTTCAGGTAATATCTATTAAACTTCTTTGCCCATTTTGAAATTCATTTTAGCTTTTCAATGATGAGCTGTAGGAATTCTTGTATTTCTGGATTTTTTTCATGATATTGGGGATTGAACTCAGGATCTTGTTCTGACCTACATCTTCATTTTTTCTTTATGCTTTGTTTTGACACAGGGTCTTGCTAAATTGCCCAGGCTGACTTTGAACTTCTACTTCAGCCTCTTGATTAGATGGTACTATAGATGTATGGCACCACCACACCTAGCTTATTTTTGAGTATTAATCGTTTATAAGATATATGATTGCAAATTTTCTTCCGTCCTGTGGGTAGCCTTTTCCCTCTGTTGATTGTGTCTTTTGATATGCAGAATTTTAAAATTTTGATGTAGGCCAGTTTACCTATTTTTTTTCTTTTTTTCTTATGCTTCTCCTGTCATATCCTGTAAAGATTTTTATGAGATCATAACAAAATAAATACTGCTCACAGGGTGCTGTCATTAATATTTTCCTGCACAACTTCGTGTTTTCCCTGGAATTAATAATTGATATTTTCTTGCATTAATTTATTTCCTGCTTAGTTTTCTACATTTTCATCCCTTACTCTTTTCTTCCAAACCCTCCCTTGTTTGTGTAAATCTCCTCTTAATACAATCTCTTGGGTTAAGTGTCCTACCATGTTCCTCTTCTTGAAGATGTCCCTGCAGATTTCTGACTGCTCCATGCTGGGTTTGGCCCATTCTTTACTCTCAACTAGTACACATTTATGTAGGCTTAATTACATGGAACGGTTTTCTAAAGTTTATTACAATAGTTCTATTTGTACAGATCTGTTTCCCTTCTGATTCTAATTTTTTCTTCTTCCCTATTTTATCCCACAGTGCAACCAATAACCTCATGGCCTTAGGAGAAGGCAGGACATTTCAGAAAGTGGACACACAGCGTGTTATATTCCTGGTGGTAAAGTGAACATGCATGATCCATTGTGGGATGAGCCCATCTGATACCATGACTGCTGTTTTTCAGGTTCATTGTTAAGGTTTAGTTCCTGAATGCCCCCCAACTGTCATGTGCTGCAGGCTTGGTCTACTGTACTACCACAGGCACGAAGTGACAGGGCCAACTGGTCTTGGGTTGAAACTTCTGAAGTCATGAGGCAAAATAAATCTTTCCCTCTTTGAAGTTTTCCCAGGTATTTTGCCACAATGATGAACAGCTGACTTAACACAGTTATCATCTTAGCAAACACAGAATCCAGTGCCCAGCTGGATCTGGATGTGCGATCAGTTAATGGAAGTAATGGCCCTGTTACTTCAGCTGGCTCTGTAGCCATTCCCTTTGCCATACATTGTCAACGTGCCTCTCCTGAGACATATGGAGTCCTTTTCTCCATCTCCATCCTGACGTGGCCATGTGTCTTCCTTCAGGCAAAGGGATGTTACCAGATATGACTCTTGCTGAAACTCAAAAAAGCATTTACACATTTCTGCTTCCCCTCTTGTTTCTCTGCCTTCCTGTGGGTAAATGCCTGGACATAGGAGAGACATATATGACAGAGCTGAGTCATCCCTACTGCCCCAGCCAAAGCCATCTTGGATCAACTAATTATTGGCCTCAGACCTGCAGACGTGTCATTGACCCAGCTGAGACCAGCAGCCAGTACAGCTTAGTCGAGCCTAAATCACCCAACTGCAGGCTCAGGAGCCAAAAACTTTTGCTGTTTTAGGTCACTGAGTGTTGGGAGAGTTGGTAGCCACATTATTGTGGCAAAACTTAACTAGTACTGAAAATAACATAAAATCTCATAAAACACCTTATGGAATCTCTCTACCATTCTCACACTTAAATGGTTCTACTGTAGTTAGACTTAGCCTATTAGTAAGTAGCCTATTCATCCCTTTCACCTCTTTACTCAAAACATTGTTCTTTCTTGAAATTGTTCTTATGCTTCTGAATACACTGCATTATCTCAGCCCGGGGCCTCTGGTTATACTGCTCAAAAAGTTTCCTTGTAGTCCTAGTGTGCCGAGTTTCCACTTGTCCCTTCTCATTTTAGGAATCATCTCTTCAGAAAACCAATTTTGGCACACTAAGGAAAAGTTGGGCCACAGCATTCTGAGTTTCACCTGTCTGGTACTTATCAATGACACAGTTTTATTGTCTGTTGTCTGGCTCTGCTTGTTGAGCTCATGTTCTTGAAGGAACGAGAACGTGTTTTCTGTTTTGTGAAGCGGTGCATTTCCAAATTAAAGCCCAGTGTCTGGCACATAGTTTATGCTCAACTAAATGATGTCAAGTAAATGAGTGTAGACGTTGAATTCATAGGCAAATGGGAAAGGATGATATTGTGAGGGCCAGGTGCCACAGAATGAAGATAAAAGGATTTGGTAGAAGGAGAATGTGTAGTCCATCTGCAAATTGGGAATGTTCAGAGTACGTGGAATAATTTCCACTCTGTAGATCTCTTGCATAGGTTTCAAGTACAGATCATTTGCCATTCAGAGTGCTCAAATAAAATTATAATAGTTGATTTATAATAAACCTACTAAAAGGAGTGATCCAAATGGCATTCCAGGGAGCATAGACTGGGCTTCAAATTTTCTTTAAGTAAATTTTTAAAAATTAAAAAATGACTCTGATTAGAATTCTTTTTACAAACAACCATTTCCAAGTCTTAGACATTATTTTAGGCATTGAGCATATAGATTTAAACAAACAAAATGAGGGCTAGAATCTTTCTGTAGTGAAGATCCACTTCTATGTTACCAGCAGAGTTCGTGAGCCGGTGACTTAGAAACACACAGAACATGGTCACAGGATTTCACACAGATAGAATCAGGTAACACAGTGTGTCCTTCAGACTGAAAGAACACATATTAGATGCCTTGTGTCTTTCTGGCTCACTTCTGCTTCAGTACTTCAGCTCTTTCCTTTGGATCCCCATACTTTTGTTTTCTAGAGAAATTGGGCTATGAAACTTTGCATTTTAAACCACTAGTTGACTTTACTGTGTCTCACTTTATAAATAAAAATAATTCTCTCTAGAAGTTGTGATTGTCTGCATTCACTGGAACAGTAATGTGGAAGGTAAAATGCACTTCTGGAAACTTGCAGTTCATTTAGAGCTTTTTTTCTTTTTTTCTTTCTTTTTTTTTTTTTTTTTTTTTTTTACCACGATGCACTCTCTTTGACCTCTTTCCTCACACATTCCATTGGGTTGTGCAGAATCTGCATGGCTGGAATGAATACAAGTTGAAGGGGAAGTTAAATCCATCTAAACTTTAAAATGGAGGGGAGATTTAACATCCTATGTCCTTTGGAACACTATGGTGCATTCACGGTTCATGTAGTCAGCAAACTAAAGGTCGGGCTTTAGTTGGTATTCAGCGTAAAGTGTGTTGTAACATTGACGGGCTATATTTATACAATGGTGCTGAAAGATTAAAGTAAATATATACCATTGTTTGTCCTAACAGATGTATGGACTGCGGCTGATAGAGTTAACATCAGGTTTTGAGTTTGTAATTATTTACCCACATGTTGTAAATGGCAGCTTTTCCAAAACATAATAATTTGGCACTTTATTCCATAGATTTTTTTTTCTTGAGGAATAGAAAATAACATGTTTATCAGGCCTTGATTTCTGATCTATATTAATATGGTAAAAATAAGGGATTGGCTTTCAATCAATTATCCAATCAGTTTTATTGGAATTCCATATCTTCCGGTCTTTCTGGCTACAGTTTTTCCTCCTCCAAATGCTAAAGAAATAAATAGCTCATACTGTGCTTTCTCACAAGAATTGGCATGGACTGAGGGTCTTTGGATCTCTAGAAAATCTACTCTTACCTCAGCTGTGCCCAATTTCTCTTGTCCATTGAGGTCTGGGAACCCTGTCTTCTCTGATAGGATATAAACCCTATTCTACTTTCTGATCACTTTTTCATCTCTAATGAAATGGTTTATACATTTATTTCTAATAGAAAGAACTGCCCCATAAGGAATAATTAGCTCTCTTAAAATGGCGGTTCTTTTGGTTCAGTAGTATGGTCCTGTCAGCCCTAAAATGGCCACCACATTATATCTGGTTTACATTCCAGCTTGCTCAGGTGAGTCACGGACAAGGAGCACATCCGGTGGCTCTTCAGGGCAGTTCCCTTGGACTGTGCTTCCCCAGGCACACACCCTGTCTTGTGGTCATGTCCACGTCCTTCCTGTCCTCTCTGGGTCCTTGTTTTTGGGGAAACCTTCTGAGGAACTGATACACAAACTCCAGTCTCTCTTCTTTGCACCCAGTCTTAATTCTACTGGTCAGGATCATTTCTCTTTACAAGCAGTTGAGTGTATTTCAAGCAAATTGTGCCTCTGATACCCATCATTGTCATTCAATAGCTTCTGAGACTCTCCTCTGAATTTCTGTGTTGATGACTCCCTCCCCGCCAATAATGTTACTACAGAGAGTGCTTAAGTTAAAAATAAATATATGACTGTATCAGCAGGCCAGGTAGAGCAGCACAGGGGCGGTGTTCCACATAACACATTCTCCATCTTTAGACTTGTCATGAGATTTAAATCGCCGTCCGGGGGATTTATTCCTATCTTCTGTAACTACTTCTTCCTAGACAGCCTATCCCTTACATCCAAAAATTTCCCCCTTTTAATTCTCAGTCTATCATCTTCTACTTCCTATATTCAATTGTAGTAGGCATTTCTTTGCCTTTACTCATGGTGGTCCCACCCTGGACTTCCACATATTGAAATGTGATCAAATCACAGGGCCTGGGGCAGATGCCTTCAGAAGACATGAGAGACACATACATGTATGTGTTCAATGTTATTTGTATTTATATCATATATATCATTGATTCACAGGGCACCTTAAAATAGGAGACTTGGAATAATTATTTAGTACACAACAGATATTTTGTAATGGATAAGTGGAAAAATGATTATATAGCAAAACACTTTGATTTGATTATTTTAATAAAGAAACACTAAAATAAACACAGGTGACTATTCTCTGAACATTTCATTGTTTCTATGATTCTACAAAAGTAGCCTGTGTGTCCTAGAAGTTTAGATTCATTGTGGATTGCCTAAACATATTTTTAGTGAAAAGGGCCAATCTAGACCAATGTATCATGTAGATAAATGGAAAGTTGTACAGATGTTTGGTGATAAACCTCCAAGGGGAATTCATTAGTGTCTATGGGAATTTTTCCCCCTGTTCTGAATGTGCTATGCCAACTTAACCAAATAGTTACACAATACATTTTACAAATAAATGAAGCACCGTTTTTGCTTGATGTGTTCAACATTTGTGTCGTGCAGCACTGTAGTGGGGAAAAAAAATCAAGAGAATCACTCAAAAGAAATGATAATTTCTGATGACATCAAAAACTATGGCTTCCCTTTGTCATAATAGAAAAACAGGAAATAAAGATAAAAGGGGGGTTGAGGGGAGGGAGGGAGGGAGAGAGAGAGAGAGAGAGAGAGAGAGAGAGAGAGAGAGATCTGCCTATGATGGATATAATTTTTGTGTTGACAAGTGAAGCAGAAGGAAAATCACTGTTAGTTTCCACATACTGAGCATGAAACTACAGCCCTAAGAAATCTAGGGAGTGTTTTCATTAGCAAGAGTTCAGACTGCTCTAGCTACCTGGCACCTCCTTGAGTGGTCTGAGTCCTGTATTGCTTTAAGACACCTAGGCAAAGACACATAAAGGTATATGATTAGAAGGAATAATGGAGAAATCTCTCATGATGAGTATCTACAAATTGTTTTTGTTACATTCTGAACTATAAAGAGCCCAGGGGGGTAGGACAATGGTAGAGCACTATGGAATCCCGGTCGATTTAGATGGCTTGATTGTTGGTTTGTGAATAATATTTGCTTATAAGAAACATCAGAATAAAAAGGTAGAAAAATTTATTTTGAGTTTAGAAATCTGAGTTTCAGTTATTTAACTTACTTGAAGTTTCAGTTATCTTAATCTATAAAAATGGATATTAATATTTTATTGTGAAATTGTGATAAGTAAGATTAGATATAAAGTGCTTAGTATTGTGCTTGGGGTTTACAACATATGCAAATTCTCTTTACTGTAACAATAACATGTACTCAATACTTATTACTGCAGTTGATGGTGTAAGAAAAATATGAATTAGCTCATTCTATTCTCCCAGCAAATTCTACCATTTCCCTGTGCTAAATATAACACAAGCTGTTTAGGTAAGCTTTTCTGGATGATTACTAAAGTAGTATACACAGAGTACCTTTTCATTTTTTATGGTTCAAAGATTAGTTTATGTAGTCAAAAATTTCTAATGTGGCTATCTATTATTAGAACTATTGCAATAACACAAAAAGTTCTTTACAATTTTCTTTTACAATGCTAAAATCTCTTAATACACACCTCATTTAATCATCAGAATAGTCTTATTAAGTAGGAAAAGTGGTTACTAATGTTCTATACATTTAAAGAAACAGAAAGATTAAGTAACCTACAATGTCACATACTGAAAATGAAGGGACAGGTTTCTGAATTCTAGTTCAATGTTTCAGATCTTCCATAACTCCATATCATAGCATGTCAGATTGAACTTGGTAACTATTTTATTATGCAGTATTTTTTTTTTTTTTTTGTGTGGGTACCGGGGCTCGACCTCAGGACTTCGCGCGCCAGCAGGCGCCCATGCCACTGAGCGATATCACCGGCCCTTTTTTCGTATGTGGGTTCTGGGAGTAGAACTCAGGCCCTCGTGCTTGCCAGGCTGGCGCTTATGCCGCTAAGCCATCTCACCAGCCTTATGCAGTATTTTTAAAGCAATTGTCATTCTTTAGGCTCAAAGATAAATACAGGTAGGGCGCTCTAGGATAAGGACTCACAATTGGATGGAACACCAAATCTAGTCATAAAAGTTCAGAGAGTTCTTCTCACTCCCAAGATTATATACCTTTCCTGGCAACAAAATTAGACCATTTCCTCCAAGTGCACTTCCAGTAAGATGTAACCATGAGTCTGAGATTCAACTAATTCAGTGCCATCTCCAACTCTCTTTCTCCATGTGCTATCTGAGAGAATAGAAAGAGGAAAATGTTGAAATAAAAATGTTTTACATATGCATGTTGTATTAGTCAACATTCCCATTGCTGAAATAAAATTGTCTACAATTTAAAGGAGAGTTTTATTTTGGCTTACAGGTTCAGAGGGTTAAGTCCATGGTTGGTTGGCTGTAAGATAGAAACATTATGACAGAAGGGCCTGGTGAAGCCAAGTTGCTTAGTTCATGGCAACTGGGAACCACAGCAGAGGAACACCACCAGATAAGAAGGATCCAGAAGCACCAGATACAGTCCCCAAGGTCACACCCCCATGACCTACTTCCTCAAACCAGGACCCACCTCTTAATAGCCTATTCAGCTCACAAACGAACTCACAAATTGGTTAACCCATTGAGGACATTAGTGCTCTCACAATTCAATCACCTTTCCGCAAGTCACTTAATCCAGTCAAATTAGAGATCAACTGGCCCACATATAAATTCATTTCCTAGGTATTTTAAGTAGTGTTCTTATCTTGAGGATCTCTCGCTCTCTATCTCTCTCTATCTCTGTCTCATGTCTTCACTCATAATATGCACAACAGATGAAACTACATTGCTCTTGTATAGGTGAGAGAGACTTTAGAACTTGTTTTTCACCTTCACCTTTTCTTGTCACACATGAAGAAAGTTAAATGAATGGAGTGATCTGCACTTAGGGATATACCCATATATTGGCAGATGTGATATTAAAACTCAGGTCTTCTCATTCTCAGGTAAAACTATCACAGTATTTCTATAAAACAACTATTTCTTTAGGAGGAGGACAGTTTCCATATCAAAGTGTTTTGTGTCCATAGGCATTTGGAAAACTCCAGATTATACAAGTTAAAATAGGTACATTTGTTGCAGAACTTCTCCGAATCTTAATATAATGCACCAGTGAGCTCTGCTTGTTTCCAAGATGGCAGCATAGACTTTGCCAAAGTCATTATTCCTAGGTTTCAGAGTTCCTTGGACATTCTTTGGTTCCATTGCACCAGACTGAGTTTAATCTATACACCACCTCTCTGTGAGTTCAATGAGGAAAGCATGTGAGATTTCTGTTCGCTTTTCTACCAAGAAGAACAAATAGACCTTGAGCTAAGTCTGAGTTTCTCTTTGGGCCTCCACTTTTTCATCTATGCAGTGAAGGGACTGCAGTGTGGCTTTCACTGAACATTCGATCATTCATATCACATGCTGCAGATCGGCTGTGTGAAGAAGGAGACAAGGCCAAGATGCTTAGGATCTGCTCTGGTTTTGTCACCATGGGGCAGGGTGATCCAGAGCTCCTGGAACCTCTGCAGGCCTCTGCATTTGTATCTGCAAAGTAAGGAAGTTGGATGACATGGCCTAGTTAAAACACTGTGACAGGCCAAAGAGTATATGATTTTACAGAGAGTAGCACTGAGAAGTAATTTTTTAAAATAATGAAAGAAGCTCGGAGTGGTGCCTCATGTCTGTAATCCCAGCACTCTTGAAAGCTGAGGCAGGAGGATCTCAAATTGAAGCCCAGATCAAGTGACTTAATGAGACTTTGTCTCATAATAAAAAATAAAAAAAGGAACTCAGTGCAAAGGCCCTAGGTCTAATCCCCATGACTGAAAACGAGCAAACAAATAAATAAAACAAACAAAAAAATAACAAAAAAACAACAACAAAAGTTGGTGAATTGAACATCAAAAAGCAAAATTACAAGTATTGGAATAATGTTACTTATGGAATAGGAGAAAAATGATGGTGGCAGTCTTTTTTTGGGTCCAATAGAGAAAGATATTTGTGAGGAAAATTAAAGATATATGTGAAAGTATAAAGGGGAAGAGTCAAGATGCCCTTGTTCTAAGTATATTGGAAACTTTAAAAATTAAGTTCCTCTGTATCTCTTACCAAGTTACAATTTTTGTAACATGAGTAGAGAAAATAATAAAATAAGTGTCCATCTTTAAAAAGCTGAAAAGAAACTTTATGACAACTTAAAAAAGTGCAATAACATGCCAAATTCAAATGACATAGCTGAGGAAAACCAGATCCCAAACAAATCAACATCTAAAATATAAGTTGACAAAATACAAATATTGCTCGAGGTTCTAATTAATAGTTCGCAAAATTATTTTTGCATTTTGGTTCAATAATCATCTGAAAAGAGCAAAGCTCACTTACAAATTTTTATTTCTAGTACAAAATATGCTTAAAAATTTTTATTTCTGGTACTTTTATAAATAAAATATAGATTTTTTAAAAGGAAGTTAAATCTTCCAATTTCCATATCTTCTAAAGTTTTACCATTGTCTTCACAAAATCATGAATAAATATTTGTAGATTAATGAATGAATTAGTAGCTGTAAAATTATTAAGGATGGATGGGTGTTTGAATAGAGCCTTAAAACTGGTCCCTCTTTAGGTCTATGGCCTTCATAATCCTAAGAGAATGGCACAGTAATCCAGCATAACAACAATATTTAGTTTCTAAGACTGTGTCATATTTATCATAAAATAACGCAGAACATTATTTGTACTCAATTGACAAGATAACAGCAATAGTTCCTCCTTTTTCTCCCTTACAGAGTACCAATTAAGAGTTAGTCTTACAATTTTCATTAATTATGTTTGACCTTAGTAGTTCTTTTTGATGACAAGTTAAAGTAGACAAGAAAAGAAAAACAAAAAGTGGGAGTTTCATAAAACATAATAAAATCTATATACCACATGGGCTAGTATTTCTTTTTTTTTTTGTAGGTACCAGGGGTCGAACTCAGGAACTCACGCTTGCCAGGCAGGCGCTTATGCTGCTGAGCTATCTAACCTGCCCCAACATAGGCTTGTATTAACAGTATGCTATTCCAAAAGAAACAGCAATAACGTATAATATTAAAGCTAATTACAACATTTAATTATTTTTCAAGAGTTTTAAAGGATAATCAAGAAATAATCCCAAACATAACTTTTAACCATCTTATCACTTTTGCTCATGTATTCTCTGCAGCCCGGAAACGTCTCCAGAGTCTCTCACTGTTCATAGACATGGCTCTCCACTACAATTCTTTTCCTTGATGCTAGTTCATTCATTATGTTGGTCTTCACTTTTCATATTCTTTTATTGTCATTCTTCATGTCAAGCCCCTTGCCTCCCAAATTTGCATCATGTGATTATATACTCTGGCACATGGAACTCTTCTTTAGAGAATAAAGATCAGATGTGAGAGGAAAGGGTGCAGTGGGCAACTATGAGATCCTCTTTGACAGATGGGATAGCCAAAGTGGAAATAGCTTAAGGTCAAAAATACTTCTATGTAAATTTTGTTCATGTCACTGGAATCTTATAGAACATCAACTCTTGGAATTATGGCTGGCATCTACCAAAGGAGGAAGGCATCAATAATTATTCCCATCTTGTATTTAAAGAAAGAATTTAAGTTTTCTGATTAATTCATTTTTCATTTTAGGGTCTCTGAATTTACATTTACAATATTCCAACATACAGCTAAATAAGGGAAATACAGTCAAATTAGGGAAATAGAAGAGTAAAAGCAATATTCTGTAATATCCACAACAAATTCAGTGGATATTAACAGCACATACTTTTCTTAGATACAGAACAAATTTTCAGTATTTTCAGTGATATGAATGCATACATAAAAGGCAAGTACTCTTGAAAAATCACGTGGGTCAATAATTCATACTGTATTTTTTCTAATTTTTAGAAAAATTTTCTAATTTTTCTTGGATCCCTCACTGAGGCTGTATTATGAATCTAGAAGAATACACTTAAGATATTTCCTCATAGTTTCTAAGAAATGACTACAGCATGTAAACCTCCCCATTGGAATTGGCGCTCACGTTATTCATAATCACATATTTGATATCTCAAGTTTTAGCAAAGTCTTTTTGTTTTTTCCTCTATAGAGTGTCCACTCCATATCTGTAACTTGAACAAGCCTGAAGTGTGACATTTTAGGAGCCAAGTGCCAGAGAAGCATGGATTTGTACCTCATTTACATACTGCATAAAAATTAACAGTCATAGTAAGGACATTACTAGTGTGAAAAACTTCACCCTCCAATGTAGGCTGGACCTGCTGCTCCCTCAGTTCAATACAAATTATTTCTGATTCCCCCTGCGTTTACTTGGTTACCAATCCCAATTTCTTCTCCCTGTTTTGAAGACCTTGATTAAACGATATCCCCTCCTGATTACTCTTATCAAGTCTGGATAGCATGGATTATTTACAGCTCTGTGTAATGAACTGCCTTGCTTCTTTGGCAAGCTGCCAGGTAAGTGGAAAAGCAGCGGTATCTTGAGATGGAGAGAAGAGCAAGGCCAATTGATAGAGTCCACAGAGCTTTTGTAAGATGCTAGACCATCAGCTGAACTTGAAATTGTTTTGATGGCTGTTAGTGTATGTGATATGCCTTTGGATTACCAAAGATTAATGGCTACATGGTAGAGGTTGTTGATAATATGATACAAAACCTCGTCACTTGATGACTTGGAGAAAGCAGGTGTGTAGAGATTTCCTAGACAAAAGAAATAAACTACTTTACCTTATTTCTCACAGATTTCTGACTGCATAGATTGTCCAGGGCCACAATGCTCAAATCTGACTTTTTGCTTTGCTTCCTTGCGGAGCTGAAATCATGTGGAAGGGCTGCTGGATGGGTGATTTTTGTCAAATAGCTCTGTACAACAGGGATGGCTGTCTCTTCGTATCCCTTACTCATAATCTCCAGGAAGGTTTGGGTAATGCCCAAAGATGATTTCAACATATTCATAACCGTTCTTCTACCATGACATGTAAATATAAATGATTTCTTGTTTAATTTTTTCTTCCTTTTAAAATATCGAGTCCTATTTTATGTCCTGCCTCCCTCCCTCCCTTAATCAAATGGCCCTCCAATCTGAATCTTATGGCAGATGGGTTGGCCAAATTTTGAGAGAGAAGGCTTGAGATAAATAAATACTATTTAAGTACAGAGTTAATGTTTGCCTTTCCTCACATTTAACATCCATTACTTTTTTTTTTTTTTTTTTTTTGTGGGTACCGGGGGGACGACCTCAGGACCTCGCGCGCCAACAGGCACCTGTGCCGCTGAGCGATATCACCGGCCCCTTTTTCGTATGTGGGTTCCGGGAGTCGAACTCGGGCCTTCGCGCTTGCAAGGCAGGCGCTTAAGCCGCTGAGCCGTCTCACCGGCCCATCCATTACTTTTTTCATTTGTCTCTTGAAATGAATCTTACCTTAGAATAGTTTTAGATTTGTAGAATTATTGTGAAAGTAATGAAGAGTTTTCCCGTATATCTCACTCTTATTAGTATCCTACAATAGTATGGAATTTTTGTCACAATTCATTTACTAGTACAGTTACATTGTTACTAAGCTGATAGTTTATACAAACTCTCTTATTTTTCATTTAGCGTCCCTTTTCTGTCCTGATATTCTATCAAAGATAGCATATTAGATTGAATTGTACTGTCATATAAAGTTCACCTTGTCTGTGAAAGTCGCTCAGATTTTCCTTGTCTTCAATGACACTTACAGTTTTGAGGCATACTATTTAGGTATTTTGTTAAATGTTCATACACATAAATAGGAATGTCACAGTTAAGAAACCTGAGAAACCCCACCTCAAGCCAGATGATAGAGGTTTTGAACATCAGTGATGTCTTGTCGATTGTATGTGCACTTGGTATGACATGAGAATCATACTGTACCTGGGTGGTTTTCCTCCCCAAACTCATTACACCAAACTAGTGATGAGAAAAATATCAGACAATAATAATCAAAAGTCCACCTACAAAATGCCTGAACAGAATGCCTCAAAATTGTCAAGGTCATTAATAAGCATCATAAATAAATATGCAAATGGGGGAGAATAGACAGATCTCTTATGCAGAAGAGTTTCAAATAATTTATGCAGCTATTCCATGCCCATAACGGACTCATGATTATTTTATATTTTGGGTTATAGTCCAATATTCTTTTATTTTGTTCATCTACTTGTTCCAATATTAACTCTTTTGATTGGTTCCAGTATTCCGTGAAGCAGCCCATCATTGTGGGGTGGTTTAACTTTTTTATGTTTTCAATTTTTTTAGGAGGAAAGTACTTTATCAGCACCAATAGCTTTTTTAATTATCAAAAAATATATGTAACATTTCCCATCTTAACCAACTCCTTAACTGTAGTTCAGTAGTATTAAGTATATTCACATTGCTGTCCCAATTTTCAGAACTTTTTTATCTTGCAAAACTGAAATTCTATACCTGCTAAATAACAACTTCCTTTCTCCCTTTTCTCCAGCCCTTGGCAACCACTATTCTACTTTATATTTCTGTAAGTTTGTCTGGTTTAGGTATGCCATGTAAGTGGAATCATGTAGCATTTGTCCTTGTAACTGATTTTATTAACTTAGTGTAATGCCCTCGAACTTCATCTATGTTGTAACATTTCTGAGGGTGTCATTCCTTTTCAAGGCTGAATGATATTCCATTTTATGCATATACCATATTTTGTTTATTCATTCATCTATTAATAGACACTTATGAACATGAGTGTGTACATTTCTCTTCAACATCTTGCTTTCAATTATTTTGCATATATACACAGAAGTGAAATTGATAGATAATATAGAAATTCTGTTATCAATATTTTGAGGAAACATCATACTGTTTTGCTGAATGGCTGCACCAAATTTAATATCTACCAACAACAAGTAAAGATCTCAATTTCTCCACATCCTCAACATTTGTTATTTTCTATTTTTGTTTTTGTTGTGGTTGTGTTGTTTGCATTTAATAGTAGCCATTCTACTAGAGGTGAAGTGATATTGTGATTTGATTTACATGTTTTTTTATGTGTATTCCTTCCTTTAAGAAATGCCTATTCAAGTCCTGCTCCCGTTTTATAAATAGATTATTTTGTCATTGAGTTGTATGAATTCTTTATAATTTCTAATATTAACCACTTATCTGGTATATGATTTATAATTTTTTTTACTATTTTGTAGGCTGCCTTTTTACTCTGTAGATTGTATGCTTTGATGTACAATAGTTCTAGTTTTGAAATGTCTACTATATCTATTTTTAATTTGTTATTTGTGCTTTTGCTATTGTATCCAAGAAATTATTGTCAAATCCAAGGTAATGAAGCTTTCCAAGTTTTCTTCTAGGAGGTTTATGGTTTTAGCCCTTATGTTTAGACTTTTAATCAATTTAGAGTTAATTTTTATACATAGTGTAAACTAAGAGTACACATTTGTATTTTGTATGTGGGTATCTGGTTCTCCCACCATTTGTTGAAAAGATTATCCTTTCCCAATAAAATAGTGTTGGTAAGCTTATCAATAACCATCTAATCATATGTGTGAGCATTTATTTCTATATTCTCTCTTGTTTTCCATTGGTCTATCTGTCATTACCTCAGTACTATACTGTTTTGTTACCGTAGATTTGTAGTAAGTTTTTGTGATACCTCTAACTTTGTTCTCTTTTTTTCAAGATTAAATTGATTATTCCAGTCCCCCTGAGTTGCCATATGAATTTTGGTATTTTTCCATATCATTAAAAAATCACTGGGATTTTGATAGGTATTGAGTTAAATCTGTATGTTGCCTTGGGTAGTACTCATATCTAAACAATATTAAGTCTTCCAATACATGAACAAAGATGTCATTACTTTATTTGTGACCTCATTAATTTCTTTCAGTAATGTTTTGTAGTTTCTGGTGCACAAGTCTTTTATCTTGATTAATTTGTCTTCAAGTACTTTATTCTTTGGGACACTATTGCAGATGAAATGATTTGCTTAATTTCTTTTTCATATAGTTTGTTGTTAGAGCATAGAAACACCCTCATTTTTGTGTGCAATAACCTTCAATTCTTGTTAAACTTGTAGCTTCAGAAAATAAAATATAGACTATTATGTATAGTAATTTTTCTGCAACTACTATGAGACATAGTAGTAGTTCTGTGAAAAAGAACTATAACCTCAGCATTTTGAGTTCAGGGATTCCCACCAACATATTTGTCTCAGCTTGTAATTTATTAAAGTCAGTTCTTGACTTAAGGACTTTCTCTAATTCCCAGGAGAGTGGGTATGCTTGCCTTTCTTATTGTGGGAAGGAGAAAGACCAGGCTCATCTTATCTTGTGAGGCAGGTGCCTTAAGATAATGACAGAACCATAGCTAGCCATGTAGAAAACTTTGCATCACATGAGATAATTAGACTTAGCTGTTAGGAAAGACTAGAAAAAACTTGTTTTGATTGTACTTCAAGAAACTTGTGATTTACTAGCTGTAAAATCTTGTTGACTTTCTTATTATCACTAAGATCAATATTCTTCTTCTGAAAATATTAATAGCCATTTCTTAAAGTTTTTTTTTTTTTTTTTTTTTTTTTTTTTGAGGCAGAGTCTTGCTATGTAGTTCAGGCTGGCCTTGAACTCACTATGTAGCCTAGACTGGCCTTGAACTTGCATCAATCTTCCTGTCCCAGCCTCCCAAGTGCTGGGATTACAGGCACTCACTACTACACCCAGTTCTTAAAGTTTTTGATTGCACAAATCAGATAATACCTCTAAAGTGCTTAGAATAACACCAAGCACGCATAAAGTCTGACATACTATATAAATTATTATCATGTTTGTTATCTGCTCAGTAGTCAGGTAACACACTGGATTTAGTGCTTAGTACTAGAGTTCATGAACATCTTTATTACTGAATGAAGGAATAAAAAATACCAATCTCAACTGAAATTGAGATTTCCTGAAATTTCCACGTGTGAGAAACCTGTAGAGCACTCCCTCACCCCAACCTGTGCTAGTGAAATTTTGTGGGGTGGTGGAAAAAAAATTGCACAACAAGGCATGGCCGGATAGCAATACTTCCTGGTCTTGTCTTTTCTTTTGAAAGTTGGTTGAGAAAGATCAGTCTGTGGCAAGGGGTATTGGCAATGACAGTTTATGTGTATCAGGGCACCGAATATGAAGCATGGGGTAGAATTCATCATCTCTGATGATTAGAAATTCGGATACCAAGTTTCACAAACTGGCACCATCCCAACTACCCTGAATATGTGCCTGAATCCAAATAGCATAGTTAAGGAGAAAAGAACAACAAAACTGTGAAATGTGAAGTTAATGACTTCTCGAATACCAGACCTTGAAAAAATTCAGCTTTAAATGAAATAGAAAAGTGTGTGTTAACTGAAATTCTATCTTGCAATACTCTGAAAACCACTTGTACACAAGTCTTACACCAAAATGCTTAGGATTTTCTTAGCAAATGTGTATCACTTCCGATGAAAATAGCTAAAATTGAAGCAAGTTAGTAAAAGAAGAGAAGTGAACAGATGGTATGTAAGTATAATGATGATCCAATTGTATCATGTTATAAATGAGCTATCACAAAATCTCAGGAGTTCCTCTGGCCAAACACTTACACATAATGGAGAAAAGTGCTACTCCTCTCCTTTCATCTTTTTTTTTTTTTCCTTCCACAACTTAAGAAAGTCACAAACGAAACAACTCATCAGAAAGTATGACATAGAATTACTCATGCAACACACAGCCTTCTCATCCTCCACTGGAAACTGAAAAATGCCAGGAAGCACTTTGTCAAGTTGTGGTACCTGAACACTATTTCTGTGCCCCCCACCCCCAGGATAAAGGGCTGAGTAATGAAAGGGCCTTTGGAGAAGCAAAAGACCCCAGTACTTTTCCTTTCCTCATCTTTCAAGGAAGTCGGGCATTTCACATCCCTCTGCAGCCATATGGTTTTCTGGCATCTTTTCTAGTCTCCTCAAATTGTTGATGGAAAGTGCCTCAGACTTCTTTGTTACCTCTCTTAGACATTCTCAGCGAAACTGAAATAGATGTGTTATCTGCACTTATTTAACAGTGTTTAAAAGCATTTCTGTCAGAACTTCACAGCTTAATTTTGCATTAACTTGAAGCCCTCTCAACTGGGTTGAACCAGTAGCAGAAATATTAGCTTCGACATCACATTAATTTCAATTACGTTTGGCAAGTATTTCCAGAGCATCTAGTCTGCTTGGAACTCACTTTGGCAGGAAGTCTCCACATTCTTGGGGAGCCCTGAAATTTCCATGTGTGAGAAACCTGTAGCGCACTCCCTCACCCCAACCAGTGCTAATGAAAAATGTCCCTGGGCTTTTCTAAGTGTCTCCTGAGGTGTAAAATCACCCCTGATTGAGGCGCTGTTGTTAAAAATCCATCCTTTGTCCTCCAGGAGATTCTGTTCAGTCAGGAAATAATAGGGCACACATTAGGCAGTTAAGTCATTAACAGTGCAAAGCAGGACATGACCACGATGACAATGATGTTTCAAATAGCAGAAATTAGAAAAAGCGTGCTACTCTTGTCTTTAATAATTTTTTATTTGTTATACAGTATCTTGCATCATTCTTGATTCTCTGCTTATGCTATTTTTCCAGCAATTCTAAATTAAGAATCAAACTAAATTGAAGTACTGCTTAAGCTATTTGTGCTTTGATTTAAATTATAATGTCAAATATCTACTATCTAGGAAGAGCTACCACGTGGAGTCTAGAGCAGGCTCTCGGGGGACTTTCTATCACTATGATTACACATCATTCACTCATTAAATATTTATGAGGGTTTTCTCTGGAAGACATTACCTTTCCTCTCCTCATAATTTGAGAGCAAAATTTCTTTCCCTTATTAAAGATAGAAGCTACAAAATACTCAATTTCCTATCTTTCTTGAATGGAAGGCTTTCGGGTCAGTCCTGACTCCCTGAAAGGAAGATTGCAGATGCAGATGGATGTAAGGTTTCTAGGAAAAGTTTGACTCCAATCGTGAAAACAGAGACTCTTAGGACCCATTCTCCTTCTTTGTGGTCTTGGTCATATGAAAATATAGCACCTGAAGGTAAAGCAGGCGTTTTGCAGTGATGCGGAGACAACAACATTCTATATATGACAGAGTTAAAAAATAAATAGTCCAAGGTATGTGGTGCCTTCACTGTGGAGCTGAATTCTTCAATCCATGTCTTCCTACTTTCATCCTTCTTGTTAGGGAAGATTATAAAAATCCTTATAGAGGACCCTCTGTTAGCAAGCTTTTCTGTGAACTGAAGCCAGTCCCCAGTTAATATTTTCTACTATATTTGAGACAATGTGCTAAAAACCTGGATTCAAAAACCAAAGAAACAAACAAAAAGGAAGAGAATTTCTGTCTTTTGGTAAGGCACTGTAACATTATTGGAGATGTTCTGTTTCTAGAATTAATAGCATGTCTTTAAAATAGAGTGGACACAAATAACAGCAGTTGTCCACTCGGTCTAACCATGCCTATAATGGGTTATGTCCAACAAATTTATATGCTGAATTTCAACTCTCAGAATATCAGAATATGGCCTTATTTGGAGGTGAAGTCCTTACAGAGCTAGTTAAGGTAAAGTGAATTTGAGTTCAGCCCTAATCCAGTGTAACCGGTGTCCTTATAAAAGGTGGAAATTTTTACAAAGATATGAAAAAAGGGAAGACCAGCTGAAGAAACATAGGGAAAAGATGGCCATCTACAAACAAAGTAGAGAGACCTGGAACAGACCCTTCCCTTGGAGCCCTCAGAAGGAAATAGCCTTGCTTATGTCTATGTCTTGGGCCTCTTTCCTTTGGAGTCATAGTACAGTAACTTTCTACTGTTAATTCCCTTCGTGGTACTGTGCTGTGTAATGGCAGCCCTTTCAAACTAATACGGTGTCTAAAACTAAATCTTTTTCATTCTCTGTAAGTCTTCTTCAATGGCCTTCCCTTCCCAGTTAACTGCAACACTATCTTTTAAAGCTCGGAAGGAAAAGCCTGACTGTTTATTCTTTCCTATTCTACATCTTATCAGTTGGCACTACTAGAAACTCATAGTCTGAGATTTTTGTTTAGGTTTGGCTGCAATTAAAAATGTGCTAGACTCTCATGATTTCCATTGTCTTCGCTACCTTCATCAGTCACTATTGTCTTCTTTATGATTATGGCAAAAAATGATGACTTTTTTTTAAATTTCACTGTTCTTTCTAGTAGAGTAAGCAGATCGAGCCTACTAAAATATGAGTCATGTCAAGACCTTGTTCAAAAGTGTCCAGTGACTTCTAAATGACTTAATAATAATTAAAGTTACTGAGAAAGCCATAGATGATCTCACCCCCTGCATCTCTTACTTTTCTCTTAGTATGTTTTTAATTGACTAAGGCTAGAGGCACATCCTGGTCATTCTTTGAGGATTCAGTCACTCTCCATTACATTTGCGGCTCATCTGTTTTGATAACTATTGTCCCCAAATTTGTTTAATTCACTTCTTTACCTCTTTTAGGTATTTCATTTGAAGAGACCTAATTTTCCTAATGAGATCTGTCCTGAGTGCCTTATTTAAACAAGTAATTGCTCCTTTCTCTCAACCCTAGCCATAATCAACTCCTTCCCTGCACTACTATTTGTATCAATAGCATCCCTTGCCATGTGTTATACTATTTATGTGTTTTATTTGTTTGATTAATGCCTGTCTCCCTTACTATAATGCAATCATTTGAAGGCAAGAATGTTTTTTTCTGCTTTGCTAACTGTATCTCTAGAGCATAGAACAGTGCTTAAGAAACGTAGGCACTTGAACATGTAAGCCGTGAATGCATGAACAAAAAACTTATTTCATTGTCCTGTATTACAAAAAAAAGCTTCAAGGTTTTGGAATCATCAAAATATTCCTATGGTTTTTAGCAAGTTATTGTGAGAAAACATGAAAAACAACATTCCCTGTAGTGTATGTATAATATTCGAAAGCCAGTGAATAAATAATTAAGTACTTCTTATGTGTAAATCCTTGCTATAATGTAAGATAATACCTCCAAATTTAAGACTATGAACATATTTGAGGGTTTTTTTTTTTTTTTTTTGTGAGTACCAGGGGTTGAACTCAGGACCTCGCGGGCCAGCAGGAGCCAGTGCCACTGAGCGATATCACCTGCCCTTTTTTCGTATGCAGGTACCAGGAGTCGAACTCAGGACCTCGCGCTTGCCAGGCAGGCGCTTATGCCGCTGAGCTATCTCACCAGCCCCATATTTGAGGTTTAATAAAATTTTACTTACAGATTTTTTTTTTTTTTTTTTTGTGGGTACCGGGGGGTCGACCTCAGGACCTCGCGCGCCAACAGGCACCCGTGCCGCTGAGCGATATCACCGGCCCCTTTTCCGTATGTGGGATCTGGGAGTCGAACTCGGGCCCTTGCGCTTGCAAGGCAGGCGCTTACACCGCTGAGCCATCTCACCAGCCCTTTACTTACAGATTTAAACCAAGAGTACTTACTTCGTAAGTTTAAATATCACACTTCATGACTACCTGGTTGAATGAAACAAGTGAATATTATTTTTGTTGCTGTTTTTTTCTCTTTATTCAGAACTTGTTGCTGTGTCCTTGGGTTTCACAATCATCCAAGTAGATAACGAGCTCAGTAAATAAATTGCAGCCTCCCTTCCTTCCTCTTTTTTTCTTTCTTTCTTTCTTTCTTGCTTTCTCTTTCTTTCTTTTTCTTTCTCTCTCTCTTTTTCCTTCCTTCCTTTTCTTTTTTGTTTTTTAGTTTTTGTTAGTACATGTTTGCAGTATATGATGCTTACATTCCTTGTGTGGAGTTGGTACACATACATAACACATTTTAATTCCTTTTTCATCCTCTTTGCCTTCCTCCCTCCCTCCATCTCTTGGTCCCCTTCCCATTTGAGCAAGATCTATGTCCTTACTTCCTATTATCTATTTTTAGTTTGCTCTTTATTTATAATTTGGCTTTCTGATGCAAGTGGCAGACTCAACTTTTGTTGCTACATAGTTTTATCACACTGGAGTGGGAGAGATAAAATAAATTTGTTATAGCTTCAGTTCTCACAATAATAGAATTTGTTTGATACTTCTTAGAACATTAATAAAAATCTTTCTTTCCTGGATTTCTAGCAAATATATAGGAATAGCTCAGCTACCAACTAATTGTTTGTGTGAAAGCAGTCTATGCATCTTTTCCATCTGTCTTAGCTTGCTATAAATATAAGCTCTGTGATTTCAAACCCTGTCAATTGCCATAGAGTCAGCCGTCAGACAGAATTTTCATGGGGATTCTAAGCACGATTGTAGACTCGGGTCAATGGGCATCAAACCATCAAACACAGGTGTTTTTAAAGTCTGTGTGCAATGATTTCCAGAATTTAAAAATCTATGAGGCCCTCCCTTCACTCCTGGGTCTAAATCATGCCTTGAAAACAAACAAACACTATATCTAGCTTAAGTCATTCTTGGTGAATACAAATTTTGTGTTTTTAATTTGTTCTTTGGTGATTGTGGGTGGGCAATGTGGCAAGGAGAAAAAAACGTTCTTCAAAGCTATGCATGAGACACAAAAGCCAACTTTTAAACTATGGACTTTTAGCAGGTACTAATCATGTGAATTCTTGCCAAAGATTTTGCAATGAGAAACTACGACCTGAATAAATCCATTTAGAATCACAGAAGAAGAGTCTTTGATAATCCCCCCTCTGTCTCTCCCCATCTCCGACTCTCTTTCTCTCTCTCCTTCCCCCTCCTCCTTCCCCCTCTCACTCTCTAAAGTTTTGGGACAATTCTTTTCTTGTAACTCATAATCAAGGGGTATCTAATTCCCCTTAATTCTACAGAATGTTTGTTCCAGGATTAATTCAAATTCCCAAACTCTTAGCTTAGTACTTTTGACTTTTTTTAGATCAGGCCTTCTAAAAGCAGAATCCGAGATAGGGATTCTTATCCAAGCAAAAGAGTAAGGAAGTGCTCTCAGCAGAAATCTGCAAGGAAGAGAGGGAAGCTGGCGAAGGCAGAGGAAGAAGCTAAACCAAGCTGGCTGTCTTGATCCGAGGACGAGCCATGGAGGCTGAACAGCGCCACAGAAAGTTTCCCGTTTGCTGCGGAGCCCAGCGTTGCACTCTTGTGTCAGTGGTTGCAGGACCTCACTGATATGGCAGATTCCAAGCATTTCCAGCAAAATCAGCTGCCTTCAGCCAAGGGCAATTTCCAGGGAACACAGTGGCAGTGAGCCATTATTACCAACACTCATGGCAGCTGAGGGAAAGATGAAAGAGCATAGTAAAGGGAAAATAAGTGAAGCAATAATGGGATGTGGTACACGGGCTCCTATGGTCTGGCTTCACTCATTTATTATTTTCTCCCTTTGTTTATCTTTCCCTCCGTTGCTTCTTGTAAACCCTTTTTTCTTTTCTTCCTTCACAATTCTAGACTCTCAGGATCTACCACTTCTTTAGCCTTCCCTTTAGAACATAGATGAAGGCTCATGACGAGCTTCTTTAGACAACTGGCAAAGTAGAATAACATTTATCTGACTATGTCTGCGTTGGGGGTGGATCCTCTTGGCTTTTACCTGATAACTATTCCCACCTTGCTTCTTCCTCATGGCCCAGGCTCGCGCTCCTTTGCGGAGGCCGGAAGCCCTGCATGCTCCCTTCTCCAGCCTCTCTTGTTGCCATAGTTTTGGTGCCTGACCTCGTCCTGGCTGGGGATTGAAGAAACCTTGTGAGGACTTACAAAAGAGGGAAGTCACCTTGGCCTTGGTTCTTTTGAACAACATCATGTGAGGATGTGATGCTAAGACCCACGTCAGACTCTTTACAATCCCATGACAAAGCCCACAGGAACTCAGCAAGGTCACCCTGCCAGTGAGTCCCTGAATTAACCCTTGGGCCTGCTGTGGGCTTTCACTGTTATGGATGAGTAAAATAAAAGCTCACTCTTTACCTCTGGTAAAACCTGGATTTCAGAATATGGATAAATCTCAAGAATTACACAGATCTTTCTACCCCTGCTTCTCAGAATTGATGGCAGCTGGGCACAGTCAGCTACATGGGTGTGGACTGTGGACTGTGGACTGTGGACTGCGGACTTTTCCCAAGAAGGAAAAGAGAAAGCATCAGTGCTCCAGTTTCTATAGTGAGCAGAAGTAGGAAGCTCAAGAGTGCAATCAATGGGCCGGTGAGATGGCTCAGCGGCATAAGCACCTGCCTGGCAAGCGCAAGGGCCCGAGTTTGACTCCCAGAACCCACATACGAGAAAAGGGCCAGTGATATCGCTCAGCGGCACGGGCACCTGCTGGTGCGCGAGGTCCTGAGGTCGACCCCCGGTACCCACAAGAAAAAAAAAAAGAGTGCAATCAATGAGGCGTCTGAGCAGTTGCTCTTCTATGCCTGGACACAGGTAGCTAGAGGGGAGCTGGCAGCGGAGGGTCCTCTTTTGGAGCTCTTTCTGCCCACAAGGGCAACATGATTGCAGAGCCTAGGCTCTGCCCCAGCTGTCAGTCACTCCTATGCCCTGGAGGAAACCAGTAAGGGTGGGAGAGAGGGAGCAGTGAGCATCTGCCATACTTGCTAAGAGAGAGGAGTTGTCTTGGCTTCTTTTTTGGCCGAAAATGGAGTAAAGAATGAGAAAGAGACTCTCCTCTGTCAGTAAACAGTAATAATAATAATAATTGTAATTATATGCCCATATTGTGTAAGATCCACTTTACAAGCTTTGCATTCCTTATTGCCTCACCTTCAGAATAGTTCCAGAAATCTGACTCTTGTGTTTCTCTTTGACATTTCTTGTACTCTCTTCTCTTAAAAGTTCCTCTGCTCTGTTTGGGACTGTACAAAATCCAGTATTTGGCTCACATGCGTCTTTCATGGACTCACCATGTGCAATATTCCCTTCAGTTGCTGAGCTTTCCCCCTTTCTCCCCTTCTTTATGTGTGCATGGAAGACAAAGACAGGGAAGTAGGGTCAGAGTAATGGGCAGAAGGGCTACCAATGAAAAGCCATCCTTTTTTATTTAAATTATTTACATTTGGGAACCCTTATTGGTTTCATACATTAGACAAATTAATTAAAATAGCTTATTCAGAACATACATGTATCCAGAACGTACATGGAGGAAAATATTCACTATTTTGTGGAACTTAAATTTGGAAATATAGCTGAGCATTCAAAGGAATTTGTGTGATTGCTCTTGTAGAACATTTCCTATATAAGACTAGTTCTCTGAGATATTAGTAGATGTTCTTTGGAAATGGATTCCTTAAACGCATAAGTTTAGAAAAGCTCTAGATTTAACTAAATTTTAAAAATTCACTTCTTTAAGGAGCGTTCAGAACTTTTAATGTGTTAACCTTAACTGCAACTTTCTAAGAACTGGACACAGCCTGTAGAGTTTCACAAAGTTAGCCAGGTTCCACTAGGTGAGGAGCACTTCTTAATGTTTTTGGAGTATTTTGAGGAATTTACTTTGAGAAATGGTTCTCCAGCAAGCATGAATAACTTTCCTTATTAATATCATTAATGACCCAGTTACTAATGTGACAACATGTGTACCTTTCATCCACAAAAGTTCTACTTCAATCACTTTGGCATAATTCTCAATTATAGAAATATAACTTGATTTTTATGTGTGCTATTAGTACAAGCATACGCATTTTCTTTTGCAGGTAAGTTAGTCCCTTGTTTTCTTGCCTCAAGCTTATCCAATCCAAATATATGCAAAAAGATACTTCAACAGAGATGATATATATGTATCATTAAGCCCTAAGACAACCAAGAGAAAAAAAACCAAAGTAAATATTATAAATCACATTAGCGATCTAGATTTCTAGCTAAATTTAACTAAAAAGGAGTACTGAAAATATATAGGAAACTATGATACAAAAGTTGGTTTTCTTCTTTGAGAATGAATTATAAATGTTCTCTATAGTTTCCTTACTAATGTGTATATCTTATAGGGCAAACTTTCAAGAGCATAATAGTACTTCAAAAGTTACATCAAAATATCCAAAAGGTGTGAAGATCAAGAAATTCTAGGAAGCTTGAGTTGGGTAGAAGGAAAAGCACTGGCCTTAGAGTCGAGAGAAGACAGCTGTAGCTCTGACATCATCCTAGAGGGAGATGTACACTCTTGGAAGAGATTTATGGGTTACTATATTATCATTTCTATTTCAAAATCATTCTATTTCAACTCATTTATATCTGTAAACATACATCACCACTTTAAAGGCATTTGGAAAGAATTTCCCAGATGCTACATGTTTTTGGAACACAGTGGGTGACTGAAAAATTTGGTGAATGTGGTCAAGAATGATGGGAAAATAAGAATGATGGGATAAGTGATGGGGACTCTTGAATATTTTGTGGGGGATTAATGAAAAGGTGTCCTTTACTGTAATAAAGTCTTTCATTTAAATGTTCACTGTTATTTTGATAACTCATTGTGTATAATTTTCCCATGTGAGTATTTGTGAGCTGTCCCTTAGTGAGTTGGATCAGCACAGCCAACTTTACCTCATCTTTCCTGGATCTGAAGATGAGTTCTTGTATCAGGCAAGCTCATCTTACATGTGCGGACTACTTGCCTTTTCCACAGATCCCTTCAAAAGAAATTTCTGAAATGGGCCAGAGGTTTATTTCCTTCTCAAATACATAATTATTCAGGCTTTATTTATAATAATTCTTAGAAATGGATTTTTTTTGGAGCCTTGATGCTTGTACTGTGACTGTGTAAATGATACTTTATCACAAACATGGCAGCTGAACAACCATTGGTTATCTCATAGTTTCCATGGGTCAGAAGTTGAAGCAACTGTGGCTCAGCTGGTCCTCTGCCTACGATCTCACACCATAGCTGCAAACCTTTCTGGAGACCCCAGAGGAGCGTTAGATTCTAGGGTCATTCAGGTTGTTGGTTGAATTTGGTGCTAGGGGATTATAGAACTCAGCGTTCCTGTTCCTTCATGAGCTGGTAGCTGATGGTCATTCTCAGCTTTTGCAATCCACCTCCATTTGAAAGGCTTGTGAGACCCTTTGAGCAGCAGTGGTGGGTCCAGAAGTCGTTTTTACACTTCTGATTTCTCTGACCTTCTCCTTCTGCCTTACCTTTCTATCCTTCCTCTTCAGCAACATCTCTTTACTCACTCCACCAGAGAAATTTCTTTGTCTTTAAAAGGTCAACCAACTAGATTGGGCTCAAATGTCTATTCCAATGTAATCTCCCTATTTTAAGATTCATAACCTTAATGTTATCTGAAAATCTTTTCACAATAGTGCCTACAATTGTAATGACTAGCCAGGAGGTGGGAATCTGGGCAGGGGGGCATATCTTTATAATTCTGCCTACCAAAGCAGCATGGTTTGAAATATGATTAAATGAGAATAATTGTAATCCTTACATATGAATAAATTGTGTCATTCTTCTTCTCTGATTCTCTCGTTTACTAATTTAGCAGCTGTTTCTGAGAAAACCATTTATTATTTGCCTTGTGCTGAGTGAGACACAATGCAATGGTAAAATTAGACCTGTGCCGTTCATTGTGGGAGCCCCCAATTACCTAGGTGGCTATTGCAAACTTAAAATGTAGTTGACACTGAGGAATGGAATTTTTCATTTTATTTTTAATTGAAATTCATTATTTATATATAAAGATTTACATACATCTAGTGGCATATGTTGACAGCACAGATATGAACTATTCTGATAATTATAGAAAGTTCTATTGATAGCATTTTGCAAAATAAAGCTTTTGCTGTCATAGTTTATATTATAGTATGAAAAAGGCAACCTTTTTGTAATGGGTCAGACAGTAAATAACCTAGGCTATATGGACCAAATGGTCTCTGTTTTTGACTACTCAGCTTTTCCATTGTTTTTGAAAGCAGGCATGGACATTAATAAATGAGTGCGTGTGACTGTATTTTCTAATAAAACTTTACTGGCAAGAATGAGTAAGGGGTCACATTTGGCCTGTGATTGTACATTCCGGTTTTAGTGAGGATAATTCCTAAGTCATTCAACTTGTTGTTGTTGATAAGCCTTCAATTTGCTAAAATCTTCGCCTTTGCTCCTAGACCAAATATTCTAACTTCACTTCATCCAGTGCATTGTATTGAATTTCAGCCTTTCATTAGTTTGCCAGAGCTACCATAACAATACAACTGGTGGTTTTTAAGTCTTGGTATCTTAAACAACAGAAGTTTATTTTCTCTTGGTCTTAAACCCTAAAGAGGTAGTTTTAAGTTCTTCCAAGACCTCTCACTTGGCTTGCACATGGCCTCCTTCCTTCTGCATGTTCAGGTGGTCATTCCTCTGTGCACTTCATACCTCCTGTCTAAATCTGTTGATCTTAAAAAGACACCAATCAGATCGGATTAGGGACCACCCGAATAGCCTCATTTTAAGTTAATCACCCCTTTAAAGGCCTTATCTCTAAATATAGTTAGCTTTAAGGATTCTGGGAGAACTTCAGTATGTGAATTTGGGAGAAGCAAAATTCAGCTCATATCAAGCTTTAAGTGTAGTGTAGTGCTTTCTAAACTTGGCAAAAATTTGGCCTACTTGAGAGCTTACAAATGTGTCCCTAGTTCCTCAGTAGGAGAGTCAGTGAGTAAATTTGGAATATGGACTGGGAATTGAAAGTTTTAAAATTCCCTAGGTAGGAAAGATCATCAACCAGTTGGGAACTACTGTTCTATCATGTATCCAAATGCAACGTATTAAGAAAAGTAGACTGTCATAAGTAATGTACCATATGCAACTCTGCAAAGGCCTGGTGTTTGCATCTCTGTGCACCAACTGAAAATTAATTAATTTAAACTCTCAAACTTTTTCCTGACCTATGATAATTTTGAGTAAGCAAAGTGCACCTGGGAAAAGTCTAACCCCTACAGGGATGATACCAGAACTCCAAGGTAGAGCAGGTTTTTTCTGTCTGCTTTACTGAGAGCAGTGATGCTGGCATGCATGAGGATGAGGATGGTGAGAAAAAAAGCAAGATTATAATGTGCTCTTGATTTTAAGCATTATTTTTAAAAATATGAATAACTGAAATCCTTACTGGGCAATGTAAAGCTCAAGACTAGGTAACCTCATGTTGCCTACGCATCTTGCTTTTGTAACTGTTAAGCATGATGTATCAACTGGAATGGATTAAGAAATGTATTAACAAAGCACAGCTCTGGGTGTGTTTGTGGATAACTGACAGGTAGACCAGAGAACTGAGGGAGAAAACCCACCCTGCATGTGTTAGCTGAGCTAAACAAAATGATACAAACATGAATGACCAGATCAGCAAAGGATTAGAGCCCATGAAAAGGTTTCAATTAGAAATCTGGAGATTAAAATTATATTGAAAGTACAGGCAGCAGATATGAAGAATGTGAGGGAAGAGTTTCAAAATTAGGACATAGGGATGTTTTCAAAGACCTACTGCTCAATGTTACCTTAGAAACAACAAAAGAACATAAAAAGTGGGTCCAACAGCTGCTAGACAACACAAAGAAGACTAATCTAAGATTAACTGGAATAAATGAAAAATCAGAAGACAGCAAAAATGGTATAAATTTACAGAAATAATAGCAGGAGACATCTCAAATATAGGGAAAGAAATAAATATACACATATGTGAGGCATATAGAACCCCAAACAGCCACGATCAAAAGAGAAACTCCCCATGTCAAAAATTAAAACTAGAGGGATATAGCTTAGTGGCACAGCACCTGCCTGGCAAGTGAGAGGTCCTGAGTTCAATTCCTGGTACAAAAAAAAATTTAAAACTAGAAATTGCATTCAACCCAGCTATTCTGCTTCTAGGTATCTTCCTGAAAGAACCGAAGTTATCATATTACAGTGATACATACATCCCCATGTTTATAGCAGAACAATTCATAACAGCTAAATCTGAAGTGGTTGATATGTCCATCATACAGATGAAAGGATAAAGAAAATTTGATATTTACGCAAAATAGACTACTACTATGCCATAAAGAAGGATAAATTTGAGTCATTTGTAGGAAAACAGATATATCATGAGATCGTAATGCTATGATATTAATCAGACACACAAGCTTAATTATTGCTTGTTTTATATGAGAAACCCAAAGTACAAATAAAGAGCAAAATAAAAGACAGATGATAGGAAATAGATAGAACTTTATCATATGGGAAGAAGATCAAGAGATAAAGGGAACAGGAAGAGAGAGGAGGAAAATGAGGGAAAAAAATTGAATTATGATGTATTGTGTACATGTAACAAGTCCTTCCAAGGAATATGATCATTATGTGCTACAAACATATATATATATATATATATATATATATATATATATATATATATATGATGGGTCCACGAGATGGAGGGAGGAGGAAGAGTGAGGAGAAAAGAAGGGGATTAAAAAAGAATTAAGGAAAAAAAAAAGACACACTAGTGAACTCCCTTGTCCCTCTCAAAATATGAGGACACAGTGAAAAGGCACCTGTCTACACACTGTGAAGAAATCGCACCAGACACTGAATCTGACAGTGCCTTGATCCTTTCCAGCCTCCAGAACTGGGAGAAATAAGTTCCTGCTGTTTATGACCCACACAGTCTGTGGCGTTTTGGTTTATCACCCTGGACAAATGAGGCATACAGCTTCTATAGTGATCACTCTATGCATTACTTTATAGATGAGGTATATATGCATCAACTCGTCCATCTTTATATATATAAAACCATATACGTTGTCACATTGCTAGTTTTAGTGAACTATAGAAATTTTATCTCATGGCTTTCTAGTCTTCCATTTATAATATAATTTTCATAAAATTTTTTACACATATATTTAGAACCAAAAAGTCAATGTGACAGTTTTCACTTCAACTGTCAGACTTAATTTAGAAAACTCAAGGGAAATGAGATATTTTCAATGATAGCATACACACATAACCTCTAATATAAAAAATAAGGGGTTCGTCGTCATTCAGACCTTATATAGACATTAAGTAAATATACTTTACTTGTAATAAGATTATATATGGACTTATTTTTCCAGTCTTTTAGGAGACAATCCGTAAAACAGGCAATAAATCAAGGGAAGAATTGTGAAATCCTTGCAGAACATTTAAACTCCTCTAAACTGTGATTTATTACCATCAGAACTGGGTGGCATAGTTTTGTTTTTTTTTTTTAATTTCGGCTTCATTGTTTTATGCGTGTCTGCCCTTATGCATGGTTGTGCTGTCTTTAATAATGATTTCTCTGGAGGAGAAGCCTCTTCACACAAAAAATGGTGTAGAAACAATAAAACAAATGGAAATTCTTCATGTCTCATGAAACAATGCTGCATGTACCTTTGCCATCATCCCAAAGTGCCTCGGTTGACCACTTCTGCTTTGTTTATCCAAATGGAAGATGGATAAACATTATGCACGCAGGGTTCCTCACCCGTGGCATGAAGGACGTTTTGATACAGATCGTTCATGGTGGGGGTATACTGGGCACTGTAAGATGTTATGATATTCATGGCCTCTACAAACAGATGCCAGTGGTAACCTCCACCCCACCTTAACCCACTCACCACAAGCAAAATTATCTCTACAAATTTCTGGGTCCCCTGAACTGCAACCCTGCCTGTAATTGAGAGCTGCTGAGTAAAAATGGGATATCTGAATTTTTATTTTTCCACATCCTTGCTTTTTGCCTTAATGTTTGCTTCTTTAGTCTCAGTGATGAACCTTTACTCATGACAAGTAGGACATCTTATCCTTCACCCCGTGTCCACTTATAAACATAGATCGCTGTTTTCTTTTTTCATTCCTATATTCACACAGGTATTTCTTCACTTATATATTCATATGTTCCATTCTCACTACAGTATTTGGCCATGTACTTGGCTAAAATAGGCAGATTTGACAATCCTTGGAGGATGTCATCTTCATGAACAAAAGGCACCATGAACCACAGCTGCCAGAGCCACTGGTGATTTCTAGGGACAGAGAACAGGCAGAACGTCCTAACATCTGGGCAAATTTGACATCGTCCTGAAACACAAATTCCAAAAATCTCAATTTTAAATTTTTATTTATTATATGGCATTCCAGAAATTAAGCAACAGAAAAAAAGAGATGGGAGGTTTAATTTCTGAAGTGGTGGTTTTTGTTTAAATTTTTCTTAAAAACTATTTCTAAAGATGTTCATACGAGTAAGGAAAAATGGGTTTCATGATCAGATGAATCTGAGAATCTACAAAGTTAGTGCAGAATCTTATTCAGAACTTTTTATCTCCTACTGTATGTTAAAAAGGATATGCAGTGTATATATTTAAACAATAGGACCCAAAAATGTTTGACATAATCATTTCCTAAACATTTAATCATAGGCTCTTTTTTTCTTCATGGAGTATGTGTTATGATCAATGGTCCCCAGGTTACATTTTGGAAACTCTTACATGATGTAGTTTGAAAATAGTTGCTTTGTTTTGGAGATATTTGTTCTAATTTTTTTTTAAAGAGAGAGAGAGATAGGAGAATTATTTTGTACTCTTAAATGTGATTAATAGTCTAGGGATAAAAAATGTTACAGAAAGTAGAGGAAGGGTATTATGTGATTTTTAAAAGCAAGGGAAATCAGAAAAATTACTAGGAGGTGATAGTAACTGAGTTGAGATTTGTGAAGTGTGGTAAATATGGACAAGATTATATGGAAAAGTAGTCTATTGTTGAGTGTAAAATATATCTAGTCCAAATGGAACAGAATATCAAAAAGTCATACAAAATATATTTAGTAAAGTTCGGAGACCCCACATACCAGCTCGGACTTGTGACCTTCTATGGGAAACGGGGGTATAATGGAGGAACTCTGAAAACAGGGGATCATTTACCCTTGTGCCTCAAAACTAACCACTGTGTCCGGAATGAACTAAATGAGTGTGGTGGGCGGACCGATAAAACAGAGGAGTATAGACAAGTTGTGAGGCTGCTGGCAAGTTGTAAAGACACATCAGAGGAATGAATTGGTGTATTAGTACAGGCGACGAGCATAAAATTCTACATCCTTTCCATTCCACAACAAGGTTTATGTGGATAAATGTTAATCTTCATTCTCAATTCAGGTTTGTCGAATGAACACATGAATAAACGAATAAATGAATGAATGAATGAATGAATGAATGGATGGATGGATGAATGAATGAATGGGTAAGTTGAAAAGCTAGAACTAAATGGAGGAACTCGGTTTTTTCTAAAACATGTTTCCTTGGCATTTATTTTTACATACTTCATAAAATGATGAATGACTCTTGAAGGGTAAAATGTTCTATTGATACTATCAAGTGCTAAACCCACTGTTGTACAGAAAGTAATTATATTACAATTTGAGGCCATCACCTCAATTAGATTCTTTCTCTGATGATATCATAACAAAGTTGAACTCAATTGCACAGTTATACAGAGCTTTCCATGTTAATCAGTTATCTGGTACATACTGGCAAGGGGATTCTGAGAGGGTCACTAGACACAGAGAACCCCTTCACTGCTCAGATTTTACACATGTCTGGCTATGCTTTGGTGAGCAAATAGGCAGTATGGGACCATATTTTGGCATACTTAAAAGCCACAAAGGAAGGCAGCCATATGGTGGTATTTCCAGGGATGTCAGGAGAAATGTTATATATGCTTCCAAATATCTTTCTTACCTTTTGCTGCTGGTTTTACTAGAAGACAAAATATCTCTCTATAAATTTATGTATGGCTTAAAATGCAAGTTTCCTTTGAAGCAGCTGGATCCTGACTTAATTGTTCATTAATATGTGAAGATCAGCTTGTGAGATAGCAGTAAAGAGGAGCTGGAAACCTGGAGATGAGAGAAGTGAAGAATGCCGGAAGTTATTTGAACTAACTCAAAGGAGGAGCATGTGTTTAATGAAGTATCTTTCTGCATCATAACATAGTGAATTCAGGCTTTCCATGTAAGGAAAGACAATTTACCATGGATAATCTCTCTCCCTGATCAGTCATGAAGTTGTCACACATTGTTCATAGAATGAAATATTTTGATCTTACAATTTTGGTAGGTAGGTTCTCATGATAATGAAGTACATTTCCTGAAGTTTGCTGGACTTAGAACAGGGCTGAATTATATCTGCTCCTGATGAAACACAGTAGGGAGGGTAAAAGATCATCAACTTGGTCATTAGTTAGCTAATTACACAGCCTGAAGGGAATGGTGTTTGTGTCTGAAACTTCTAACATCCCCAAGTATTAACCAGTGAGATCAGTTGGTCTTTAACCCCTTCATGTCTAAGGTACTGAGAGCTCTTTATTTTTGTGAATTTACAAATGAAATAGAGAAAAGCTGAGATCAGTGTTTAAAATCTTAAGTTATGACACATTCTGCAACAATTCTCCATCTTGGGTCTCGGGTGCCTCTTTTGTGAAATCACTATAGATTCTAACTTTTTTCAGATGCAATATTCCGTGTTTCTGTCATTTCAATACCAACATCGGATTTGAGAGTTGAGACAAGTTATAGTGATTTTGTGCACTATACTCACAAGTCTATCATTTACTGTAGTCTTCCATTTGGAAAAAAAGTGACCACCTAGGATTCCTTCTATTCCTGTATGACCTACTCATGAAGGTAGAAAAATATCTACAAAAATTGCAGATTTAAATCAACAGGAAGTACATGTGCAAGAGAAGTTAGCTGAAGAGTTGTTTTATAATTCAAGGTCATACGGTATACCTTTAATTTAGTGTATAAGTTTTTTTTTAAATCTGAAAATGTAGGTAGATCTACCAAAAGATATTTGAATTTTAAATATTCTGTGACATATTTTATGAAACAAATTCAGAATAGACATTATGTGTGTTTTACCTTGAGCATCCTTATAATCCATCTTATTTTAGAAAGAATTAAAGAGATGGTCTTTTATTCTTTCCTGCTTTCTTCTCCTTTCATTAGAACTTATTATTCTCCTTAAAACATTGATGTTGATTAGGCTAAGGCAGCCCTCCACAGTGTTTTCCATTTCCAATTTGAATTCTTGTGGCTTCTACTTGCAAAAGTTCCATTTCAACTCTGTCATGTTCTACTTCAATATATTGTGCTTGCCAAGTTTCTGGTTGTCAGTTCCTTTAACCTTTATTTGTTATTTCCATTTTCTTTTTGATTGTTGTTCATTTGCTTACTGTAGAAGAAATATCATCCAGTCTGCAGATTTTCCCAGGATCTGTGAAAAGTGGGTTGATGATGTGTTTTCTGCCCGTGGCAGGGGTGGGGCAGTGTCTGTCACAGTAGGAAGTTAACCTGTCACCAGATTTGAGAACTAAAACCGGGGCACTGAAATGTATGAAACAGCAATATCCGGCTGTCAGTGCAAATAGACAAACGCAATCAAAGACTTTCTATTAGACTCTCAGAAAATATGATTTATCTCAGATGTGGCTACAGTGCCAATGTTGTGCACCCAGCACACTAAGATGTGCTGCTCTGTGTCCCTGCAACTCTCATTTGCATAAGAAGTATCCTGGCAGTAATACACACACACACACACACACACAAACACACAGAGGTTTTGGCTGTTTCATGTTTGGCCAAAGGTCTTTTACAGCAGGAGAGCTCTGTCACCTAAGTATGTTTTGTTTTCCTGAAAGGATACTCTTTGCAAAAAAGAAAAGAGCAAAGGGGGGACTGTGTCCTTCAAAAATAGGATTATACAAGGTAAGTTCTCTGCATGGTGCTGAGAAAGTCACTGGCGCGTTCCCGAGATAATCGGGTGCTGGTGGCAGTGGTGAGAATGTGAGGATGGAAAGTATCCGTCATGAAGACCGATGTGCAGCGGCTCCATGGTTACAGTATTTTAGAAAAATGTGTAGAACGTTATGTATTTTTATATTTTTTTATTGTACATCAAGGCAATAAGTCCCTCCTTAAAAAAAATTAAAAGGCTAAACAAGTTGATTCCATAGGGATTGGGGAAGAGCCCTATAATCGTCATGAATTTCGGTAATATAAAGATAGTGTCCCCGACAGGACACTCATTATCTAGTTATGGGTTGTGTATGTTGCCTTCTTTCTTCTGATTCTCCCTGGAGGTTGCCTGATTAACTTGTTTAGTCTGTCTTTCTACAAATAGAGAAGCCAGGCCTGTTGTAAAACTCAGACTGATTTCCTGTACACTGGGTGCTCATATTGGATTTGAAATACTCCTATCTAGTCCTATGTTGCTAAAAGAGGCTTTATTTATTTCTTTATTGATATGGGGAATCGAACTCACGACCTTGTGCTTGCCAGGCAGGCGCTGTGCCGCTGGGGTATATCCCCGGCCCTTATTTTCTTTTATTTATTTATTTATTTTACTTTTATTTTTTTTTTTTGTGGGTACTGGGGGTCAAACTCAGGACCTCGCGTGCCTACCAACAAGCACCCTTACCGCTGAGTGATATCACTGGCCCTTTTTTCGTATGTGGGTTCCGGGAGTCGAACTCGGGCCCTCGCGCTTGCCAGGCAGGCGCTTACGCTGCTGAGCCATCTCACTGGCCCCCTTATTTTCTTTTAAAAAACAATTTTTTTTTCTGAAAATAATTTTGCGCCTGTTCTTATTGCTGTGTACTATAAGGCCCATTTTTACATGTTTTCACCTTTACATGGCACAGCATTATGAGACATTTTAGTCATTAAGTGCATGACATAAAGTGATGAATTTTACCATTATTTTACAACATATATTCCTTGCAAAACCAATCAAAAATTTTAAGGGCTAAATGGAAATCAATTAATCAATATTGCCTGTCTACTTATAATATAATGATTATGATTAGGGCTTAGATTCATTGCTGCTGAACGCAATGGCTTAGGTCTGTTAGGAAAATAACCTGAATTAGTCCTTCTCAAAAGTTTTTCTTCTGTGACTTATTATGCCTCACTTACCTATCAGGACACACTTTATCACTGTTTTCAGAATTAACTATTTCAGTGACTGTCGGGCCAGCCAGGGTGGGAAGCTGACTTTTTCTCTTCTTGGGTACAATAGAGTGTGAGCCTCTTTTCATGACACTCCCTTTCTTCCAACGGATTCCTCTGCTAATTCAAGATGAGTTACATGGGACCTGATTTCAGTATAGAGTTGTTTGTGCAGAGGACTTAACAGCAAAAAAGAATCACTGTCTCCCTCTCTGTTGCCTAGTAATACTAACATTAATTGTAACAAACTGTTGTGTTTATACATATAATGAAAACTATGCGGTAGATGAGTTTATGTAACTAAATTGTATAAAATGAGAAGGAAGGGGCTGGTGAGATGGCTCAGCGGCATAAGCGCCTGCCTGGCAAGTGCGAGGTCCTGAGTTCGACTCCCGGAACCCACATATGAAAAAAGGGCTGGTGATATCGCTCAGCGGCACAGGCACCTGTTGGCGTGCGAGGTCCTGAGTTCGACCCCCGGTACCCACAAAAAAAAAGAGAAGGAAAAAGACTGAAAGTTAAACACTGGTTGAATAGTAATATTTAAATATTCAATGAGTGAGCAGGAATGAAAATTCTGAGAAGTACAAGAAATCAGAAAACGATAATCTCGTGAGCATTTAAAGTAGGTACGTGTGTTGATTTCTAAGACTGCTATGGTAAAATTCTTACAGGTTTTGGGGTAGTTCTTCACAAAAATCAAAATGGCCATGTGGTCTTTGAAACCTTTAGGGGAAGGTCCTTCTCCACCAGCTCCAGCTTCTGGTGGCTCCAGTTTTTCCTGGACTTCTGGCTGAGTGACTCTGGTCTCTGCTCCCATATTCCTTCTGTGTCTTTGTTTTCAGGTCATTCTTCTCCTTCCATTTTTGTGTGTCCAAATTTCACTTTTCTTAGAAGAGCTTCAGTCTTACTGGACTAAGACTCACACTAATGACCTCATCATTTGTCCAAAGAAAGTCATGGGAATGGGTATTGGGGATTAGAATTGCGTAGCTGTTTGGAGGACACAATTTAATCCTTAGAGAGAGTGATTTGGGGAGAAAGGAGGGTCAGACATAAGAAACAAAGCAGATAGCAAATAAGGTAAGGGCAAAATGTATCTGGTGGATTTATGATTAGACTTTGGTTAATAACTTATTTTCAACCGATTCATTGCAGTGATAGGAACAATAGCACATCACATGGTGTTGAGAACTGAATTACATTAAAAAAACTCTCTCAAGAGGAAAGAGGGAGCAATGACCAAAATGAGGTCTAGAGATGCTGAGGGCACATGTGCCCATGGACATGCACACGTGTGTGCACTGTGTGAATGGTGTGTGCTCATGTGTATGTGTAAAGGCCGTGTGTGTGTGTGTGTGTGTGTGCACATTCAGAAAGGTTTTTACATTTCCTTCAGTCTGTGTGGTTCCTATCAGTCTTCGTTCCTAGGCAAAATGGAGTCTTTTGATATGATGACACCAAAGTGAAGCTCTGAGAGGTTAATATTTGTGAGAGAAATGTCTGCAAAAACTGTAAAAAAGTATTTAAGAGCATTTCACTGGATGATTTGAAAAGGTGATGAGAAAAGAAGACACCCTCTGCCCTACTCATGTGGCTACTGAGACATATTGTAGATAAATAGGGACTGTCCAGTGTAACATGTGATTGTATAAAAGATTCATGTTTAACTCTAAGGAAGGTCACAAATACCATAGACCTTGTTACTCAAGGAAACTAGGTGCCTAATAAACGAATGTTGATGAGTGCTCACTAAGTGTCAGTAAATACTTGCCACTGTCCTAAACTCTTCCTGTGTAATTTCCTGCTTAAGAAATAAACATCTGCCCCAATTGGCCTTAACCTGAAGTTTTTCCTTTTCTTTATTTGATGGCTTTGTAATGAATTGATTTGTCACTGTCATCTAATATATAAAAATTTTCAAGTATGTCAAAAGAAACACTCTGTGTAGAACATATCCCATAGAAAGATCCTTAAACGTGGTCCGGAGACTTCACTCTTTATCTCTTCTCCATCTCTCACTCCCTGAGGAAATCACTCAGCCTTCTTAAACTTCTATTCCTTTTTTGTAAAGTGAGCTGATTAGATTGGTGACCTCTATGCACCCTACCAACACTCTCTATGGTCGTTTCTCTTTCAGTCATTCTACACCCATTCAGATTAATACAATGAGGCAGAATTGGAAGTATCTGCCAGCTCTATGAAAGAAGTCTTTGGGGAAAGAATGACTAAAATAATGTTAAGAATCAAGCAAGAATCCTTTCAGTTATTGGCAGTGGAAGCCGCTCCAGCAGGACTCTCCTGATTTGTGTCTGGCTTTGAGAGAGACTCACTTGCAGGGAAAATCACCATGATTATTTAAAGCAAATGGCACAGAATTTTTCCTTGGGTGTAAGAGTGTATAAGCATAGGCCTAAGTACTTCTCAACTTGTTGCATACTTTCCTCTACCCTAAAATTTTTGCTTAGCTTCAGAATTAATACTGTGCAGTGGATCTGATTCAAGACAGAAGTGAACTCTGAAACATTTCAAATAAGAGGGGGAAAAAAATCCAACCATTCCCCCTCATTTGCACCCTTTTTGTTCCTTAAAGACTTTTTAGATGTCCTTTGAGCTCATGATTCTTAAGTGGTTACTGAAATTGCCTCCTTTCATGCTCTTATAATGTCAAAAATAACAAAATAAAACAAAACAAAAAACTCATTTCTAAAATGAAGTGCCATACCAATGGCATGAAAAGCAGGCTATTTTATAGAGTCAAATAACAATTTTCTCTCCAGACAATAAGCTTACGACACTAATTTTCTGAAGTGACAATAAACATACAGAAGAATGACTTCCTTCTTCAAATTTTAAAGTTAAGTTCATTTGTCAAAGAATAGCTTATAAGATATGAAAAATGCATGCTGCATATAAAGTTGTGATTATTCCAGTTCATAACATTATGTAGAGAAGATAGCTGATATTGTAATTCAGCTGCAATGATCAAGCAGCTCCGTCTTCAAACTTAGGCTCAAGACAGACAGAACTACTCTGAAAAATAGCAAATTCTTCAAATTCTTTCAGGTGCCTGGCCAATTAGAACTGTAGATCATATTCAGGTCGAATAAACATCTTCACATACTTTTCAAGCTCCAATCTGCTTCGTACTAATTCAAATAAATCAGGAAGTTTTTCTAATCAACATTTTTACAACATATTACTATGTACACATTTTCCCCACATAAATTACTTCATTCTTAAAATAACACCAAAAAGAAAGTATTACTTTAATTCTCATTTTAGAGGAGAGAAAACTGAAGCTTGGGTTTAAAGCTCAGGTTGAGGTAAGGTCAGGCCCAGAGTCTACACTAAATCTCTCTATTGTCACACACACAGCCTAAATTGACTACCATCTGTTGCTCTTGAATAAATAAAGGCAACCAAATTAGAACACTTTGATTTGACCCAGAAATAGTGGCAAGGTAATTTATTAATTCCAGGAATAGGTATTTATTGACTGCCTACCACACACGAGGCCTACAGACATAGTTATGAACAAAGTATCTAAAAACTCCTTTGTAAGTGCCTTGCTTCATCTGATGAACAAGAACAGGATCAAAAAGAAACAGATAATGGAGTAAAATCAAATAAGTAAATTACATAGCATGTTCAATTATAATTAGTGTGAGAAGCAAACGAGAGTTAAGGGAATTGGTGTGCTTCCTGGGGCTGCTTATATATATTTCATTTTAGCCTCGAACTTCTAGGCTGAAACAGTCCTCCTCCCTTGGCCTTCCCAGTAGCTGGGATTACAGGTGTTGCCACCTTGCCGCTAGTATTTTAAGTGGCCCCATCAGGGAAGATCTGGTTGATAATGTGGCATTTTTGCAATAATCTGAAACAAAAGAGATGAAAATGTAGGTGAACTGTAATGTAAAGGGTTCCTGGAAATAAAACACAAGCCGATTCTATCCCCGAGTTGTTTATATCCTAAGTTGTCTGTATCCACCATGGTGGCAGAAGGATAAGCCCCATCTAGCACACCATGATGTAGTAGCATATTGTGTAGGAAGAAAGCTTGGGATTGACGCCAGTGTCGGTGGTGATTGAAGAGTGAGCTGTAAAAAAACAGAGAAGAACAAGCAGAGAAAATACTCCATTTCCTTAGAGGAACTGTTGTTCCTTCAGTTTCCATCTCAGGAGAGAAAGCCTGACAAGGCTCTGACTTTATTCCTCCTCCTTTCTCTAAAGCGCACTGTCTCTTCGCTCCTTTTGTCCCAATTGTCATTTTCTTCTCATCTCCATTCAATAGGGGAAGGAAAATTACATGAAAATTAATGATTGGAGAGAAGAATCCAATCAGAGTTGGAAGTTAACATCAGTTTCTTCTTGTCCTTGTCTCCACGTCCTACTCTTCTAGCAATCTTACCCATCCTTCCTTTAAAAAGTTTCATTTTTCTTATGGGCAATCAATGTTGCCTTTCCTTTTTCACTCACGTAAACTTGATTCTCTTTGAGAATTTTATAAATAAAACTAAGTTTGCATACATAAACAATTGGTTTCACTAGGTGATTGATGAGTTTAATCTTTGAATGATTAAGTAAAACCTTTTTTTTAGCCTTTATTTTCTTTTATTTAGTGAATCATACCATTTGGCTAAAATATTGCAGCCAAATGGTCAATTTCAACATGTCCAGGGTGGACACACCCTGCAAAGAAAAATGAAATGAAATAAAATCATCCATCTTTAGTTAGTTTGGACTATGTGGAAAGAAGTCTCTTTATATTTTTGTTGTAATATTTTTGGATATCAAATGACAAAAATTCTGCCCTTTGTTCCCTCTCCCTCTCCGAACTCTAACAGGTGTATTCAATATCAGACCAGATTGCCTTCAGTGAGGCTGTCTCCACGAATCATCCATATGGGTTATTCTTATACTTTTTGAAGCACAGTGATGAATACCTGATTTTAAAAAATTACAGATGGCATCTCCTTTTGCTTGGCTTTACTTAAAAGAAAATTTATGTTTTATCTGAGGTAAAGAACAGCTGCTCTCATCTCAGACTTTTCAAGCCATTCCAACACTTTAAATACTTGCCAATGTATAAATAAATGCTGTGCTCTAGTGTAGTTCATAAAGGCCAGGGGAGTTTTAATTCTGGACTTAAATCATGTAGAGAATTGGAAAGGATGTTTTTAAAAGTTAGAATTTGTGTATGTGTAGAAATTCACAGACATACAAAAGATCTAATTGGAAAAGTTTTAGTAGTCAATCTTATTGTAATAAATAAATATAACACCCTGATAGCTGTCTGGTTCATGGTTAAACATGTAGCATGTCTTTCAAAATATGCTTGAGATTCCTGATGGATTTGATTGAAAAAGATTTAAAGGACAAGAATTAGGTAGACAGAAATACGATACCCCCTACTGTTTCTACAAATGTAGAAACATTTATCCTTGTCATTTAATGTATCTAGCCTTCTGAAAAAAACTAAATATCCTTATGTGTTCTTGAGGATACCTCAAAAGGTTAGATTTAAATGTGATGTTTCATATACAAGTGTTAATCTTTCTGCTTATAACAAAGTAAGTTCCCAATAAATTTTAGTCATAGTTGCTTATAACTTTTCCTGTATATAAATTTGATTATGCAAACAGGCGCTAATTTGCGGGGCTGTGTTGTTTAAAAGTGGACAAAATAACCTACCTATTTGGATGACCAGTTTGTTCCAGTTTTCCAGGGACTTCTCAGAAATTTTAGTGCATAAAACCCTGTTTCCAGGGAATCCTTCTCATACCTGTGCCAAACACTAAGACTGGCAAGCTAGGTCCCAGCCTGGATCTGTTGTTCTTTAATCTCGTTTCATTTCTGTAATCTCTTTTTCCTGTGGAGTAATTTCTGAAATGTAAACATTTTAATAAGACATAGAATCTGTCAATATGCATCATTGAAAATGTAAAGATTTACTCAAATTTTTTGCTTTTATATTAATAGAAGAGTGCTACCTTGTTAGGACAGGTGCACTTCAAATATGGGATTATAGCTATTTTTCTTACCCATACTCTTTGTGACAAATTTAATTCTCAATGGTTTTCAGCACTGAAATCCAGAATGCCTGGCTACTTGAAAAAAGTCTCGAAGAATATACTTTTTTTGCTCTATGTAGTGATTATTTCCTTTAAGTTCAATGAACCAGGTCACAGGGAGTCAATCTGGGAATCTAGAAATTCTCAAAACTCTAAAAGAATTAATGTGCATATGTTTATGTGTGCATTTTTCAGACAGAGTATTCATAGATTTCATCGGAATCCAAAATGAAACCATGGTCACCAAGTATTTAAGGGCTACTTAGTGAAGAAGGCTTGAAATGCTGTCATTTGCATCAATGTAGGTTTACTTTCTGCTAAGTCTTCCTATCCTCTCCTTTTCTGATCCCTTTTAATCTTAGAATTTATTGACCAAATTCTAGTAGGATTGCATCAGAACAACTTGACTCAAACCCTCTGTAGTCTGCTCACGTCACTCAATGTTATATAAACTTTGAAGTGTTTGAGAAATTTGACTTGAGGTGCTGGGGGTATATCCCTCAGTGATAGAGCATTTGCTAGGCATACTTGAGGCCCTCGGTTTTATGATTTTCCAGCTACACTAAGGGTGAGGGGAGAATTTGACTTTATGGGATGGATAATGTACATCTGAGAGGTCATTGGTGTGAAAGCTTTGTTATTAGAGATAATACTTAACATTAATACCACTAGAGAATGCTGGAGTAAGGCAGACAGGAAGCTTGCTGTAGGTTGTGTGGACAGAATAACTGGATTACTTCCCTTAAGTATGGGCTTAGGATAGTGAATACATAGCATTTCTATTTCCAAGTGAAAATAATTTCTGTATGGAAACATGAGATAGCATATGCTGAAGGACAATCTGAGGGATTATCAAAGATAAAAGCACTGGAAATTTAGTCTCTGAGAAGTATACTTTAGTTATCACCACGAAATGACCCTGAGGCTCAGCAAATGAGCTGTGAACATGAAACAGGTTAGGAATAGTGACTTTAAGGCTAGATTTGAGAAACACATAAGAATATTAGGGGCTTATGTCTATGTGGTGCCAAAGCACAGGTACATGGGCAGGCATGACAATTAAGAGGGTGTTATGATTTGATGTGTGTGTCTCCCCAAAATCTGTATATTGAACCCTAAACTTCTAAGATGATATTATGAACCTTTAGAAGGTGATTAAAAGGCCTGTGGAAGTGCTGGCCTTGTGAGTGGAATTAGTACACTTAAAAAGAAGCTCAAGGGAGCTCCTTGGCTCTTTTGCCTTTCTGCTATGTGAGGATCCATAGAAGATGCCATCAATGAGGGACAACCCCTTACAAACACTGGATCTGCTGCTGCCTTGATTTTAGACTATCTTCCAGAAATGTGAGCAAACATGCTTCTGTTGTTTATATAAGGTATCAATTCTATGGAATGTTGTCATTAAAGTCAGAACTAAGACACAGGGCTGTATTCAAAGTTGCTCTGAGATATAGGAAGAGATGAGATATTTTCTCTCATTCACTCAACAGTCCTCCATTCACTCAACAGGACACATTGCATGTGGTTGAGAAGACACTGTACAAAATTGATCAGATTCATACCTCTAAATACACAGTCAGCTTTAAAACTGCTCAGGAATTTTACTATGTTTTTCTAATTGACTTACAGCTCTGCTTAGTATAACATCCTTTTCAGTATTTCACAGCGTTGTCAACCTTTTGGCCTTCCACTTTATTCAGTCTCGGCAGATGATTACTTCTGTCTTCAAAAAGAAAGTCTGAGCTACTAGGGAGGAGGCTTTTAACTCCTGAAACCAAATTTGCCCACCAGCTAATTGCAAATAGTGAATCTTCATCTTCTAAAGTGCATCTTCACCTTTTTTCAAGTTCTTCTTTTCCTCCCATGTCAGGACTCTTGTACTCTACATGATCTCCTGTCTTGTGTACCTTCAATTTGTGACTTTCTACCTAAGCATTTTTGCCTCAGCTAAATTAACTTCTCTCGTTTTAAAAGACATTCATCTTCTACTTCCACATTCTTTCTGACTCTTACTCTTCACTCCTCTTCCAATCCTACTCAAACTTACGTGTTTTCTCTTCTTACTGTCTCCACTTCTCTTTCTTTTTTTTTTTTTTTTTGTGAGTACCGAGGGTCGACCTCAGGGCCTCCTGCGCCAGCAGGCCCCCGTGCAACTAAGCGATATCACCGGCCCTTTTTTTTTTGTATGTGGGTTCCGGGAGTCGAACTCGGGCCCTCGAGCTTGCCAGGCAGGCGCTTATGCCACTGAGCCATCTCATCGGCCCCATGTCTCTACTTTTCTAGTACAAAACTCTCCATGGTATTGTCACCAATGCGTCCAATATTTAAAAGTCCAAATTTTACTCTTTCATTTTCATTTTAAATTTTCAATCACAGTCAATGTACTTAGCTGTCTTTAAAATAGTTTCTGCTTTAACTTCACTAACATCAGAAGCTGCTGACGCTTGTTTACCACACTGATCTCTCCCTGCCAGTCTCCTTTTCTGTCACTTCTTATTCTACTCAACCTTCAAATGTTGACATTTTTCCTACGGGCTTGAGCCTTCTCTTGAGTGCTGCTTTAGGTAAGGTCTGATACATACCCCTCTCAAATGCAACTCCCAATTTGATCCGTGTGCTAAATATTTCATAAGAACCTCAACATAAACATCTTCAAATTCAAATAAAATTCTTTCTCTGCAAACCTATCCCCATCCCATGATTCTCCATCTTAATAAGTGGCTGCAGGAGGCACATTCTGCTCAATAGGGAGTCCTGGTTAGCACCCTACACCTTCCTTTTCTTCCTATCCACACTCGATTAATCACCTCTTCTCTGTAAGTAACATCCTGGTCTAAATCAAACAATATCTATTACTTGGTTTCCCCCTATCTACTGTTGCTCCATCAGCATTTGCCTCTATTGATTTTTTCTCTAAGCATTCAGAGTTGTCTTTATAGACACAAAATCATGTCATACCATTCTTTTTCTGATACCCATAAATAGCTTTTTTTCTTTTATGGCTTCTAGAACAGGCTTTAAAATTTCCAACATGGACTACAAGATCCTGAGATTATATCACATTTATTGACATAATCACTCTGACCTCATTGTTCGCCATCCTCTACCTTACTCTCTCTTATGTAATCACCTTGGCCTCTTACACTTTTCAATTATGCTGTTCTCCCTTGAACCACAGAGCCTTCATGCACGTCAGACTTGCCCTGTGCAAGCAGGTGTTTACCTCACCACTCACTCTTCTAATTCATCCTGCAGTTCTCTACTTATGAGTCATTTACTTTGAGCCAGATTAGTCTCATTATATTTCTTTTTCATAAGGCTTATTTTATAACAATTGCTTTGTATGTAATTACTTGTGTAGTTAAAGACTTTATTGGCAGCAAGATGAGGCCATGGATTGTAAGCCTTATTTATAGCTATAACTTTCCTTATTTTGGGTAAAGGCAGATACTCCAATTACATTCTTCTCTTGTAGTAACTTTATTTATCTTATTACAAAAAAGTCACTTTGGAAGCTCATCCAATTATAGTATGGCTTTTAACATATTCCCAGGTGGTAGGCTAAGAAATCCATAGAGCTTTTCTTAACTATTTGTGAATTTGATTTTAAACATATTTATTTATTTGCTCCTTTGCCTGTGTACTTATAGTATTGTAAATAATGCAAACAGTATGAGAAACTGGAAAGAGGAAAACAAAAAAGTACTGCATTTTTGTGATTTTTGAAGGTCTTATCAATAAACAACAGCATCATCAGAGTGTTTAAATTACAGAGAGAAGAGTAGATTTAAGGCAGCCAACAAGGATGATGACTCACCAAGGTACTGCAAGAGAGAAAGCCAGTATCATCGCCAAGGCAGGAGGGGGAAAAGAAGGAAGCCATGTTATGATAACGCTTCATGAGGCAGAGCCATGGAAGAGGGTGCCTCACCTGGAACTGGAACTCAGAGGGAAATGATTGCTGAAGCACAGCTAGACTGGAAGGTAGCAAGGAGGATAATACACTTACCTTCTCCCAAACTACTCATGGCCTTTTGTGTTCCTTTGGGTACTGATGGCAGTCATTGAAGTAGCCCAACAGGAAACCAGGGGGCCAGAGGAGATCGGACAGAGACAATAGAATTTGGGTGGGGGAGGGAGCCTTAGGATATACCAGCTATACCTCATTTCTTCCATAATACTGTGCAAAGATGGTGTTCTATCTTACAGCTCCTCTGTTTCCTGTCATTTTATCTGTTTCAGATTACCTAACAGTAAGATTTTAGTTCTCTCATTTCAGGTATTACCTTTTATATTTTTCTTTGATTCTTTCCATATAACACCAAAGTAAGAAGGTGAGATCACTAAATGTACTCTGTTAAAGATAAAATTCCACAAAATGTAACTTTCCAAACGGTATGAATTGAACCATGGTGTTAGGATTTGTGTCTAGATGTTCCCCCAAAGCCTAATACAGTCTTAGGCTTTTTCAGAGGTGGGCGAATCTAGAATTGGTGACTGATTCAAGGTCCGATGCTGGGATTAAGGATGTGAGTGCTGCACCTGGGGCTGGGGCAGGTAGCCTGCATACAATATAAGGGACAGACAGAGACTTGCCTCTCACTTTTTCTGGATTGCTTTTGCTATCTTCTGTAGCCATGGATGGTTGCCCTTCTGCCATGTGCCACCTTACCTTGGAGCCAGCAGATTATGGACTGAAACCTCTACGAACTGTGAGCTAAATAAACCTTTCCCTCTTTAGCTTTGGGTGTTGGGTATTTTGTCTCAGCAATGGGAAAAGTAACTAAGACATGTGGTGAGAATGAGATACAGAAAGTTCTTATAAAGAACTTATAAAGATATGACCAAAATAGAAATAACATCAGTATGAACAAAAGAAAATTAATGCTGGGTCTGTGATAGCATAGAGATGTCAATAACTGTTTTAAAGCAGAAATGATTTGGATGAGGAAATATGATAGTAATCAAGAAATTAATGGAGGTGTAACTAGAGCATAAGATCTAATTCTACCTTGGAACCAATTTTATTTTTATTTTTATTTATTTATTTATTTTTTTTGTTGGTACCAGGGGTCGAACTCAGGACCTCACGCTTGCCAGGCAGGCGCTTATGCCACTGAGCTATCTCACCGGCCCCCCCAATTTTAATATTGTAAATCAAGCCTCCTATTTTTCTAAAAAACTTTTTATTAGTATATATTTGCCATATGTAGTGCTCACATTCATCATAGGGAATTTGTACATGTACATAATATATCTTAATTTTTTCCCCATTCCTCTACCCTCTCTTTACCCCTTTTTTCCCTCCCATTTACAGAAGATTTGTTTCCATTTTTTTCCATTCTGTTTTTTTTAAATCCCTTTTCCCTTCCTTCCATTCCTCTCCCCCTCCTTTGTTCCCCTTTGCATTTGAACATGTTCTTCCTACTTCCCAATATCTCTCCTCCATTTTGCTGTTTGTTTACCCTTGGGGTTTCTCACACAAGAGACACAATGCAATATTTAAACTTGTGTATCTTATTTGTGTGGTTGGGTCTCTGAAATTGTCCTATGTAATCTATAATACTTGAAAAATTAATCAAGAATGTTGTTACTAATAGGCTATTAGGTTGAAACATATGAACTGCTGATAATAGGTCATTTTGACTTATGAAAACAGTAAAATAGTGGTATCATGTAATGCACAAATGGATATTAACTCTGAATTTTAAAATAAATGACCTTAGAAATTCATGGTTTCTGGTGTTTATTAATTTCCTCAAAGTATTTTGCTTCTATAAATAGCATTCATTTATTGGATCGAATGGTAGCAGTTCTGAAAGAAATATACAATATTTGTATTATAACGAGTGCCAACATGTACATCTGTGCCAGAATCAATCTCTTTGACATAGTACTTTCTGAAAGTAATTTATCTACCTCTTCCTCAGTACATGAGTGTACACAATTTGCTGTTAATAAAGCACATAGCTAAGTCTTTTTTAAAGCATTTCGAATGTAGCCAGGTGTTGTGGTTATTGGGAATAACAAATCTCTCAAAAGTATCTTAAAAATCAAAAATAGCATAGCTAACCTTTCTTCTTTGGCACTTTTACTATTTATAAGAATGCTCTATGGATATATACTCCCATTCAATTCTCACATTGTAAATTCTATCAAATTTAGCAGGAGCTGAGAGTGTTAATTAGAACCTACTTTGGCACAGTATTTTTCCAATCTCCAATTCTGAAGACCTGTAACTACTTATTTGTCATTGTATTTTAAAATGTAGTAATTTTGATGTGTTAAAGATTTAATAAACAACATGCACAATTCCTATTTTGAAGATAAACTTTCTCCCCTTGGAATTATATATTGTATTTTTATCCAAGAGAGAAATGTGAATACTATCTTGGAAGATATTTTTATTTAGCCTTGTGACAATTTATAAGGCAAATAATTTGTTAAAAGTGTTTAATTTTCTGTGATAAAGCCCAGTTTAAAATGACTTCAAAATAAACCAGTTTTCCACTGTAATAAAATGTGGTGTTTTATTTTGTATACTTCTTGGTCTCAAATAAATAGAAGCTCAAAAGTGAATAGGATAGCCTTAATTTTATAAAGCAGTAACTAGAACATCTCAAATTTTTATACCACTAAAAGTGATGTCCACTGAAAGAAAGAGAAAACAAATGGGAAAGAAAGGAAAGAAAAGAATAGGATGGAAAGAAAGGAGGGAGGGAGAGGGGAAGTGAAAGAGGGAGGAGGAGGGGGAGAGATACAGGAACAAAAGTATAACCCAAAGGGAACTTGAGATCAATAAAAAAAAAAAGGGCTGGAATTATATCCCAGTGTGTTGGAAGATTTCTGTGTTTCCTAAATTGGCTCACCTTTTAGTTGATCAGGCATGTCAGGTGACACTGACCCAGGTTATGTGTGTACTGAGGGATGATAAAGGACAGAAACAAAGCCCTCCCTCACTGCTTTGGCAAACATATTCCTGAGCAAATGAGCTGATATCTGAGAATTAAACCTAGGCAGAAGAATTCATCTCCACCACAACTCCCCCTGATTCATGTTTGGCCGTAACTCAGCCTCGTTGCTTTCACCCCAGATTCCCCTCTAAAACACAAAAGTTGGAGCCATGGTGATGTAAAGGAATATGTTTGCCAAAGCAGTGAGGGAGGGCTTTGTTTCTGTCCTTTATCATCCCTCAGGGCAGGTGGTCTCAGCAATTTGGCTTACACAGGATATTTTTCCAACCTTTGATGGAACTGGAGAAGCTACCAGAAACACAACAAGAGTAAGAAGTCAGTTCTCTGAACAGCTGGGCAACTACTCTCTGCTTGCTAATAACCAAGTCATTTCAAGTCCCAGAGCCTCCCCTTCCTCGTGTGAAAATTGGTATCTGTCTTGCTGGTCATGGAGCAGTGTTAAGGGTTTGAATGAAAGAATACACATGAAAAGGCTCCAAAGTTTTGAAGTATTGTGCAGGTGGAAGGTATACGGTTACACCTTTATTAGCTAATTCGAAGGCATTGATCTGGAAGAGTCTGAAAAAGCCAGGAAGCGCAAATCCACAAGAAAGTGAACTAAAGCATTTGAACTACTGAACATTCTCTGCTCTAGGTGCTGCAGGTTTTTCTCTATTGTGAAGATAGAGCCTTTGCTGTGGGATTTAAATACAAGTAGTATCTGGTGCGCTTAATAAAATTGCAGATGTTTTGGGCACAGTCTTGGGCATTCATCCAGTGCACTTTAAAAACATGATCATTCAGAGGGAAACAGTTAGCTCTGAGTAGCATCCACTTCCTGTTGGAGCAAAATCAGCCTGTGACTGAGCTGTGACACTTACTTCCTCTGAACCCCCAGCACGTTTCTCCATTTGCTCATCTGTTTGCTGGTCATTAATCTATGTGATATTTATTGAGAACCTGTAATGCTAGATACTGTGCCTTGGCCCAGGGGATAAAGGCCACCACAGTGACAAGCTCCATCCTCCTGGAATGTCCACGCTTGTGGTAGGCAGGCAGTCACAGGTAAATAAAATTGGACCATCATTAATGCTGGGAAAATACAAATATATATGTAATGGAGCCTATCATAGGATTTATCTCAGTACAGCATACGGAATTAAAAAAGATGAAGATGTCTTAAACATGTCAGTGATGTTCACTATAAGACATACTTTATTTAAACTTTCTTATCCTCAGTTTTCTCATCGGGGGAAAATTAACACTGGGAAAAATTGTTGGAAGGGTTAAATGTGGTGTTCCCCATAAAATATTCTCAGTAGATTGTCAAGTACAAAGCCAATGTTCAGTGAGAGTTGGTCATTATCAGTACCAGTAGTGTGGAAACATGAAAGCAATAAAATACAAGACTAAATAAGTGATATACCTTTTTTTTTTTTTTTTTTTTTTTTCTGGAAATGTATCAGTGACTCAACAGAGAATACGGATTGGGTTGTAGTAATAATAGATTACTCTGATTTGTATTGAGGGCAGCGCAGGAGTTGAGATTGGGGCTGCAAGTCCTGCTCTCCATCATACTCTGATTCTACCCAGCTCTTACTTTCGCTCCCCTCTCATATTGGCAGCCAGATGGGTGCTGTGGTGTCCAGCCTCACACCTGAACCCGTCCAGACCTGTTAGGAAATTACATTTCTCACAAATGGGAATTATTTTCTTTGTCGGAAGTCTCAAGCAAATATACTCCCTCTTCTACTTTGACAATTGACTCCCTTATCAATTCCTGAACCCACCTTGTAGGAATAGAAATGCTTTTGGTTTCCTGGCATTGACTTTCCCATCCCTATCCTTTCTGTGGAAAGGGTGATGAGATCGGCCTCCTCACTGATGCAGAAAAATGAGGCCAATCCTGCAACATAAAATAATTTCTCAAACATTTCATTGTGTAATAGAGAAGGGACTGTTAGGAAGACCACTTCACAATGCATGAGTAGCTCTGTAGTCCTCCTTACAACCATGGTGGGCTTTTATGCGTTAGGCTGGAAGTCTAAAATAACCAAAATGTGAAATGCTCATAAGTGAATGAAGTAAAAGTGACTTGAGGAGGGGATATTTGGACCTTCAGGATAGAGTTGATACCAATATTATGAGCGGCATCACCCTGAAGCCCAAAGGTAAGTGAGGATGAAGCAGTTCTTTGTCCATTCTCACACTGAAGTACTCATTGTATGGTAGGAGCCATATGGCTGTGATGCTGTACCTGCCCTTGGGAGCTCGCATGTTGGTGGAGGTGAGAATAGAGTGAGGGAGAAGAGTAGAATGCCAAAGGAGGAACACATAAAGGAAGACTGCTGTGCAGGCAATGGGTGACAGCACAGTTCTGAAAGAAGAATTAAGCCAAAGAAAGGTCTTTATATCCCCACGGACAGGAGACAAGGGGAAGGAAGAATCTTTTATTTCCTAGATGACGGTGCTCTCTGTCCCACACTTTTGTCCATCTGTGTATCATCTGGATCATAATTCCACTATTTTCCTCTAACAAACTCTTTGAAACTTAATTTTATTTTGTTTTCATCTTAGCAATACTCAAACCTATATGTTTAATGTGCTTGTTATATTTTAAGAGATATTAATTGAATACATAAACAAATGAAACTTTTAAACAAGTACAATAAAACAAAAGAGCAACGAAGTATTTTGGCACACAGCTTCAAATAATCTTCTTCCACCAGGGAACCCTGTCTCATACTTTAGGAGTCACTATTTTGTTCTCAGGATCCCTTGCCGACCTGTAGATTTCAATTCCCGCCTACACGACACATCTTCAGGTATCTCTAAGCAACTAGGTTTGGATGTCCTTTAGAAAATCTCAAAGAGGCAGTTTCTGGGAATTTCAACTTTTGTTTTAAAAGCTTCTAAGGTCTTTGTGTCACCCTGTGGATAAGTCCAGAGAAAGTTCCTTTTGTTTCTCTCCCAAAATGGAGGTAAAAGTTGGGTGTCCCTGTCCTTGGTAATCTGTGGACTGCCCTGGTGTGGTAGCTTTGCATCTGGGTTGAGCACATTGTCCATGGCATTTTGGTAGATGTGTCAACTGTGACATTTCCCTTCTACAGATCAACAAAAGCAGGTGTACCTTTAGGGACAGCATGTGCTAAATCCCCTGACATTTTTATTTTCCATTTATTACATGTTAGATGTGAGGTCTTCAATTTGCATTTTTCAGGCAAATGTCAGAGGGTTGTATCTTTGCTCATGTCTGGAGTTGTTATTTACATGAAATAAAGGGAAATTTGAATGGTAACCCTTAAAGAAGGAAACAAAAAACACATCAGAATTGTTAAACCCAAATTGTTTTGCTCTCTTTGCTGGGTAAATGTCAGAATATAAAGTGGTATCATTTAAAGATGCTGTGAGTTATTTCTGTAGTTGCTTGTCGAAAGTTTTGTTCACACCTAGATTAAAAGCAATATCTGACTTTTAAAAAATGTACTTTATTGCAAAATGTGAAATAATAAAAAAAGAGAAGCTTGTTTTGTAATTTATGTCCAGTTTTAAATGGTGTCACGATGAATACAGCTAGAAAACAGGAACAAACTCCCTCTAACGGGGCCTTCATTAAAACCATGCTCTTTCATCTTTTTCATTCAGTTCCAAAGTACCACTTAGACAATAATAATCATACAATAAAATTACCTATTTTGTTTGAAAAATTTTATTTCACTCATTAAATAATAGACTTGGATGACTATATTCTGACTAACCTCTGACACTTTTGAGCCCAACAAACAGGCAAGCTGAACCTCTAAAAATTTCATATTCCTCAATTGGAAAGTGGAATATTAATAACTAAGATAACAGCTGGCTTGTGGATTTGTTAGTGGAGCTGGATGAGAAAATCTATGTGAAACTGCTTTCTAAATTCTGCAGCACTATTAAGTATACAGCCATACTGCAATATACATAAATAATTCAACATGTATTGTTATTTATTTAATAATCATCTATAATATCATATGATCTCAAAATGTTAAAGAGTAGCCTGGATTAATAAACATGCTTTGCAATTTCAAATATTATCACCCATATATCTCTTAAAGAATGTGAGTGTGGAGTTGTCCTACTGGATTCCTCTTTAAAACTATTTCTGGGTCATTTATGATTGACATGTGTTTCAATTACTGAATTCATTACTGTAGTTTCTTGAGTATATTTAGAGTTTTAATTTTTATCATATATTTTAATTGGCTTTTGCTAGAGTAGTCTTGTTAAGTTGGGCTATACAAACATGTGATTATTTATACCAATTCATGTTTAAAGACAGCAAATTTTTCAGTGTTGTAATTATAGCCATAACAGTCTTAAGTTATTTGAACCAAACTGTTTACTGTCTTAGGACATTTAAAAATTTTTCCTTTATATATTATAAAGGAAACATTATATATTCATTAAATTTTTGAAAGCAAAATTATTTTATATATGTATGCATATAATGATATATATATATATATATGAACCTATATGAGACATTCATAATTTCTTTTTTTAAAACTTGATAATTCTGACTCATCATGTTTCAGAAATTGGCAATAAAGCTTTCTTTTAAAAACGTTCTTGAGCCGTTGAGATAGCTCAGTGACATAAGCGCCTGCCTGGCGAGCGCGAGGTCCTGAGTTTGACTCCCAGTACCCACATACAAAGGAAAAAAGGGCCGGTGATATCGCTCAGTGGCACAAGCACCTGCTAGCAAGGGCGAGGTCCTGAGTTCGACCCCTGGTACCCACACACACACACACAAAATATTCTTTATACTCTAAAATAACTTTAATTTCCTCGGATATGAGTATTCTGTAATTAAGTCACCCTTGTTATGCAGGAAAAAAGTGTTAGATGTAAATATATAATCCTGCCACCACAACTAACATGCATGTTATCATGTTTTCTACATTCTTGAGGAAAGTCATAAATATCCCAAAAGCATTCATCATGTTGACTGTCCAATTCTAATGGGAAAACAAGAAACACAGAAGACATGGAATCAGATATGTGCTGTGGGAAACATTCTTTTGGTCAATTGCGGCTGCTAGGAATGGTGTTCTGTATGAAGAGTCACTGTCACAAAGAATTTTTTGAACTCTCACAATTCCTCATTTTTACATTGAAACAGACAGTATTTGCAGTATTATGATTCCCAAGTTGACCAATGGTTTTGCATGGGATTTAATTTTTTAATAGATAATTTCAACTTATTTATTCAATTTGCAGTATGGGGACAGCTACATTTTGATGGTTCTAACTCAGTTGTGAACCTAATATGTTGCCTAGTTCTGAATCATCAAGCATAATTCACATAGCGGTGTTTAAGTAAACTCCACACTTACTGAGTTTAGAGTTACGTTTTCACTATTAATTCTAGCAAAATGTTTTTCTTATAGCAACATGGGATGTTGGAACAAATAGATGTTACAAAATAGATCAAAGAAGCTTGTGTCTGAGGAAGAAAAGTTTGGCCTGATGGATCTCAAAGCCAAATATATGTGTTAGACCAGTTTTCCAAAAACCTCGTCACCTTCGGCGTGTGCCTGATTTAGTCAAACTGCCTATTTTCTTCTCCATAACTTGATTTCCCTTACCTGTGTCTAATTACTCTTAGAAAAAATGTGCTATAAAATCCCTAAACAAAAGTCTTGAAACTCCATAGTCAATGAAAAATTTAATTCAGCAATTTGTCTGAACACCATTAAAATGCGAAGAAAACATGCAAGAAAAACTCCTGTAGGTGCATTTGTTTTCCAGTATCTCCTAAATAAATTCTCCAAATGCTAAATCATTTGGAGGCATTATAACATAAGTTATTTGTAAGAAGAGACAATATTTGTGCTTGAACTAGAGTTAATTTTCTTCATAGTTTTTTTTTTAACTTTGCACTCTTAAAAGGTTACATTTAATTTATTCAATTCACATGATTTCAGACTTTTTCCCTGTAAATAATATTAATTTTATTTGAATTGCAAATGACCACATAATCTCATTTTTAAATTTCAGGCCTGGGGACCAAAAGATTCCACTAAAGTCCAAACAGATGTTCAATATGAAGAATGTTTGCAGACTAATCAAATCAAATGTTTTTGGTCACTAAACTTTTTTGATGGTAACAAAAGATTTTAGGAACAAAAACTCATTTTTATGTGTGACCTCATTTAAACAGCAATTGTGTATGCAATCAATTGTTAAAGCTCCTTAGATTTTGCATTGTAGAATCTGGAGAATATAACAAAGTGCTTTTAAAATAAATGCCTAGATTCTAACATATAACACAATGAGATAAAAGGGAAGAGATTTACCCACCTGTCTTAAAATTAAATATTAAGTTGATTAGGCAAACAGCTGTATGAAAGATGGTTTTCAGATACGGGAGAATAGTTAGTGAAGTTCAGTCATATAGGAAAAAGGGGATATAAACAAGCTAAGCCCTATAATTTCCTCTACTTGCTGCTCTGAGAGTCTCTAGGCCATGGTCCAGGGAGGAGAATACAGGCAAAAGTCTGGTGGAGACTGAGTTGGAAGGCTGGGAAAGATGAAGAGCTAGAGTTCTCATAACATAGTGAAGAAGAGAAGATCGTAGAGAGAGAAAAGAGCTCCAAAGATCTGCAGAGGATTCTCTCCTCCCACTTCTCAGCTGAATGTTGATTATTGCATGGAATTGAGATACTACCAAGGCCAGGATAGGAACAATCTGGAGAGAACAGCTTGAACAATCTCTGGCTGACTTTCAAGATTTTAGGAGTCAGTACTTTCAACTGTCAGGGAAAAAAGAAAAAAACATATAAACATGGAGCACTGAGTACTATAAAGCAGGATTGTCTCAGTAGTGGGGAAAGATTAACCCTGGACAAAAGGCTTTTCTTGACTCATTTATCAAAGTTTGGAGGCAAAATTCAAAGAAAGCAAAAATATTTTGTACACGATGTGAGGGGCCCAAGAATATGTTTAAAACTTGAAAACATAATCACAAAAATTTCCAAATGCAGTGCTGAGTATAAAATCACCAGGAAGCTCACTGAACAAACAACCGGAAAATTAAGACTACTTCACAAAACACAATAAAATTGCTTAATAAGAATAATAAAAAGAAAAACATTAAAAGCTGCTAGAGAAAAAAAGACATATTAAGCAAAGGGAACAAAGATCAGGATGACAAATTGTCCCTCTGAGGAAATAGTGTAAACCAGAAGACAGTGGAATTCGATCTTTAAAGTTCTGGAAGAAAATAAAATGTCAGCATAGAATTTTATAGCTAATATAAAACCTAGAAAAATAAGGCAAAATAATATATTTTTTCTGGGATAGAAAAGATTAAAGAATTAATTACTAGTAGACCTGTATTATAAGACTATCAAAGGATGTCTTTTCAGAAGAAGGAAAATCATACTAGATAGAAGTACGGTATAATCTAGATCTGCACAGGAGAATCAACACAGAACTAATAAGAATGTAGTTATATGTAAGTTTTTGTTTAATTTTAGAAACTCATTTAAAAATAATGATGTAAGCAAAAATAACAATGCCTTGTGGGGTTTCTAACAAATGCATAAGTAAAATTTATGAGAACAATATTAAAAGTGCTGAAATAAGTGAAATGGAAATATTCAATTGTACATAAAATGGAAACCTGTTATAAGTTAAAAATCTATTTTAGACACCCCCTCAAAGCAAGTACTGTACACACAGACATGAACACTCACAGAAGTAATAAACTAATGCAGAGATAAAATGAAGCCATAAAATATTTAATACTAAAGAATATAGAACAAGAGAAGAAGGGGAACAAACAAAAGCTGGCGCACAGGCGGAGAAGCAAATAAGATGGTAGACTGAAACCATGTACCAAACCATGTACATCTGGGTGTGATGTGCACACCTGTAATCCCAGCTCTCTGGGTGGCTGAGGGGTACTGCAAATTTGAGCCTAGCCTGAACAGCTTAGTGACTTGGTGAGACTCTGTCTCAAAAAAAAAAAAAAAAAAAAAAAAAAAAAAGAAAAGAAAAAGCCAATAAATCCCATATATAAATAACCTAAATATCCTAATTTAAAGAGATTGTAAACTTGTTATTTGATAAAAAAGCAGGATTTAGCTATTTGCTGCCTATAAGATAGAGATGTTAAGTTAATGTTACAAAAAAGTTTAAAGTAGCACTAATGAAAGAATAGTTGGAACACCTACGCAATATTATATGATGCGCAATATAGAGCAAAGGGCTTGCTAGAAATACTCATTCCGTAAGGACTGTGTTCACGTATCCTTCTATAAGCATGGCAGCCATACTGGATTAAGGGCTTGCCTTATGGAGTGGAGTATTATTAATGCATAAAAAAGGAGATTATGCCATTTTGACAATATGGATGAACCTTAAGGGTTTCATGCGAAGGGAAATGAGAAATAATGGAATAGAATATGATTTCTCCTGTATGGGAAATCTAAAAAATGTCAAATTTATAGGAACAGATTATAGAATGCCAAGAGTCTGGTGGACTGCGAGGAATGGGGCTATGTTGGCTAGAGGTAAAATCTTTCAGTTGTAAATTGAATAAACTCTAGAGATCTAATGTAGAGGATGGTGCCTGTAGTTAAGGACAATGTGTTGTATGTGTGAAATTTTCACAGAGAGCAGGTCTTAAATGTTTTCATCCCCTCCCCTCCCCCAACTAGCTACCTGAGGTGATAAATGGTTAACTAATTTGATTGTGGCAACAATTTCATAATATTGGGTTTTATAATGAAATTAGAAACAGTTTAAATGTTTGTAAGCTACAGAATGTTCAAAAATGTTTTCCCATTTCTGCAGAATACAAAACACAAAATGGTGTATATCTTAAATATACATGATGTCCATTGTATGTCAATAGGGCTAAAATTTTAAAGTCGATCAATAAAATACTGACACAAATTTATTTATCCACACGGATGTTCCCGCTACAGTGACTCACGTTCCAGTGTCTCCCAAACCCGCTTGCCTCTTTTCTTGAAAACCACACCGTGACCTTTTCAACTTGTTAGATGAATGAGTCCAGCCAGATTCTGCCTTCTGAGAATTTGGTACTGGGGAGAAGAGAAGCTAATTTACCTAGGACGGCTATAAGATGTGAATGTTTAAATGCCAGAACTGAAAGGAAGCCAAAGCTGTGACACAATTAAAAAGCAGATGTGCGGGACAGTGAGATGGCTCAGTGGCATAATTGCCTGCCTGGCAAGCGCGAGGTCCTGAGTTCGACTCCCGGAACGCACATATGAAAAAAGGGCCGGTGATATCGCTCAGCAGCATGGGCGCCTGCTGGCACGCGAGGTCCTGAGGTCGACCCCCGGTACTCACAAAAAAAAAAAAAAAAAAGGCAGATGTGCAAAGAGAAGCAGACAGGAAACAAAATGGTGGCAGAGGAGGACAAAAGAGAGACCTGAGGCAGCAAGTTTCTGGTGGTCTCTTCTTGATTCTGTATGTGACTGCTCGGCTGCTCTGCTACTCTTGGGTTTTCTAAAACATTCACTATTCTTACCACTAATGCTGTTTTCTTTTTAAGTTAATCATTTATTTGGGAGAGAGACAGAGAGAGAGAGAGAGAGAGAGAGAGAGAGAGAGAGAGAGAAACCCCTCAATGCAGGATGTACACAAAATTGTTACTATTGACTACCTGAGGAAAGTAGGGCCCTAGGTGATTTTACTTTTGAATATGCTTTCAATTTAGAGAAGAAGGTGTTTTGTGCATTTGTTTGTTTCTAACAGAGGCACCAGAATGTGCTACCTAATACCAGTTCCAATCACTAAAGGTGAAAAATTGTTAATTATCTGATACTTAATTTTCAATTACCATTGTTTAAATATTTTAATTATATCATTTTTTCACTTCCCAAGAAGATTTGTTTGGAATCATAATGCGTTTCTTTTTATAATAAAGGACAACATTTAAAATAAGTTAAAATGAAAATAAAATTAAATGGATTTAGTTGTTATTTATATGGCCTGTTTTCAGACATGAAATGCATTTTCTTGCTTTTTTTCGAGCCCCATACCATTTTAATCCTTTTAAATTAATGTTTCACTTAGCTTCAGTGATCTTAATACAAGCAGAAGGAAAAGTGATTAGTTTGATCTTTCTTTAAGTAAAATCCCCAAATAATGAAGAATTTCCTAAGGGACCTCTAATTCCTTTGCTTTTATTGGAGTTCTATTTTCCAGTACTGTGACTGAACCAAGGGCCTTCGAACTGAGTAGTATCCTGAAGGAAGTGCTTTTTAGGGATTGTTTTATTTAAGCCTTCTAACAACTTTGAGGCACCCTTATTGGAAAATTAGGGGAAAAGAACTTGTTCACAAATTTAGACAGTAAGAACTGGGGTTCTGATTCAAATTCAGGTGGTCTGGTCACAGAGACCAGGTTCTAAACATGGGCACTAAATTGGGCCAAAGTTATTACAGACTCATATTTTACCCTGTCAGATGGGAAACCTGTATTTCTGCATCTCCATAATGGCCTCTAGATGTGTGTCATGGTGACCACTGACCAACTTCCTCTGCTGGGAGAAGCTCCGTAGACACCAGCCGAGCCAAGGACATCCAGTTAGATCATATTCAGGCTGTTGCATTGCTCTGTTGCCGTGGCTTCACGGCAGTCTTTTGGGAAAATTTTTTATCTGCCCTGAAGCTTAAGATGTCCCATGCTGGGAACTAAGTAACTATATTTTAAAAAAGGAGTTCTTTATTGAGGCTACTTATTTAGCTCTGTAAGCAGTGTGAAAGGCTAGTTTGCTTGCATAGATTCTTTACGGCATCCATGGAAATTCATGCAGACTGACAGCTTTGTCCTAGTGCTTAATGACCTTGGAATGGGGACAAATACAATTTCTTAAAATAAGTAAATATCTGGTATTGATCCCACTGTCGAGCCAGAGAACAAACAAATGCTACCTCTTTATTTTGCTCATATTAAAGTGGAATAGGTTTGGGACTGATAAATATATTTGGTGACTAGTGTATTTTTACTTTTATTATGCCACTAGACATTTTTAAATCATAGATCATAAACTATAAGGCCACTCATAATTAAACAAAGAAACCTAAGTGTTTAGCCATATGGAACTGGTTAAGAAAGCTTTATTCATAGATGGAGTACAATACTCATTAAAATGTATTTAGATAAATAATCACATTGAAATGTTAATGAGATATGATTAAATGGAAAAATAATTTTAGAAACACTACAAATCAGGATATAGGGCATGAATTCATTTCTGTAAAACAACCAACAAATAAAATATTTGTCTAATATGAGATTTAAATCTTTTTATCATTCCCATTTCTATTTTCAGAACAAATATGTATTATTTATATAAGAAAAAATAATATAAAGTTTTGGTTTAGGATAATGCATAAAGAGATAATCTACTTATAAACCTTTCAAGTGTTATGAATGAAAGAAAAATATAAAGGTACCACATTGAAATACTTTAAGATTCTATTTATGCAAATATTAGGTACCATATGCTGAACTTTGCATCGTGGCACACAAATACCTCATCTTCTAATGGCCCGAGGGATATCGTTCAGGTTTGGGAGATTATTTACAGTTATTTCAAAAAACCAAGACCATTTAGTCTATAAAGCCAAATAGAATGAAAAAGTAATAAATTCCACTCCAGTAGGAATAGGTCAGATAGATTATAATTAAAAACCTGTGGGTTTATTAATTGTCTTTGGAGAATTATATCTGCATTCATTTGTATTTCCTGGAGAATAAAATTTATAACTTCGCAGCAGAAATCTTATTCTTTCTAAGGTCCAAATGGCCATTTGCAATTTCACCAATTGGCAGGTTTCCAAAGAACATCCAAGGTGCCCCAGAAGAGATCTTCTCCTATATTTAAGATTGCAAACGAATTTTAAAAACATTTTGTCAATGCAAACAAAACATTTTAACCTCTTGAAAAGCTCCTTCTTGCCTTTAAATCCTAAGCTTTAAGAAATGATTTATAAAATACTCCATGATTTGGCCCTTGCTTGTACCTCTGGTGACATTTGTCCTGATTATCCAGTACTTAGGATGTTCTGATCAAAATGGACTTATTTCACTTACTTGGTGGTGTCATGCTTCCTTATTGCTGTGCCTCCGTGCACACTGTTCCCTGTGGCTAAAACGTCCTGTTCCTTCTTCCGGCCAACTTCAACCCCAATCTGAGGTCTGGGCTGAGACATCCCATTCCCTCTGGGAACCCCAGAGACGATAGCAATTTTCACAGTGACTTTGGTTCACATCCAGGACAAATTGCCTATGCTCCTGGGTAGAGAATTCGACTGAGTCTTTCACTGTCCATCACATGATGAGGTATGAACTATAGAAAGTGTATGTTGAGAATGGATATCATGCTGATTCTTTCAACATTATAGCAGTTTCCAAAATATATGAATTTGATTTCTTTCCTTAGTATGTTGTGTTGGGAAGATGGAGAAATTAGGGGTTGGAAGGTTCTAGTCTTCAGGGCTTAGGTTACCTGTGAGTGTGATTTATAATGTGTTTTCCATTTACCTGACCCTCAGTTTCTTCAGGCATAAGTGGAGTCAGCAAAAATGTCTTGTCACTTTAGCAAGGTAGGAACAGATTAGATTTTGTATGCCAAAGAATTTTCTTTTGAAATGCGAAAGTGTCATATGTATGACTGTTATTTTATAGACCACATTTTCAGGGTAACCTTATGAGAAACATTTGGAGGCAGTGGTGGGGGTGATTGAGTTGGTTATCAAATTCCCTTGAAGCTCTCACAACAGCTCGCAATAGGCAACACCAAATGGATGTACAAGCTAAGTTAAAAGAACACTCTTGCTGTGCAAATGTGTGGTTAGACACCTAGTTCCAAATGTGTTTCTAGCCCTCCAATAAAGAAAATCTGGAGCCCCTGCCATCTTCATGTTTCTTATAGTTACAAGCATATAGCAATCAAAACCTACCCCATATATATTCACTTACACTTAAATTGGCTATATTCATTAAAGAGTTTTTTTAGTTAGTTATATTTTATCACTGGATACCATTGGTATTTTGAATAGTGAAAAAATTATAATTTGGTAGAGAATTAGCACCAAGATTAGTAGAATAAAAGCTGTTTTCAAATGGATTTTTGAAGGGTTACCTATAGAAAAATCTCCATTTAGAAAATGGCAACATTTGACTAATTAAAATCTGAGATACCTCCAAAGGCAAAGCTATGTCACAGTCTCCTCTCAAATGTCAAACACTTTCTTCAGATAAGGTGTATTGGGCACATAGATTTGCATGGATTCTTCTGGTTTCTGCCATCTGAAAGTCGTGTCTTACAATTTTGAACGTTTATACGCTTTGACAGGCCCCATCTGTCGTGGGGATATCTAAGCGCCCCAAGCCTAGTTGGCAAAATTCAGTTAAATCTTTGTTATTACTTGATATAATTTAAATTATTTATAGTGGTTATGTCTCGTTGACTCTTAGAGAGATTTTTTTTTGATGACACAAGGATTTCCTGTCACCATTTTCCAGATTATGAATAAATGCAAAGCAAAATGACACTTACTTCTTATTAGCATGAACTTTCTGATATTGTGATCCTAATTAGTTGGACTGTGGTCCCTTCATTAGTTATTTATCTATTCACCTTCATTTCCACTTCATTTTAGAAAGGATTTATGGTGTTGTCATTTCATTAAGAAAAGTGCAAGGGCAACCATATCAGAAATGTCAAGTATTCAGAAATTGGCAACCTTGAAACAATCACCCTTGTAACTGCACAGAGCTAAAACTTAACAGTGACAGGCTGGCTTTCTACAGGAAAGTAGCAAGGGCAGGGGTCATGTATGAGTGCCACCGGCATGGAGTTGGCAGGGTGACATGCCATAGTTGCCGAGCCTTTTTGTTCCATTTGTGGGTATTCATGCCGTCTGTATCACTTTACTTAGTATACATTTACGGGGAAATTACTATGTCACTCACTGTCCTTAGTCCTGGGGAAAAAGAAACACAACAGAGGAGGTACATTTCCTCAGGGAGCTTATGTACTAATGGAATGAATCAGAGAATAACTGTGCCAAATTTTTTTTTAAGATTTATGTGGAGAGAGAGAGAGACCAAGAGCAAAAGAGCTGAGAACAATGAAACCAGGCAGAGAGACACTATCTGCATAAATCTGTCCTTATGTTTGTTGTAAAATACCATTCAAATTAGAGTTTGAGAGTCTGATATTATATAAATGCTGGACACTGTGGCTGTCATGTTATGGTTTCAGGTTCATCTTTTCCCTTGCTGTCAGATGATCATTACTTTTACTGCTGATGTTGCCTACTTGTGTGTGTTTCTTTTCAATTTTATTTACTGGTTTTTATAAGAACAAAACAATACTACAGTAGTTTAAAAATATTTTATGCTATACATGACTTATGGCATTTAATCTTCACATACTATGAGATAGGAATACCTTATTTTTAATTGTTTTCTGAAAGTACAGTATGCAAGAAGCACAGTACACAAATCTTAACAGCACAGCTTGGCACGTTTTAATAAAGTGAATACACCTATGTGATTTCACCATATAAAACATCATTTCCTAGAAAACACGCTTGTGCCAATTCCATTCATTACCTCCTCCTGCAAACAACCACCTTCTGACTTTGATTACTATTGATTAGTGAACTTCATGGGAATATGCTCTCTTTTGCTTTGGGCTTCTTTTTTTTTTTTTTTTTTTTTGTGGGTACCGGGGGGTCGACCTCAGGACCTCGCGCGCCAACAGGCGCCCGTGCCGCTGAGCGATATCACCGGCCCCTTTTCCGTATGTGGGATCCGGGAGTCGAACTTGGGCCCTCGCGCTTGCAAGGCAGGCGCTTATGCCACTGAGCCATCTCACCGGCCCCTGCTTTGGGCTTCTTTTTCTCAATGTTGTGTTATAAAATTTATCCTCATTTTTGCATAAAACAGAAGTTTATTCCACTTCATTGCTGCTAGAGTATTCAGTGTGGCTATATTGTGATATATTTATCATTTTGATGGCTCATGGGCATTTAGACTGTTTCATTTTGGGCTATGATGAGAAAAGAGCTACAGATATTTTTGCTCATGTATGACTGTGCAAATACTTGTCTCTGTAAATAAACATTTAGGCTTGGAATTGCCGAATTAGAAAGTATGCATATGCCCATCTCCAGTACATAGTGGCGAAGAATTTTCTGTCAGCTGAAGTTTCTGCAGAGAAACTGAATCACTCTGAGTGATACACAATAAAGATTTTTTTAAACAGTGGTTAGACTTTAGTTAATTGCAGAAGTTGGAGGAGTTGCCTATTGGGGATTCTAGCATTGTGTCTTGTACTGAACCTCCAGTCGCCGTAAATCACCCAGACTAGTAGCTAAGAAGAGAGGTTGATTTTAGAAAACAGCAACAAGAAACTGCAGAAAAGTTAGAATTCTTAAAAAACAAACAAACAAAGAAACAAAAAAACAAACTAACTAGAACCTGGGACTCCTGAGTAAAACTAAGATGTTAGGAAAAGTTGCCAACTTCAGTGTTGTTTCTGTGAGTCACCTGCGGAAGAACCTGACAATCTATGCCATGGAGTTGCACATGTGTGTGTTCCAGGCCTCAGAAAAAACTGCAAGAGACACAGGGAGAGCTGAAAAAGCTGCAGTGAGCCACCTTCCAAATCTCACCCACAGTGTCTCTTCTAACCAATGCTAACAAAGAACCACATGGGGAAGAAACTTCTGAAAAATGTGGTTCTAGCTTACCAGAGCAGAATAAGCACAGAGCCATTATTTTCCAGTCCTTGTCACCTTGACATAGATATGTGCCTTTGACATATATGTGTTTGTTTATATGTGTATATATGTGTATTTGTGTATATATGTGTGTACACACTTCTTTGAACTATCCTTACCTTCTTTAAAAAAGGAACAAAATCATGTTTCTATCTAACATGATACAACTATCCCCTATAAACCCCAGATATGTTAGTCTTCTCAAATAGAATATAAAACTCTTTCATCTATTTTTTTATGACATTATCTACTGTTCTAGCTAAGTCACGCTCCCATTTTAAAATCCTATATTTAAATTCAATTTCTATGAGTATATCCTAAGTTAGGCAGTTGAGAAATGGAAGACAGAAAAAGCTAATGTTCATAAAAATAGTCATATCAAACTACAGAAAGAATATTCATAAATACTGTGGACCTCATTTCTACAATTAGTTACATAGTTAAAGCTGGTATCTTTCAATTTCATATTTCTTTTTTCCTTCATATGCACTCACCTCAACATAATTCCCTCCCTGTTGTGACCCACACTATTATTTTAAAAATGATATTTTTAAAACTATTGGGAATTGAACTCAGGGCCTCACACATGCTAAGCAAACACTCTACCATGGAGCTATATCCCCTGCCCTTCATTTCTTATTACTGGACTATCCATAGGCCTGCCTGTTTGGGGTAATACTCTTCCATTCATTTTATAACAAGACACAGGAGTGTTAAGAAGCACCCTAAAATACCTTCTACATTCCAAATTTGCTCCCTTACTCCCATTCTGTAGTAGTCACCCAATTTCCTCTTTATACTCGAAATTAGTCACCCCAGACACTATATTAACTATTGAATCATTGCCGTAAAATCCTAAAGTGGCCAGCTATCATTTCAGCACTCAGTTTAATGCAACAATTGACTGTTCCTTGGTGGAACTCTTCAGTGTTTGAGAACTCAAGGCCTTGTGATAGCCAGTAGTCTAATATGACAGTCACCAGTCACATGTGGCTCTTTACCTCGGATTTATATTACTTAAAATTAAATACATCTTTAAATTTATTATCTCAGTTATAGTAGCCATCTTTTAAGAGTTCAGTAACCACATATAATTGTTTGATATCATTCCTAGGAATATGGAGCAGTATTAGCTAGTTTAGAGACTATCAGAATCCAAACTCTTGTTGAAAGATGCAAACATTTTGCTAGAGGTGGATCAGCTCTAATAGTGAGAAAGATCCCTTTCATTTCTATCATTGATTCCTGGACCCATGAATTTTGGCTAAAAAGAAACTACTAAATATCAGCTGCTTATTTAGAACATTGAGTGTATCTTAGAATACATCATCTCAGCTGTGTATGGTATCTTTACCTAACTGGCTCCATACTTGCATCTTTAAGAAGCCATTCCACTGTTCCATCAATACAACTGCTTCAGAAATACAGGGGAGATTGTAAGAACTATAGATTCCATAAATATGAGAATGTTTACCCTTGGCAGAAGCAGAGCTGTGTGGAATATCAGGATGAAAAATCAGATATTCTATAAACTGTAAAAGATGGTCTTGGCAAAAGCATTATGGGCAAAGAAGATAAAACTATATTCAGAGAAAATGTCTACTCCAGAGAGAATAAGGCGTAGTTGCTTTTCCATTATGTAATGATCTGGGGTAATTAGTCTATGCAGATGATATCCTTCGGAAATCATCCAATACTGGAGACTTGGCATTGCCTCCTGTGGAGGGCATATGAGGAATTCAGTGGGGACATTGGCCAGACATTGGCCTTAGCAAGTGGTAGTAGTTTATACGTCTGAACCTATGAGAGAATCCAGCCCTAAATTGCCACTTTGCGTATAAACCCATTGGACAAGGACAAGGATCTCAGCCATCTCTCTTTTCAGGCAAAGCAAACAATCAGCTGCTCTGCATAGTTTTGCTTACTGGAAGAGTTCTCTTCATCCTTATTCTCCAAGGCCACCCATGACTTGTACAGGTTCTCCCATCTCTAAACGAAGCCATTATAACCAGATAACTGGTCATGGTGTAGTCTTCTTGTGGACATGATGGCAGACTAAGAAAGAGAATGCATTGCAGTGGGAACATGGCTGTGGGCCCTCGTGCCACTGTGTCTTGCAACTTTTATTTGGCTTTTGGTTGTTACAGAGCTCAATCTCATACACACTATTTCCATTTGACAATGAAGCACTGCTATTTTGCCTAACTTCATGGTTTGATGGTTAGATAACACCTAGTTCATAATGTGCAGCTAAAGTTACATGATAATTTGGGATCTTTTGATGTAACATTCGTTCTCTGTTTGCCCCAGTGGTGAAGCTGAAGTTTTTTCCCAAAACTGTAATAGTTATTTGTAGGAAGTGGACTCATTTGGATACCATGTCCTAAATGTTAGCATTATAATCTATGTATAGGATCTTGCCAAAATCTGCATAAAACATTCCCACTTGCTACAGACAGGTCAAACATTATGTAAATATGGAAGGTCACATGTTCCAAGTGGTAGGGCAGAAGAAGAATTATTCTTTTCTGGACTGACACTCAAAATTAAAGGATTACCAGTGACTTACAAAGTTGATAAGAGTGGGATATTCAAATGAAGTTTGTGATTCTCTAAAATCTAAAGTGATACATTGGGCATTTGCTTGTGTTTTGATCATAATAATAGGAAGCAGATGAAGCAACTGGTCTCTTCCTTTGGAAAGAATACCTAACTAGCCTCGAACAATTACACCCCTGAAAGTTTCACTGAGGTAACAGGTTTCTGAGGTTTTTTTTGGGTCTTTCCTTTCTCTTGCCTACATTCCTCCAAAGTGTCTAGAGTTGTTGCTACTTCCCAATTATTTATCATGATATCATAAGTGTAATGAGTTATAAGTATAATTATGTCCTTTGGAATGTAGACACCATACAGTTACCTATGCACTAGATTATAGTGTAGGACTGGAGATTTAATATGGTCCTGCATTGCTGGTCCTGTCAGAGGAAAGAGAGTTTTCTCTGATGGTGGGGCGCATTGTTGGATTTGTCAGATTGCAGATGCCAGGGGATGTGCTGATTTGTTCCAGTAACGATACTACATCTGGACCTGCAGCTGCATTTGGATTTCAGCACCTGATTAAGTTTACAGTAATGCACTGTCATCTCCTGAGCCCCATCTGTCTTCTATGCAGGCCAACTAAACATGTCGAATGGTGCTGTGGTAGAATCACCATACTGAATCTTTAAAAATCCAATTGGTGGTCCTTATCTGACAACTTTTCAAGAGTATGGTATTTACTTTTGGGGTATTATTGTGGTAGATAAAAGCAGATCTATAGGTTTTCATTTAGACCTTTCTGCTGTATGGAGCTAGCCATGTACTTGGTTCGTGCCTCTTAGAAGCTGATAGAGGAGATCTGGTGCAAGTAGAAGGGGCTGAGGCTGTGATAACTGCGCCCCGCCAACTGGGTGCCCTGCTACACTAGTGTCAGTATAAATGCGCTATTCCAGGCTTCGTGTCCCAAGTTGGTTTCAGAGTATAAGACATAAGACTATTGTTTTACTTTGCCTTTTAAATATCACTTCATAATCATGAAGGTTTTAAAATTTTATCTTACAGAGAATTTTTGAGTTATTATTCAACGTGACCTGTAACCTACCTGAAATGAATTTTCATGCATGGCTTAAAATAAGCACTGAAAAGCATATTTTTCCCATATTGATGCGAGTTTGGCTCACCATCACTTATAAAAAGGACATCATTTGTTCTATTGCTCTGCTCTGGCACTTTTGTGATGGACAGGCCACTGTATATGAGACAGATAGAATATAACAATTACTGTACATACTTTAATAATGTCTTCAAATCTAGTAATGCAAATTCTTCATAATTATTGTCCCATTTTGGCATTTTGTTTTTCCATGTGTATTTTAGAATTCATTTGTCATTGTCACAAAAGTTCCTGTTAGAATTTTGATTGGGGTGCATTAAATCTATTTGACAATCTGCTGATAATTAACATGTTTACAATACTGAATCTTATAGTCTATGAGTATAGTGTGTCCCTCTATTAAATTCTTCTCCAATTTCTTCAATAAATTTCTGTAGTTGCCTAGAAGCCATGTATATGTTGTTAGACTTGTTAATAAGTATTTGATATTTTTGATACTACAATAAGAGAATTTTAAAAATTTATTTAAATTGTCTTATTATTGTGTATAAATATTTATACAGATCTCTCACCTTGTAAATTTCTACATTTAAATACAAATGGAATCTGTTGCATTTTCTATGTACTCAATCATATAAAAATGACTCTTAAGTTACTTCTTTGCCAATTTTCAAGTTTTATTATTTAAATTTTTCTGTGTGTATACTGTAGGGTCTCTGGTATAATACTGACTAAATGTAATGATCACAGGCAGTGTTGTCTCATTCATAATGGTATCTATAAGTTTTTATTACAGATTCCATTTATTTGGTTAAGAAAATTTCTTTCATTTTTCCATTCCTTGTATGCTTTTTTTAAAATTAAGCATATTGATTATTTTTTCCTGAAAATATAGATAACCATAATTTTAAAGTTTTCTAATATGTAATAAATCATATTTATTGATTTATGAATATTATCTAGCTTTGAATTTCCTGAATAACCCTAATTTTTAAAATACATGATTTTGAACTTGATTTCTATGAGTTAGTTTGTATGCTTGCATTCCTGCTTATGAGGGAGATTGCTATTAGATTCTGTTATGATCTATAGATTACAGATTTGCAAAATGAAGTACAGAGAGTTTAAATAATAAGCCAAAGCCACAGATGGCAAGTGATTCAAAATGAGGAAATCTCACTCAGGAATGTATTTCCATAATATTAAATTACTAAAAATTTGTTGCTGATTATAGTGTTTACAGAAAGTGATGTAAGAATATGCTGTTGTATTCTGCCAAGTTCCATATTGCAAAAATTATACATTTATGCTTTTCTATGAATTGTATCACTTTGCCAAGGTTCTTGCTTTGTGATGGTAATGTACTCTCTACCTCATCTTACAAAGCCCTAAATAGGCTATTGTCCTTTCTCCTTCTTTTACCTCTTTTTCCACATTCCCAGCCTCTCAATGTTCTGCTGTCACACTGTGGGCTTGCTGTTTTGTGAACAGGCCAAAGCTAACCACACCCCTCTGTTAGAGAAATCATATGTGTCTTTGTCACTTTCCCATTGCTGAAAGACAATACCTGACACCTGAAAATTAAAAGAGGAGAGGTTTGTTTTGGTTCAGGATTGCAGTCCATGGTTGGCTGGCTCCATGACAGAAACGAGAAGGCAGAGGGCCACTGTAGAGGAAAAGGTGCTCAACCCATGGCAGCCAGGAGGCAGAGAAGGGAGGGGCGGGGACAAGAATAGCCATTCTGGGTCAAGCCCCATAGTAACCCGCCTTCAACCAGGCCCCATCTCCAAGACACTCAGCCACTGAACTCACCAATGGATGAATCCACTGAGTATCACGCCCATATCCCAATCACCTTCCAAACATTTGAGAATTTTTTTTTTTTTTTTGTGAGTACCGGGGGTCAACCTCAGAGCCTCGTGTGCCAGCAGGTGCCTGTGCCGCTGAGCAATATCACCGGCCCGTTTTTCATATGTGGGTTCCGGGAGCCCAACTCGGGCTCTCGCGCTTGCCAGGCAGGCGCTTATGCCGCTGAGCTATCTCACCAGCCCAACATTTGAGAATTTTGAGGGGCATTTTAGATCTAAAGCATAATAATATGCTGCCTTCCTGCATAAGTGCTACCTCTTTCCTTGTAGGCCCACAAGCCTTTTTCTAGGTCCCGCTCCCTGTTCCTCTCTTCTACTGTGGATTACTGGTTACCAGAACCTGAAACAATTTAAATTTATTTCTCTAATATTTCCAAAAGAATGTTAGCTCTTTAAAGGGTAGAGCTTTGTGCTGGAGGTTGCTCTTTTCCTTCTCAACCCAGATGAATATTTGATGTATGACATATTAGAGATTTTTTTTTCTTACAAATATTTGTTGGATGAATTAACACCTAAATGAATGATGACTTTACAGGTATCACAAGTTCCCTAATTTTTCTGAAATTTTGCTAATTATTATTTTTTTTTTCTTTGAATCTAACCCTGCCACCTCCAATCTATTTCTGATGAAAGACAAGCTTGGTACCTTCCTCATTATCTTTTTATAGTAATCACTAAAGAAGGTGTTGATAGACACTTAACATGTCATGAGACGCATCCTGGCTGTGCTCAAGGTAACTTGGAGGTGGGAGCATTAACCATTTTCCATATGATAAGCTTCTGCTGTTTGCTTGTGGTGCACAGAGTTCATAATGCTCGTTTTATATGCAATATGCTTGAAAAATGAACAATTATTGTTGATATTGAAGTAAGATCAGCAATATCATGTGTAATTTGTTCCCCTGAATGTATACCTTTGACTATCCTCAACCCCGTTCGTTATGCATAGCTCTAAAATAAATGTAAAAAAGGGTTCTGTATATAAAAGATGCATCTATTTACAAAATTGATTTCTGGGGCCAAAGAAATGATTGTAATTTATGAGTTACACTTGTGATAGTCATGAATGTTAAGCAGAGTAGATAGTCTGGGTGGCATGACTTTGATTTTTAATTATAGGTCAACTCAGCTTAATTCCAGCTGAGTGAAGTATGACACTTCAACCTTCTTTTTCCTTTTGAATTGACAGCTAAAAAGTGGAATAAACTAAACTTTGAATGTCAACCTGACTTCCAGCAGCTAGATATGCTGCGCTGATCAAGTATTTGGCCTCCTGTATCCTCAGTTTTCCTACTGTGCCCCATAGGATTTTTAATAGGCTTTATGCCTGTAGAATACAATATCATCATTTATTAAGGGGATCAGTTAGAGAACCTAGGTGAAAGGAAATGTTTAAGTCATAAGTCACAAATCTTATTTATAACTTTCTGATAAAGAGAGAAAAGGAGGAATAAAGGGAGGATAAAAGAAAGTCTTAAGTCATATTTATTCTGAAAATTTAATACAACCCTAGCTTTTAGAAAATACAACCTAGTCTCTCAAACTTTGCCTACCTGGTGCCCAGAATAGGGTCAGAGTCAAAGACTATGTCAAGTTTTATAGGGTCTTTCCTTTACCTGCTGGCCTGGAATCCCAGTATCTCCTGTACACCATTCTTATCTCCATGTAGGAGTTTCTGGACCACGAGCAAGTGTGATTCAGGGGAGAAGGAGTAGGGCAAGGTACAAGCGAAGAGGGATGGGTTATGTCAACAACAAGAGTGAGGGTTCCATTGTCTCGTGGAGCATTGTGCATTCTGGAAGCCATGTGGGTAGATCCTAAAAAATGGAGATAGACAGGACAGTGTAAGACCAGAAAAGAAGGCATGGGCTGGACCAAGAGAGGATATGTAAAACAGCTCTTTTAGCTTTTGTGTGTGACACTTCTGCTCAGTCTAGGTAGCACTGAGGTGGGAGAAAAATCCAAACGTCATGCCATATGTAGGATGGACCCTTCACCCACTCCCGAAGTCTTCTTTTCAAGTTCAAATTCCTTCTCGGTGGTTCCTTCTTACCTAGGTGTAAGAGATCTCCCAGGAGGTCCCAAAACTTTCAAAATTTTCTTAACAGTTAGACCCTGATAACACCAAATACTGTGAACCCTTGACTTACAAACTCAATTTGTTCATGAGGGCTGCTTGCAACTCAAATAGATTGTAAGTCAAGATTATTTTTCCCATAAGAAATAATGAAGGGCTGATGAGATGGCTCAGCAGCATAAGTGCCTGCCTGGCAAGTGCGAGGTCCTGAGTTCAACCCCCGATACCCACACACACACAAAAAAGAAAGAATGGAAATATCCATAATGCATTCTTGACCTCTCAAAGCACCCCTTAACTAACATTTTCATAATAAAAAAGGGTTGTATAATGTGCATAATCTACCAGAAACATCAATAATTTTCTTAGGGTATCCACCAGAAACTTATAAAATGTGCCTAGTTTACCAGAAACAACAATTTCATACTGTACTCACCATATAAGTTGACATCTTTGGCTTGCAGGAAGGGAGGATGAAATGGAAGGTGGTTATTGTTTGGAAAAAGAGTCTTCTTCCATAAGAACATCAGGACTGTCTTTCCCTCCACTCTTCTGCACAAGTTTCCCAAAGTTAGCGTGATCCGCCTTTGTCCTCCAGACTTGCTTCTAATCTCTTCCTCTTCTTCTATTTCTCTTTTTTTTCCCTAACCCCTCTTAAATTTCAACTCCTGAGGGTAAAATTGACATATTAAGGACTTATATACTGCATATAATTTTCTGATTTCTTTTATTTTTTGTTATATAACCACAAATCTAGTTCACATGGTTAAAAGTGGCAAATTAATGGTTACCTCAGTTTGTCATTTTCTAGGTTGCGCTTGATGCTATTGTTATTGCTGATGGTACCACTTTAGCCTAAAGCGACATATTGTTCTAACTAGATGTTCTTCCTGGTATTCCAAGACTGAGATGGCCTAAGGGTCACAGAAAATACTGTGGGCCAGTGCCAAGAAACCAGGGATTGGGCCAAGCAGGTAGAAACTTCTCATCCCGAACAAACTAAAAAGGTAGGATCTTGCAACAGACTCAAAAACCAAAAACCAGCTACACCTGGAAGACACCTCAGAGAAGTAGTCATTTCCTAAGGGTTCTAAATACTAGCAGTAAAGCAACTCACTGTACACAATTTACAAGCATAAACCCAGGTATTAAACTAAAAAAAAAAAAAAGAAAAGCAAATGAGAAGACACTTAAGATGCAACCCAGACATCCAGTTCACCAAAGGCAAAGCCAGGGGGCAAAGAGGTGGGACAGTCCGAAAGCTACCTACCTGGCCTCTCTGAAGTGGTAACAACAAAGCAATTGAATGAGGCTCTAGAAACATCAAATCAGAAATAATTTCTCAGATAACTGCAGAGATGGTATCCACAAGGAAAACTATGTTTAGAGATTCTGAAGCAGATACACATAAAAAAATAGAGGAGTTTAAGGAAATGATGGAAGCAATGAATGCTTAGCATAGGAAAGAAATGGAATCCATAAGATAGATTCAAGCAGATATCCAGGAAAATAAAAATTCCATTGAAAGTATCTGCATCAGAATCAGCCAATGTGAGGACAGAATCTCAGATATAGAAGATAGGCTTGTGGTTAGTAATCATGAAAAGAAAGAATTCTTTAAAATATCAAGGGACCATGAGAAATCAATCCAGCAGCTGCTAGATGATGCAAACAATAATAATTTAAGATTGATTGGAGTCAACGAAAAAGCCGGAGATAGTACAAATAATATTTAAAAAACTGTGCACAGAAGTCATGGCAGAAAACTTCCCTGGTAAAGAAAAAGAATTTGACATACAGATAAGTGAGGCATATAGAACTCCAATTAGCCACAATCAAAAATATCTACAGCCAGTCATATAGTCAAGATTCCAAAAATTCAACACAAAAATAGAATATTAAAAGTTATTAAGGAAAAGAAACAAATCACATATAAAGAAAAGTCCATCAGAATCACAACTGACTTCTCAGCACAAACCCTCAACTCCAGGAGAGCTCAGAGCGAAGTATTTCAAGCTCTAAACAAAACAACTTCCAATCCAGATTGATGTACCCCACAAAACTATCTTTCAAAACTGATGGAGAAATAAGGTACTTCCATGACAAAGAACACCTGAGGAAATTTATAACCACCAAACCAGCACTCTAAAATGTCTTGAAAGCCATCCTAGAAAGAGATAACAAGGACTACAACTCCATGAACCCCAACAGAAGAGATCCAGTGGGCAAGGCAAACAATTAAACAACTGGAGGAAAAAAAGCGGCGAGCCAACAACAGGAAAATAATATGACAAAGATAAGTCAATATATATCAGTTATAACCATCAGTGTTAATGGGCTCAATTCACCAATCAAAAGACACAGACTGACAGAATAGATCAAGAAGCAAGATCCAACAATATGCTGCGTTACAAGAAACACATTTAATTCAAAAAGAAATTCATAGATTGAAAGTCAAAGGATGGAAAACAATACTCTATGTGACAGGAACCCAGAAAAAAGCAGAGGTAGCTATTCTATTCTCAGACAAAATGAATTTCAATCCAAGACTGATTAAGAGACACAAAGAAGATCACTACATCCTTGTAAAGGGAGCAATCCAAGAGGAATACATAACAATCATAAATATATATGCAACAAATACCAGTGAACCCAACTATATAAAACAAATATTAACAGACATGAAAAATCAAATAAGCACTAATACAGTTGTTTCGGGGATCTCAAAAGCCCACTGTCACAAAAAGACAGATCAACTAGACAAAAATTCAACAATGAAATATTAGAACTGAACTGAACTTTTGAACAAACTCACTTAGTAGATGTCTACAGAATGTTCTACCCCACAATATCAGGATGCACATTCTTCTCAGCTGCACACAAGACATTCTCCAAAATAGACCACATACTAGCTCAAAGAACATGCTTAAGTAAATGCAAAGGAACTGAAATTATCCCATGCATACTCTCAGACCATAGTGCAATGAAATTGGAAATCAATGCAAAAGAAACAACAAAAACTTCATAAACACACGGCAATTAAATAACACTCTCCTGAAAAACCAATGGGTCACAGATGAAATTAAAGAACAAATTAGACAGTTTCTACAATTAAGTGATAATGACAATACAACATATTGGAACCTATGGGACACAATGAAAGCAGTTCTAAGAGGGAAGTTTATAGCACTGAATAACCATATCAGGAAAACAGAAGAAGCACAAATAAACAACTTAATGTTGAACCTTAAACTTCTAGAAAAAGAAGAGCAAGTCAAGCCCAAAGTTCATATGAAGGAGGAAATTATAAAGATTAGAGAAGAAATTAATGCATTGGAGACTAAGAAAACAATACAAAGAATCAATGAATCAAAGAGTTGGTTCTTAGAAAGATTAAATAAATTTGACAAATCATTAGCCAACCTTATCCAAAAAAAGGGAAGAAAAGACTAAAATCCATGTAATTAGGAATGAAAAGTGTGAAATCACAATGGACTCTGCAGAAATCCAGATCATCTACACCTACTTTGAGAACTTATATTCTAATAAGGTGGAAAATGCAGAAGAAATGGGCAGATTCCTAGAAACATATGAATTACCAAAGCTGAATCAAGAAGATATAAAAATCCTAAAAAACCAATATCAATCAATGAAATCAAAGATGTAATTAAAAACCTACCAACAAAGAAAAGCCCAGGCCCTGATGGATTCACTGCTGAATTCTATAAGAAATTTAGAGAAGACCTAATACCACTACTTCTCAAATTCTTTAATGAAACTGAACAAGAAGCAATACTCCCAAATTCATTCCTAGAAGCAAGCATTACACTGATACCAAAAAGGAAGGACCCAACTAAGACAGAGAACTGCATGCTAATCTCCCAAATGAATGTAGATGTAAAAATCCTCAATAAGATACTGGCAAACAGAATGCAGCAAATCATCAACAAGATGATACACCATGACCAACTTGGATTCATCTCAGGAATGCAGGGATGGTTCAACATACATAAATCAATAAATGTAATACACCATATCAACAGAGCCAAACACAAAAATCACATGATCATCTCAATAGATGCAGAAAAGCTTTTGACAAAGTCCAGCACCCACACATGAAAAAAACCCTACAGAATATTAGAATAGATGGTCTCAACCTCAACCTGATAAAAGCCATCTATAACAAACCAACAGCCAACATCATACTAAATAGACAAAAACTGAAAGCTTTCACTCTAAAATCAGGAACAAGACAAGGATGTCCACCATCTCCATTCTTATTCAACATAGTCCTGGAAAATTTAGACAGAACAATTAGACAAGAGAAAGAAATAAAAAGAATGATAGGAAAGGAAGAAATTAAATTATCATTATTTGTAAATGACATGATACTCTACATACAAGCCAAAAATTCCACTAAAAGAGTGCTAGATGTAATAAGCAAATTCAATAGTGTAGTTGGATACAAAGTCAACACTCAAAAATCAATAGCCTTCCTGTACACAAATAACAAACTCATTGAGAGAGAAATTAGGGAAACAACACCTTTCACAATAGCATTCAAACAAATGAAATACCTAGGAATCAACCTAATGAAGGATGTGAAAGACCTCTACATTGAAAACTACAGTACTCTGAAAAAGGAGATTGAAGAGGGTATCAGAAAATGGAAAGATATCCTTTGCTCTTGGGTCGGAAGAACCAATATAGTGAAAATGGCCAAACTTCCAAAACTGTTATACAGATGTAATGCAATTCCAATCAAAATTCCAACAGCATATCTCACAGAATTAGAGAAAACAATCCTAAAATTCATTTGGAATCAGAAGAGACCTAGAATAGCAAAGACAATTCTGGGCAACAAAGGCAAGGCAGGGGGCATGACAATCCCCAACTTAAAATTATACTATAAAGCTGCTGTGATAAAATCAGCATGGTACTGGAAAAAACAAAAACAAAACCAAAAATGACAAGACAAAACCACAGACCTGAGGATCAATGGAACAGTTTAGAAAATGCAGAAACAACTCCAGACCTACTCAACTATCTTATCTTTGACAAAGGTGCCAAAAACATTCAGTGGAAGAAAGGTAGCCTCTTTAATAAATTGTGCTGCAAAAACTGGCTTTGCACATGCTGAAGATTAAAACTGGACCAATATCTTTCACCATGCACTGAACTAAATTTGAAATGGATCAAAGTTCTAAATATTAAAGTGGAAACATTTAATCTGCTGGAAGATACAATAGGGAAAGCTCTTGAAGATATTGGGGTAGGCAAAGATGTTATGAATAAAACTCTGATCACACAGGAAGTATCACAAAGAATCAACAACTGGGATCTCATCTTATTAAAAAGCTTTTGCACAGCAAAAGAAACCACCAATGAAGTGAAGAGACAACCCACAAGGTGGGAAAAATGTTTGCCATCTTTTCCTTAGACAAAGGATTACTATCAAGAACACATAAGAACTCAAAAAAATCATACCTCCCAAATTTAAAGACCCAATCCAAAAATGGGCATCTGAAATGAATACACCTTTCTCAGATGAAGAAATACAAACAGCAAATAAATATATAAAAAATGTTCAACATCACTGTCTGGCTGGGTCTTCTCTACAAATATTTGTAGCTCTGCCCATTTTTTCAGGATTTCCTTTATGTCAGAAGAAAAACTTTGCTGCACTGATTGCTGATACTCCCCCTCTTCAGAAAACTCCTCAGCTGCCATTCTCTGATGCACAGCCAGAAGTTGCTGCAGTTGCTCTGTAGCCAATTCCTCGAGTGTTCCTCCACCAGTACCTCAACATCACCACTGTGTACCTGCAAGCCTATGGACAATGTCATCAACCACAAAGTCAATTGAAGGCTCAGGCTCCCCTGTACAGCCTTCAAAGTCTCTCTTCTGCATAATTTTAGGCCACACTTTCTTCCAGGCAGATCTCAGTGTCCTTAGAGAGACATTGGCACAGGATATCTCAATTAATCCCGCACAGGAAAGGATGTTGTAATGTTCCTCCCGAAGCTCTTTTTTTATTATTATTACTATTTTTTGAGACAAGGTCTCACTATGTAGTTTAGGCTGGCTTTGAACTATGTAGCCCAAACTGGCCTTGAACTTACAGCAATCCTCTTGCCTCAGCCTCCCAAGTGCTGGGATTACAGGAATGTGACACTATACCCAGCTTCCTCCCAGAACTCTTTAAGGGTTAAATTTTTATCTGAGACTGAGACTATCTGGAAGCACTTCTGGAACAGTTCCTTGGGGTATAGCTTCTTTTTTTTTTTTTTTGTGGGTACCGGGGGGTCGACCTCAGGACCTCGCGTGCCAGCAGGCACCTGTGCCGCTGAGCGATATCACCGGCCCCTTTTTCATATGTGGGTTCCGGGAGTCGAACTCGGGCCCTTGCGCTTGCCAGGCAGGTGCTTAAGCCACTGAGCCATCTCACCGGCCTGGGGTATAGCTTCTTAAAGTTAGCTATAACCTGCTGGTCCATAGGCTACAGTAGAGGAGTTGTATTATGTGGGAAGAACTTGACTGAAAGCCATGGGAACTCTTCAGCCAATTCTTCTTCTGAATCTCAAGAGTGAGCAGGTGCATTTTCCATGATGAGGAGAGGTAAACCTGTCCTCTAGGTAGTTCTTAAAGTAGTACAGGAAAGCCTCCCTCATCCACTCAAGAGAAAAAGTACTCTTGTTACCCAGATCTCCAGAAGACACCTAGCCTATTCTTCATGACTTTATATTTTCTGAATACCCTATGGGTCTCAGAGTGATAAACCAAGAGAGGCTTTATCTTGAGGTCACCACTCACATTGACACATAGCAATAAGGTTAAGCTAGCCTTCATAGGCTTGTGGCCTGGAAGATTCTTCTCTTCCTGGGTAATGTGTGTTCTCCTGGGCATTTTCTTCCTGGGCATTTTCTCCAGTTTCTTTCTGAAACTGAAAGGCCAGTTTCAACAGAGTTGAAAACTTGATGAGAGCAAAAGCATTTCTTTGTCATTGTTTCAAAGTGTGTATGTAATTTTCAGCAGCCCTTTCATCAGCACTGGCTGCTTCACCACACCTAGTTGTGCTATGGACCTCAGTTTTCACTTTAAAATTGTGAAACTACCCCTTACTGGCATGAAATGTTTCACCGTTATCACTTATTGATGGATTACCTTTATAGATCTGCATTTATAGCACTAGCTTTTTCACAATTTATAGAATCAGAAAGGATATAGCCTGCTGCTATCTGCCTTTCATATATCCACACTAACAATAGCCTTTTTACCTCATCTAACACTGTTGATTGTGACTTACTAATTTGTGTAACACCTTTAGCAACACTAGCTTCCTTATACAAATCTTTTCTCTGTAAGGTTGTGGAGATGGTGGATTTTGACATACTGTGCATATTAGCAAGATCAGTCACACAAATGCCACTCTCATATTTCTCCACAACTTCCTTCTTCTTGTCAATTGTGATGCTTTCTTTACCTTCCCTTCTTTTTTTAGTTTCTTTTCTAGTTTTGGGGGCCATTTTGATAGCAGTAATTGTAGCAATTATATAAAGCACTGACTGAAATCACATCCACGGACTCATGCATTCGGGCTCAGCCTGATGCTTACGTATGCTTACATATGTTTTTCTGGCATTGCAAGTCGAGTCGTTGTTTACAACCACACAAGCAGCTGGCATTCAGGTTCTAACTCAAAACTTTGGTCATAAGTTAAACCTAAAATTCTCTTTGTAACCCAAGTTGTTTGAATATGAGGCCGGTTGAAACTCAAAGGTCCACTGTATGCTTAATCATGTCAGACTCATGTTTTGGGGATAAGGGTCAGATACCTATACTTAGTCCTCATCATAAAAGAGTCATAATTTGTGATGTCTTCTGGGATGTAATAAATGTACATGCTGACTAGAGTTTTGACTTCTAATAAGAGGTTAAAGATGTTTCAGATGAGGATATTGCTTGTGTCTCTCAACCAAAATGGGTTTTCCTTTGATTCCTTTTCTATCTGTCTGTTGACCCATGAATCCTAATCAACCTCACCACTCTGTCATTGAGATGAAATCACACCCCTCTTGAAATAGGTCTCCCTACAAGCAAAACAGGCTGGTACTGGTGGCACTATTTTAAAACTCTGAGAAAGGATAGCCAGACACTCTCAAAAGGGCTGACAAAGGAACAGCTGTATAATTAAAGCAATGTTTTAGAATCTTTTGCACCACCTTAAAAGTCACTGACTGGCATACATGTCAAGGGTACACTGCTTCCTCATTAGAGAAGATAAGTAAATACGCTCTCATGTTACAGATGTGTGGCAAAGCTAGTTAGCAAGATTGTTTCAGCCACAATTCAAACAAATTCCTGAATTTGGGATGCTTCCACTAGTGAAACCAGTCATTTTAATAGAAGGAACTCACTGTACCGTGTTCCAGTGGAAAATGTTTACTTATGGAAATGAAGTTCTATTTAGCAGTGCTTATGATGCTTGATGAGGAAGTAAAAGAGCTATCAAATGAAAGCATAGTATTGATTTCTTTGTAAAATATTTTATGTGTTTTAAGTGTTCTGAAAATAGGTGCGGTGAAGTGTTTATTTTTGTCTGTTTTAAAGAAGAATTCTTTTTCATTTGTTGGGTTCATTAAATGGCTTTTAAGCATACTATTTCAAGCCCTTGATTAATCAGTTAATGTTACATTTATTTGTTCCTAAGATTGGATTCTGTGGTTATTTGAGATGAACTTAGAAATACCTAGTGGTTGTTTTTCTTTTTTCTTTTTTTTTTCTTTTTTCCTTAACAATGAACTTTAATCTCCAAGTTGGGAATCACATGTAGGAGTTTGTGATACCTATTTTGCTAACTCCATTATTTTGCAAAGAAACCCACTAAACTCACAAGTCTAATATTTTTATTAAGATATATATTAAGACATTTTGTAAAGTCTCTAGTGCAGATTAGAGATCTAAATGCAAGATTCCCTATTAGCATTGATATTAACATGAAGAATTACACATTGTTTTAACAAGGTGAAACTTCTGAGAAATTTGTGTGACTCTACAGAAGAAATACTTATAAAAACTACTTTTACCAGTTAATTGTGTTTATTTATTTGACCAGAATAGAAGAGTTATAATAAGGTTAAGTAAAGCTAACAAGAGTCTGTAGAAATAAAATTTTTTGAGGTAGAGTTACAATGAAAGACTTGAAATTAAAAGGAAAGAAGGATGATTTTCTATGCTGTTGACTCCTAGAAATTTTGTGTAAATGACTGAGGGACAATGAGACTAATAGCACGGGCAGAATTGCTTTAGCAAGGGAAGATGTGGAATTGGACCAGAATCAATAAAAATGTTGGGATTATGGAGTGCCGGTGAAGCTCCAGGATGATCTGGAAACTCTGGTGAAGGTTAAGGGAAGATGGCTAGAGAAAATTTGTTGAAGTTGAGGCTTCCTGGAGTTAAATAACTTGACTAGGATCACACACTTTATAAACAGCAGAAGTGACAGTGTCTTCCAAGTCTTACTGCCTAGAACAAATGATTATATGTAATCTCTATGAGCCTTAAACTCATCATCTTCAAGAGGGAACAAGAATAAGCTTATGCCTCCCCAAGAACTATTGTGAAGATTGAATGAGCGGCAATATGTAAAGTTCCTCACACACAGTTAGTCCCAGACACAAGTTTGCAGTTATTATCACTATCCAACCTTGCCTGTAGCCAGGCAATTTTAAGTTACAGGAAGAGGGTGATTTTTGTGTCCTACATTCTGAGGAATAAATTTAAATGAAGTGAACAAGATAAGTTGATTAGGACAGTGCTTGACATTTAGTAAATAATAATAGCGAGTTTGGAGGGAAGGATGTTTCTCTCTAATCCTACCTGGCCATTTTGCTTTGAGAACAATTTATGGGCCAAACTTTACATTTTTGGAAGGGTTACCATGTTGTAAATATGAGGAGTTACAGCTGGCAAGGTCACCATTTCTTTCAGCATCTTAGCGACAGGTACCATTGCTTCTTCCTCCCTATCATAGGTTGCCCTGGAGCAGATTGTGGGCCAATGGCCAACTGTCCATCTTTATCCAGGTGACTGACTGTGTAAAAAGACTGGCGTTTTTACCTGCTGTGCAGAAGTTCTGGAGCCATAAAAAAGGTGTGAGACACAGCCCTTTGAAATTCACTCTGATCCCTGTGACCCAGCAGTGCCTTTCCAAGAAGCCCTGCATGAGGACAGGTACTGAGTGTTTAGTAATTATCAATAATATGGGCTTTGTTTTTCATTTGTGTCTGTTGTGTCAGGGAATTCTACAGAGCACCAAGGGTGAAGTACCAAGGCTTAGTCCTTTTATCATTATAAAAGAAATAAAAGTATTAGGAAGCTATCCATTTTCTAAATGGAGAAATTAAATATAAAAATCACAATGAGCTAAGGCATAAAATATATATGCCAGTGAATCAAAGTGAGAAAATTATATTTAAATACAGAAGAGCAATACTGAGAAATGCTGGCCTCCAATCCCTTACATAAGACCATTGGTTTCATTCCAAGTTTTATTATCATCTGTTTACTTCTGAGTGCTCATCTCCGTCGTGTAAGACTTTCGTGTCCCATATATAGATTTTTGGAATCATCCCAGATGAGATCACAGCGAATGAGGATGAGATGCTGCACAGTGGTAAGGGCAGACTGGTCCAGTTAGAGTTCTGAACGTGAGGAATATGAAGGAGAGAGAGGTAGCCCAGCTCAGTGGAGGCAGCCAGGGATGATGTAGTCTTAGAGGGTGCCTATGTCATGAGTAGATTATAAAAAAGAAATTAAAAAAAAAACCAAAAGTACCTCCATTTTTTTTTCTTGAACATGGAAATCTCTTAATGTCTCTGAGACCATTGCGGATAAGAAGCAGACCTCAACAATTTTGACATTTAAACAAGCTTTGAACACTTCAAGACCATTCATTCATTCACTCTTTCACATATTATTATTTATTGTATTTCATAGACAAGAAAAAAATGAAGTATATATCTCAATTGTATCAAAGCCTTTAGTGAAAATTCTGAGGATAAAAATTTGGAGAAGATTCTAGCAATATGGAAATAGTACATTAAAAATAACAGTAGTAGTTATTACTACAAATAATGTGACAGACATTGGTATGTTTCTTCATTATTTTATTTTAATAAATATTAGAAAAAACTTGAAAATGTCTGCATAAGTTAACTGGTATCCTATACAGGCTTTATATCTTTAAAAATTATTCTTTTAAAAGCTGATAATATCTTTACAGAGCTGTACAGTTTAAATCTGTTTGTAATTGCTTTTTCTTATGACAGAATGATAAAAAACAAGTGTAAGACATTCTTTAAAGTAAATCATCTATCATCCACTTGTTATCCAGTGATAAATGATTCATTGTGGTTCATATTATTGATTGGCTCCTTATGATAATTGCTTTTTCATTGGTTTGTGCTAATTGTAATTTAAAATTCCAAGGTGCGATATATAACATGGGGAATTTTTTTTATTAAGATTTAAAAAATATGTTCATGAAGTGAATTTTAATTATGTTCCACTTTGGGGAATAAGTTCATATTTCACAATTAAGTAAAAAGCACTTAGGATTCATGATTAATCAATATATTAACTGTTCTGAGTCCCTTGGAAAAAGTAAGCTGTAACTTAATAAAGAATTGGGATTTCCGAAAGTGTTTTTTTGTTGTTGTTGTTGTTCTAGTATTGCTGAATCTAATAATCAAATTACATATAAGCTCCATAATAATAATAATAATAATAATAATAATAATTGATCTCCTAGGATAGGCCAATTTCTGTGCCATGAACTTGTCCACTGGTCATTGCTCACCACCCCCGTATGAGACAAGCATCCTCATTTTTCTTACTTTAGAGATGAGACACTGAGCCATGGAGATGTTGATTAATCTGTTCACATTCAAACAGTTGATAAAGAGAAATGTTGACTTCTCCAGGTGTGTCTGGTTCTTTAACCCACTGGAACAACAGTTCTGGATGTCATGGTAGAGAAATTACTTTCATTAACACTGTAAGCTGAAATTTGCATTAAAGAAAGAAAAATGTTCCTGTTGCAGTTCGTGTTTGAAATCAGAATACAAAGGAGAAAACATAGAGGAACTAAGGCCCTTCTGCAAAGAACATCATATTCCAAACACAGAGACCACTTGACAAATTTCTCTTGAGTGTGCATTATAAATCCCAACTGTTATCCAAAATGAAATTATATGGGAATAAAAAAAACAGTTCAGTTTTATCTCCCAAACGGACCAATGAACTTCTTCCTCCCAAAACCAGGTTTGGGATTCTTCTTCCGCTTTCATGTGCTTTGAGCCCAGATTTAACTTTTTTTTTTTTTTCTTTTTAGAAGACCATATTTGTGCTAGTCTGGAATATCTTTCATTTACATCCTTTGCTGACTTATGGAGGACATTTCTTCCTTCTCACACTCCTTCATTCCAAATTCACACTTGAGAGCAATCATCCTCCCAACTAAAATAAGGAACACTCAGGAATAGAAAGGCAGGGAAATTTCTACTTGGTTTCTTCCATCCCCAAGTGAAACTGTTTTTCTTTAAGGCCTCAGAGGAATCTCTAGGTAGTGTGACATTCTTCTTAAATCTTTGATTCTCATTCCTGAAGAATTCTGACAGAGGAAAACCAAGTAGTGCTATGCTGAGAACCTATTCTTCTTTCTGAAATCTCTTGAATGACAAACATCACAAAACATATGTTTTAGCCAGATACCCTGAATTAGACTGCTTTCCCTTTCTTATTATTCTTAAGCCAAGAATAAATGTCTACAGAATTCATTCATTTGTAGTGGCCAGACAAATGTCAGATCATTCAAATAAAGAAAACTAAAGAAAATATTTGGAAGACAGACTGGGAATAAAGGTGAATGATACAGAAATCTGTTTCAGGTACAACCATGAGAATAAATTTATGAATAATGTATTATTTGTATAATGATGGTATTTGGAACTACTTGGAATTCTTAATTTGATTTTTTGTGTCTTGTGATATTTTTTTCAATTTCAATTCCATTCCTTTCCCCTAATTGTTTAGCTGGACCAGCAATCATCTCTTCCTAAAGGTTATTTTTTCACAGTTCCCATCTAAGCTTCTTAGAAAGTCTTCCTCACCCCAGTACTAGTTTGAGTCCACTATCTCTTTGCAAATCCTTCCCTCCCATTCTGTATTTGTACACAGTTTCTGGTACTCTGCTAATGACAGGAAAATCTGCTTCCACTTTTATTGGGGAGAAGAAAAAGAGTGAATATGGCACCTTCTTGAGCTGGATCCTCTTGAGAATATACTTTCAAGTTATGACCTGCTGTGTTCTATAAGAGTGGCAACAAAAATGTAATTGTTCTCTCATGAAAATATGAAAAACAACTGGCATGAAATATTTGGTCCTCTTTGCCTATGAAGGGAAGCATTAAAAAGAATGTCCTAAGTATGCCATTTGTTTCTGGGATATTCAGAAATGTTAGCCACATTCCACAGTGCTTCTGCCCACAAGATGAAGAAAATTCCTATCAGTTTTGGAGATTTAGCTTAATTGTGGTTGTTCATTTGTTCTCGAGAGAGTTTTACCTTTGTTATATTTGAAAAATGAAACAAAAATGCTTTTGTGGATATGAACTCTTGAAAATAGGTAGTCACAGACATATGAGACGTTTTGAAGGATTCTAGAGATGGAGATTCTGATTCTTAGTTTCCCCCAAACTCCATATGTGTGTGCTGCGTTCATCCTCTACTTCCTCCGTGAGTTACGTTTTAATATTTTATAGCTTTAAGTACCATTGAAATGCAAGAAAACCTTTTTCTTTATTTGGAAGGAAGAAATACATTTCTTTTGCAGGAAAAGCACTATGGTGGCCACAGAGAGCAAACATGATCAGTCTCACCTCCGAGCCCTGGCTGGCACACATGCTTGCGCAGGATGCAGCCTCATTGCAGTGGAATCTCATCTGCGCTTTCTGAAGCAAGGATTTATCTACTTAAAGTGCCCCAGAAGAGGTAAAACAGAGAGTGCAGGACAAAAACCCTGAGTACAGACTTGCCTTGTTTTATAATTTTACTTAAAGCAGCTTTGGCAGAAGCTCTTGCTTATAGTCATCTAAATCGTTTATAGTTTTCATCCCCCATTTTAAACTCACCTTAACTTTTAAATCACAGCTAAGAGACATAATCATAAATAGGAACATCTATCATCCAATAATAAACTTCAGGTTCTGAGAATCCGGGGTGACAGATGGCAATCTCAGACAGATGCAAGAGTGAATTTCCTTATTTAAAACCTCATCTTTTGGTTAAACTCTGTTCATTCTGTCATTTGCAAGCAATGCTTTTCTACAGTAGAATCTGGACAGTTAGTACTTCTATTAAAACAAGGTTTTTTAGGTGAGTTCCAGTCTTTATTTATTCTTCACTCACACCAATAGCATATCAATAGCTTGGTATTTTAAGTATATGTAAATGAAATGTCTTTGTACACACTGAAAAATAAATCATATTATGTGTGAGTATAACGTACACACATACATATAAATATACACATATACCTATATGTAGTACACACAGATATACACAAAAAGGATTATGAAACAACATTGTTTTTCTTATTAGCTTTAATAACTGGTAACAGATAATCTTCTGGAATTAAAGATTATTAATATTGGATTTTTTGTTTGACAGAGCAGTTACCTTGGATAACCTGTTCCCACACAGAGTTTTATGGTCTGCTTTCCAAATTGTACAAATTACTCTGAAGTGAAAACCACAATGGATATGATCCAGAATCACATTCTTGGCTCTGCAACACAATGCCTTGGTTGTTTGCCAATTTTCTTTTCTTCGTCTTTCAGAGTAGCTTATAAAAATGTTTATGTATGGCAATATTGAGCACTAGCACTAATGTGTTCTTTAAATTTATTGTTGGCAGCTACCAAAATAATTTGGGAAGGGAAAGATCAGTGTTAATTGAATAGTACATCTCTATCCAAGAGATTTTTCATTGTCCTAAACACATGATTAATTTGTATCATGGAGGCTCCATCTGAAACGTGTGGTCAGAGAGTAAAGGAATGAAGCAAGACTTATGGAAACTTGCTGATAGAAAAAGATGCTACTGTCAATTTCTGGTCTTACTTGGGTAAATCTTTCAGTGCCTGAATGATTTCATTACAAGTGTCATTGAAAAATCATTTAGAATTGCATGCTACACCCTGCCCCTTTAAACACAAAGCTGTATAAAGGAAACAATACAAAGGACATACATTCTATAGTCAGAATTTGTACAAATTATAATATGGTGTTACATTAAAATAGTACATAATGTGATTAAGCAAAGTTCATTTGAGAATGCCAGCAAGTTATCATATTTGGAAATCTGATTGTCTACTTATATGACTCATCACAAATAGGTTAAAGGAGAAAAGCATGCTATTCTTTCAGTACATTTGATAAAATTTCATAACTACTCAGTTGAAACTTATTCACATGATCATATATATTTTAATAAAGCAGTAACACAGTCCAATTCAACCAATGTGTTCTATACATTAGAAATATTGTCATTAAAATAAAGAACAAGACAGGGATTCCATTGTAACTATTTAAAGTTATCTATTAAAAACTTACCAGTCAACTAAAAAAGAGAAAGGAGAAAAAGTTATTAGGATGGGAAAAAAGGAGGCAAAATTGTCAATGTATAATATTTTGATTATCTAAAGTCCCTAAGATAACCAGGAGGGTGAATTAAAGATGTTAGAAATACTTAGCATGAAAAACATTAAAAATTAATTTATAAAGCTTTTATTCCATTTTGATAGCACTAGGTTGCAAAAGGGTAAAATAAAAATATCTAAGAATCCCAAAAATACATGAGGCTTCCATGAATAAAACACAAAGGAATTCTTTGATGCACATAAAGTAAGACTTGAAGTGTGGATAATTGTTTTTCCAAAGGTGTCAACTTTTTGGTTTTAATGTATGTTAATTCGATCCTAATAAAAATCTGATAATGTGTCATTTTCTTTTTAGAACATGATCAAATTACTTTAAAGTTCATCTGCAAAGTAAATATTTGATTAGAGGCCAGGATCTGAAAGAACTGAAAATTGAGGAGAATTAAAAACGCATTGAAAAGACATGATGATCAGAAGAGTCTAGTACTAGAATAAATACAAGGAGTAGGAAAATCTGACCCTAAGTTTTGTACTAATACTCTTGTATACACACTAAGTAGAAGCTCATTTTCTGGCCAATATTTTTTAATTACTTCATTATCATTATTCTGTGGCTACAGAAGCAACCAATAATCATTGGAAAACTTACAGTTTTTGGTATTGTATTTGAAAACATGTTTTTCTTGATATGGATGAACAGGTTACGTGGTTGGAAACAATACAATTTTTTTTTTTGTGGGTACCGGGGGGTCGACCTCAGGACCTCGTGTGCCACCAGGAGCCCGTGCTGCTAAGCAATATCACCAGCCCTTTTTTCGTATGTCGATTCCGGAAGTCGAACTCAGGCAGTCGCGCTTGCCAGGCAGGCACTTATGCCGCTGAGCTATCTCACCGGCCCAACAATACAATTTTTAAATGTCAGTCACACTAATTCTTTAGTGTCATTTCCTCTAAAAATTTGTATCTTTCACTATTGATTGCATGTTTTATAATTTTCAAATATTTTTTTTGTGTGTGTGGGTACCAGGGGTCGAACTCAGGACCTCAAGTGCCAGCAGGCGCCAGTGCCACTGAGTGATATCACCTGCCCTTTTTTCGTATGTGGGTTCCGGGAGTCGAACTCGGGCCCTCGCGCTTGCCAGGCAGGCACTTATGCCGCTGAGCCATCTCACTGGCCCCTTCAAATATTTTTAAGGCAATATATACATGAAACATTTGTTTAGAAGCAAATTATATCTATATCTTCATTCACTCCAGATATTGTCCATTTTTTTATTAACATTAGTAATCTGATGGACTAAAATTAGGATTTTGTTCTTTAAATTTTATATTTAATTACTAGTGAATTCAAAATGTTGCTTTGTGTTTATGGACTACTTCAACTTTCCTTCATAGATTGTATCTTTATATTTTAGACCATTTTTCTTTCTTATGGGGCTTAATTTTACTTTTGCAAGTTCATTTCTAAAATTATATTTGCACACTATGGATATTATACCTTTATCTTCAAGGTATAATATTGCAACATTTTCCCATATGATCTCTTGACTTTACTTACAATGCATTTCATCATAGGGAATCTTAATTTTGATGATATCACACTTATCAATATTTCCCTAGTGCCTGTCATGCTTAGGGAAGCCTTCCAATTCTTATATTTACTTAAACATTTCTTTGTAACTTGTGGATTCATTCTCATATGTAAATCTTTAATCCATCTACATTTATCATGGGGTAAAATATAAAATGAATGTATAAGTTTATTAGTGTAATTTCCTTCTATTATAAAATATAATCATTTAATACTAATGTATTTAGAGATACATCATTAAATTTATACCATATTAATATATTTTATATTTAATATAGTTTTTATACTCATCAGTAATTATTTGATATATATTCATATACACTTACATTTTTCTCTGTGATATCTTCCTTCTTATTGATACAGCAGCACAAGGCTATTGATTATAGGGAATGAGAGAAAGCAGTTTTTAAGGGGACTCAGAAAACTCATGAGGACGTTGACCTCTTGCATGCAAAAACATGCAGCAAAGATGTCAAAAGACTGATCAGAGCAGAGGAAAGCCTTTGAAATGAATCAGTGGATGGAGCTGATTAGTACTATTTAGGGCGAACACAAAAACCAACTGTGATGTGCCTTTGGTGGGGCTTCTCTGATTTGTCACAACCTAGAAAGAACCATCGTGAGACACTTCAAAGGAGAACATCTAATGTAATGCCGGTCACGTAGCAAACTGCCATCAGCAGCAACATCTGACACCTACGATGACCAAACCATACTACACATTTCCTGAAGCCATTTCACATTACACTTGTAGGACCAAAGGAAGAAATACGGAAAGTAAAAAGACCCAGAGAGCTGGAGAATTTTTACTCCCAAGTCTACACCAATTTCCCTGCCTGCTGTGTCCCCAGCACCATGGTCATCACCGTAGCCACGAAGGTCTCTCTGTGGTCCCATGCAGAAATGTCAGGTATCAACGACATGTGGATATACAGCACACAATACTCTTCACTACTATGCCAATGTGTATAAAATATAGTATCACTGATACTGATTTTTAGCCACACAAATTAGTGTTTTATGGGACTATAAACATATTTGCTTTGCAAAACATGAGTCAGCAATAATATCTAAGTAGAATTTTGTGCACTTTTCCAAAAATTCTCAGACCAAAATATTTTCTGGGATATGACTTAGCAATTCAACATATAGAATTGGTTTGGATTCTTTTTCTTAAGAAATTTGGTAAGGAAAAAAAAGTAAATTCAGATTTGAAAAAACTGGCAGGTACCACCTTACTCCAGTGGTCAAGTGGAATATGATCAGTAATGGGGAAAATGTGTTTCTGGGATACAGTGGGAGAAACATAGCCTTATTTGTGTAATATTACTGAGAAGATAATATAAATGAATGAATTGTGAGGAAGCATCAGAGAAGCCTAAACTGAGGGACAGACAACAAAATAACTGGCCTATAACCTTCACAAATGTCAAAGTCATGCAAGTCAAGGAAAGACTGAAAAACTGTTCCAAATTGAAGGGAGATGTATGTCGACTAATTGCATTGTGTGATTCTGAACTAGATATTTTTTGATATAAAAGTCATTATTGGGCTACATAGAAAACCTGAACGGGAGTGTAAAATTTAGATGGTAATGATATATCTCTGCTGACTTTCTGATTGTTTTAGTGATGGTATTATATAGCTATGTAGAAAAATGTTCTTGTTTGGGAAAACAACAGTAAAAAATTAAGGAGTTATTATTGGACATCTCGGTATCAACTTATGTTACCATGGTTAAGCAACAAATGTTCTGGAAGTACTCACAAATTTTCTATAAGCTTAGGTTTGTTTGATTAGTTATAAAAAAGAAATTAATAAGCATGCTTGATAGACAAACTACTAAGATGTAGTTATTGATTTCCTAAAAGTTTGCCAACACTCTTCCATGACCTATCCAGGATGGGTGGTCAGTATTTAGGACATACTTGCTATACTTGTACAGTTTACAGTTCATTTGACTATATATATATTTGACTATAATATATACAAATATATATACTATATATTACATTATAGACTATAATATATACAGTTCATTTGACTATAATATATTTCATGTTCAACTCCTTCAAATCTTGTCTCTGATATAATGGGAGCCATGATTTTGGTAGTTTAGATTTATAGGGATTCTGAAATTTAGACAACATTTTTGCAAAAGGTGAAAGCCATTTCCAAACCCAATAAAAGGGCTCGTGAAAAAAGATGCTGCTGCTGTCTGGTGTGAGCATGTTGAGGTTAGGCCAGTGTACCCTCGTTCCTGGTGCACGCCCATTTGCACATGATGTTGAATGTTCTACCCAGGAGTATTCCCTCTAAAATGCATGGTTTGCACTCAACATGCCCTAAAGTTCTTGAATGCCTTTTATCAATATAAAATGTTTACCAGCACTTGCGGCATGTTGGAATTACCCAGGGAATATTTTTTAAGACTCACAGGTGAATTTTAACCTTTAAAATAAGTGATTTACTCATAATTAGTTAGACAGAATCCAGTTATATTTTTTAAATCTTCCATGAGTTTCTAGACTATAATCAGATCATTAGATGTACACCCTGACAAAGGCTTCCTAAAACTCAATTTGTTTTTCCATTTCATGGTAATGCCCAAACAACTGTTAATGTGTTAAAATTTAGTTGGATTTTATAGTATATGCAGATTGTGTGGAAATTCAGAAAGCTGCTTTCATGGCAAGGAAAGGAGCTTAATATTGAAGAAATGAAGTAAAAACGTAGAAGGCTTTCTGTTCCCTAGGTTAGCTTTAAACGATGAGACAAGATGTGAAGTTATTCAATGCGATAGCATAATATTCACTCTGAATGAACTTTATTAGTGTACCTCCCACAGTGTCTACCATGTGTCATTTCCTATACTACACATTTAGGATTGGAAACTGAACAAGGTTCAGTCTCTACCTCCAAGGAATGTGTAGCATACTGAGAGAGCTGCAAACACAGGATAAATACAATGAAATTGAAATATGGGTCAGAGGAGAATGCAGGGAGGAAATGAATACAGGGCATTTGGTGACAATTAGGGAAGAGCATTACTCTCCCTGAAGTAGCACATACTTCGAAGAGTGTTTCTCCATAATTAACTTCCTATATTTCTTCCATTTCCCATGGTATCCCTAGATTTTACTGTGTATTTTTCTTCCGGTTTGCTTAATTTTGCTTACTAGACAATGGAACATGATAATCTGGGTCCCTAACTTTATTTAAATGAAAACGTTTATTTATAAGAACTTAAAAACAAGCTAGTCAGCTTCAACTAATTCTGAAGATGCCTCAGCAATTGTCGATTATTTCCCTTCTCGAGTAATTATAGCCAGCATTTCCCCAAAACATGGAACTTTCCAGAGGTAGCTGGGAAGCCTAACCCTTACAAAGGGTTCCAGGGTCAAATCAATCTGGAAAATTCTGGATTAAACAAAATTAAGTATCTTTACTTCAGTATTACTTAGTCCAACTCTCCAAGTGGAAGGTATTTTATTCGGGTTTTTTCCAAAGTTAAGGCACCGTGGAACCCTGTTTTCCCCAGCACACAGTAACGCAGCCCTGTGACTCTGGCAGTTACATCCTAAGAATTCTCTGCTTCAGATGAGAAGCGCCTCCTTAATGTAACACCCACATAAAAGTTTTCCCTCTCTTCTCACTTTGTATCTCTTCAAAAAACTTATAAGAACTGCTGTTTCCCACTCCTTAGAGTTAAAGGTCTGTGGGAATAGAGCCCTATCCTCTGCTTAGTGCTTGTGTGTAGTAAACACTGAGTGTGTCCCTGCTTCACCGTCTTTAGTGTCTGGCTTTTGTCTCCAAGTCCACAAGATGGCTGCTTTAATTCCAGACATCAGAACTGTGTTCTAGACAGTAAAGGACAGAAGGCAAAAGACTCGTGCCTGCTGTGGCTGTCCTCTCTGCTTGGAAAACCAATTTTTCATGAGTAGTTCCAATTTGAAGTCTCCTACTTCTATCTCATTGGCCAGGGCACGTCACATGACCTCCACAAGTTGCAAGGGATGTCAGGGAGGTAAGTGTTTTAATTGGGCAAATTGCTCTTCTGAATGAAATAGGTTTCTGTTAATAAGAGAGAAAGAAATGCTGAGTATTGTGTATGCAACTAGCCACAAAAGGTTGTGATTGTCACACAGGCAACTTCACTCATGCTACTTATTTGGCTCCTGCGTGCATTTGAGTTTTCAACCATTAACTAGAAACTTCTTAAAATCATTGGTAGCCTTCAAAGTTTATAATTTTTATAGGCTCTATATCTCTAGCAAATATTTTTGATTTATCTGCATACACATTTTTATATATTGTATTAAAATTGTTGATTTAATGATTCAAGGGAGAAAGCTTTCCATTTTCCTTTTTCCCCATTAAAAATAAAAGTCAACACTTTCAAGTAGTGGTCTGGTCTGCTTTGAAATCATTCTGAGTCGTGTGTTCACTGAAGTAAAACAAATGCTCGGGAACAAGAGTCCCTCTCCCGGGGAAGGTTTGTCAAGCAGCCATCATGAGTCTTAATCACAGACTTGGGAGCAATGATGACGCTGTCAGTAGGAGGTCAGAGAAGTCTGTGAAGTCTCAGCCAGGGCAAGGCTGACAGAGGACACATGGAAAGAAATGAGACTCACAAAAGGAAATGAAGACACATGAAGAGAACACTTTGTGGAATGTGTTGAAAATTGGAACATTTGGTTCTACGGAATATCCTGTCACCTTCCAACAATTTTCCGTTTTGCTGTTTGATAAGTGACAAGTTTCACATTGCACAGGTGGCCAATTGCACTAAAAATAGTTGCTTGAGCCTTATCAGTATCATTTATCAGAGGCAGCAGGGACTGCTGCTCACATTAGAGGCACTTGTTCAAGCACTATCTCTGGTGCTGGCTGGCCAGCATACCTGGATGGGGCAAGTCGAGCAGCTGATACTCATTGAGTGCCTACTGAGTAGGGGGCATTAGTGTTAACATGTTCACATTCCTCCTATTATTTATTTCTTGCAATGAGCCCGCTAACATATTATACAGAAGAAAATGAAGCACAGGCTAGAAAACTGGCAAATGAGTTGAGCCTTTTTGTTTTCCATTTTCTCTAAGCTGATTGGGGTTGGATTGGGTGACCACTCTTTGATTCACTTAATGACTGTAATTTCAACAAATGTCTTCACTTCCTTAAAATATGGATTCCTCATTCATAACATGGAGATAATAGTATCTACTATACACCACTCACTAGGTTGGATAAAAGTCAAATAAAATAATCTGTGAAGTGCTTTTATTGCTCTCAGCTGTAAGCAAAGTTAAGTTAGTTTTAGGACTTTAAATTTATGCTATTATTACATTTTCACAAAAATCTCAAATTATATTATTATATATGGTATCAGACTATAAAATAAAGAATTTTTCTTCCCTAGCTTGAGATATCTAATTGACTCAACAGTATTTTTTAATTAATGTTAATCCTCTCCTCACTGTTCTACAGTGTCACCTTTGTAACAAGTCAGCTGACCTGTATCCACAAGACTAGGGATTTTGTTCTGATTTTTGTCTATTTTTGCATAGATGCCATATCCTCTTATTTACTATAGCTTTAAAGAAATCCCGATGCCTAGTGGTGTTAGTCTACCACATTTGTTCTCTGTATAGCTTTAGCTATATTTGGACATTTACAACATTGAGTTTTGTAACACAAGAACATGAGCTGTCACTCTGCTTATATAGGTCTCAATTTTTCACAATTGTCTTACAATTTCCAGTGAGAAGATCTTACATTACCTTTCCCTTAGATTTTATTCCCATGTGTGATTTTATAAAATTATGCTCATGTAAACATCAATTAGATTTTAAATTTCACTTTCTATATTTTACAACTGACAGAGAAAAATGTTGAGTTTTTAAATATGAATATTGTACTATGAGTCAGGGTACATTTATTTATTAATTCTAGCAGTTTTGCTGGAATTTTTTTTGTGTACATTCATGTCATGGATGAATAGTGATACTTTTATTTCTTCATTTTTAATCCATGTGACTTTGGATTTTAATTCTAGCCTTTTTGCACTCCCCAGAGCTTTCAGAAATTTTTAAATAGAAATAGTGACAATTAGTATCCTTTTTCATTCTCAGTATCAGGCAAAACATCTGCAATATTTTATTAATGAGTTTGATATTCTTTATTAAATTTAGAATGTTCTATTATGTTCCTAGTATGCTGAGATTTCAAAAAGGCATCTAATCTATTTTAAAAAAAATTTACCTCTCAAATAAGACTATATAGTCAAAATCCATCACAAATATAGGGAGAGTTTGTAGTATAAAAGATTCAAACAAGCAAAAAAAAATGAAAACATGCATTTTCAAAGTGAAAACACTCACTGATTTGCACACTGTGTTAAAAAAACCACTCCATTGTGAATGACTATGAAATTTCAGAATATCAGTTATAGATATCTTAAATAAATATTTACAAAGCAAAGAAAAAACAACCACACAAACAGGGGCACATATAAACTCAAACCAGACTGTCTTCAAATTTCTTAAGAGCCACACAAGAAATAAAAACAGAAAGTAATTAAGCAAATAAAACAATCACATCAAGATCTGGGAGGAAAATTATTTTTTTCTACAATTCTATACTTACACAAATATCAAGAAGATGTAAGGTGTAAGAGAAAGACATTTTCAGACAACCAAAATTTCAGTAAATTCACTCAACCCCATGAGACTTCACCTGCCATTTGTCCTCCCTCCCCACAAAGTTAGTATAGCAGTGTCTCAAACGCAACATTCCTTTGTGAAATACAATTAAAAATTAATTGCTAGAAAAGTTAAAGTATTTATAAAATGTAAGCCAGATAGTTATTAGATTTAATATACATTAAAGTGCATTTCAATAGGTATTCAAGCAAATCTAAGAAAAAAGAATTACAAAAATCTATTTTGGTCATTAAATGTGAGTACAAATGTTTGACAGGAGGAAGTTTTGCACGTAGGCATATACATGGAATGTAAACGCACTCCTGAACAGCCAGTGCTTCAAAGAAGTCAAAAGGGAATTCAGAGTTAACTGTGGGGCAAACACAGGTAATCCCAGCGCTCTGGAGTGCTGAGACAGGAGGGTCACAAGGCTTAGCACAGCCTTGACAATTTAGAGACTCAGCGAGACCTCGTCTAAAATATTTTTAAAAAGGGTTCGGGATATAGATCAGTGCCAAAGTCCTGGTTTCAATGTCTGGTACCAGAAAGAAAAAGGAAATTAAAAAAACATTTTTGATACAAATTAAAAAGGAAACACAACATACTAAATCTTATAGGATGCAGCAAAAACAGTTCTAAGAAAGTTTATAAGTATAAATGTCTACACGAGTACAAAAGAAAGATCTCAAATAAATAAGTTAAGTTTTCACTGCATGGAAGTAGAAAAAAGAACAAACAAAGCCCCAAATTAGCAGAAATCTTTCCTCTTGATAACTTTTGCATTTCAGAATACAAGGAAGGTGTAATTAGTTTTCATAATTCAGAATTAATAGAATAAGCTAAACTTTAATGTATTAGTGTTACAACTGATAGCTATACTTTATAGTAGTAACACATTTTGGATAAACGATAATGTGTTATTTACAGATATATCAATAGTCCATATAATCATTCATAGTTTATATGCTAGACCTCAAATGAAGTTATAATTTTTTGGTGGTACTGTGGATAAAAACTAAGGGGGCTCTAACACTAAGCTAAAGCCTCACCCCTTTTTATTTTTATTATTTTAAATTTTGAGACACAGTTCACTAATTTGCCCAGGCCAGGCTTGGACTTGTGATCCTCCTGCCTCAGCCTTCTGAGTATCTGGGACTATAGGCATTTTCCATCTCTTTGCACCTGGTCACATTTTTTTTTTTTTTTCTACAATGAAAAACCTTTCCTTACACCACCATCTGAGTCAAGTTTCACAAGTTGTAAATTACCACATTAGCAATCTATAATCATTTGTCACTTTGCAGCATAAAAAAATCTTTGGTAGCTTGATTTATTTTGATTTTGATTTTGCTATGTGACAGTTCCTAAATATGTTGGGCTATGATATATTTGGAAAGCAGTCCTTGATCTGACTTCTTTATTGTTTTTACCAAAAATTTAATTTTTAGTATATTCTTCTTTTGTAGGTAAATTTTCCTAATTGTTGGGGGCTTTGATACTTCATTAGTCTGTGCATACCTGCAAATAGCAGTGTGTTTTTAGCACTCTATCATTAGTTAATGCTTATAAAAAACAAGCTGAATGCTTATTATAAACACACTATCATGTGCTCTTTAGCCCTGATTTCTTTGGAATCTGTTTCTCCCTCATCATGTGGACAACTGTCACTGCTACCTTCAGAAATGTTGTGCCTGTCCTCTAAAAATCCACAAAAGTTTATTTCATCATCAGCATTTTAGAATTAAAAATAAATAAAATTCAACTTGTTTAAGTATTAAACAGTTCACTTATAAAAGGCTTATTGAAATGAAAAGGATTAGGAAGCAACAATTAAAAATACATACTCACTTTCCACCCCTGATTTTTGTATAATTTGGGATTACCATTGGCTAAGCTTAGACGCTCACAGAGTGTATCGCGGTCCTCCTGCATGGGTTTATGATGTACCTTATCATAGTTCAGTGACACCTGACCTGGTTTACAGCAGGATCGGCTATGTGCACCACGTGGCAATGCCAAATTAGCTTTTAAATATTTACTACCGATTTCAGATCTTGTGTTAGCATAGGAAAATATCAGTCTGTGGACCAGCAGGGAGTGTTTTGTAGACTCTACTGGTCCTGGCGTTGGAGTAGAGGATTAACTCCATCAAGACAGGGAAGCAGAGGAAGGAGGAGGAAAACCTAGACGTAAGGGGAACTGGGGGAAGCAACATTACAGGACATCATTTAAGGAGCAGGTGTAGAGGACAACTTCTAGATTGGACAAGGACAAAAGGCCAAAGGAAAAAGAATTAAATTGTTAGCATCCTGGATGTGCTTGGGCCATGTGACTAAGTGCATTCAAGGGTCTTTTCAATTCACTTGGAGAGTTTGGAAAGCAATAATGATAACGTCAAAAACTCAGGAAAGCAAACAAAAAAGATAGGATTATTAGCTACAGGGAAAACAGAATGAAATATGCTTAAAATGAGAATCACAAAAGCCCTGAGGATGTAGAAAAGGGCATTTGAAGTGTGGAGGATATAAGAATACACCTTGTTCTTCAATTCAAAGTCAATGGATGATACCTAAAAGTTGTTATCAAGATGTTAAAAGGAAAAGTATACTATTTAGGATCCTAGAGGTGGACAGCAGGATAAATTGCTTAAGAATCTGTCAGGAGTTCAGTCTAGACAATGGCATGCAGGACAATGAAGTGAGAGACTTCTAATTTCAGGAAAAGTTTCTTGACACAATTTTATTTGGAAACTCTGGACATGCCTAAGATAATTGAATAAAAAATGTTAGTCTAATTTAGTATTTTAAATTTTAACTTTATCAAAATTTTGATCCATTAAAATACATGGCTCACACAGGGCTATTGTGCTCGATATGTGTATATGTGAATCTATAATCTGTTTAAAATTAAATTTAGTTATTGTAACTATATTTAATATGTTACCAACACTTTGAGCCATTCTTAAAACTTTGACATTTTTATCTGGAGAAATAAAATTCTCATATAATTAATCTTTGTGTTTAAAGTGCAAAATTTTTAACATTCTGACAATGCAATAGGAGTGATTGCTTTTTGTGCTTATGGCTAAAATAAAATTTAAAAAGGCTGCAAAGATTTCAAGTTATCTTTTGAAACTGTCATCTCGCCTCTGAGCAGAGAAACCCCTGATCCTCACAGGGAAAGTATTTGCACAAATTTCACCAAGAAGAAATGAGGTTAGAGTGAAAAGTATTTGGCAATGATAAATTCTAGCCCTTGCCAAAATACAGTTATCATGCTTTGAGTTTATAAAACTTCATATTGTCTTGCTTAGTATAAACATGATTCTGTTTTTTTCGATATATAAGTTAAGTTTTTTAAAAAGGTAAAAGTGTGGTTGTGATTGGTTTCATCAACTTGCTAACCTATTCTGACAATATCTTTGCTAAAATTTGTCTCCCATTTTTATTTTAATTTTAAAGGTGCATGAGGTAAACAACTTATACCTTGAACAAATCTTACTCTGTTCAGTGATCTGAAACATCTCCCTGGAAAAAAAAATCTTACTTTGGTCACATAATCTGTGTTCGTCATTAGTTCTTGATGACCCAAGACCTTTCAGCAATTCTCGTATCTCTGAATGAAAAATTACTCTCTGCAACTGAGAGCCTCTGGAATTCCCACTGGAAATGCCACCCGGAGGGTGTAGATGGAAGGGTGCCTGGAAAAAAAAATGCGAAACTGTCTTGAACTATGCTGAGGCAAAGTGACACTAGTGTTTAAAATGGAGAAAAGATTACTTTCATGCTCAATACTCATGCTTCTAGTAAATTACACCTTCTCTCTGAAGATCACTGTAAGATTCACTTTGACCCGGAAGCCATGCAGTCTACAGGTATCAAGAACAAGGGGAAAGGGAAATGGCATAAAAGCCAATTCATGACATGAGTCATCCATTCCCCAAATGAGTGTACAGTTGAGATCCGGTTAATATGCACATCAAGGTCACAAAATAACACAAAGAGAGTGTGGGCAAATGCAACGCAGAATGATGTGTTTACCCTTGGTCACGGAACTTGTGATTTAGTGTTCTGTTGCTTTGGCAACCTATTTTGATTATACCAACATGTTCTCTACTGGTTTTCTCCAAAGGTTCACTTTACTTCTCTGTTTCTATGGAACTCACAAAGGCTCTGGGTTCAGGTCTACAATCCAGTCTCAAGACCCTTTTTCTAAGTAGCTGTAAGCAATATATGAAGACAGATTTTAAAGATTGATCAAGTTCTACTTGAAAGCCTCTGAATTATTCCAACCCATAGTTGATCTCATTCCATCCTACTTCTCACTGGAGGCTCAGTTGCCAGAGCCCACAAAGAGGGAAAATTTGAACTAACTGAAAATGTGTTCAGGGTAGGAAAGCACCGCTGTAATTCTTAAGTGAGAATCTCCTCAAAGCAGTGCCTTTTCTCCCAGACCCTCTGTGACTCTTGGTTCTTTTTGATGTCAGGGTCTGCCTTCCCATGACTGACACAATAGATAAAGCACTTCTAGGAACTTGCCTGGATTTTTCCACTGGGACCTTAAAACTCAAGTGCAAGATATTTTAAATTTAAATCATGATTTATCACCCTCTAAAACCAGTCTCTCTATATGTTCATGATGTCCCCTCCCCCAATCAACTAATCCTGAAATACTGATCTTTTCCTTGATTCCCACTTCTTTTTGGTAATTCTTAGTCCATCCCATTTGTGGACTAATCTCCCTCCTCTACTACTATAAAATCTGCTCTCCTGCTCTGCTCAGCCTGCCTCTATCCTTGTCTCACTTCTCATTCTGCAGGTAGAAATCACATACAGATTGATTAAAGATCCTTAATAAAATCTTTTACTTAGCAAAGCACGCACATTTTCCCACTATGCCTCCTGTCTCCGTCCCATGTTATGTCTCTATGCTATCCTATATTTTTATTCACATTAATGCTTGACAATGCTGACCTTGTGTTTTCTCAGCCAAAGGGCTGTTTACTGCCCCTGTGCTTCACATACGTTTCTCCCTTGTGAGGCCTCCTTCCCAGTAAAGCTCTCAGATACCTAATCATGACTCAAAGGCTTCTTAGGATTCACCTTCTCGTGGATCTGTCCCACACACAAGGCACTCCTCACGGCAGTCTAATCCTATTGTTGCACTGTGTCATTTCCCTCCGTTTTGTTTATTTCTCAGCCCATTCTATCTTTGTTTGCAATTTACTGTTTTTCTGAAATCATTCTTACTGAAACCCAAAATGATCTCCAATTTGCCAAATCCAATGGACTTTTCTGGGAACTCAGCTCACTGGTACAACTGGAGCATTTAGTAATGTGGATTAGGACTTAATCTTGAAGATCTCTCCAGACCACTGAGTTGTTGGACCCTCACAGTCTCCTGATTCAGCTCCATTTCCTTCACCAACCTTCTGTCTAATTTCTTTCAGTCTACTTGCCTGGTTTTTTTATATTTCTAGGGTTACATCCTTAGCATACCAACTTACATTTCTGGTCTTACTCACTTTATAAATCTTAGATTCCTATACCCAGCAGGTCAATAAATGTCTCCAACAAAAACCCTCTAATCCAATATGCTTGAAACTAAACTCACTCCTCTATTCCTTGTAACATCTTAGACCAAATTCTGTCCAATTATTCAAAATAGAAACTTGAGATTTACCTTGACTCCTCAGTTTTCCAAGATCCCTAAACAATCACAAATTGTAGATTTTTCCCCCTAAATATTTCTTTGTATTATTGGGCTCTTTCTATCCTGTAATGTGTCTTTCTCACGTACTATGAGAACTTGTATTTAGATATATTCTCCTTCTGGACCTGTTCAATCCCTCTTATTTATAGCTGCTAGAGTGATCCATTGCCAGGATATAAATAATTTCTTAGGCTAAATTGCCTCTTCAACAATTTCCATTTACCTAAGAGACTGAAGTCTATATTTCCTAACAGGCCCATTATAATTTGATCATCATCAAATTATAATTTTTACATCATCATCTTTACATCGTCATCTTTTACAGGTCTATTATAATTTTTCATCTTCATCTTTCATCATCATCTACTTTATACTGAACCAGCATCCATGCTGAGCCACTTATAATTATTACATGTAATGTGAAGTTCCTTGTGTCTATGTTTTGAGAGCTACTAACACTGTTATGGCAGAATCAGCCTTACCAGTGAAGGGAAACACGAACAACACTCGGAGAAGTGGAAGGAACCAAACTTTATTAGCCGGCTAACCCAGAAGAATTATATGTTCCAAATTCTGGGTCCCAAATAGGGGGGTTGGAGAGGTTTTATACTCCAGTTTAAATTGGGTTGGGCTGCGTCGGGGTCGAGCAAAGCGGAATTTTATGGAAGCTGAAGTTCATAGGTGTTACATCTTGAGGTTAGGGGTGTTACAGAGACAGAAGTTAATTGGGACATTTTGTGGTTACAAGACAGGCACAGAACATTGCCTGCTGGGAAGGGTTGTGGGGCCTTGCACCTCAAGACAGGACGTGGAGGTTGGTTAAAAAAAAAGCAGGGGTCAGGGGCTTAAGGTTCTGACTTTCCCTATTAATACCTCTTCCTGGCATGTTCCATTGTAGTATGTGTAAATTTTCTACTTATCCTTAAAACCTCAGGAAGGTTTTTATGCCTCCAACTTGGACCTTCACTCTTTTAGGGTATACCTACAGATTTAATTATTTTACTTTCTTCCTTGCTTCATGTGTTTTTATCCATAAAAGACCCATTTCTTCTATCATCTTCTAGGTCTGTGTCTTCTCTGCTCCTCTAAAATCTGGCTTCCAAATTATCCCTTGTTTTTATGCATCAATATGATCTCCAGATCCACTGGATATCTCCCTGTAGCTTCCAAATGTACTTTTCTTTTTCAGTAGTTTTAAAAGTCTTTCCCTTGACCATACTTGTATCATCTCTTCCCTTTTATCAACTGTATTGCAGGAGCAGGCTTCAGTGACTTGTTCAATTCTCTCATCTTCTGTTTATTCCTCAACCCGTTACAATGTCATTTCAAATGACAGCCTATAATTGAAATTGCAGTCTCAAAGTTACCAATTATCTGCCAGCTTTAAAGTCAAAGATTGTACTTACGTCCTTTTCCTATAGGACCTCTCCAAAGCAACCGAGATGAATGCATGCATTTCTTCTCTGAAATTCTCCTTAATATGGTTAAACCATGTTGTATCACTTTACTTTTCATCCTGTATCTACTATCAGTCTTTCTCCTGCCTTTTCACTTATCCCTCTTCTTTTTGCCCCATATAAGGATAACCCCTAGGAACAGACCTTCTCCTTTCCTCTTTGTTTTTGTGCACTGCAGTTTCAACTGTAACTAGAGATAAAATCCCAATGCATTTTTTTTCAAACCTCCTCATCTTTTCTTTTCTGTCTCCCAAATCTCTATTTCTAATGACTTTGGTGTGTCCTTCAAATTAAAACATATAAAAAGGTCTGAAACATTACTCTCTTTCCTCTTTTGATTGCTGTTCTTTTCCAGTGTCCCCCATATCAGTAACGTTTCAAATTTGAACTGCTGCCTTCCACATCCAGGTGGTGTCAGCTCTTTCCACACTACTCCTCCCTCCTCCTTTTCATCACTGCAGCCATCACACCAGTCCTCAACCTCTCTCTTAAGATTTTTTTAATAGATGCAGCATTGATGTCTCTCCTTTTTCTTTTACTCTGTTCATATCATTTTTCAGCTAACAAATCTGCTTCGTTTTTGGAGTACTGATGAAATAAGGTTAAAATATAACTTTAAAAAATTACCTTAGTTCACAACTTAGCATTTGTCAATTGGATCAGTCTCTTTTGACAGCTTCATTTCCCCTTTCATACCTTGAAATTGTTAGAATACTAGGTATTCTAGAACTTGACTGACACATTTCCATGTTATTTATCTGTTTAGAAATAGCAATTAGGTGGCTTAGCATGGTGGTACACTCTGGGAGGATGAGACAGGAGGATTACATGTTCTACTCCAGCTTGGGTAACTTAGTAACTTAATGAGACTTTGTCTCAAAATTAAAAATAAAAGAGCTGTGGATGTAGCTCAGTGTGAAGACTTGCACACACATGAGCACATGTGTGCATACATGCACACACACACACATACAAATTAGATATTTGCTATCTGCCAGATTCTATGTTACATACCCAAGATACAAAGGTGAATAAGACAACAACTTCTCCTAATATGTATAGAGATCACCGTTCCAGTGCAGCAAAAGGAAAAAAAATTAATTACATGTTACCTGCTAAAAGATGTATAGCATTCTAAAATGTGTATAAAATAAGTCACCTTCCCTCATGCTCCTGATGGTGTTGGTGTTGGTACGTGGGCAGGAAGACTGGCTACAGAAGACACTCTATAAATTGAACCAATTAAAGAAGAGGAAGATGTGTGAATAGGGTGATTCCAAGCAAAAGAAAATGACCACACATGGTATAAAAGTTAAAGATATTCATTATAGTGATTGCCCAAAGAATAAATGGCAGAGGGCCAACTGTGGTGGAACTGGGTGGGTAGGAGAATACCAGATAATGAGGGCATTTGTAAATCTACACAAGTATACTTTATATGATAAGTAATTTCAAGTCTACTTTAAATAGAGTGTGAGATCATTCTTTGTTCTATGTCAACTTGACTGGTGTAAGAACCACCTAGTCGATCAGTGAATTCTGCTGTCCGTAGATGATTGATACAGAGGCCAGCAAGCTGAGGGCAGAAGATCCAAATAGGATGCGGGTGGCACCAACCAATAGGCTTGTAGCTTCCACAGGACAAAAAGGGAAAGGATAAAGCATTTCTCTTTTCTTCAGAGGAGCTCTGGTCCTTGTCATTGCGTTGGTAGTTGGTCTCCACTTCTTTCAGTCTTCCTATGCAGACTTCGGCTTTCTGGCAGAGACTTGCAGTGACTCTGCACTGAGCCTCCAGGCCTTAGACCTTCCAGTGCTATGGTACCCTCCGCTCTCCAGCTTGCAGGTGGCCATTCTGGATTCCTCCATCTCTGGTCCTGCAGAGAGTCACTGGGACGCTTTCAATCCTGATCCTGTGAGCCAAAATGAGGAATCCCTTATATAATCATAGACATAGTTTACATCGAATCTGTTCATCTAGGAAACTCTTAACTAGTACAGGGTGTGACAGAATCATGTTTGTATTGGGAAGCATTATTCTGGCTGTCGTGAGATGGCTAAAATATAAAGTCAGGACTACAGGAAGTGGAAGTGATTAAGAGCCAGTGAAGAAATTCTTGAGAGCAGCTGCATTGGTCTTACTGGATTCTTTGTTACAGGGACAGAGAAAGGTGTACTGATTTAGAAAATGGTCAAGAGGAATTAAAGTCAGGACTGTATTATTTATTTATTGCTGATTACACATTCAGTAGTGATGGCCCATGGGCAAGGAATATATAAGGCTGTAGGTTTAGAACGCTCAAGACTGGAGATACAGGTCTGAGATTCACTGGCGTATAGGTCTAGCTAAAGGTATGGAAGTAGATGAGAATGCTTAGGGCTTTGGAACCAAGGCAAATCCTTCAGAAATGCCAACATTTTATAGATAGGAAGAAGAAGAGGATTGAGTGGTCCCAGGAAAGTCACAGAAGCTGCTTTAATAAAAAGAAATCTGGAATGTTAAGTGTGTCAATGGCAAAAATAAGTGCTACATTTTTAAAATCTGTATTTGGTGTCATGGATACCATGGGTAAATTTGGTGAGAGGACTGTGAGTGAAGGTTGAGATGAAAGTAACATTGCTTTCTTTGTTCACCTGCCACTAGTTCCACCTCTGGGTGGCCAGTGAGACAGCAGCCCCCACCTTGTTGCTAGTGCTGGTGGTACAGAGACTAAGTTGAAATCCTACTGAACTGTCAAGAAATGGGTCAAATGTTACTTCCTCCTAAACACATCCTGGCTTCACCTGAACATTATTGCTTTTTCTTTGGTGTTCTCAGAGCATTTTGTATATAAATTCAAAAATTGTTTAAAACATTCTGTGTCATAGTAGAGTTATGCATGTAGCTCTGTCTTCCCCTTTTGAGCTCAAGGGACTGTCTTATTTATCCTTGTATCCCACACATCATCTAGTGAGTTGAGGTATTTAATCCCTGTTCATGGAATTGAACTGAAATGTTTATATGCCATGGTTTGTCTGTTCACAATAAATTATTTTGAAAGTTCGCACTTGGTTTTTCCAAGAGTCAGACATATATTTTCATAGAGAGAAATGAACTATGAAAGATTTGAAGTCAATTTTCCTCTTTTTTCATTCTCTGGACTGTTGCCTTTAACTGTCATTCAGGAATAGCTCTGAAATTAGAATGCTATTGTCCTTTCTCTGAGAAACACTTAGCTAATACTTTCTTACATATGAAGAAGAGAGTTAGACTTGACAAATAATATTTTGTCACTGTAGTCTGACTATAAATTGAGTTTGCTTTAAATAGGCAGTTTGTACCATATGACAAATAAGCAACTAGCTGTTAAAGGTGGTAGACTAATTTATAATCTTTACCTTATAGAACATATTGAAAATTACTGAGTCACAAAATTGTGCTCTTAAAAAAAGCCATTCTAAACTTGTCAGTAAATGAGGCTTATGTTTCCTGCCAATTTTTTGCTTTTAAAAATATAATTGTATTTATATGGTGTCAGACTGAAAAGACTTATGGTTGGCCCTTTAAAAAGATTTTTGCCAATGTAATGGCGTGGCGATGTGGTTTCTCTGTGGTAGAACATTTCAGAAAAGTATCAGTTTTCAAGTCTCACATGCATTCTCAAATCCATGACTAAAAGAAAAATCTGACTATTTACTAGAAATTTGTGACTTCACTGTGTACCCTTACAGAAGCAATGTATTTCTGAATTTTTTCTCACTCTATCAAAATATTAGAATCTACATGAGAAAATGGATACTTGGCAGAAGACTTGATGAAAATAAGTAATACTGGGAAGGGCTAAGAATTTGTAAAATGTGTCCCTGTTTCAATTGTTATTTAACTCCATCCCTCTTTCCAGCAGAAAAAGTATATAGCAAACGACATGATATAAATTGAATGCACACTCATAATCACCAAAGTTAGGAAGATTTATATGCGTGTGTTTTCCAAATCAGTGAAAATGCCCAAGCAGATCCATATCACATTCTGTAGAATCAATGCTGATATAGTTAGTGGTTTGTTGTTTGTAATAAAGCAAAGTTTGTTTGTAGTGTAGGTAGATTCCAATTAGTTCTTATGGTGATGGGGGTAGAATATATTCACACATAAAAAGAAGTCATGAATTAAATCTGAGTTGAGAGGGAGAGAGAGAGAGGATTAAAATGGTTTAAATTTTCCCAAATGTTACTCAGGGGAGAGAGTGTCATTGGAAAATAAATAGTATCATAACTACAATTATGTGTTTTCATGAGTAGATTCCCTGTTATTAATGTCTTGAGAAAAATATTCAGACAAAATTTAATGAATTGTAATAATTTTTTCAAGATAACAGTGAAATTTCGTGTATATCTGTTTATAACAGAAAATGGCAACAGATATCTTGGCAGTTTTAAAATAATTCATTGTGTTTTCCATGAACAAATGATTTTCCCCCAGTGTCCAAATTCACTGCCAAAATGTTTGGGACTGGACACCTGGGGCATTTGCTTCCTCCTTGGGTGCAGGCCTCCTTCTCATTTCACATACTGTTGACCCAAAAAATTCCATCTGTGATAGTCAGAACCCACATCCGGCCAAAGTCAAAGAGAAGTCTTGGCACTGGTTACCACGGCTTCACTTCCTGCTTCATTGACCCCACTCTGCCGTGGCCTCTAAACCTGAATGAGGCATTCCTGACCTCCTGTACCACCCTTCACCACACCCCAGATTGATTTCAGTCAGTTAGGGCTCACTGTATATTTCATTTTACTGGTAACTTCCCAACATTGTTGCATTTTGTCCATGTTCTGATTGGGACATAAGTGCCTTTGTCTCTTGTTACATGATTTCCAGGTTCTGTGTACAAGAGAGAGTACACTCTCTTCTTGGCCTGCGGATATTATGTGCTTTAATCATGCAAGCCTATCTTTACTTCAAGCCACACTGTGGACATTTAGGGCTCTGTGACTTGTAACCCCCAAGAGTGATTTTTCTCCTCTAACTTTTAGCTTTTCTATACTTCATGTATCTTCAGATAACTTTGGTAGCTCCTCTGTGGTCTGCATATTGCATGAAGATCTGAAGCTTAATTGAGAGAACCTTCTGAGCTTTTCTTGGAAAGAACCTCCTCTTCCATATTATCTGTCCCCATTATTCAAACTTAGGTGTGCTTTGTGGGGTAAACCAACCACTAGATCCAACGTGGACCTAATTACAGGCTTTTGTCTCCTGTTTTTTAAAAATATGTGCACACAGTTTTTATGGGCTTCACCTCTATTACTATTGGGCACAGGATTCTGCTGAAGCCACAGATATTTTGCAAGTCAGCGAGGACTTCTCCAGAACTGGGTTGGCGTTACATGGGTAACTTTGCTCTAAATTCCTCCTTTAATGGAAAAAAACATGGATGGAAGGCCGAGGGGCATAAATCTTGCAAGTTTCTTTTCCATGAGCAGCCAGAATCAGTCCTAAATGAAGACACTGCACGCTGCTGGTGGTTGCACTCTCTGTGTTCGATTTCAACAAGCAATCGCTGGCCAGAGAAGCATTAGAAGGTAAAAGGGGATTAACCAGTTGTTAGTCCAGTTGTGACTTTGGTTTGGGGTTCATGTCTTCAAACGGCCAAGTTTTGTGTTGTTTTGTGATTTAGTGCTTTTGTCCTGACAGAACTTTTCATTTTGTACCTTTCACCATTGTTTTTGGCCACAGACCAAGCCTCACATCTTCTGGTCACGGAATTCCTTTCTGCAGACTCCAATGTAGGCTAAGGCCCCTGGGTAACTTGAGACGCCTCAGTTCCCCAGCAGACAGCACATTAAAGCAAGCTCTGTCGGCCAGCTGCAGGGACAGGTGTTACTCTCCTTTACTTTACACCTGCCCCCATTTATTTGTCCTAAGAATTCCTTTCACAGAGTTGCTCACAAATGCTGAAGGAATTGGGTAGGTTTTGTAAGTGGTAGCGTCTGAGATTAAAATGCTTCACCTGCTTAGTAGTTGAGCTTTACAAATAATAATTCCAGATGTCAGGCACTTACGTTCTTACTGTTGTTTTGTTTGCTCCTTATTAATGAGCAAGAAGATGAATGCTATAGCTCACACATCTACCACACAGTGCGTTTCCTTACTCAGGTTCCGTCTCTGTTCTTTGGAGAAAGGTGAGCCCTGCTGCTTTTTGAGAAACGGGAGAAGTAAAATAAACACTATAATAATTGATCTTTTTTCATCCACTGAAAACCTGAACTGGCTAAGGCCTATCAAATTTAATATTGGTAGGACTAATCCAGATCAATTTTTATAGCTCTATTATATAGATAAAAAAGAATCAAATATCATAGTATTTACCACAGACTCTACTATTGTTACAAATATGTCTTTGGCGGCTCTAAAGATTTTAATTCCAGAATGAGCTTACAGATTTGGAGAGTTTGGATATGACCTGTCTGGTAAAAATCACTATGATCTAGTATTATCTTATCTGACATGGCACTTCCAATTCCAAGTTGCAAGAGTGTTTCTCTTCCTGACCTGAAATTTGACAATAAAAATCTCTCTTTGAATTCCCTCAGCAGCTTTTCACAAGCTATATAGGTTCAACACACTGGACCACTTACCTATGGGTGGGTCACTGTGTTTTTCTATCTTTGGACCCTCTCCCATCATTCCACCTCCAAGCATGGCCTTTCAAATGCTTGCTCAGACAGGAGTCTCCTTTTCTGTGACATCTGCTGAAAAGCCTTTGCTGAAAGGCCTTTGTAGTTTTTTATGTTAAAATCCATTATTCTGTAAACTCCCAGACGACATGAAAAATGTCTTCCACCCCATCTTTGCACTGCCATACCAGCAGTAAATATTTATTAAGTAAATGACAATATAATTCTGCAGCTCTGGAGACTAACTTTTGCATTTATTTCACAGAGTCACAAGTGTAAAGGGCTAATTTCACTGCTTTATACTAATGCCTCTCTTGTAGGACAGTTGACTGGCAGGATTTGGGATGAGTAAGAATTTTTTCAAAATTAGACTAAATATTTTTAAACAAAATTTATTTCATAAATCACGAGAATAATATATTACATTATTTGATTTAGATAATGTATAAATAAATACTACACATTCAATGAAACTGAGATTAACAGCATGACTATAAGTTAATATTCTTTTGTGATGTTAAGATGCTTAGATGCTTAGATGGGGCACAGGCCAAATGGGAAAGAATAGGCTGCTCCTGTCTTCCAGAATTCTTGGAAGCTGGTTCTTAAGGAAAATGGCTCATTCGTCATTTAAATGCCCTGAGGCTGTCAGTAAGCATGGGCTCTCCATCCCTTCCTCCACAGGAGGAAATCAGATGAGTCCAGGTGGCAATAGACTTCATAAGTGACCTTCTACCATATTGTCACTCATTGTCCTTTGAAGATAGCTGGGTCATGTCTAGGTTTGCAAACACCACGTTGCCACACTACGTCCTGCATCTCAGCCACAAGCATCAGGACACGTGCTCCAAGCATTCCTCATTCTTCTAGGCCTTGGTCCCTCACTGATGCTGCTTCCCAATGCCTTCCACCTCCTTCCTTCATCAAGTTCATTTTTATGTATCTGGTAGCCCTAAAATCAAGCATCTTCTCTTTTGAGAAAACTTCCCAGGCTTTCCTAAGCAGGGTTGGATGCTTCTTTCTTAATCTCTTTTCTGCACCTCATTCTCTCAAGCATCTCAACATCTTTACTTTGATCTTTGGCTGCTTTGAGGCATTTGTTTTATGTGTGGGTGATGAGCTCCTTGGGGGTGAGGAGTGCATCTTATTTATCTTTTCAAATCTAGAACTTTCTTCACACCCCTCTCTCTCAACCTTTCTCCCCAGCTTCTGCCTGCTGGAGTCCCAGAAGCACAGTATGTGCTCAGCTAATGTTGGTTCAACTGATGAGTGAAGACATCCACGTTTATAACTGGTCTTGAAAGCTTTGGGAGGATGAGGGAAGTCTCTAAACCCTATGAAGGGGGCAGTGAAGGCTCTGAACTTCGGTTACTTCATTTTCTGGGACTTTACCTTTCACTTATCTTCATCTTCTCCATCTATTTATTCCAACTCTGTTTAGGAGAGGAACATGATAAATGAGGCAATGTGGGGGATTCCTCATTTGGCATCCACCTCACCCCTGCTACCAGCAACTGGTAATCATGGGCTATTTCATCCGGTGTTTCATATTTACAAGTAAAAGGAGATCTATCTTTGCTTCCAACTGAAATTAGACTTCATATACTGGTACCCTGCTAGAAGTATATAGATCACAGTGTTTTTCCTCCTGTGTGGGATGTAATGAGTGTGACCTTGGTCTGCTTATGTTGTGTTTCATTCTTTCCCCCTTCTTCCTGTGCTTACCTTACAGAGTTTCAAGCAAGGTAAAGTTCTGAAAATCCTCAAAAATCACCATATAAGGGAGACACTTCTAAATCCCTGTTTTATGAGGAAGAAACAGAGACTCAAAGAGGTTAAGTAACTTACGCACAGGATACACAGCTGTAAAGAGGCAAAGCTGGAATTGGCGTCCTATGGATCGAAGTCCAGAGTAGGTGTTCTTAACCGCCATGATTAACTGCTTCTTGTTCAGAAGTTGATTCTAAATTTATGAGAGCAACGTTTTTGTAGGGAAGAGAACTGGGTAGGAGATCCTTGGAACTGCTCCATAGAAGGATAAAGAGAAGAGCAAAATAATAACATCACGTATAGCTGCAGACCCTGCTAAACATTTTGATACTCACATAAATTGTGCCTCAGATGAAATAACTGAATATTTCCTGAAGTAAGTAACCAACTCAGTAACTTGGCAGAATTATGAGTCCACTTAAACTCATGCAGAGGGTCATGGCAAACAGCCTAAATGCCCCAGAATTTTGAGTCCAGATGCTCTTACATAGTGAAACTATTTTTTTTCATGCTTGGAAAAAAATTAAAAGTTTAAAGCTACCTACAAGTTGTATCTTTTGCACAGAAGGCATGGGTCACAAAGATAAACGCCAGCTGTCAGAGAAGCTGCAAATCATCTGAGATGAAAGCGATGTTCTTTTATGGGATCTGAGAAGAAAAACTTTCAGAGTGAAGTCCAGTAATCCCTCGTTTCTGATTCCATGTCTACGGAGATGCTCAAATTCAAGTGCAGCCCTTGGTAATATACTGATTGCCAAAAGGTAGCTCTGTCTCATGGGGCATCTGGAAGGAGATCCAGAAGAAATTTTCATTCAAGTTGAATGGCAAACAGGAAAGGGCATATGCTGTGAGGCTCGGAAGCCTGGCAAAGACAGATGGACTCTGCGTGTGAAATGAGTGTCTTTCCCACAGCTGCTGTACTATGAGAGGCCTGCAGGTTAATACCTCAGTACCTGTTCTAGGATATAGTTATAAATTCCTGAAGTACAGTGCCCACATGGAAACCCTAATACCCCAAATAATATTTTTATATCTATTTTTTCTACCTACCTATCTAATTGTTTTCTAATAGAATTTTGTATGTATTATTTGAAATAATCACTGCTGGTTTTCTTTTTAAATTTAGACATTTCTTTAGACAATCAAGTATTAACTCATACGGAAAATATTATAGCTTGCCTTGGAGTATGCCTGCCCAAATTCATAGTGTGAAAGGCATATATCTCTGATACAAATCCTTAAAATTAATCTTATTTTGCAAGATTGCGTGATAATATAGTGCAATTAAATATGGTACACTCAATACATAGCCTAATTTTTCATAGCTACAGTACATACAAAAGATTTTTCTGGTTTTGGGGGAAATATTTTATAAGATATTCAAATCTACTCTTTTACTGATGGACAAAATTGTACCTCAACTGTTTTCAAATGCCTTTTTTATTACAAAAAAAAAAAAAAGCAAGCAACAGCAAATGAAAGGCATCTATTATATAACTCCTTGGTGTGGCTCCCTCTCCTGTTAACTCACTAAAAATTTCAGGAAGCTCAAATTCCTTGAATTCCATTTTAATGCCACCCCCCCATTCTGTTTTCAGTGGCAATGAAGAACAGCTGGTCAACATCCTCTGTGACAATAACTTTCATATAGTGGAAACTAGAATGGTTTTGGACATGGTACTCACAAAAACATCTCCTTCAAATGATGTAGCCTATTTGGTATTTCCTCCTGTAAATAGCTAGATTTCTTATAGCCAACCCTTCCAACAACTATCAAATTTTAGTTCTGTGTAATATAATGCAAGCATTTTCTGCCTTGCCCATTCAGGAAAGTCTTCCCAGGAGGTTTCACAATAAAATGTATTGTTTCTAATTTATGACACACCATGTAAGAAGAATGGAATGCTTTTCCGTTTAGGATGTGCATTGATAATGAATGGTTACTATAGTGTCGATCTGTTTTGACCAAATTTGCCAAATTCTGGAAGGAATGCCAATTAGATGGTTAAAATGCTTTTCACTGTAAGAGATGAGGTCAGTACCTGGTTGTGGGGACCTGTCACTGTTGGCCACAGGCTACTTTAAATTGGGAGACAAAGCAAATGTGAGGTCAAATACAGTGTTTATGAAGTGATATCAATCATCCCGAGTCGTAGACACACCTCAAGAAAGTTGAGGGGGTGTCTCAATCTTTCTGAGGTCGTCTTTTCTATTAGTAGCAGAGTAGCCAAATGTCTGAAAATGCTTACATTTTGCTCTCTTCAGGAAAAAACAACATTGCTTTTAGAGGTTTTTGTTATGGAGACCAGAGGGATTTTCTACTGCAACCCAAAGGAAGCTGGATTTGGATGGGAAAGCCAGACATTTCTTGGCATGAGTTTCCTACTAGAGTGGGATTCCAGTTTGCCCCCTCCTCACCTCTCCCCAGCCCCCCAGCAGGCAGAAGCCCTGTCTCCTCCCTTGGACCATATGGGGAAGCTGGCTTGGTGGCTGTTATTCTACGGACTCCAAGTTCACACAGCTGTTCCTCCCCTGCTTAATGTACCGGTCATTACAGCAATGTGCTCTTCTTTTTTTCAATCATGCAACTTTTATTAATGGAAAATAATTTGTTTTTAACAATTTCCATGCATTTTGTTCTTGTTTTAAAAAGAAAGGTTGTCTTTTGGCATTGAGTGGTTTAATTCTCTATAATAAACAACAGTCTTTGTACCAATTCCTAGCTCCATAGGAGGGCTCCATGGGACTAGGGGGTGGGTTCACTGGGTGTAACTAACTTGATATGAATAGGTCAGTTGGGAAACAAAGCAAGCTTATTGCCTTCTGCACAGAGAGGTGATGAAAGAATATTTTTTAAAAATGTGGAATTGGGAAAAATCAAAAGTACAAATTGAGTTCTGCTTTCATGGTCCAAACTCAACGTGCTCTCAAAGGATTTGTAACACAAGTATCTGAAGAAGCTTTCATTTATCTTAGTTCAATCTTTCAGAACATTTAAATTTTCTACTTTGGTGGTTGGGTTGGATGAGGGCTCAAATTATAACCAGGGACACACCCTTGGCTTTAGCCATGCTGAGCTCTGGGCACAGATCAAACATGTGTTTGTTCACAATATGATTTCATTTGTGGATTAAATATATCAGCCCTGGAATCTCTGCTCTTCTATCTCTGCCTAAAAGACACTGGGGACCAATCTAACATGATCATTTTTAAAGCAAAATTTCCCAACCCATTAGAATATTTTACTTTGGGATTTTATTACAAAAAAGAAAAAGATTAAGCAGCAGGTATAGCAAAGAATACCAAGTCAAATCCCTGTGTATAGATAAAAATATTCTGCATGACATACATAGCTCATATGAGGTTGATAGTCAAGGGAATGTTATCTTTATACTGTATTTAAACTTAAAATTCAAGAAAAAAATTGACAAATTATGACTACAAAATGTATTCAGCTTATCCTGATATTTTAAAGATTCATAAAATTTAACATTTAGATTGGTGTTGTATTTTAGGGGGTTTTGTTTTTTTTCTTCAGTACTTGTAATTGAACCCAGGGACTCTACCACTGAACTATGTCCCCAGCCCTTTTTATTTTTTATTTTGAGATAGGGTCTCACTTTTGATAGCCTCTTGTGACTCACCTTTATTCTACTAATGGCTACTAACAACACGATGGAGGGGATCACTTGGCTTCTCCCTTGCCCCTCTTCACTACCCTGCTGCAGAAGAGATATCTTTGGACATTTTTGACTATATGGTGAGAAAACTGATACCATGCAAATTTAAACTTTGAGCTAAATCATTATACCTTTGGGAAAAAGATTGCTTTTTTCCAGAACCACAATGCTACCACCAGCAACAGAGCAGCACTTCAGCTCTTCTAAGTCTGTAGAATTTCTCTATGTCACAACCTGCAGCAGAGACAGCCCAAGTTTGACTCCTCCATAAATACGATGCACAAGTCTAGAGCTGATTTCACATCTTAGGAACCCATATTTACTTGCTTTATGCAAAGCAAAGAAACATATTTAACATATTAAAGCTGGTCTTCAAAATTAGGTTTTTCAGAATTTTAAACACTAACCTATGAATTTATCTCACCTCATATTCGATTTCTTCAGATGGTTGCATCAGTAGCTTTGAGAAGAATTCATTTTTAAAGCTTTGAGTCATTTTGATATCCACTAGACCACCAAAAATATAAATATGATCTGATGAATGTCAAAATGAAGTGGTTGAATGACAACTGTTCATCTCTTAATTATACTTATTCATTCATTCAGCACATAGCAGTTGAACATCACACAACAGCTAGTCATTTTCCAGGGACCAAAGACTTAGTAATTAACAGTCAGAAATCTCTTCCTTATGTAGGCTACTATTTAGTAGGAGATAACATATAAAAAATATATAAGTAGAAAAAGATTAAAAAGCAGTTAAAGCTAAGGAAAAAATACGACTCTGTGAAGAGAGAGAAAGTGATGAGAGTGCTGCAGTTTTACAGAGGGTAGCAGAGATCTCACTAATGGGAGCCTTTAGCACAAACCTGAATGGAGTGAGACATAAGATCTGTGGGTGTGGCTGGGGAGAACTTCCAGGGCAAATGGCAGGGAAAGTGCAGAAGTCATGAAGCACTGCAGAGCCAGTGTGTTCAAAGATGCCACTGCATCTTTCAAAGATGCCTCTGCCTGGGGCACAGAGCACAATGATCAGAGACTAGAAGATAAGGCCAGAGGGGTGGAGGAAGCCAGAGCTCATTGCTTATTATAATGACATTAGCTTTTACTTTGACATATGGAAAGCTATTGGAGATGTTGAGCAGAAAACAGACAGAAGCATGCATGTTTTCATTTCTATTTTAGGGTTTTTTCTTGGTCATTTTTGTTTGTTTGTTTGTTTGTTTCCATACCAAGGATGGAACCCAGAGCTACATCTCCAGCCCTTTAATTTTTTTTTTCTTTTTTTTTTTTTTTTATCTTGAGACATGGCCTCACTAAGTTGCTGAGCTGCCAAGGCTTGGCTCATAACATGTGTTTCTCTTACTTCAGTCTCCTAGGAGGCTGGAGTGACAGGCGTGCGCCACCACATCCAGCCCTGTGTGCCTTTAAACAAGATCACTGTAGTTGCTGTATTGTGAGGTGGCTCAAAAGCAGTAAGGGAGGAGGCAGGGAAGTGCCTGAGCAGAGACTAACACTTTCTGCTGTAGATTTGTAAAGGACTTTTCCTGCTACAATGTAGGACTATTCCAGAGTTTCTTAGTAAGTTGATATTTTGGGCTAAGTGCTTCGGAGGATTTTCTTGTGCATTGCAGGATGTTTATTAGCATCTGTGGCTTCTACCTAATAGTTATAGCACTACCCTGACCCCTACCATCTGATTATGATGCCAACCTTGCTTCCAGATGTTAACAAATGGGAGCAAACTCATCCCCAGTTGAAGCCACTGACAGTGGCAAAGGAGAGGGTCAAGGAGAGGAGGAAGAAGGTTGCTTGAGGGTTCGCTGATACCAAGGCTGGAATGAGAAAAAAGGCCTCCTGTCTTCTAGACAGCCACATACATCCACAGCTGGAGTCTGCAACTACATGTCTGGGATCTCTAAAATTTGAGAAGACTTTGAAATATCCAAAGATGTAACCCCAAATATTTATTCACACACAAAACAAATATTTTTCAGGTGTTATAGAAACAGGGTATGCATGAGCATGAAATCATGCATATGGTCATTCTTTAATGACCAAGTCTAAGCTGTCCAGTTCTTTTGGTCTTGGTTTTTACAACTCATTCTTTGATTTGCACCCCAGTGAGTTCCCAGAGCCCTGAACCGAAGAGCTTCCCAGTGCTTTAGTGTTTGTCTGACTGATAACAGTTACAACACAGAGTTCTGTTTAAAGAAAATATCACAGACATACACTCATCCATAAAACGCTCACTTCTGAGAGCTGGTTTCTGCCAAAAAAGGCTGTGCCTGAGATCATCAGGGAGTCAGCCTCGTACCCCAAACATGACAGGGCACAAGAATCAGATGGGAATTCTTTTCAGTACAAGATAGTGAGCAGCCAGACAAGATCTTTGACCTCAGCAACACAGGGATTAAGGAGCATGATAGAACATGAAACGGCAGAGCTGGGGACCAGAATTTACAGCTCTAACCTCGTGTGCTTTCCCTGGAGGACTCCGCCCTGTTTTCACAAAGCCCTCTCGGAATGCAACTCTATGAAAGGTAGAAACATAAACACAGGGACACAGGGTGGCCTTTGGTCTGAGGGTGAGCCACCCAGGCTTCTAAATAAATAGTCACTAGCATTCCAAGAGTGGTACTGGAAAATGGTTTCATAGGAGAGAAAAATCACCCAAGTGCAGAGAATGCAGCTTCACTGAAGCAAATCCAGCTTCACTTCCTGACATGGAGAGTGTAATGAAGTCCTTCAGGAATGAGGGTGGGTACACTCCGGCTGGGAGGTTAGCTTATGCTCAGTGCTGGTGGCTTCCGCAATGAGACGACATTTCTGCATCATCTGGCTGGTCCTAGCAGCCTGCCTTTGAAGACGAGGCCATGTGCACGTGAGAGAAAGCAGATGAACGAGACTCCAGCTACATTTACAGAGCTTGACCTTTGTCTCTCACATTCATACGTGGGATCAGAACCCTTTGCTGTGCTTGGCTTTTCCAAAACAGTGTCTCTAATGTGACACCCAAATGAGCCATGTCAGCTCACCTTTCCGAAGTAGTGGAGCTGCCTGGATCATAACAACAAAGTCGGAGAAAGGGGTAATTATAATGATATTAATGTTATTGCCGCCAGCCAGAGAGTAGTTCTATGAGACCAAATGACTTGAGTGCAACTCATGATGAAACCAGTATACAGTTTTATTTACCTATCCATTTATTTTATTAATTTCTCACTTGTATTTTAAACATTTAACCTCTGGCCATTATCTCATCTTGTCCTAAATGAAAAATCCAAGATGTCCATGGATTTGCTACTCTCTCCCGCTCTTCATGTCACTTTTTGCAATGTAGTCTCAAATTAGACAGTGGAATATCTTGTATGAAATAAATGACATAGATGTGAAAAGTTTGCTGGCACATCAGATATCAAATGTTCTCCTTTCCTAGTGTGGACCTGTTTTTTTTGCAGGAAACACATGGTGTGGGGTTGGAAATGTGTCAGATTTCCCCTGTAATTTACAGTGTGGTCCTTCCCTTCCTTCCATCAACTCACCTGACAGTGTCTTTCCAGAATGCAGCAGTGGAAATGATCTTTCACTATCAGTCTTCAAGTTTGCTGGGCTTAACAGACAGTTAAAGTTGACCTTTCTGCTGGGGAGTCATTTGCATGGGTTTGCAGGGTGCCCATTTCCTACTGTCCCCTTGACCTGACAGATGCCTCAAACCAGGACGGTAGATTGCAAAGCACTGAGGCTCCTAGGGACACAGTGTTCATTTCCCTCTTCTACTGGGATCTCCAGCTTATCTAGTTGGACTTCTTAAAAGGACTTAAAGGTTGCATCTTTGTTCTCTCTCGTACTCCGTGCTCACAAAAATGGGACTCATCTGCTTCCTGATTCCAGGGCACAGCAGGGCAGGGAGGCTCTCCCCCTGGGGAGAACCCCTCAGACACCCCCATCTCAAGCTGTTGATCTCTTTTCAGTCACTCCTCAAGCTCACGTAACCCCCATATAGGTCAGAGGTGAGCTGATGCCACCCAAAGAATTCCTGTTTAGTGTGATATCATGAGAACTTTTAACTCCTTTGGCTCTGTGTTTAATTTCATGGGAAAAGTTCTAGGAAACGAACATTTATAGTCAAATCCCCAAATAATATTGAAAAGATAGCAGGTAAATAGTATTTATAATGGTATATTTTAACAAAACAATTTTGAAGAATCACCTTTTAATCCCTGTCACTCCAAACTCCTGTACTAATAACAGAAAATTTAACTAGTTATTATTAAAGAAAATATTATAACTTCATTTGGACTGAGCTGTTAATTATTATTTTTAAGGTTAGTAGATGGCATTAAATTTTCTAATCTTCCAGTATAACTTTTGCATTTCAAGACTAAAAGATAAAAAGGTAAAAAGGCAAAAGATAAAACAGTACCCCAAATGGGAAAAGGAACCCTCCTACACTGTGATGGGAATTTAAAATAATATAACCACTATAAAAATCAATATGAAGATTCCTCAAGAAATTAAAAATAGAAATTCAATTTGACCCAGCTATTCATTTTCTGGATATCTTCCTGAAAGAGTTATCATATTATAGAAATACATAGACACCTACGTTTTTAACAGAAAAACTCACTATTGCTAAATTATGGAAGCAGCCTATATGCCCATTAACAGATGAGTGAATGAAGTGATTGATATATATATATATATATATATATACACACACACACACACATACACAAGGGAGTACTACTCAGCCATGAAGGAGTATAAATTTGAGCCATTTGTAGAAAAATGGATGAATCTTGAGACCATAATTCTAAGTGAAGTTAATTGCACATAGAAAGAAGTATTTCATGGTTTCTCTTGTGTGAGAAACCCAAATATAAATAATTTCAAGAGCAAAGCAAAAGAGAGATAGTACGAAACAGGGAGGTAGACATTTCGAAGGGGAGGGAAATAAGAGGGGAGGGGGTGAAGGGAAAACTAAAATAATTAAGATGAGATATGTGCACGTACCAATTCCCCATGATGAATGTAATTATCATGTATCTCAAACACATACCAATAATAAACGTGTATGGAATTGGTGAAATTCCACGTGGTCCAGTCTCTACAACACATAGTCTAAAACTGCAGCTGTGCAGAAAGTGTACTGCTGTGCTTACCGGAGACTATCGTATTATTTTTGAGTGTTGTTTCTGATTCTAAGGAAAAGAGCGAGGGTGAACTATAAAGTGCCTTAGGGCAGAAAACTGTCACATAAAAATATCTCCCAGAGAGAACCTCTTCCTCCTCACCTGCACTGCCAACCACATGCTGCATTTGACACGTAGCCTTCTGAGTAAGGGTTCTGCCCCTTTGTAACCTCCCCAACTATCCTGGAGCCTGTGGCTGAAGAAAAAATACAATCCCGCAAACCTTGCCAAAAGACCCCCATAATTTGAAGCAAGAGGAGAAAGTTAATAAAACTGCTCAATCAAAAGAGATGATGATACATAAAGCCCTGCGTTACCTAATTTATTTGCTCAGTCATTGTCAGTCCCCATAAAACAGGCCAATGGAGGAAGTCAGAGATCAAGGCATTAGCGGCTGATTAGAAATGACTGTTCCCATCGCCCAATAATGCAGAGTCATAAAACAAATAACAGCTTGTCCTAATTTAAAGTTATAATATCTGGTTCTACATGGACTTTCACATTTATGACAATAAAGTAGTATTTATGTTGATTGCAGAGTTTTCCTTATTTTGCTCCTGAAGTAAGCACTTTGCTAGCCTCCTCTGAGTCCTGGATCTGTGCTTTCTTGATTTCTGGCAATCCAAGTGTATCCACATAATGAAAAACCAAAACAGAACTGCAAAACCTGCCCCCAGAGCTGGAGAGTGGCCTTTAGTGGAAACATCATGGGAAAGCCATAGAGAATGGTGTTTTATCCGGGTCTACTGACAACATACAACATGCCATGAATGAGAAATCTGAATACTTCTTAAACAGACTCAGTGATCAGAAAATGAGCAGAAGAAATTTAAGGCAAGTGGCAATGTTTGTTGAAAAAGAAATTAAGGCAAAGTAGAAGATTTTAAATAGTCATATTTGTTAAAAAAAAAGGGTAATTTTCAGAGATGAGTAAAGATTGAGAAGTTCCCCTCTCACCCTTATTTAGAGAATGTTCCAAGTTTGCTTTCATAGATTCTGATGCCAAATTGTTCAATAAGTATTTTATATTGATCACAGGCCAGATTTGTTAAGCTTTGTAGATGATCGTTTTCCAAATAAAAAAATAAGAGACTAGAAAGTTACATAACAAGTAAAACATTGGATATACTAAAAAACTCTCTCTGAACATTTGGCATGCACAGTTACTCAGAACTGAGAGCTGTCACACCAAGAATTCAGACTCCTGTGAGGTCACCAAGGAATATTATCGAAAGCGTGTGGCTGTCCTCTAAAGATGAGAGAACAAAAAGGGGAAGTTATACCACAAAATCTACTTATGTTTTTACACTTTTGTAAATCATTATCTATTAAATTACTCAAACTTCTACTGTAATTATTTCTATTTTCATGTATTTTTGAAAGTAGGTATAACATCCTGTTTAAATTTTTTTAAGTTTTGGACGTAGCTGACTTTAAAAAAAATTCTGTTTTAAAAACATAATACAGGGGCTGGTGAGATGGCTCAGTGGTGTAAGCGCCTGCCTGGCAAGCGGGAGGGCCTGAGTTCAACTCCCGGAACCCACATACGAAAAAAGGGCCGGTGATATCGCTCAGCGGCACAGGCACCTGCTGGCACGCGAGGTACTGAGGTCGACCCCTGGTACCCACAAAAAATAAAATAAAAATAAAAATAAAATAAAAACATAATACACAATTTATGACTTCCTTGATAGAAGCATTTTAACGGGTGTGTGATGGCATCTCCTTGCAGTTTTGATTTGTGTTTTTCTAATCATTAATCATGATGAACATTTCTTCATATGCTGTTGGCCATTTGCATATCTTCCTTGGAGAAATGTCTATCCAAATATTTCACCCATTTCAAAATCAAGTTTAAATGGGGTTTATCTTACATGTTTGAGCTTGTGAATTTTTACCCGCATGACACAGGGCTCCTCAACATGGCTGTCAGGACTGGAGTTCGTTGGAGGAAGGATGGACTAAACTGAACATGGCTGGAACCTAGAATTCGTACGGGGTAGAGAGACAGTCCAGAGAGGCATTGCTTTCTTCCTTAGAGTAAGATTCCTTCAAATGGCCATCCTTTACTCCATGCTGCCCTGTGCTGGAGACTACGGAGGGAGCGATGGAAAGAGACAGGATAACCTGGGATTAGGAGTGTGGAATCGGCACCTAGACCAGCGATGGCGAACCTTTTAAAGCTTTCAATGATAACAAACAATGGCTGCAGCACGGGTGCCATAGCTTCGCCACCATAGACAACATACATCATGCCATGAATGAGAAATTTGAATACTTCTTAAACAGACTCAGTGATCAGAAAATGATCTCTCTATCGGTAATATGCATGCACTGATCGGTAGTATGTGGATATATTTTTACTGTGTTATATTTTGAAAACATTTATCTCATTGCAAGTGGATTCAGTGTAAGTTATAAGGCATGGGGATCCACTGAAGGACTTTACATATTGCAAGTTTCAAAAGAGAGAGCAAAGGAGATGATCAAAACCTTTAAGGGAATTATAGAAATATAGATTTGAAAAACACAAGGAGAAGAAAATTCCCCTAATGGCAAAAGCTTCATGGGACACATTTAAGTGCTCAGTCTTGCTTCTGTAGTAGACTATATATATGACCAGGGAAATTAGTTTTGTTCTTTGGCCTATGTTTACTTATATATAAAACAGAAATAATACCTTATAAGATTTTTTTGAAAACTAAATAAGAGAGTATACTCAAAATGTCTTGATGTTTTCTCAGCACACAAGAGAGCTGCATGGCTTTAAAGGGCATTTAAAAGACTATTCTGGCTTTTTCTGCTCACTCAATTTTATCTTCTACATCTGGGGTACATCCTCTCACTTACAAGTTCAACCCTGAGCCAGGGTCTCAGATTTATTAGGCTTTATCCCAAAACTGTTTAGGTCACTCTGGAGTCGTTTTTTTTTTTTAATAATTAGAGTTACACATTAAAAAATTACACCAAATTGTAATGTAGTAGCAATTACTGGGTTCCTGTACTGCTTCTTCCCTGTTCTCTCTTTCCTTTCCCTCCCTGGCATAGTGTTTTGGAAGAAAATGTGAAATGATGAATTAATGTCTTGTCAGGTCGCACTGTATTTTTCTGAGGCACCATGATCACACTAAGAAGAATATTAATTATGCAGACACAATATCCCAACAAAAGGTAGACTGATATTTTCAGTTTGGTTTTCAATGTTGGTTTTGAAGTATTCTGTTGAGAACTTTTTCACAATGGAAGATTAGGAGTTGGAAATTTGGAAGAATACACATACTAGGTGTTGGCCCTGGGCACAAAGGTTTTGTTCTCAACAGCAGGAAAAGAAGAGCCCACCACTGGCCAGTGAGCACTCCTGCAACCTATCTGATCAGGAATAGAATTTTATTTGAGCTTCTGTGAAAAATTAGTGCCTCTTCACTACTTCAGAATATTTTTCTCCATTCATTGATAATTCCTTTCTATGCTAATGGACTGGAGAAGAAGCACGAGAAATACATTTTTGATATGCAGATATTTTTTATAATGAAGAGTTGTAGAACAGAAATATAAGCAGAAAATAAATCTATGATTATGTGAATGAATTGATGTATAGTGTCTTTCTTTGACTATTTAAATTATATGTGAATGTGATACCAGACTCAAAAAGCCTACTCGGCACCTTATGCCTTTCTTGATCAAATTTATAATAAACTCAGCACCTGGCACAGTCAACACAATAAAGTTTCAGTAAGCACTAGTTAAATGAGAGAAGCAAACAGAAAGGAACAGGACAGGGAGAAAGGAAAAATTGAGGGCATTATGGTTTAGATCTAAAATGTCCTTTGAAAATCTCATGTATTCAAAGCTGGGGGTTTTGGAAGGTAATTTAAACACGAGGGCACTACACTCATCAGTGGATGAGGCCATAGCTAAATGTGCTGTTAGGAGGTGGGGCCTGGTAGGAAGAGCAAGGTCACTGGAATGTGACCTGGAAGGGTATATTTCCCTTCTTGGATCCTTCCTTCTCTCTCTGCTTCTTGGGTGCCATGACATATGCAACTTTCTTCCACCCAACCCTTCCACCATGCTGTTACTGCCTTGGAGCCAGCTGTAATATTATGTATGGACTGAACCCTTTGAAACCATGAGCCAAAATAAACCTCTCCTCTTTTAAATAGTGGGTGTCAAGTATTTTGTCTCAATGACAGGAAAGTAATTAATACAAAGGGAATGATAAACCAGGCAAGAAGACATACAACTGAGGTATGATTTCTCTGTTAAGGTTGACAGGAACACAGATGAGTTATTTCTGTGGTTCAATGAGCAAACCTGAAGATTTTCACAAGCAATGTTGTTGAATGACCATTGTACACTGTAATTTATAAATATATATCACTATAAATCATAAGAAGATAATATTTTACTTTAATAGATCTTCTTTAAAATTACTCTTGGGCCGGTGAGATGGCTCAGCGGCTTAAGCGCCTGCCTGGCAAGCACGAGGGCCCGAGTTCGACTCCCGGATCCCACATATGAAAAAGGGGCCGGTGATATCGCTCAGCAGCACGGGCGCCTCCTGGCGTGCGAGGTCCTGAGGTCAACCCCCCGGTACCCACAAAAAAAAAAAAATTAAAAAAAAAATAAATAAAATTACTCTTGTAAAATGTTTTTGTAGGAAAATAGACACACACCATGATTCCTCAGGCTACCCTAAATGAATGCTCAAATTTCCTGGCTTCTAAATTGTCAAAGAAAACTCACAGCAGCTCTTAGATATTAGCAATTCTCATCACTTTGCTTTTGCTTTCTGCTGCTAAGGTGTCCTGTTTGTGCTCCTCATGGGAATACTAAAATAAAACTTCTCTGTAAATAAGTAACCACTTCAAATGGATATAATTTCTCTTTCATGGACTTTCAGAAAACAGGAGCCATGATGCACATGTAAACCAGCTCCCTGAGGGACCACAAATAGAAGATGCTCCATCAATGTCAGGAAATACCACGTGATTGAAAGGGAGTCAGGGTTCTTGGTGGCCTTCAGTGCCCTTTCAGGACTCATCCAATTCAGAATGTCTTTTATTTTAAACTAGCAGTATTATTAACTCAAAAAACTTGCCACCTGTTTTATTTTTATAGAGGCTTGAATAGAATTTTCCATTTTTCTGGAGCTAGGGTCTAGGGCTCAAACTTGTGGGCAAAGTAAGCCAGGGAGTCAGAGATTCCATTAACAGGAAAGAGCCACTCTCAGGCTATTATAACCTCGCCTCAGTGGATATAAGCAAAACACTGGTAGAAGAAATTATTTCTGGAATAACATTCACCACAACAAAAAAGTAATAAAATACATTATTAAGAATTGAAGGGTTTGGGATTTTGATATACTAAGGTAATAAGATTATGTTATCCTCTGTCCCTGAAATTCTGAAAATGCCTGAAGGGCAAAATAGTGTCTTCTGGACCTGTGGATTGATTGATCCTTAAAAAGACTCCATGAGGCTGTCAATGGATTCACCTGGACAATTTATGCAATAACCACTAAATGAAACCACTGAAGCACTTCTCTAACGATCTACAGCTTTCCTGCTCCATGGGAGAATTTTTCACCTGCTAGTGGCATTAAAAAACACAGGTCCAATCCCAAGCTCAGATGGTTGGCTTTTCTTTCAAACTCCCAACCACAGCATTTTCATGGAAATGTATCGTTTTGAAAGAGTCATTCATTATATTTCATTGTGTTCAAATCTTACAGTGCTGTATATATATATTTCCCATTATCTTGACAATATATTTATGAGAATGTTAGGCAATTTCTAGTTGGGAAAAAGGACAGCAATACCAAAGGACCACAGTGTAAGCATGTATGGTCACAACATCTTTTATGTGCTTCTAACAGAATTATTTCTTTGACAGTCCTTAAATTTATTCCCAATGATACCTTTCTTGTCAAAGACAGATATGACATATATTTTCTTTTTTTTTGTGGGTACCGGGGGTCGAACTCAGGACCTCGCGCAGCAGCAGGCGCCCGAGCCGCTGAGCGATATCACCGGCCCTTTTTTCATATGTGGGTTCTGGGAGTCGAACTCGGGCCCTCGCGCTTGCCAGGCAGGCGCTTACGCCGCTGAGCCATCTCACCGGCCCAATGACATGTATTTTCTCCCCAATATCTAGTTTAATTTTTAAAAAATTTTTACTCTTTAGTAAAATGACATGTTTCTGTACTTATTTATGGGGTAGAATATTAAAATTTATGTATCCAGTATGTAATGACTAAATTGGGATATTTAGCATTTCCATTTCCTCAAATATTATTACTGTTATGTGTTGATGACCCTCAAATTCTTCTGGAATTATTTTTAAATCTGTATGTTTATTATGTTTAATTATGGCTCATTTTATAATTAGAATATAACTCATTTACACAGTATGCCAATTTCATGACTAGGGATCTAGTGCAAACCACATCTTCACTTACACGGTGCCCTGCAGCAGCCTCCAAAACTCTGTTGCACACTTGTCCTTGTCAATCCATTATCCATATGGCATTCATGGTGTTTGGCCACCTAAGGTTCTTCTTTAAAAGCTATCAAAGATCTCTGTTTTCCTCAGGCTTAAATCCATGTTTAAAATATGACTTGCAATTTACTTCAAGACCTGCTCTTTCTGTGACATCAAACTCTCGTATATCCCCTACCACATGCCCACAATTGACTTAACCACATTAGTTTTCTTCTAGGGTATTGCCCTCCTTGCTTTTCTGGCAAACTCACATTTATCTCCCATGTTGTAACTTGCATGTAACTTCCTTGATCAACTCATCTAATGTATCTGTATCTCATTATTATGGTCTCAAATATAATGAATTTTAATTTAATTGTACTTTTATGTATAAATTAATTTTAAAAATTGATTCAGATTCCAACTCTTCTTTCAGATAATCTGTTAGGCCAGCGATCCTCCAAAGTAGTGGTTTACAATAGTTTTAGTGCCAGAGACTAGTTTTATGGAAGATAACTTTACCATGAACTCTAGGATGGGATGGTTTGAGAATGATAAAAGAACATTATATTTACAGTGAATTTTATTTCTATTACATCTACATTGCAATGTATAATGAAATAATTCAATTTTTAAATTTTTATTTTTTTATGTTTTCAGTACATGCACTTTACAATCATGTTGGGGGTGGGTACATGTACATAATACATCTTGTTTCTTTTTTTGAATCCCTTTCTCTTCCTTCCCCCAGCCCTCCCTCTCCCTTTAATTCTCCTTTCCCCATTTTCATTCTTGTTGATATGGATAATCTTAGCTCATATTTATCTCTCATTTGAGCAAGGCAAACTGCAAACAAAGAGAATAATAAGTGGAAGGAAGGAGCAAAAGGGATGGATCTCTTGCAAATGGGAAAGGGGTCCAAGAGACCCAGGGTAAAGGGTGAAGGGGGAGGGAAGGGGAAGTAAGAAGAGTAAGGACATGCCACAGACAGGAACTTAATAACCTCAATGCATGTAGACATTATATAATGAAATAATTACACAATTTAACATAATGTAGAATCAGTGGGAGCCCTGAGCTTGTTTTCTGGTAATTAGGTGGTCCCATCAACTCATTTGCCAGGATAAAGCCTGCCACCAGATACAGCTTGTCACTTGCCACTCACTGATAGGGTTTGATATGAGTCTGCAAGCAATGGATTTATTACGGTCTCTGTGCAGTCAAACCTCTCTGCCAATGTTAATCTGTATTTGCAGCCTCTTCCCAGTGCTCACATCATGGCCTCAGCTCCATCACAGATCATCAGGCACTAGATTCTCATAAGGAGCATGCAGTCTAGGTCCCTGGAATGTGCAAATCACAGTATGTTTTGTGGTCCCATGAGAACCTAATGCTGCTACTGATCTGACAGGAGGCAGAACTCAGGTGGTAAATCAAAGGATGGAAGGCAGCTGTAAATACGGATGTAGCTTTGCTCTCTCATCCATTGTTAATCTCCTGTTGTGCAGTCCAGGACCTAAAAGGCCACATATCCATGGCCTGGGGTTTCGGGTTTATGCTTTAAAGGACCCATGAAACTATCATGGAACTTACCTGGATACCTTTTGTATTAACCACTCAGTGAAACAAACCACACAAGCACCTCTCCAGGGATCTATAGCTCTCCAGTTTCAGGGGAGAGTTTCACCTTCTGGTATCATTGAAAACACAAATCCAGTTAATTTATGTCTCTATCCTCAGTGTTTTCTCAGGAAATTATGAATACATAGTAAGTATTTATTAAACAAGTGAAAATTGTCAAATTAACAAATATGATACATCACTCATTTTTAATAATGCTGATTATAGAATTAGTGCATTCTAGCAGCACTTGTACAGCAAAATGTACAATCTTTTAAATGGTTTTCAACTACCAGGCATTTCTGTCTTTGAGTTTGGAAAAATGTCATCACAAGTGATGAGCTTTCAAAGCAATCTCAATCAGGTGACTTCTTCATGAAAAATCTGACTTCCTTGTATTTGAGACTGTGATGTCCCTCCACATGGAAAAGAACAGAGTATGGTGGCAAGAGTGTCTGGGATTTTAGTGAGGCTATAAAGGGCTGGAATGACACTGGTTGGTGAGTGAAGGTGGGAGGAAGATGTAGTTTGAGCACACTTGGCTAGGTACATACAGAGACTCCCAGAAAGTGATTCACACGTTGGGATGTAAATTTTAAAACTGGCCTCTCTCTTGATGTGATCAGAGTTTGGAATCAACACCAGATCATGTGGCAGAACTCTGGTTTCACTTGAATTTCCCTGGCTCGGCATGCATGGTTGCAGCTCCTACCGTGGTACCGCCAGTGGGCTGGAAACAAGCTTTGTGGATATAATTCAGATGATATAGTGGGTGGATCACCTAATTCATTGCCTCAGAACTCTTCGAAGGCTGACTGTCTTAAACACTTGATTATAAGTGGCACCCTTGGTGTGTCTTGTAATCGTCAAGAAATCACTCTTGGGTAAGTAACTCCTTTTCTTCCAAGTCTTGCCCATCAATAGCCATGTATTTATTTTTCATCCTGAACACAGTATCAATTTATTTCTTCTGCCCCAACAAGTTGGCTGAGGCCATATTACTGAGTTTTGGCCAAGAAGATATAGACAATAGAATATGAAAACCATTTCTACATCTAATTTCTACAATCTCTGGGGCATTCTTCCACTATTCTGCATTGTCTGCTGACTGTATAAGATCAAGTAGAGAATTTTAAGGCTTGAGAAGGTGAGGGAGCCATACAGTTGAAGAATTCTGGTCTTGGAATGAGAATACAAAGGTAAAATTATTTGCTAATACACTTTAGATTTGATACGACAGGGAATAAACCAATGATTTGTTAAACCACTGAGATTTGGGGGGTTGTATATTATGGCAGCTAATGTTACATATGCTGATCAATAAAGCATATAAAGTATGAGCCAGTCAAAGATTAGTAGAGGGCTTAATAAAACATGAAACACAGGAAAAATCAAGGCCAACCATGGACAGATTCTACCAGACAAAAAAGTGATATATCAACTGGTTATTTTTGTACTTTGTCCCTTAAGTTATAAAACTAGGGGCACACAAATTTTGATCTTAAAAATCCACTACTTGTATCCTACTCTATTTAATGGGATTCCATGGAAAAACATCCCTGCTTTTCTCTCCCCAGTATCTCACCTAATATCTTATCTGTTCCAAAGCCACATAGCACTGACATTCGCAGATGCTCCTGAGTGAGTAAATTCAACAAACACTGATAAAACCTCTACTCCGCAGGCGCTGCTAAGTGATAAAGCTGCAAAACTCAGTAAGATTCACTGTCTATATTTAAGGCACTGAGAGTCTAGCTGTTTAAGTAAACAGCTCTAGTAGTGTGTGCTACAAGTGAGATACACATAAGTGGCAACAAAGGAGAAACAACCATTTCCTTGAGGCAGGTGTTGTGGCCCTGGGTAGGGGGCTGTCCTGGTCTTAGAAACCTGCAGAGAATGTGAAGTGTTTGATCAAAGTGGAGAAGAATACACACGTGTTCCTGGGTCCTGCCACAGCCATCCAAAGACAGCAAACGAAGCAAAGGCAAATATGAAACATTATAGCATTTTCCAGGAAACAGAAAATTGTTTTGTAAGCTAGACTTGAAAGTACAAATAAAGATAGAAGACCGCAAGGAGATAGTGGCGATTTACTTCCTGATTTCCTCAATTTCAATGAACTCCTTCCCTCATCTGTGCCAAAAAGTTTCCATGGTTATACCTGAGTTGTCATCACAAGCAATGTGCCATCTCTGGAATCTCTACTATAAGCAATTTGTCTCTGATTATGACCTCTCATCCCTCAGCTCATTTATTCAAGGGCTCCGATCCTAGCAAATCTTCAGCTTCATTAAGACCTCAAGTTTTGTGTTCTTTTCTCTCATCATCCATCTTCTCTCACATTTTACTTCCCCACTTATCCGACTTAGATCTCATCATCTATTGTTGTGCATTGCTACTGAATCTTTTTCTTTAGTTATATACCCATGCTAGGTGATCACATTCATTCTGTTGATTTTGAATGGCACCTAAATATTTATTAATCTACAATCAGAAGATACCACTCCAACTTCCCAGAAGCTCATATTCAAAATATTTACTTAACAACTCCCAAATCTAGAAGTTTTATTGATCCTTCCCATTTTCTCCTTCCCCATCCAGTCTGTATATAAGGTTTGTGTACTCCATATTAAAGCATTTCAAATTCAGTCACCTTCCCTTTTCAGGGACTACTGTCATCTAATCTATGTCACCATTCTCTTCTATCTCAAATACCCACCTGTCCAGCTCATCTTTCTGCTGACATTTTCCATCAGTTGCCACAGTGATCTTCTAGAATATGAATCGAGTAATGTCAGTTCCTGCTTGAAACCTCTCAGTGCCCTCCTACACAGCTTAAAATAAAATTAGAACCTCTTAGCAACCTTTATAAAGCCACATGCTCAGTTTCCTGATAGTGTCTGACATTCATATTAGTCTCAATTTCAGCGATGCAACCTCACAGACTTTTCTTTCTGTCCCTCAAGTATGCCAAGTTGTCCCTGCCTTAGGACCTTTGTAATATTCACTTCACTGAGAATGATTTTCCTGAGACTTGGCTCCTTCCTTTCACACAGATGTTAAATTAAATGTTACCTTGTGTTTGATGCTTTCCCTGACTTCCAACCCATTTATAAAGCAACCATGTAGTATCAGTTACATCATTGTATTTTAGTATTTTAACATAGAATGTCCCACTTTATATGTGTATGTTTGTATATTTTATTATTAGCTTCCTGACCTAGAATGCAAACTCCATTAATGTTAGAAATTTTGCTATATTTTTTCTTTCTGTATCTCTGATGTCTAGAATATGGGTGATATTTAATAAATATTTGTTGAATAAATAAATGAAACAGAGTCAGTGAAATTTGAAATCTACTCCTACTCAGCTGACAGTGGTCATCTCACATCAGGCTGAGGAATTTGGACTTTATCCTGCAGATAGTGGGAGTTCCAAGAGATGTAATCCAGGCAGTGACACGATAAGAGTTGTTTTATGAGAATTTACTCTGGGAGTTGAATGGAACACAGATTGTAGAAAGCAAAGCTGTAGACATGATAATTAGTTAGGAAATGAAAATAATTGACCAGACAGAAGACTAAACAATGATAGTATCAGTGAGAACAAAAAGAAGTGGAAAGTAATCAGAATGACCAAGAAATTAGAAATGATGGGACGACAGGACTTACGGATATGATTATAATGGCAGGAAAAAAAGGGGAAATAAACCCCAGGTTTTTGTCTGGATAATTATGGAGATATGGGTGCTTTATGATAAGAAAAGTTTAGAAAAAATAATAATGCGTGCAGCTTGGACAGTTTGACTTAAATATGACAGTAGGACATGTAGTCTGAGGTGGCAAAACTGTGAAATATATGGACTTTGAACTGAAGAAATAGGTAACTGAAGAAATAGTAAAAATCTGCAAGAGATTTGCACATAGATTATATGCAAAGGACCAGATAGAAATGAGGTCAGACAGAAAGTGTAAGATCTTGACCAGAGAGGAGGCACATGTCAAAATCACTCAAGGTACATTTTAAGACTAGATACAATCTACCTCCTCAAACTTTGTTGCACAAATTTAAGGAGAAACTGTCCCTGCAGCATATCAGGTCCTTAGTATCCTGAGCTTAAAATGAGCTTCAGAATAACTAGTATGGAATGATACATGAAGGCTAAGGAAAGAACCCTGGAAAAGAAAAGAGTTTTAAGATTTGGTGCACAATGAAGGTCTTGGGATGGAGACAGGTATGTCACTGCAAGATGTGGAAGAATAATTACAAACCAAAAAGCAGGGTAAGTGTCTCTAAAACTGTGCATCCTAGCGGTTCAAAGCCATATGGTCAGCAGTGTTCGATACTAATGAGTCCAGCAAGAAAAACGCTGAAAGATCACTACTGAGTCAAACAATGGGAAGGCCACTCGTGACCCTGGGGAGATCAGCTGAACTTTATATGAATTTATAGTAAATAGAAAGTGAGGAACTAGAGCAAATGAGTGGTTATAACTCTTATGAAGCTTGAGCTGTGAAAAATGTGAGTGATATGGCAGAAAAGGTCCAAGCACAATGAAAATATTGTTTTGTTCTGTTTTTTTCCCAGATAATTTGAAACGGATGAAGTCTAGTGGAGAGCAAGAGTTTGAAAATCCATGGGAGATGGGGCAAGGGCTGAGACGGGAAGATCAAAGTGCAAAATCAGAACTCCAAGCCCATAACACATCACTTAAAAGTTTGTCGGTACAATGAAGAGCTTTAAAATAAAAATTGAAAGGATTACATTCTTTTTTGCACTATATTGGCATAGAATGTTATGGCCACTGGATTAAATGGAAATAAGTGATTGAAAAGCCAGGTAAAGTGTTCTAGTGGTAAGGTGAGTGAACACAATGAACTACATCAGTAGTTTTAGAAAGGAAGGTGGAATTTGAAATAAATAAGTAGTTGGGAAAAAAACAGTATGAACTTTTGACCAATTAGATATAGAAATTGATGAAAAGGAAGATGCGTAATGAGCTTACGCTTTTCTAAGTTGAGTGATGGCCACTAATAAAAATAGGAAGTAATGGAAAAGGAGGAAATATTATTTATGGTAAGATATATGGAACTCATGGTTCAAATGAACTTTGTAAGTGCTTAGTCAAGAACTAGTGAAGAATCTCAAAGCAATAACACACTTATATATATTGAGGATTCCTTAGTAAAGGGTCCTGTAATAAATAATAATCTTAGATAGGAGACATCTAGAATATAAAGAAGAGCAGACATTGGCTCCTACATATGAGGAATTTATTTGAGAAGCAGTCAAAGGAAGAGGCATGTACAAACAAGATTTAAAATCTATGATCAGGGAGGTAGGAAAGAGACTACAAGAAATAAGAATCATAGAGTTTAACATTCTGCATACCTGACACAGAGTCCCAGGTCACTGAGTATACATTAAGTTCAATCAACTTGATAATATAAATTGGGACCCAGCAGGATCAGTAAAATCAAGAAGAAACTATGTGTTCAGATACGTCAGTGTATCACATTACGATCATTAGGTAGCATGATTAATTTATAAAGTTTAGTCCAGATGAGAACAAAATTTCATTGGAAGGATCACATGCAAAATTTAAGACAAAATGCATCAAGTATTGTTTTTGGACAGTGCCTAAAGCCTTGTGTTTTTCTTAGTCCTGAAGTATTTTAATAGATTCACTATATATTTAGAACTCGGATATGACTATGTGATTGACCTGTCTTTTGCACTTTAAAGAATGTTTCAGAAGTAGATTATAGGAAAGTGGAACAGATACTCATAGAAATCTAGCTTGATGGATCCAAGTCCAGATCACTTCAGAGTGGTGTTTGAACAGATTTCACCAGACAACAATAGTTGATGTTTATTGAAGTATTTGTGCTTTTTTTCCCATGTACCATCACCAGTATATATTTTAACCACTAAATACTACTATTGTTCTTCCAAATCATGAGATTAGGTTCAGAAAAGTAAACGGCTATTCACTGTGACCCAGATAACAGTAGTTAGGCTTTGCCAAGTAGTGTAAAAATTGCATCTGTGATCTTACTCACTGCAATTTATTTCCTTATGCAATTTTACTTTTTTTTAAAGTTTTTCTTACACAAGTATTATGTTACAAGAAACAGTTTTAAAATTTAGCACCACAAAAAATACTCAGACCTCTGGCAGCTGAGAGCACACATGCCTCGGTCCTGAAAGGAAAGTTTAAGTGTTTTTGATAGCTACTATTACAGTTCACCCCTTGCATCTTGCAGTTATACTTGTTTCATGTAATACAATAATACCTTGGTTTATGAACTTCATTCTTTCCTCAGTTCTAGTCACAAACCGAATTGGACAAGAACCAAATCAAATTTCCCCATGAAAATAAAGTGCTTCAAAAGAAATAATTTTTAAAAAATGAAATAAAAATAATGAAGAAGTAAATTAAGGAAAGAAATAAAACATGCTACACCTTGAATTTCAGCACCCAGGACAAGACAATCAGAAAGATCCTAGTTCATTTTGCCAAAACAAAATAAGCTTCCCACAATTTCTTATCACATGAGTGGAAAAAAAAAATTTTTTTTTTGCATTCATTGTGAACATTTCCCCCCCCCCAGAATTTTTCAAGGCAATTGTATACATCAGAACTGATCTCTGATTATTTAGTAATTTTTCCAAAATTGAATCCTACCAATTTATGTGCACAACTCTAGCTTATTTAAGACATTATGTTGGGTGTTTATCAGTTTTTTGCTCAAGTTCCAAAATTCCCTTCTTACCTTTCCTAAGATGACTTGGGTTAATGTTATAGAGTGTTCATTTAACAGTAGAAGTTTATGAATAGGCTGTCCCTCCCGGTACTTAAGAAAAAATTTTTAAAAGGAATCTTCTCAATACTTATCCATTAGATGCAATGAGAACAGTAAAAAAAATTAGACAAGGCTAAAATAATCACACTGACACACATTTCTCAGTTCCACATAGTTAGGAGATATAATAAAAAAATTATGGTGACTATTACTCAAATGACACATTGTAATTAATTCCCTTCAAAATACTTCTCCTCCATTCAAACACACTTATCCCATTATTCTTGCCCCTTTCTGAGGCAGTTCTGGAAATCCTCTTTCATGAGTGTCATTAGTAGCACTGTCATGGCTGACTCCACATTCTAAATTGATTCAAAGCCTTTGACTTTCCTGCTCATTTTGACTTTGGGGAAAAGGCAGAAGTCACACAGTGTCAGACCTGATAAAGATACACTATAATGTGCTTACAAACCTGCCTTTCTGTTGGATGCCATGTTGTAGCAGTAGTCACTGTATTTTTTATCACATCTTATATAAACACTCACAGGATACTTCTAGAACTGCTTCAAAAAGTGGTAAGAAGGATGAAATAAATGTGTTTGAAGAAAGAGGGTGTATTGTGAGGGGGATTAATGGCAATATGTCTTTTACTGTAAACATTTGCCATATATTTTGAGCATACCTTTACAAGCAAGTATTTTATAAAATTCCAGTGCTCAGTAAGTCTGTAATTCTATAAATCCTTCACTGGAAAACAAACAAAGTAACACAAACAAACAAAGTAACACAAACAAAAAAAGCACAAAAAATGCCCTTGAAAAATGGATTTTTTTCCCTGTGTCTCCCCAGTTGCTATTTCACTACATCATTGGCTTTATTTTTCATCTATCTATCTATCTATCTATCTATCTATCTATCTATCTATCTATCATCTACCTATTGATCGATTGATCAATCGATCATCCATCCATCATCTATCATCTCTCTTCTTTCTATCCATTCTTCTATCACTTGCTTCCAAATATGTAACACACAAGGCATGGGCAGGTGGAGCAGAAACTTTAGAGTGCGATTGATTGTGATTCTAGGTATATCGACCTACATGGAAATAAAAGAAACTTGGAATCATATAACTCACGTCGTGTGGTGGAGATAACTAGCTGCAGACAGTTTATGAAAGGAGCAAATGACACTGTCATGTTTGCACCAGTCACTACTGCTGTAAGCTACACTGGTAGACTCTACTGGCCTATATTCTTTTTAAAGAGTGACAGTTGGCCAAATTTGTGAATCATTGCATTTCTAATATTTTAAAAATAAGTGCGTACTTGTGGTATTTTTATTTACTTTTTTTCTAGTGAGATGAAATCTTAAACCCAGCCATGTGTCCTCCAAGTATTTTTAAAAGGATGTTTATGTCTGGAATGATGTTATGGGACCCACATAAACTCAGGGAACTCACAGACACAGAACACTGGCCTGGGACAGAAGAACAGAACATAGATGTTATTTAAATCGAAAAAAATTTTTTTTAAAGTTTTCGTTTTTGTTGTTTGCTCTGCCAGGTGCACTTTTAGAGAAAAATGTATCATGATAATTGAAGAGACCCCAAAGAGCAGATGCAAGCTGAACATTATGCATAAGTCAACCATTTGGGCTTAGATCGATCCTAAATCCCTTTAAGCTCTTTCTTAGAGATTATCCTGATGAAGGCAGTCATGTGGGCACCACAATTTTCCTTCCAGAGCCTACTGGACAGCATTTTTACTGGCCTGGTGTTTTGCTGTAGAAGTAGAGTCCATGAGCCATATTGCAGAATGATTATTGGCCAAATGTGGTCAGCAGGTGAATAATAATTGTTTTCTGTGGATTGGTCTCATGTTTATTTTTATTAGTATATGTTTGTGAATCATAATCATTACATTCATTTTTGAGAACTGGTACCTAGACATATTGCATCTTAATGATTTTTACTCCCCTTCTGTCTGAGTTTTCTTTCATTGCTGAGACGAAATACCTGACACCCAAAGTTAAAGGAGAAAAGGTTTGTTTAGCCTACAGTTTGTGGAGGTTTCAGTCCATAATTGGCTGGTTCCAAGGCAGGGTGGCACATGAGAGAGGGGCAACAGTTCACGGCAGTGGAAGATAGCAAAGGCAACGATGGAGAGAGAGAGAGACAAGCCTCCTTCTATCCCTTATATTGTACCCAGTCTATTGGGATTAGGGCAGTGCCAATCCAATCAGTGGACTGATCGAGCAATCGCCCACCCTTAATCCCAACACCTTAATGCCACCATTGAACTACGAATCACACACTCTAGATTCAGCCACCTCTGAAAAAACCCTATGACAACATGAGGCTTTGAGGGAATATCCAGACACAAACCACAGCATCTTCCTCCTCCACCACGCCTCTCTTCTCTTCCCCAGAGTGACATCCTGTCTCCACAAAGTCTACCTTGCAATTTCCTGTTGATACGGGGATGATACAGGACCTCCAAATAATCCAAATAATATAAGGGAAATATTACAACTCCTAACTTGCTAGATGTCCGATATGCTGAGTTCATTTTCCCCAAAATTGAAGAATAAATTCTAATTAACAATGGAGATGGGCCGGTGAGATAGCTCAGCAGCATAAGCGCCTGCCTGGCAAGCTCGAAGTCATTAGTTTGACTCCTGGTACCCACATACAAAGAAAGGGCCGGTGATATCGCTCAGCGGCACAGGCGCCTGCTGGCGCACAAGGTCCTGAGTTCGATCCCCGTTACCCACAAAAATAAATAAATAAATAAATAACCAATGGAGATTAAAGGTAGGAAATATTTATTGGTGGAAAGAAAGCTTCCATCTAAAAGAGACAGAGGGAGACCCAGAAAGTGGGTTACCCAGGAGCCCACTTCTCAGATGAAGCTTTATGGACTAAAATCACGAGGTAGGTATAAGGTGGGACAAAACTATGATCAACCAATAAGATTACAAGTATAGTTACCTAGGTAATATTGATCCAATGGGGAAGCAAGTCATGTAGCAAGTGTACATGGACCAAACAAGGACTTTTCTTGGAGATCATTCAGGGACTCTTGCGGACACCCCACCCAGGTGATTGATGCCTCTTTAGAATATCAATCATTATCCTTCATCCCTAGGGGAAGTGTGTAGGTGTAGTCTTTCCATTTTTTGTCTTGAAGTTTGGTCTTCAACGAATTCACCTCCACCCAGAGTTTCAGTGTATTCCCATCTTCTGCAGTGACTCTTAAGGGCCTAGCCCTGTCTGCCTCCTATAATATTTCTAACTAACTTAGCTGTGTATAATACTATATCTCTTTTAATTTGCTCTTTAAATTATTTATATTTTGAATTTTTCATATAAGAGAAACCATGAGCTATTTAACTTTCTGAGTTTATTTCAATTAACAATATGGTCCTCAGATCCATTCATTTTCCTATAAACGACTCAAATTTATCCTCCTTTATGGTAAGTAGTACTCCATTATGTTTATATATCTCATCTCTTTATCCATTAATCTGTCCATGGACATATAGGTCGCTTCCATAATTTAGCTATTGTGAGTTGTGCTGCTGTAAACATGACTACACACGCAGCACTGGAATGTGATGATTTGAACTCTTTTGGGAAGATATCCAAAAAGATATCTGGGTCAAATGGAATTTTTATTTTGTAGATTTTGGGGAATCTCCATATTGATTTCCATAGTGGGTATACTAGCTTTTATTTCTACCAACAATAATCTCATGTTTACAGGTGGTTAAGGCATGGGCCTAAGTGAAACAGAGCCAAAAGCTGCGTCCAAACTGCTCTTATTTTCTCTTTTCTTAGTCCCATCTAACATGTAACAATTTGAAGCTTTTATATGAAAAATAAAAATGAATTAGCAACAGAAAAATCATGTGCTCTTTATGACCAAAGATGACAACACTGTAAGAACAATTCATTCTAAGAGTAATTGTCCATATCTTTCCACCCTTATTTTGACCATAAAACCTCAACTCTCTTTGTAGACTCATTCCTCAGGGCGATCATTGGCTGACATCCCAGGGAGAACTAGGGTAGGGCCTGGTCCCCAGTCCTGGCCAGTCTGAGCTCTAAATCCTCATTAGTCACAGTAAGTACTTTCTATATCCTACCTTATTACAATCACAGTGAATCTGTGTTTTTGTGCTATTGCAACTGGGAATAGATGCTCTCTTATTTTGTTGCACTTGAGTTCAGGACGATGTAGGTAAAAAGCTACTGCTAATTTCTTTCCATCATGCGTGGCCCACAAATGAAGACAACACTTGGAGGAAAGCAGACACAAGCTAAACAGAAAGCAAGAGAAAGCTGATGCCAATAAGCATCATTTTAACCCATAGGTTATAGAGTTATAACCCATAGGATTATATGAGTCAATAAATTATATATATATATATATATATATATATATATATATATATACACACATATATGTATTTTTTCAGTTTGACTTCATTTTCTTGCAGTGAAGGTGTTAAATAGATAGTAAATGTTTCTCATTTTGAAAGAAAAAAATTCCAAATATCTGCAGTGAAGATTTTCTTGAAATTCTAACAGCATGGAGTTGTGGATTTTATCAAGAACTTTTTTGTTAGACTTTTTTTTTTTTTTTCATGATGTTGGGAAAGGAACCAAGGATTTCATTTAAGCAGGTGATTTTTACTACTGAACAACATCACCAAAGGGAGAAATTTAGTGAAATAAATATGATTTTTTTCTGGAATGCAAGTTTAGATATGTATCAAATTTTGATATGCATCAAATCAAATTTTGGTATAGATTCTGGCCAAAATACATGTTAGTGCCTGATACTAATGATGCTATAGTCAGGGTTTGCTTTGCCCTATTCAAGGATATATATATACTTCATGGTTTTGTCAATCTGTTTTGAAAATAAATATGCAGTCGCTCAAAAGAAAATTGAATCCAAGACTAAGGATAAATCAACATCTATTGTGCTAGAGAGCTGTTAAAGTCATCACCCTAGAAGAATAGAAAGGTGATACTTCAAGATTTGATTTATGGCAATTATGCTTAATCACAATTTAATGGTCCATTGGCATGTGTGCCGGCATCAGTGGAATTGTTCCAGAAAACAGAACTAATTTTAAATATTTCTTGTAAAGGACCAGATAGTAAACATGTTAGTCTTTGTGAATCAGAGTCTCTGTTGAAACTGTCACTGTTTAGTGACTGCTGGATGTCTTAGTTACTTTTTTTTTTTATTTCTGGGATAAAACACCCAACACCCAAAATTAAGGAAAGAAAGGTTTATTTAGCTTACAGTTTGTAGAGGTTTCAGTCCATAATCAGCTGGCTCCAAAGCAGGATCACATGGCAGAGAGGCAACATTTTATGGTGGTGCAAGACAGCAAAAACAACAAGAGCAAAAGAGGAAGAGCAAACCCCTTTTCCTCCCTTATATTGTAAGCAGACCACCCACCCTAAGCTGGGTACAGCACTCACACCATCTCCCTGCCCTCCTCTTGCACATGCTGAGGATGTTTACAAAGTGAGGACCCTGGCCCCTTCCTGGGTTGCTTAGTTAGGTTTCTAAACTTCTCAAGTTAACATAATATATCAACCATCACAACATTCTGGAGCATAAACAGCCACCCCATGGCATGTCCTCTACATCCTAGGATGTAGAACTGCTGAGTCACTTAGTTAAACTTCTAAAATTCTGAGTTGACACAGTGTATCAACCATTATACTGGGACAATGTTTAAAACCTGTGATAGACAATATAGAAATGAATAAGCATGGCTGAGTCCCCCCAAAAATTTATTTATGAACACCAAGGGTTTAATTTCATGTTTCTCACAAACCAGGAAATACTATTTTCATTTGAATTTTCTTTCATTGTTTTTCCAACCATTTTTAAATGTAGGAAACATTCTTAGCTCACACACATGAACAGATGGTGGGACAACTTAGCTGAAAGTCCACCTTTAAGATCTAACAAGCAAGCCCCAGCCTCAGAAGTTTCTCAGTAAATTGTATCTATTACTTCTTTGCTAATGGATGAATCTTTTGCAAATGATCTATTTATGGTATCAAGTTTCATGTCTAGGCTTCAACTCCATATATTTTCTGACACAAAAAATGTATTTTTTTTCCTTTTAAATCTTATCACAATGGCATAGAAGTATAAATTGATGTTGTAAATTTAAAAGAATGTTAAGAATTCCTAGACATGTGATACTAGAAACCTCTCGTTGTTTATCAGTGTTTCAAGAAATATGACTGTGAAGAGATTTAACTCAATATTTAAAGGTATGTTAAAAAATGTATGAAAATAGGTGGAAATGTCAAGAGGATATTATTTGTTACTGTTTACTGATTTGTATTTGAGAAAGGCACAAAACCATGGAATTTGTGTGTGTGCGTGAGTTCAAACTGAAGCATTTTTTGGGTACATGTTTAATCAGATGACAGAATATTTTATTGGTGCCAGCTACTTTTATTGTAACATTAAGAAAGTATGGATTTAATAGCATGTTTTGAACAATATGTGTAATCTGCCTTAAATAGGACCTTTGGGAATAGTTTTACCAATAAATTTTCCCAAATGGCTTTTTCTGCCTAGTCCTCCTTTCAAAGATAAAGAAGGGAGTATGTTACAAACTTTAACCTCTAAAGCAATACCACAGTGGTAAACAAGGGTAGAGTTCAAATTTCAAAAGATTTATGGCTTAAAACACGGACAAAATGAAAACAAATTGCTTTTGAAACTGACAAACAGCAATATCTCCTCCCTAAGTTAAATTTACCTTTGAATTGAAAAACAGAAAAATGCCAGGCAAACCACAACTGAATGTCCAATCAAAGAAGTTATTGTTTTACAAGCTGTGAAGCCCACATTCTTGACATTCCTCTCTAAAATACACAAGACCCTTGAGACATCTTTCCGCTGCATCCAACATTTCATGTATTTTAAATAAAACATAGATCTCTTTAAAGCACAAGACTAGGATATTTACATGTAAACAGATAATATTCCCACATGTCTGTCCTACATTTGCAGAGATGACCGGGACTAAGATTTTTATTTACTTTTATATTCCAATTGATAAGAAATAGATGATCAGATTTCTTAAGAGCAGAAGTTACGCAAAAGGCAGAAAGAGATCTCTTTTCCTCACTCAGTCTTTTAGAAAAAGAGATTAAAAAATCCTATTGGTAATGCGAAACAAACAAATGAAAAAAAGTGCCTTTTGCATTAAAAATTTTTAATGAAGAAAGAGAACAATAATTGATTATATTCATATAAAAGTGTCTAATAGGATACAATAAAATTCAATTTAATATGTAATAATTACCTAATTGATATATGTATCTTAAGGATAAACAACTGCATTGTAGCCCTCAACTAACTGTAATAAAGTATTACAGAGATAAAGGTTTGAAGTTATGTAAAAGAAGAATATGGTAAATGAAGCAAATTAAACTAGTAGAAATTAAGATACAATCAATGTGGGTTTTGTAAAGTATGCCGGAAACAAGAGTTTGAGAAAGACCATATGGGTGGGTATAGTTTAGAGCACACGGGTATGAAATGAGAAGACTTTCTGGATAAGAACAAACCTGGAAACAAATGGCTGGCTGCACTTGTCTGAAGACCTGGCACCAAAGAAAATTAGCTGGAGAAATTTTACATAACTGAGAAAAAAGACAAAAGTCAATATGAACTTAATACTGACCATACAGATTTCATGGAGGATAATCACAAAGCCACTTAATTTTGTATTCTTCTGCCTCTTTAAAATTTGCTGGAGGAATTTCTTTCCCTGCCTGAGCTGTGTCTTGGGCTGGTAGATGACTACGCTAATACAAAGTCCGAGGTCCTTGTCTCACAACACAGAATGTTGTCTTGATTCAGAAATTAGGATATACAGATATGTTTAATATGCAAAACTCCAAATCTGACTCAAGATTCAGCTTTCTCTCCTCCCTCCGTGGGGAGGAGGGAGGAATGGCCTTCTTCATTTCCACGCTCTCTTGCAGTCCTTCCTGAGCCTCAGTTCCCTCACTCACCTACATGAGGAGTGGGGTGGGACCTGGGACACAAATAAGGATAAGAAGAAAGTCTTCCTTGACCAGCACTGTTCGGAGGTAACATCGTGCTCTCTGGGGATGTAGAGGCTGCATGGTGTGCTCATGACTGATGAATCCTAGCCCAGTGGAAGCTGCTTAGGCATCATGGCCATGGTCCAACATGGAGGAGAGCCTAAAACATCAGCATATCACCCACTTCCTCCTTCTTCTTCCCACCCCAGAGGGAACTCCCTCCCCCTCACTTCTCGTTTGTGCCAAATATCCACCAGTCACCTTCTGTGATGTCACCTGGCCCCACCTCTCCAAGCCCAATAAATACTTAGTGGGGCAGCCTCCCCCTCTGAGGGTTTCCTGCACTCCAGGGCAGCCCTCCTGTGCTCCCCACATTAAAGGCTTTTTTTAGTTTCCTTTCTTTGTCTTTACTGGTGCCAGACCTAACAGTGACCATGTGGTAACAGTACAGGCCCTCACTTCCCCTTGACTCCTTAAGCCTTCAGTCCCTCACAGATTGTCTTTGTGGGTCTCTTCCCTGGTCTAGTTGCTCAGGACCTGGGATACTCGCTGGGGTTTAGGGCTGGGAGCTTCCAGTATTTCAGAATTTACCATAAAGGAAGTAAGACCTGGTTCACCTGGTTAGGAACCTTTCTCCCTGAGCCTCGGTTTCTAAGGCCCAGAAGGGGCTGCAAAGAGTGTATTAGATCTACACTGAGCCTATAATCCTTGAGTATGCTCTGTATTTTAGGTAATATAAAACAATGTCATAATAATATTATGCTTATTTAAGTATCACATACTACCGACTTTATTTTAAACAACTTTGCTCCTTTTTGAGACAAGTTCCAATTATTTTTCCCAGCTAACTTTGAACTTGCCATCCTCCTGTCTCAGTCTCCCAAGTAGCTGGGATTACAGGCATGTACCACCATACCTAGCTACAGACTTTATTTTGAATGTTACTGTTTTTAGATGCCATTTTTGCATCTAGATCTTTATTAGGAAAACTACACTTAGACACTGGGACCTGAATGTATATATGCTTGTGTAAGTAGATTACACATAGACCTTAGAGAAATGATGGCACTAATTTTGCCTACTAGATATATATCTATGATAGCCAGATGTTCTTAAAAGTTTGTGTGTGTGTGTGTGTGCGCTAAGGACACTGCAGCATGGTGAAACCCATGGACCTCCTTCTCAGAAAAAAATGTTTTTAAATACATAAAACAAAATCAAAAGGACCTCAAAGAAATTTCAATTATTTTGAAATACGGTTATCAAGACATAAAAGCAGATATAATAATGCCTGCGTTTCTTCCTTATTTAACAAGACCTAGTTGCAGATCCCAAAATGTTATAATTTTGAAGTAGTGGTGGGCATAAGTGATATTTCATAATATGTGTTACAACTGAAATGTGATATGTAAAAATCACATATGTGATTACTACTGGTGACAGAAGTATGAATACAGTTGTGGTTTGTTTCGTTAGTTCCTAAGTAAGTAAAGTGGTAAGTTTCATAGAAAATGGGGCATAAATTTTTTGAATTCCATTCCTAATCAAAATCAATCTGTTTGACTATTGTCATTATATGTTTCAGTGAAATATTGCTAACAGCTACATTGAGGAGGTTTAGCCCCATTGAATTCACTGAACGAGTCTCCTTGAACCACTCCTGCTATTGCCTCCACCTGTCTCTCCTTTTGCCTTGGTAAAGCCGCAGTCTGTTACAGTACTCAGCAAGGTGTGGTCCCTTGCTGCTGAAAAATATCACCACTTCACAGAGCAACTGCTTATTCTTTCTTAGCTATATTAGGTATGATTTTGAAACAGCAGGAGGAAAAAGACTTATCAGGACCAACAATTTTCCTTTTGCCTAACAAGATGATAATACCAAAAAAAAAAAAAAAAAAAATGCCTTCCCTTTACCCCGGAAATGCAGGCCTCCTGGTGAGATTTCTACTTTGCTTCTTTGGCAGTGTGAGATGCCCCATGGAAAGCATAAGCAGATGTCAGCCTTCGAGTAAGCAGAAAAAAAGTGACGAATGGACCACTAGACAACCCTATCACACCACCGTTTGGTCGTGCACTTTGCTTTAGCTTCTGTAGTTTTTCTGTGTTAAATATCAACAGAGATTCCCAAGTAGTTTCAGCTTGAGGCTATTACTTCTAATAATTGAGACTGATGAAAGGTCACGGTATTTTTACAGCTTAGTTGTGACATGCCATATATTACTTTGCTTCTGTCAAAGAAAATATTACACACTTCATTGGCAAAAGGTTTGATCCTGAGCTTTTCCTCCCCACACGGCCTACAATGCATTTGCTTGGGTTTACCTATAAATTTTGTATTTAAAATGTTCCAGAAAATTGCCTGGTGCTAGAACGAGCTCATTCAGGAATAAAGCAAATGTTTCAGGATCATTAGGAAATTAATTACGTGAGATGACTGACGCGTTGCTACCAGAGGGGAAGTGTTACGTGCTATTTTGTTTGTTTGAAAAGAACATCGATCCCTTGTGAAAAGTTGCTTATTATACTAAAATAGGAAAACTGTCTCAGGAGGAAAGTCAGCTAGTTAGGAAATTACTCAGACTTCCAACTCTGTAGACAGGTGATTTTTATTTTGCTAGTTATGCTGAAAGTATGGGTAGTTTTTGAATGTTTAAGTAAAAGCTAGTAAATGAGGCATCAGTACTTTGGGTATTTATTTTTTAATTAATAAAATATTTTATTATTTTTTGGAGGAATGGAAAAAATCAGCAATGAAAGTACAGGTTATTTTTGGTAAGGGAGTAGATCATACTGAAACCCAGAAATTTTGTCTGAAGAAGTATTCAGAGGAATATCCATTCTTCCAAATTCCATATATATTGAATTACCCATTAAAAAAACAGACAATATGTGAACTAAGGCTGTAGTCTAAGAACTCTATTAAATCTTAAAGATGACAAGTAAAAGTGACATTAAAGATTAAAGTAAAAATAAATAATTTTTTAAAAGAGAAATGCTGTTTAATAAATTGGAGAATTATTTATGAAGAGTTCTATAAGTTTTAAATATAAGTTGAGAAAAGGTACTCTAAATAAATATATATAGAATGCTCTGTGGAATTTTCTACTACCTGTTATGATGTGGATTTGAGTGGGCTGCCGGGTGTGTTTTCTGAATTAACTCTAGAGAAATCACAGGAGCTCATGGAAAACATAGGCAAAGCAACAGAACAAAAATTTAGGAAAAAACACATTAAGAATGAGGACCACCAAGAAACAGTGCTAGGGTAGGAGGGCTTTGGTGTGTTTGCAGCCAAAGGGCAAAGATGAAACAGTTCAGGGTGAGTAGGTTGGAGGGAAGCCATTAGCTCTACTTTGACCTTTCTGTGCCCTACCTTGGCAAAACCACTCTCTGCTCCTTTGCCGTACAAAGCGTCAGCGCAGCTCAGGCTGGTGAGCTGTGAGTTTGCCATTGGTGTTGGAACTGAAGGGCTGATGCCTTGGACCTTTGCTCCTCCCATCCTTTTCCTTCAAGTTCCCCAGATTGGACTTATAAACTAATTAGGAGACCTCTTCCCAATGTGATTGTTTAAAGTAGTTTAAAACTGAATCTCAGAGTAGATTTCTACAGGGACTAATGTGAGTCTATGAAGCCCGTGTCTACCTTGGGGAATTTCTTTCTCCATAATACAGTGGTGAGACACAGACAAGGGCCTGGCTCATGTGCCTGCCTCAATCTATATTACGAGACAAGCAGCTGAGATTTACATATAATAATTAATGGACACCTGTGGGGTATAATCCTTAGAAAGACATGTACATTAATATATTTTTCATGGAGCAGAATTATTGGAACAGATAGACCAAGAAATATAAAAAAACCTCATATATATGCATGTATATTCTCTAACTTTATTAGGTATATTTGCACTCTGGAATGATGTAAGTGATGTTATTGGGATGAATATTGCACACTTGAGGGAGTCTAATTACTTAAAATTAAAGACTGAGGAACCCATCTCCTTGAGAAGAGGTTAAAAAAAAAACAGATTAATTGTAACTAGAACTTGGAGTTATGCCATAGTTATAATATGTATTAGGAAAGTCAAAGAAATAGGTATCCCGTAGCAATTGGGAGTGTGATCAAGTTTCCTTCTGATCTCGTCAGTTGATCAACATTGTTCTCAGCCTGACCATGGAAAAGGTCCCAAGGGCCAACATAAGATGTAGCCCTGCACCTCCATCCTCCTTTGTGCCATAATCCAACTTCACCTAAGTGTTAAGAATTGTTAGAGGAGTGGAATGAAAGGGTGGAGGAGGGGCAAGGGGAAAGAGAAGGCTAACTATAAACCATTCAATATCAATCTTCAACCTACAGCATTAAAAAACAGAAAGTAAACTAATGCTAATAAATACAACCAACAATTAGGAGATTAGCACCCTCCAAGGAAAAATGAAAGAATAGAGTGTGTGAAAATAATTTAAAAATGGGTATGCTTTAAATCCTGTAATGAATAGAAGAGTTTGACACCGTGCAGTAAAGAACAAGAAATTATACAGCACACATGGTTAGATATGGGATAACCAGGGGACGTGAAGATTAGAAAGCCTGGACATTTAAAAAAAATCTTAATTTAAAATAAATCTCAATATCTGGAATATTCTTTAGACAAGCCAGTTGCAAAGAGATTTGGCAAACTGGAAAATAATAATGAATTCATCTTCAAGTGGGAATGTAGAAAGGAAGTAGGGCTTGTTAACAACATTTCTGTCATTGGGGCCAACTGTGCAGTGTCTTGAACACTATGAGATGCTTACCAAAAACTGTGGTTCTTACCTACCAGGTGACAAAAGCACCTGTCCCCACCTGTGACAAGAAAATATATTAAGTTGTCCAGTGATTAGGTGAGTACACTTTCCTCATTAGGAACCATTCAAATGCAGAGATAAAAGCATTTAAAAATCAGTTAAGAGACATGGAAATAAAACGATAAATTCTAACATCAATTCAACATTTATTTCACCAGAAGATTCTAGAAGAAATGACAGAAGAGAAATATGAGCAGACATTTTTTGGAATTGAAGAAAATTGCGAATGCCTAAATTGCAATACACAGACTCTAGAGAAGTACAGTACGTGTACTTCACACACACTGAGCTGCAGTTCACTGAGTCTACAGTAATAATGTGATTGCAGAGAAAACATTGACTGTTAAAAAATTTCTGTAATTAGAGACAGTAAATTTCTCACAAGAAAAGTTTTCAAACTGCTGAAGGTACCTCCCAGCTATTAATTAAAGGAGAAATAAAATACATATTTTTTTTTCAGACACACAAAGAGATGGTTTTCTCTAACACAGATATCAAAAAGTAAAATTACAGAGAAGAGTGCAGATACTGGTAAACTATACCTGTAAATATTATGAATAATGTTGAAATGGTGCATCCTAAATATTTCGTATTTAGCATTCTGCTAACAACAATGCAGAGAATAGGTAAAAGGAGCAGTTTTAGCAACATATTTGGAAAGCAAAAAGAAATAATGAACACAAATATTGTTGGAATTTTGGAGCTAATTGTACAGTTATAATCAAGAAGAACATTGAAAAATTAAAACATAAATTTTAATTGAAGTAGAAAAAATATTTAAAGTGTTATTAAAAATAGATATCAAAAAGGTAGCAAATAAAAAAGATAATAAATAGAAAACATCATAAAATGGTGAGGATAATTTCAAAATATTAGTAATTACAATGAATTAATTTTTATTAAAAGGGAAAGCTACCTAGATTGAATAAATTAAAACAATAGAAACTTCATCCTTAATGGTCAATCACTAGTAGAATTTTTTAAAGACAAAAGAAATAAATACCAGTGTTACTATATAATGTTGTTTTATAAGTGCTAGATACTCTGTTAAAAATATTAGATGTAATTAATAGACTGCGAAGAAAGAGTAAAACAGTATTATAAATATTATCATATTTATTCATAATATGATTTCCTCTATAGGAAAAACAAATACACCTAAAATCTTAGACCTAATAAGCTACATTTTTCAAGTATTCTAGATTAAATCACTATTTAAAAATATAAATCATTACCCAAGAATAACCACTTTAAAAAAATGTTATAGGAAATGATTCCATTAATAAAACTGACATTTATAAATATACTTAGGAAAAAGTATATTTTAGTTAAGAAATGAGCTTATATGAACCAAACCAAAGAAAACACACTTGGTATGAAATGAAGACTTAAATATATGAAAAACATATATTGTCTGATGGTAATATATTATAAAAATAACATAATTATATAAAAATGAAGATGCCATCAAATACAATTCTAGGCATAAAAGAAAAACTAGTAACTTTCTTAATTACCAACAATAACAAATTATATAATGAAAACTATTATATTCCTTTGTGTTATATATGTTAAAGTCTTTTTTTCATTTTCTATTTCTTAAATCATCATTTTGTGGGCGTTTTTTTTATTGTTGTTTTAAAGACATATTTTGGTTGCCAGTCCTATGTCAAGTACATAAGTTGCTAATATTTTCTTACAGTTTACAGCTACTCTCTTAACTTGCCTAATGATGTCTTTGGATGAGTGAAAGTTGTTAAACCTTGTGAAGTATAATTTATAATTTTTTCTTTTATGAATATTGCTTTCTGTGTATTTTGAAGGAAAAAAAATGGCTACTGTCAAGTCACAAATGTACACTTTTAAAAGCTAAATAGTTTTATTTATTTTTAAAAATGTATTTATTATTACGTGCTTGCAATAAATAATGGCTACTTTCATTGTGGGTATTTGGTACATATATGCGACACATGTTAATTCTTTTTTTACATCTCCTTCTCATTCCTCCTCTTCTCTCTTTGTTCATCTTCCGGTCCCTTTTCATTTGCAGTAGATTTATCTCTCCCTTTCCTTTCATCTATCTTTTATTTTGCTTTTAATTTACACTTTGGATTTGTCATATGAGAGAAATCACATGATATTTAAGCTTATGTGTCTGATTTATTTCATTTAACATTACGTTTTCAAGGTATATCCAGTTTCCAACAAATGGTTCAAGTCATCCTTCTTCATAGCAGAGTAGTAGTCCATTGTGTATAAATACCATACTTTCTTTATACATTCATCTATTGATTGGTATGCATGTATTGCTGTATTATGATGACTTTAGGGAAGATACCTAAAAGGATAATTGCTGGGTCAATGGAATTTTTGTTTTTAGTTTTTTGAGGAATCTCTATCCTGAGTTCCATAATGGTTGTTCCAGTTGAGAGTCCCATCGGCAATGTGGGATGGTTCTGTTTTCCCCCGCAATCTTACCAACACTTGTTATTATTTGATTTATTGATGATAGCCATTCTTTCTGGAGTAAGATGAAATGTCAGTGTTGTTTTCATTTGCATTGCTCTAGTGGCCAGGGATCTTGAACATTTTTTCAAATATTTATGGGCCATTTATATTTTTTCTTCTGCAATGTATCTATTCATTTCACTTGCCAATTTTGTGACTGGGTCTTTTATTTTTGAGGGCTCCAATTTTTTTTGAATTCTTTATATATTCTAGATATTATCCCTTTGTCTGAGGTATAGCTGTCAATTTTTTTTTGTTTTCATTCTTCAGGTTGTCTCTTCACTCTGTTGCTTGTTTCCTTTGCTGTGCAGATGTTGTGTGTTTTTTTTTAATTTGATATGATCCCATTTGTTGAATCATGATGTTATTTATTGTGCAGTTAATGTTCTGTTCAGAAAGTCCTTGTCTATGCTTATGACTTCAGAAGTTTTCTACCTTCTCTTCCAGCAGGTTGTGTTTCCATTTTAACATTTAGTTCTTTGATCTTTTTTATTTTAGTTTAGTATATGGTGAGAGATGTGGGTTTAGATTCAATCTTCTGCATGTGGATTGCCAGTTTTCCCACAACATTTGCTAAAGAGGTTATCTTTCCTCCAGTGTATGTTATTTGCCCTTTTGTCATAGGTCAGGTAGCTGAATGTGCCTGGGGTTGTTTCTGCATCCTCTTTTTCTGTTCCATTGTTCCACGTGTCTGTTTTTGTACCAGTATCATGCTGTTTTTATCACTGTAATTTTGTAATATAACTTAAAATCCAGGATTGTGATGCCTTTTGCTTTGCTTCTGTTAGTCAAGATTGCCTTTTGCTATTCTGGGTCTCTTTTGGGTCCATATAAATTTTAGGATTGTTTTTTTCTACTTGTGAGGAATGTTGTTGGTATTTTGACTGGGATTTTACTAAATTTGTGTATGAGTTTTGGAATTATAGCCCCTTTAACAATATTGGTTCTGGCTATACAGGAACAAGAGTTCTCTTTCTATTTTCTGATATCCTCTTTGATCTCCTTTTTCAGACTTCCATGGTTTTCATAGAGGTTTTTCACTTCATTGTTTAGGTTAATTGCTATGTATTTAATTTTTCTTGATACTATTGAGAATGATATTGTTTTACTAATTTTTCTTGGTGATTTTATTACTAGGGTACAGGAATGCTATTGGTTTTTTGTATGGATTTTTTATCATGTTACATTGCTGAATTAATTCTAGAAGTCTTTTGATGGAATTTTCTGGGTCTTCTATGTAAGAATCATGTCATCTACAAAAAGTAATAATTTGAATTCTCCCTTCCCTATACATATCCTTTTTATATCTTTTTATTGACTGATTTCTCTGGCTAATGTTTTGAGTGCTATATTGAACAGAGGTAGTGATGGTGGACATCTTTGTCTTGTTCCTGGTTTCTTTTGTGATTGATTTCTAGGTTTAGGGTTACAAGGGTCTGATTGTATACGAGGGGTGATTTTGATTATTTTGTGTTTATTTAAGCAGGTCGTGGGGTAGTATATGGTCTGTTTTGCAGAAAGTTCCATATGCTGTTGAAAAAAATGTGTATTCTGTTGTAAGGTAGAAGACTACCTTAGTTCAGGCTGCTATAACAAATTGACATAGATCAGATGGCTTATAAACGATAGCTGTCTGTTTCTGACAGCTCAGGAGGCTCTAAGTCCCAGATCAGTGTGTTAGTTAGCTTTCCCATTGCTGGGACACAATATCTGACTTAAAGGAGGAAAGGTTTAATTTAGCTCATGGTTTCAGGAAATTCAGTACATGGTCAGCAGGCTCCAGTGCAAAAATGACATGTAAGAAGGGCGTGGTGGAGAAAAGCCGGTTAGCTCACGGTGACTGGGAAGCAGAGCAGGGAGGGGAAAAGAGCCACAGAGGAATGGGTGATGGACCATACGTATTACTCAAGGTCACACATCCAGGGCCCACCCAGACACACATTGAGGTATGCTTTGCTAATCTACTAGGCATTTCTTAACCCCCAATGAAGTTGATATATCAGGATTAATGGTCACAATCAGAGTGCCAGCATGGTAGAGTTCTGGTGAGGGTCCTTTTCTGGGTTGCAAGATCCCCATCTTCGCCTTATGTCCTCACATTGTGGAAAGAACTAGCTAGCTCTCTATAAGGGCACTAATCCCACTCATGAGGGGTCCATCATCATGACTTCATTACCACCCAACAGCCCCACCTCCAAATACTCTTACACTGGGATTAATGTTTCAACATGAATTTTAGAGAAACACAAACATTTAACCCATTGCAAACACAAATATCTGAAAATAGATCACCTATGACTGACGATGGAGGAATTGGGTTGTACAAGAAATAGAAAGACCCAGCACTAGAGAGCAAAGCACGGGAGTGTAGAATTTGTCATGGAAAATACGTTTGGATTATTTTAGTTGCTCAACATTGCATCTGTAGATGATTTTCAAATAACCAGACTATTCAACAAAACCTGATGGTCATATAAAGTATTAGAAAATTGGCAGTACTTTGCACTTTCACCTGTTCTATGCATCTGAACAGAAGAGCAGAAGCCAATTTTATTTTGCACTTAAAATATGTTTCTTCTTAATGTAATGATTTTAGTGCATCTAGGACCTATTGCGTTTAGTTAGAATATGTATGTTTATTGAGTACCTGTTGATACAAATCCTTGTGTGGAATCTTTGGGGGTTCGCAGATGAAGTCATGAGTAGAACCAGAATTCACTACAGCTTCTTTCAAGATAACAAAAATGAGATATTCTTATAGCCCCTGAGACTGCCTCTGGAATGCCATGCCTATTCTAGAAGCATCAATCCAGTAGTAGAAACCGAACTGTTATCAGTCTCCTGTTGCCAAGAATAATACAGTATATACCAGTGGAAAGTCAAGAAGCAATTGGTAAACATTAATTGTTTGAGCAACAAACTTTCATTTGTAAACTTTGTAGCCACTGATAGAGTATTTTGGTAAGATAACTCAAATTTAGTCAAATTAGTAACCTGGGGCTACAAATTGGAGAAGAGAAGATATCCAATTAAAAATATCAGTCACTTCCTTGGAACTGGAGGAGTTTCTATCAGATGTTTTTGTGTTTTAAAAATCCAATTAGTATGCTTGTTTTACAAGCATAAATATGTACATTACAGCTATAAAAATAAGTCAATAGTCTAGGGAAAAGTGCCCAGTGGTAGCAGTTCACATCAGAAAAGTAAACAAATTCCTATTTAGCTGACCTCGTCTCACCCTATGGAAGGTACTAAACCACAGTGAGAATTCAGAACTGTAACTACAAAGCATCTCATTTTTCTAGTTCAAATATAGAAAACCAGTCTGATTGTAATTTTAGTTGTTGGATGAAAATGAGAGCGACGTGAACAACAGACAGAATAAATACTCAGGTCTTATTTATGAAATTTCAAACATCAGCGAACACATGACTTGTTTTTATTCTTCAATGCAGAAAGGAATATACTGAACGACATGTACTTGAATAGCTGCTTGTCAAATCATCGCATGCAAGGCCTCTTCTATTAAGTTCCTTTGGTTTGAACAGTAAGTAGGGCCTTGCACTCTCTCCACTTGGAGAACCAGGATTATTGTCTGTTGGGAATATTCACATGCTCGACATGGTTCTGAGATACGGGCAGAAGCAAAAGGAGTAGCCTTCAACATTGACATTCTTGAGTGTTTTCCTGCTGGGGTGGACTTGTTCATTCTTCTTCCAGCCTCTCCTAAAACACAGATCTCTAGATTGTGCAGGCAGAGCCTCTCTCCCGCTTGGTCCTACCATCTGTCTCCACACTGCAGTTCACTCTGCACGAGTACCAGGTACCAGACGGGATTTTGCCCAATAGCAAGTACAGCAGAAAGTCTTTCTCAGCCTCCCTACGATCTGTGAACATATGATCAGTCTAGGAGAACACATTTTGCTAAAAATACACCAGAGAAATGTTCATTTGGTAATAAACAAGGAACCTGAGTCGAGGAGGAAAAGTGCCATGAGCTTCTGAAATGTATATTTCTATGTGTACCAGAATGGTGACGGTCTGTCAGGGCTACATGACTGGATCAACCAATGTTTGTTTCTTTATCGAAAGTGTTAATGTACACTTAACAGTATGGGCACTGTGTTATTTAGTTTAAAACCCAGACTGTGAGTTAAATGAGTGGGAGTCTAAGAATATTTGTCATGAGTTGACTGGTTCGATAAACAGAAATCTATATGAACTCCATCATAATTTCTGAGACGGCACAGCGACATTAGAAGGAAATTTTCAGGAGGTCTGAGTGTAAATTTCAAAGGGAGGAGACTGCATCAACTATGCTTTATGCTGCCCATAGGACGTTATATATGCAGTGTCTGTCCATCAAACCGCAACATAATCAGTCAGGGTTTTTAAATTTTTCAGTTCGCGTATCAGCATTTATTTTAACAAATTATTCAGTTCCCATATCACCATGTAATCAATATTGCCAACTGAAAAAGAATCAATCACTATTATATCAAATTGACAGAAATTCATTGTTTGCCTGACTGAGGATACACAGATGTCGTTTAAGGTCTCCCCTCTCCTCATCCCTCTTCTTGGGAAAGGAGCAGGAAAGCATGGGAAATGGCAAAAGAGAAGTTTGACTGATTTACAGAATAAATGATACAGTATTTTAGTGATTTCCAGTTTGAACGCATTTCATCTTTAATCACATATATTATCCTAGAGAAGGATAATTGTGGATCTTTTCAAAAATCATCACCTGTAACATTTCTATCAATGATGTTGCTTTCATTAGAGTGAAGGTAGCTTGACGAAACAGGCGGTGTAAAGTAATGGCTCAGCAAAAGCACAAGTTTCTTTTTCATCTTTCAATACAACAGGGTAAGAAAGTAGTCTTTGTTTCAGAAAGTCATGCCGTAGACAGTTTGGCAGCTCTGCCTTCTTCAACAGATAGCCGCCTCGGGGGCTTTCTTATTCTCGTTTAATGCAAAGAAAAAAAAAAAGTGGGATTCTAGAGGGACTGTTTGTAAGCATGTGAGGCAGAAGTTATAATTTTCGCTTTTGCTCATTCTCCATTGATGAGAACTTACCAACGTGGCAACATGTAGCTACCCAAAGCAGGAAGACCATTTACCTGGGCAGCTGTGCACCCATGTATGCCCTATTACTCTAGAAGGACAGGACAGCTTTGATTGGGCAATTAATTGTCTCTTTTGGATGTACAGAATTGGGATTTAGACACATGCATGAGAATTGGATAAAGCCATTTGCTTTGGGGACCTGATGAGTGATTCCTCCATTCTCTTCCTTCTCGAGGCACTCCATCTTAAGTACTGCAAGTACAAAATGGTCTCATTCTCCCAGGAATATGTGACAGACTGAAGGTAACAGAACATAAGTACGGGGTTCCACAGGACAGACAAAAGAGGTGGGTGAAGACCCAGGGATACACAAGCACCATTTAGGCAAGATGGGTGATTAAGAAAGATCAAAATATGAGCTAATCCAGAGGAACAGAGAGGGCTCTGACTAGTAGTAGGGATAAAGCCGCAAAGCTGTAGCTCAGTAACTTAACCCTTTAGCTCCTGCAAACTCTGGGAAGCGGAAGCAGGGACCTGATCCTGAGAAGCAGAGCAACAGGCAGAAACTTAACTTTGAAAGATTAGGCTTGGGTGCTAGAACCCGTGTATGTGGCCACCAAGGATAAAGGAAAGGTCCACTTACTGGGATCAGGATAAAAGGAAGACGTAGATCGGCTGCAAAGGAGATTAATACACAGAGACTCAGCTAAGCATGTAGGTTCCTGTTATTTATTATTCATAAATGCTTACTAAGGTGCCAGAGGCCAGAGTAAGTTAAACCTGCAGGTGTCACTGAAGTAAACCCAGCTGTGGATCTGAAGAACTGCAAGGGAGCTAAGCTACCTTAGTTGAATGAAACTTGTACTTATGGTAGCTCCTTTAGTAAAATGGAATAAAACACTAGTCCCTGGGTTATTTTGAAAATAAATGGATCGATTAATGTTGAATAGAAATATCTTATTAGTTTACTCATGTCTGAGACCATTTTTTAGGTCTTGAAATTTTCATTGTTGCAGTTTAGGTAGGTACAACAGCAACAACAAAGACAAAGTAAAACAAAGCAAAAGTAATTAATTAATTAGTTAATTAAATCTGTGAAACTGTGAGACTCAGGAAAGTATCAAGGAAGTCAGCTCATTCCCATGTTCTTGATTATCTACTACTTCCTACCAGTTGTTCTTTTTCCTGCTCTGTATTGGAACAAAATTTAGGTTTACTACCACCTTCTTATACTTCTGTTACGAAAGCAAGTAAGAGGAGTTTGTGTATTTAAGAAAATTTTTCACTTATGTTGCTCAGGCTGTCCTTGAACTCAAGGCATCCTCCTGCCTCAGCCTCCCTAGTAGTTGGAAATACAGGCATGTGCTTTGAAGATGGCCCCTCAAGACTTGTATCTCCCGCTACTCATACCTTTGTATATCTCTTTCTTTGAGCTTGAGTAGGACTGTGATTGCTCCAAATGAATAAAACAGTGAAACCACAAAATTAGACTAAAAAGATTCTGACTTCTGTCTTGAACTTTTTTTCTCTCTCTCTTTCCGGTTTCTTATGAAAGGAGCTGGCTGCCACCTAGTGAGCTGCCCAGTGGCGAGTCCCACCTGGCCAGGAGCCTGTATCTTCCAGTAATCGATTACCAGTGAGGAGGCAGCCGAGCTTTCCGTATATTTCTGACCTCAGAAAGTGTGAGATACATATTGTTCTTTTAAGTCAGTAAGTTTGGGGTATTTTTTTCACATCAACAAATAACTAATATATACCTGTTCAGTGTATATTGTTGATTCTCAAGTAAGAAAAGGTGAGTAACCTTCTGCTTATCTACAGTGTAGGGTTGTTGCTGAAATCAGCTACCAAGCCAGAGATATGATTTCTGTTCCCACCTCCACCTTGTCACTTCCACTGGGGGCTTGTGATGTGCTCAGGAGTGACGAGTGGCATTCTTGGGCATAGGAACTAAGACACAGATGTGCCATCCCTTCTCTTTCTGTGTCACGCCAGGTCTGAATGTCCATGCAGGGTTGTGCTGACTCACTCTTGGAGGACAGGCACATTTGATAATCTGCACCGTTACGAACAGAACATCTATTCCGGGCAAGAAATAAACTTTTAATAGGCTAAGCCTGAAACGTTGGGGTTTGGTTTTGTCGCTGTTATTGTCACAGCAGCTAGCCTTACTTTAAAGAGTACAGAAATACAGGAGGATAGCTCAGAACACAGAAAGGAGACACGCTCCTCAAGGAGAGAGTCCATGTGGTCAGCAATGTTTAAAGGTTAAACACTTCTACATTTCAGAGCGATACCCAGATTCTCACGGGTAGGTGTGATCTTCATGGTCAGGCGCAGAGGGAAGGTATGACGTGAACTAGGGTTGGAGATGCCGTTGAATCCAGCAATACCACATCAAAAGGGAGAGTAAGAATGTGAAGCTTTGTGTTCTTGTTTTTTGATCTTACTACAAAACCCCTGTTAATTGTAGGATAATATAGGTGGTTTATATTTGATGCTGACTCACAGAAGAAGGGGAGAATGAGAGAGAGAGAGAGACAGAGAGACAGACAGAGACAGAGACAGCGAGAGAGAAATAGAGATTGAGAGATACTGAGAGAGGAAGGAGGGAGAGACAGAAGGAAAATGGGAAGTGAGGTGTCATAATATAATTTGGATACAATTGTCCCTACACTTAGCAAGACTGGACATAGCATAAATTGTTTCTAGAAAACTCTAAGATCAAGGACTTAAATGTGGAGTTCAAGAATTTTCATGGAAGCTTTGTTTCCACTTTTTTCCTTCTATTCTCTTTTCTTCTTCTTTTTTTCTTTTTTTCTTGTCCCTTCAGAACTCGGTTGGTCCCTTAAGATTCATTACCAAACTTCAATGCTTACGCACACAGATTTTTTTTCTGGGGTTGAAGATCCCTCAAAAGTTTAAGAATCATTTTTAAAAAATCACTTTGGCCACATTATTTGGGGCATTTTGATTTAATTTTGCTCTTGCCATTTCTGTCCTCTTTCTTCTTAAAAGTTATTCCCCAAAAAATTTTTTTATAAAAGGCATATGAAGAATGTGATTTGAAAAGTGTGTTTGATGTGTTTGAACAATGCTTGTTCTGTCTGCCCCAATGTTGCTTGTTTTTTTGCATTATAAACTTGATTAAAATGGAAACCATGGCTTTCTTGGAAAACTTTTTTATCAGTACACCTAAAACCAGGTTTCTTGCAGGGCAAAGCATAAAAAATGTGATTAGCTGCTGCTGATGGGTTGTCTTATCCAGTTCATTTGGGAGTCAGTAGCAATACTAGAAGTAAAAATTGTATTTTCTCTCAACTGTATAGTTAATAAACTTATGTTGGAAGACAAAACAATGGATGAGAGGAAAAAACTGTTATTGATTTAAATAAGGAAACTATTCTTATGTGAGGAATGCATTGCAGATAGAAGCAAGAGGCAGATATGATGATTCTATCTTCCTTACATAGGGTGGTCTACTTAAGAGGATGCTGAGACATGGAGATGTTAAGCCATGTCTCCATGCATGTAGTGATGTTGTTATGAATTCTGTTTCACCGAACAGATACTTTCTACTTGGGCTAAGTTTGCAAAAGGAAAAGCAGAAAAAATAGAAATACTGGTATGATTTTACTACTAGATTAATTAAAATCTCCTTTCTCCTAGAGAGAGATTAGAACATAACTTCTGGTGATTATCAAATAAATAATATAAAATTTACCCTATAATTATTCAAGGATTCTTGGAGAAGGTAATAAAAAGGGAAATGCACATTCAAATGAGTATTTTAGGTAAAGCCCATGGAATCAAATTGTTGTTCAATACTTTTTACTACCAGTTTTATTTTTAAAAGCCATCACACAAACGAAATCATTCTGAGAATCATTTGTTTTGGTTGGGCCAAGTTGATTAGGTTGGTGATGAGAAAGCTTTAAAGAGATCAAGAAGAGCTAGATTTGGGGGTTCTGACTTGTCTATATCTAGTAAATGACTTCCAATGTCAGCAACAATAATTTAGGTTGAATGTAATGCCAGTAGATCCCTAGGAATCTGTTTCTAAATCTTGACATGTGAAGGGTAGAGGAGGGGAGTTGAAGAAATCAGCATGATTCTCTTTTTCCTTGCCTTATATCAGCAACTAGGTTTGACCATGAAAAGTACCATGATAAAGAGAATGATTAGATGGCACAAGACATTTTCTAAGTCAGGAGACACGAGCTGTCCAGCTCTGGCATGTAGGTAGCAAACTGCAACCCAGAAAGAATACTTCTCCATATTTCTGACCAAAGTTTTACCATGATTCAAGTGGTGCAAAGAGGTATAACGAGGAGTGAGTGCCCTTGGCATCTTGCTTACATCAATTTGGGATGCCTAGGGATACCTCATCCTTTGTAAGGAAGCACTGTGCCCAATGAGTTCAACTCCAACTCCATGGCTTGGCTAAGCACATCCCTCAAGCAGGTGGCTGGCAGTGGACATCTAGAAATCCAGCTCAGAGGAGCGGGGGTGTCTTTCTCATAAGTATGTGTGAAACACCCCAGGGAGTTGAAGAAGCATGATGGGAAAGGGGTGAGATTTCTGGTGAGGATTCTCACACCAAAGATTTTGTGATGCCTTATGACAGCAGAGTCAGACTCTATAGTTCTCTCACCAGGTTGTCAAGCCAGCCTTCATCCCAGGGCCTCTGAGCACATAACGAGCAGACAAAGTACCTTGGCTAGTCTAAATATAATCCTCTACAGGAAGGCATGAGCCCTCACACTGGTGATAGGCACGTGTATCAGTGGTGAATGGGCTTGAGGGAATGAGGATGGAGTCCAGCCGATGTTGGCATCATCATTTTGACCAGAAATGGTGAGGGCTGATTTTGGAGAGAAGAACATGGGTACTGAGGGCCTGTGAGCCTGAAGGTGAGGGCAAGTATCTCCGTGTAACCGCAATGTGAGTGTGAATATGACCTCTCTTGTATTTCACAGGGGTGAAAACTTGATGGACTGTGCCTGGATCAAAGAATCTCAGAGCCGGAAGGGACCTTCTAGATCATCCGATGAGAACTCTTTTTCTTATTTTGTAGTGAAGAACTGGAAAGACCAAGAGAGATAATTTACTTAAAGTTAAAAAACTAACTAATGGTAAAGCTGGAATTGAAATTCAAGTTTTCTGATCTCAGACACTTATCTCCAGTTACAAAAAACACACTATATCACAGGAAGTTTTTAATCTGAGGACCTGAATTCCTGCCCTGGAAATATGCCAAAGATGTTGCACTCTCCATGAAGTATGAAAGAGCTTTCAGGCCTTGGTCTTTTGACTCCATATTTTGTCTATTTCTATTTGTATTATTATATTATTTAATAAATATTTAATAAATCTCAAATATAAACCATCTTAGTATTTATCTGCACTTATCAGTGTCTCTTCTGATAAGATATGAGGAAAAGGCAAAGTTCAGATAGCTGATGCTGTGGTATGGGGTGATGATGAATGCCATTTTCCCTGGTCCAACTGAAGCCATAATTGCTAAAATAAAAGTCTTAATTTTCATTTTGGAAAATTGTGTACCCCTCTGATTGCCTGGCCCATTGCTTTCTCAAACTTTTATAGGAGATTCTTACATAGTTCATCAAACTTGCTTCCTTAAAAAGTTGAAGGTGATTCACGCAACACTTCCTGATGTAAACTTACATGGTAAAGATGATGACTTATGAAGCCTTAGGTTGGTCATGGTAGATGCTGCACAGGAGTTGTGACTTCAAGTATTAAGGCTAGAGGCTGCAGGGCAGAATGTTGATGGAGCTTGGAGTGTTTAAGGCCATAGCCAGGGAGAAAAGGCCAGCAAAATAGCAAAAATAACCCTGAGTGACCCTGACATGTCTGGTGCAGAGCCACATTCCTCTCAAGGTGAGCCTGGGTTTTGCTTGTCCCAGATATCATGTGGGCAGGGAGCTGTTTTCTGTGGTGTCAAGACTATTTTTAGGCATGATACAAAGGGAACATGTGAGGTCACAGAAAGTAGGTTTAGATACAGAGCACTGATTTGAATTCCAAACCTGTCTCTGATTCTAAGATATTAACTTTTAGACATGTCATACCTTTAGATATGTCATGTTTTACCCACTTTACATTATAGGGCATAAGAATATGATGAACCTAATGCTAAATCATACACATTATGTAAAGACATACGTCCATATGTAGACAACAGGTCTATATGTCTTGCACGAGACTGGAAACAATCCAAGAGTCAGAAATTTAGAAATTCTTGCCCTTTTTGGTATAATATAAATTTCCATCTATACCTTGTTATTTCTTCCCCAACCATACATTTGTGTGTATGGAATGTAATATTCATTTTCTTATTTACCATTTTTACAAAGAACACATGTAAAATATTCTCTGTATTAAGGTATGTAGATATGAAATCTGTCTCTAATAATCATTTTACATCATCAACAAAAGTTTAGATCTTCAGTACATTTTACTAAGACAATTATATTTATAATACGATTTAAATTATGTTTGATTCACAGTAAACAAATGGTTGGTGTCAAACTAAAGAAAATATTGAAGTGGTCACATTCATCTTTCTAAAATACACAATTTTGTAACACATTTTGATCTGTGCCTTGAGAGGGGTTTCACATGCATCCCAGGAAAGTCAGTATGGGTTATGACAACTTGCAAAGAAACTGAGGCAGTACCGTTCACTTGATATTTTAAACAGACCTAATATTTGTTGTACCCTTTTCCATTTCAGGTAATGTTTTCTAAACAATTAAACAAAGGACAAATTGAATGAAACAAACTCTAACTTTCCTTTTAATGTGGCTCCAGGAACTGACTTGCTTCTTAACCTATTGTCTTTGATAGCTGTATGTGTCTAAAGACTTTTTCAAGTAATATTAAGTGTGTTTGTGTAATACAATGTAATATGAAAATTTCAATGAACATTATATAATAAAATAACTAAATAAAAACGTATCAGATGCCATTTCCTCTGTCAAGGACATTTTTGTCTTTTGTCCTAATCAGAAGGAAATTCACTCTTCCTTCACTTGATTCAGAGCCTACCCTTAGAAGCAAATTCTGATTAGTACAGATTGTTGTCTTATTTACTTTCTCATTGCTGGAATAAAATACCTGACACCCACAAATTCAAGAAAGAGAGGTTTGTTTTAGCTCACAGTTTATCAAGTTTTCAGTCTGTAGTCAGCTGGCTTTAAGGCAGGGCAGCATTGCAGAGAAAGAAGAACTCATGGAGAGGAATGCAGGAAGCCTTGATGCTTCTTTTCCTTTTTATTCCATCCAGTGTATAAGTCTATTGGTTGGTGACAACCACATCCAGTGTGGGTCTTCCCTCTTCAGTAAGTCCATCACCCACACCCAGAACTGAGCTAAACCTATCAGTGGACTAATCCAGTATCACACACCCATGATCCAGCCACTCCCAAAAGCCCCCAACTATTAGTCCATGACATAGTGATTTGTGGGGACATCTAGATATAAGTCATAACAACAGTGTTATTCCAAATGTGGCTCATCAAAATTATATCATAAAATCAAATTAATGGGTCACATTATTACTTTTTCAAATAACATGGCATAGAAAATAGTAATGCTACATATTGCCTAGAGTAAGGTAAGAAAAATATCATAAGTGCCTTGATGTGAGCCTACCATCATTATCCTCTTTCTCTTGTGACTAGCATCCTGTGATTCAATAAAAGGATTTTGATCACCAAGCTTTGGGAGCAAGTTTTCTAAGTGGAGTTTCTTGTTGTAAGATAATATAGATTTGGGACTATTTATACTACTTCATTTTGGGTTTCAATCTTTTGCAGCTCATAATCTTCTAAGTGTTTTAATCATCATCTTATATCTTACCATCATAGCTATGGAAGGTATGACTAGTTTATTGAATAAATTGTGTGTTAAGTAATAGTATATATTTGGTTCTAAGTATGATAGCTGTGAAGAAAGTAAATAAGGAACCTGCCATTGACGTTTTATGTTCTAGTGATATATGTAAGTAATAAGTAGGTAAACAAATAAATGCATTTAGATTGTGATTAATCCCTTGAAGGAAATGCAGTGACATGAGAGAGGGATTTATTCCATTAACAGGTGTTTTGTTAATCGGAATGGTTACCAATGGCCTCTTTGAGGAGGAAAAGGTGTTGAAGCTCAGATACAAAAGAGAAGTTAACCCTGGAAAGTGTGAGGGAAAGTTCGTCACAGGAATACAGATATAAAATATTGTAGACCATTTTACTAGGGAAGTGGACACACATTTTTTTCTTTTCTTTTTTTTTTTTTTTTTTTCTTTTGGAGCTAGGCATTAAACCCACATCCTTTGCATTGAGCTACAACCTCAATCTTTTTTATTTAGAGACAGCATCTGACTAAATTGCCAAGGCTGGCCTCAAAATTGTGGGCTTATGCCTCAGACTCCCTGGTAGTTGGGGTTACAGGTGTCACTACACCTTGCTATACATTTTTCTATGGTCAAACATTAAATTGTGGGAAGAATGCAACAATGGTAAACATTTTCTATTGATCCCTTGGTGAAAACTGTAGTATTTCTTGGACTATACAATCCAGATCTAGAATTTACTAAATTACCTGCCACTAAAATGATTATCTCTTTAATGTATTATCTCCTAGGAGAAGTGGGCTCTGTTCTCCCCACAACTACCTGAACACCTGTACACTGAAGGGATAGGAAAACTTCACATCACAAGATGCTTGAAAAATTAATCAATGACTGAAAACTGTTAGAGATTTTATCCATTCGATGATTGCTGATGACTTGTGCAAAACTTAGATCCATGAAAAGTTTCATTCAGCCCATCATAGTTACCACCTGTAAGAAACTAAAGTTATGGGTACTGTATTAGTCAGCTTTCTTGTCACTGAGACCCAATACCTGACACCCAAAATGTAAAGAAGGAGAGGTTTATTTGGGCACATGGCTTCATAGGATTCAGTCCATAGTTAACTGGATCCAAGACAGGAACATCTTGGTGGGAGGGCATGGCAGGGTAAAGATGTTTAGTTCATGGCAATCAGGAAGCAAAGTGGGGGAAGGAGGGAGGGCAATGCCAGAAATGAAGGGGCAAGGGATGAGACATATTACTCAAGGTCATGCCTCCATGACCCACACAGATACATCTAGAAGTCTGCTCCAAAATGAGGTTGACACAATCAAACTTCATCATTGTATCCTGCCCTTGTCAACTTGACAGCCAAACAATCCCCTTAAATCATACTTAATCCTCAAATAAACATATGGCCATAATTCTACTTGACATTATATGACTGTCTTGAATACAACTGAAAACCCAATAATTCCTTTCCCAAAGCCTCAATAGTTTCCAGCATTTTTTACAAAATCCAAGTCCAAATCTCTTCTGAGACTCAGGTAAACTGTCTGTGAATCCATAAAATAAATCAAACACAATTTACATAATCTCAATGTACAATTGCACAAAGTAAATATTTTGATGTTAAAAGGGATGAATAGGGAGATAGAAAAGAATAAGACCAAAGCAAGACCACAACCAAGCAGGGAAAACATTGAGTCCTGGCATTCCATATCCAGCATCCAAGGTATATGGTGATTAAATATGAGTTCTAGAAGGCTCGGGCAGTTCTACCCCTATGGCTTTACAGGTTGCAGTCAATGTGACCTCTCTCTTGGGCTCACTTTGCTCACGACCTGCAGCTTGACTTTGCAGGCATTACATGTTATTGGCATCTCCAACTTCCTGGGATTTTCACTACACTCTTGGCTTCATTCTCACAGCTTCACACATTGCCCTTTCAGGGGTTCCTTTCCTGTACTCTCAGATCTTCCTTTGAAATCTGGGTAAAAGCTTCCCTGATTCCACAACTCTAGTACTCAGTGTGCCAGTAAAACCAGCATAGGCTGTAGCTAGGCCACCTTGCATCATGATAGCAGTGGTTTCTGAACGCCTAGATGGCTAAACAGAATGAAATAAATCCCAGGATCCAATTTCCTAGGAGGGTCTTCTTGAGCATGACTCCCAGAGACTCTTTTCTCAAATAAAGGATTGGGTCTGTGGTGGATGGGGTCATGTTGATTCTGAGATACCTTCAAGGCATCTTTCTTCTTTTCCCTGTACAAATGTATTTTTAATGGTCCTAACCTTTTCAATAGCTGTGCCTCCTTTTGGCCCAATGTTACACGTGGTACTTTCTGGGCCAAAATTTTTTTCAAATATTTGTACTCTGCATTTTGTCTCCATTTCTCAAAATAAGCCTTTTAAAGAGCCAGTAATACCCATGTTGCAGCCTAAATATTGGGGTGCCTTGAAATTTCCTTCTCCAGATCAATTTGTCAACTGCACTTAATCTCAGTCTTCTGAAAAGTCTCAAGACATGGGCAAAATTTAGACAAATTTTTGCATCACATACACGGTCTATAGGCCAATTGCCAATGGAGCCCTTGTTCTCAACTGAAACCTCCTTAACCTGGCTTTTAGTGTCTTCCTATCAGGATTCTGATATCCTGAGCTCTGAACGGAATCACCTGTCAAGCTCTGCATTCTAAGGCTGCTTAAGCTAATATTTCCAAAAATTTTCAAATGTCTCTGGCAAACCATTTCCAAAGACTTCTGAACCACATGGCAAAACATAGTAACAATACCCTCACTCCTGGCATCAACTCTCCGTATTATCTTCCTCATCATATAGATACAATACCTGACACACACACAACTTAAAGGAAGAGAAATTTAATTTGGCTAATAGTTTAGTGAGTTTAGTCCATGGTTGGCAGGCTCCAGTGCAGAAACATCATGACAGATGGGCATGGTGGAGCAAAGATGTTTAGTTCATGGTAGCCAGGAAAGACAGCAGGGGAACAATGCCAGAGATGAAGGGACAAGGAATTAGGTATCATACCCAAGACTGTGCCTCCGTGACCTTCCTATATATCCCCAGAAGTGTGTCCCACCAATCTGTGGCTCCCAAGCCATTTATGTTGATACAATCAATCTTAATATCACATCTACATATTTTCCTTAATGATTTGCTTTTAACAATTATAAAAAATTAGTTGGGCAAAACTCATACCAAATATTAATTGTAGGTATCATTAGATTAGGAGATATTTCTTGTAATTTATGAGATATTTAGTTCATTTTGTCACCTTTTCTGAATTTATAGAATTATAATATAACATGTATATTAATCATAAAATGATATTTATCCTATTTTATAACTAGATCTTCTAAACTTGTCAATTCTTGTTAACTACTTCTGAAAGAACTTTTCCTGATTACTATTTTTCTCCTTTGTCAATAGGTGATTATTTTTAGGGGTCCCCAATTTTTACCTAAAATCAGATTCTGGGATGATAATGATCAAACTTATTATGTTTTTATATTGGTTTTCATCCTCCACTAAAATGTGAAATCTTTCAATGCAAGATGGAGGTCCTATTATATATTTTATTTCAGTGAATACTACACAGTTAGGACATGCCAAGTTCTCAATAAATCTAAATGAAAAAGATGAAATCCTGATTCACTCTAGAATCAGTTTTATTTTTATACTATTGATTGAACATGTGTATGCTCTGGTCTTTTTTATCTCCATAATTATAGCTTTGTATCTCTCTTGCCTCACTACACCTCCTTCAGCTTAACTGCCATTCACTGGTCCTTAGAATTCTTGCAAACACAGTAGGGTTTTAGAGTTGAGAATTTAAATTTTAGCTATAATGTTTATTAATTGTGTGAACTTTAACCAATTCCTTAACCTCTCTGGTTCATAGGATAATTGGAAGAGAGAATTTTAAAACCCCATTCATCAAGATGACAGATAAATATCGACTGTGTGATCAATTTATTCCACTTCTCACTATAAATACTTTATAATTCTTATTTTTACCATTTTTCCTATCATTTTCCATGTTCTTAAGTCAAAACTAATAATAAAGTTTCCAAAGACTTCTATATTTTAAGGATCACTTGGGTGAGAACTTTTAATCTTAGAAGGTATCTCCTACTTTGGCTCTGTCTGAAACCAAATGGCTATAGGATTTAATCAGCAGACATGCCTGGAAAATAGACCAAAGCTATGTTCTCTAGTCTGCACTTTATCACTAAAGAAAATGCTATTCTGTTGTGTTCTTACATTTTTTTGTTTTTTACTTTTTCAGATGTGAGATGAGAAAAGGTATCTACTGAACACCTTAAAAATAGTTGTCATTTATTGAAGGTCTATTATTTACCTGTAGTAGTGATCTCTTTTACATACATTTTCTTCCACAGATAACTAGTGGGAGATTTGTTTAAAAGGAAGTAGACAAGCCAGGCATGGTAGTGCATACCTGTAATCCCATTACTTGAGAGGCTGAGACAGAAGGATTGCCATGAGTTTAGGCTAGCCTGGAGTACGCAGTAAGTTCAAGGCCAACCCGGACTTCATAGCGAGACCCTGTCTCGAAAAAAAAAAAAAAAAAAAAAAAAAAAAAAGGAAACAAGCAAACAAAAAAAAAATCAAAGTTGTGTCAAAAACTAAAATGAATCTAAAATTTTACCTTACTTGCTAGCTGAAAGTTAAACCTCCATTGTTCTATTAATGCTAGCAGAAAGCACGAGATCCCTGGGTCAGAAACAAAGGACAATTTGTTCCTGCCAGTTATTTTCTGCCTCCAGTTCTTTAAACCCTGATTTACATGGAGTGATACGATGGAGGGATGCCATGTGATGCCTGCATACATGTTACAGAACTGCAAACTTTGATCCAGAGGGAGACAGTATTTTTACCTTTCTACTCTGTTTGTTCTACCAAAATTCTTGAAAAAAAAAATTCACAACAAAAACAATCAGTGCCTCCACCCCTAAGGTATCTCAGAATATAAGAGAACCTCATTTAGCTGGATTATGGTATTTGAAGCAAGAGGAGTAGCTTAAATAAAGTACTAAAGATATGAAAGAAGGTAAAATATAAAGGTAGCATCAATACATGCTTGAGTTTTTCAGAACCCTGGAACAGACAGGAATGGCATTCCCATTCAATAAGTTGAATAATATCTGTGACAAGTTTCAGTAACTGAATTTGTTTCCTGCTTATACGTCTTAAAATAAAGCATATGTTACCATGGAAGTAAGCCCAAGACCATAAAAATCCATGACCAAAAACCAGTATCTCTACACGTAACTTTGAGAGCTATTAGATCTTCAGCAATTGCCTGGTAATTTAGTATATCATATGTAACATGCTTTGGAGCAAAATTACAGCAGGGAAATTTCAGGAATCAAAGGATAAACGATGGGAAAGGATCAGAAAATGAATAAGATCAATAACAATAGAAATTCATAATTATGAAACTTATCTAATTAAATTAATTAATCTTGGAAAATAATAGTCTTCAAACAACTCCACTAGAAAAGACAGAAGATTAAGACTTAGGAAATCTCTCTGACTCTCCTTTTTTCCCCAGCAGGAACAAAATCACACTTAAACTAATTGGTTTTCTTTTTATATCTAATTTTCTTAAGCCTCTGATTTAAAAACTTAAATGCATCCAATTTAGTTTCACTGGTAACTTTCCTTTTTCTTCTCGTGTCTATTTACTTTACATCTTCTTATCTTGCCACTGCCCTATGCCAAAAGTATTGCAAATACACGTTAATACATACCATCTGGAACATTTGTCTCTACAGCAGGAAAGGAGACTATGAGGCCTTATGAATTCCACTCAGAGCCCCCATCCAACATCTGCAACACCCTCTCACTCCTAAAAGGTCTGTAAAACATTGTAGGTCTCTTTAGATTTACTCTGCGTTCCATTCCCCCCTGCCTTTTCCAAATGAAAGGGCTACTCAGACTCCAAGAGGTTTCCTGGATATTTTAGGAAGTGGAAAGGTTTCTAGCAGACCTTTGAAGCAAAGTGGCTTTGGAACTGAGGGAAAGTTTTGTCATAATCCATCAAATGGGAATGGAGATGTAGCCACAGCAAAGAAACACTACTTGGCTACCAAAGAGTAATACTGAATACATTTTTCTAGCACTAGCAAAACCTTGAGAACAGCTGGAGACAACCTATGTAGGCAATTTGGAATGCACACATAGTTTTACTTGTTATCTTTAAATTACACATTTCCCTGAATGTCTGCCATACATATATTACAAAGCACAGATTAAGATTCAGATAAAATTTGTATATTCCTGAAAATGACAAAATTTGTGTATTCTTTGTATAGTCTACAAAGAATAGTAGTATTGAGAAGAGCTGTATGGATTGAACTTAGTAGCTGAGAAAAATGTTACATCTATGAAGGAACTGGGGTTAATGAAGGAATTGGTGTTACAGGGATGAAAATATTTGTCCAAACCTCTTGAGAAACTGCTAGATTAACATATATTTCATTCATCAAGGAAAACTATGTTTCAATTAACTTTCATATAATTTTCCTTTATAATCATTTAGTGAATGACTAAGTAATTTTCAAAAGTAAGATAAAAATGTGATAGTTTTCTTGTTTAAAAAAGGGTCTTTTTCTGTAGAAGAAAGCCTCTATATTTTACTTAGATGTAGTTTCTTAGAGTATTAGATCCCATGTACTATTTTAGCAGAATTAAACTAGAAAAAAAATTTCACTTTAGAAGTCTCTAGTCTTCTAAATTATGGCTGACATGAGGAAGGATGATATTTTGTTTGTTTGGTTTTGTTTTTTGAGATATGGTCTCGCTATGTAGTGGAGCTGGCCTTGAACTCACTATGTAGCCCAGGTTGGCCTCAAACTCATGGAAATCCTCCTGCCTCAGCCTCCTGAGTGCTGGAATTACAGGCATGGTGGGATTACAGGCATGTGTTGCTATGCCCAGCTGAGGAGGGATGATTTAAAATATGAAGATATGGGCTCATTTTGTTGCATAAGATGTCTGCCTGTTGTACCCGTGTTGGAATAGGATTTTACTCTTGCAAGCAAGATCTCCATCTATATATTAGGATTCTTCCAAAAGCACTAAAAAATATCATTAATGATAAGGCAAGTAAGTAATAGTAATTGCTAGTATCCTTGGGGAAAAACTTAATTCCATATTATAAACAGTCCCTTCCTTTATGAAAGATTTCAGAAGTTGTTGGGTCATGAAGAAGGACAGAGCTCCTATCAAGAGACAAGGATTTCTTGAAAAGAAAGAAAATGAAAATAATATGCCTAGTCAATTACTATCTGTTTCTTAAATTTGTGGGATTCATCTGTATAGCAGTTGGTATGATTCAAAGTACGGCAAAGGACCATCATGAAGCTCGTTTTAGTTTTTTTCTTTCTTCATTTTCATTTTATTGTTTAACTGGCTTTCTCTGGGAAACAAAGACTAGTCACATAAGTTAACCATTGCTCTGACACTTAAATTTGAGAAGGAATGGGGGCCGGTGAGATAGCTCAGCAGCATAAGCGCCTGCCTGAGGTAGACTCCTGGTAGCCACATTAAAAAAAAAAAAATCGAGAGGGAAGATCTAAAGAACATCTACCATGGAGTAAAAGAAATGTGTGACTCTATAAACACCCTTCTGTGAATGTATGATTTAGATAATTTGTGTACTTCAATAGAGTGGTCATTTCTCTCCTCCTGTGCTTTTGATTTCCCTCTTCTTTCTCTCTGTTCTCTTATTTTCTTTTTCCATGTTTCCTTTTTCTTCGTTCAAGAATGTACTGGGAAGCTGTGTAACCAAAATAGGCCAGTCTGACTTGATTCTACCAGCGAGAAGTTGCACAGGGATGGGGTGAATGTTGCACCATGCCAACTTCTTCTTGCATAATTTTTTTTTTTGCAACAGCATTGAGATATAACATTTGTGGAGACACCTCAAAGAAAAAAGAAATAATGTGATTTTGGGGACCAATTGTTTGAATTTAATTCTAATTCTATTACATACTTGCCATGTGACCTCAAGCCAATTAGTTAACTTTTAGAACCTGCCAGGACTGAAAGTACCCGTAATTAAATTGTGAAAGATTTGAATGAGGCAAAACCCTTAACATGGTTCTTATAGAAACAGGCAATACATGTTGATTTTTTGTGTGTGTGTGTGGGTACCGGGGGGTCGACCTCAGGACCTCATGCGCCAGCAGGCGCCCGTGCGGCTGAGCGATATCACCAGCCCTTTTTTCTTATGTGGGATCCGGGAGTCAAACTCGGGCCCTCGTGCTTGCGAGGCAGGTGCTTACGCCGCTGAGCCATCTCACTGGCCCGCATGTTGATTTTAAAATCATTATAGTCTTAGTATTCTCTTGTGCTTGGTTTTTTTATCCTGCATTTTTACTGTCTTCAAAATGTGAACTTGTACTGCTTAATTTGTTTCTGCAGTTTAACATGTAAACATATTATGAAGATAGTGAAAAATAGCTTTACAAATATTGTCAAATCATTTGGAGTAAGAGATAAGATTTATTTTGAAGTTGGCCTGATACAGTCACATTTTCTCCTTAAGTTAAATTTCTGCATTTTATACATAAATCTGAAATCTCTTTTGTTGTCTTGTAAATTTAACAGTGATATACTGGAATATGTATCAGGAAACAGACATGCCACAAATATGTTCAGTGTTTTCAACGATGACAATTTTAAATGTGAAAGCTGTGGACAAGATGAAATGAAGGAAATATGAGGCTATTAAGATAGGAGGAACAAGGAAACATTTGGATTTAATTCTATATTGTATCTATTCCACCAAAATTCAACATAATGTAGGGCCTAAAGCAAACAATTTCTTTCCTTTGCCTTTAGTCTTTTAGTCTTCTTTGTACTTGTGTACTACAAAATTATGTTAACGCCACATATTTTTTTTGTGTGTGTGGGTACCAGGGGGTTGACCTCAGGACCTCGCGCGCCAACAGGCGCCCGTGCTGCTGAGCGATATCACTGGCCCCTTTTTCATATGTGGGTTCCGGAAGTCGAACTCGGGCCCTCGCGCTTGCAAGGCAGGCGCTTATGCCGCTGAGCCATCTCACCCGCCCAATGCCACATATTTTTTAAAGGATCGTATTTCAGACTGGTTAGTAATATTAATTTTTCTTTTAGAGATTAAAATGAAGAAGACAGGGAAGCAAATGCAACCTTAGGCTCTAGGTGCATCTGGTGTCATTTGTTTAAAGTGTTAAAATGCAAGGCAGCGGAAAAGGATGCTGTGTGGGCAGGATGCATTTTGATGGACCAGCTCTGAATGGGATCATGCTTTTGTGCAACACTTACGGTTCTTTCAACAGAAAGTCCTCTGACTCAGAATGACAAATGTGTCCACTAGGAAGCTGGTGGTGAATAACGGGCTATAGGACTTGGGAATCTACTTGGTAACTGTTACAGATTGTTAACTTGTATTTTAACAGTTGTTTTGTTTATGAGAAAATAAACTGAGAAAATCAATCTGATGGAGCAATACTTATCCATTAACTGAGTGGATTATTATTGTTATTCTACAGCTGAATTGTATAGGTTTGTATACGCAAAGCAAATATTCAAATCTGCAACTGATTTTTATCAAGGATTGTAGGAAAATTAAAACCACAGCCAGAAAAAAATATATTGAAACATAAGTAGACACTACGCTTGCAAAATTGATGTAAAACCCAAGTTTCACAAATGTTCAGCAAAAATTTCCTAAGATGATTGGAATATTTTCAACTGGTCCTACTTTGGAATGATTTAAATAATGTAATTATTTCTTCAAAAAGTATTAACTTACTTTAAAAATTATCTAGAGATTATACTTTTAAGAAAAACTTAATTATGGCGTCATTTTATAGTATACAAAATGCTATTGGTTCACCTTCAGCTGAACTATAACAACTTGGAAAAAATAACAATTAATATTCTTGAAATTGCTGAGTGAAACCATTTGTAATAAATAAATTTATATTTTCACCATGTTGGAACAGAGACCAACTATAGGATGATTGTATACAAAGTGCTATAAGGTCATACAGCAAGAATTTATCAAATATGATAAGTATTGGTAAAATAAAGATTTTCAAAAAATTCTAGAGGTTATTCATACATAATCTGTTATATTTTGGGCAAGTATTGACTTGTCTTTGAGTCTTCTGTGTGTGTGCATTTGTATGTATGCATGTACATGTACTACACCATACATAAGATAAAGACTTGAATTCAAGTATGAGATTTAAAATGTTTGATTTGCTTTGCTTTATCTGCTCTATATTTTTAAAGAATGATCAACAAAACCCATAAACAAATGATTTTTGTTTGTGCTTAACAAATAATGTAGCAATTAATATGCTTTATTTTAAAAATTGTATTAAAAAGAAGATTTCATAAAAACATTAAAATATCAAAAGTGGACTTCAGAATAAATTTAATCTTCTAACTAAAAACAAGCATCTAGTTTTGACAATATATATGAGTTACTGTGTGCTAGACTATGCATGTAGCCATAATCTTGTCTGATCACGAATCTACCCTAGACTCTTCTATGATCCCCCAAAATTCCCACTGCCATTGAAATCTCTCATTTCTCTCTGAGAATGTGTACTAGCCAAGTTTTTCATAGAAGACAATTAAGTAATGAAACACTGTATGTCATGTTATAATTTTTAACTTTATTTGTACAATTAATGGCACTCTATTTTATGTCATTGTCTTTATCTTTTGATCAAAGGAATTCTGACTCTCAATCAACCAAAATTTTATGACTCTTTCACTCAAGTACTTAAAAAGAAAATGTCAATTACTCAATCTTAACAATTGACATGCAGCTGCTATTTTCACAGACTTTTCTGTTATAGATTTAAGATAGATATAAGTGACAATGATTCCATGAATGTTTCATCATTAGAAAAGCATAATATAATTAAAAACAAAATTAAACAGTATCTGCAATTAAACAATAATGCCAATACAGCGTACCAAAACTTATGGGATGAAATGAAAGCAGTCCAACAAGGGAAATTTATGGCAATGAACACACTCATCAGGAAAACAGAACGAGCTCAAATAAACAACCTAATGTTGAACCTCAAACTTCTAAAAAAAGAACAAATCAAACCCAAATCTTGTATGAGGGAGGAAATCATAAAGATAAGAGCAGAAATTAATGCAATAGAGAGTAAGAAAACAATACAAAGAATCAATGAATCGAAAAGTTGGTTCTTTGAAAGAATAAATAAAATTGGTAAACCATTAGCCAATCTCATCAAAAAGAGAAAAGAAAAAACATAAATTCAAGCACTTAGGAATGAAAAGGGGGAAATCACAATGGATCCCACAAAGATCCAGGAGATCATCAATACCTACTATGAGAACCTATATTCTAATAAGATGGAAAACACAGAAGAAATGGACAGTTTTCTAGACACAATCAAATTGACAAAACTAAATCAAGAAGATATAAAAAAAGTTTAAATAACCCAATACCAACCAATGAAGTTGAAAATTCAATTAAAAATTTACCAACAAAGAAAAGCCCAGGCCCTGACGGAGTCACTGTTGAATTCTACAAGAAATTTAGAGAAGAACTAATGCCACTAATGCTGAAACTCTTTAAAGAAATTGAAAGGGAGGCAGTACTTCCAAATTCATTCCTGGAAGCAAGTACTACCCTGATTCCAAAACCAGAAAATAATGTAACCAAAAAAGAAAACTACAGGCCAATCTCCCTAATGAACAAAGATGCAAAAATCATTAATAAGATACTAGCAAACAGAATGCAGCAAATCATCAAGAAGATTATACATCATGACCAAGTAGGATTCATCCCAGAGATGCAGGGATGTTTCAACATACTCAAATCAATAAATGTATTACACCATATTAACAGAACCAAAGACAAAATCATATGATCATCTCAATAGATGCAGAAAAAGCATTTGACAAAGTCCAAAACCCATTCATGATAAAAACCCTACAGAAAATTGGAATAGATGGTCTTTACCCTCAACCTTATAAAAGCCATCTATGACAAATCAATAGCTAACATCATATTAAATGGTCAAAAACTGAAAGCTTTCTCTCTAAAATAAGGAACAAGACAAGGATGTCCACTATCCCCTCTCCTATTCAATATAGTTCTGGAAACATTAGCCAGAGCAATTAGACAAGAGGAAAAAAAAAATAGAAGGAATAAAGATAGGGAAGGAAGAAGTTAAATTATCATTAATTACAGATGACATGATACTCTACATAGAGGACCCCCCAAATGCCACCTAAAATCTTGTAGATTTAATATCCAAATTCAGCAATGTAGTGGGATACAAAGTCAACACTCAAAAATCAATAGCATTCCTGTACACAAACAACAAACTCACTGAGAAAGAAATTAGTGAAAGCACACCCTTCACAATAGCATCTAAGAAATGAAATACTTAGGAATCAATCTAACAAATGAAATAAAAGATCTGTACAGTGAAAATTACAGTACCCTGAAAAAGGAGATTGAAGAGGATATCAGAAAATGGAAAGATATCCCTTGCTCTTGGATAGAAAGAACCAACATAGTGAAAATGGCCATACTCCCAAAACTGCTATACAGATTTAATGCAATTCCAATCAAAATACCATTAGCATACCTCACAGATATAGAGAAAACACTCCTAAAATTCATTTGGAACCAGAAGAGACCTAGAATAGCAAAAGCAATTTTCGGCAACAAATGCAAGTCAGGGGGCATCATGATACCAAACCTGAAATTATAGTACAAAGTTACTGTGATAAAATCAGCATGGTATTGGCAAAAAAACAGACCAAAGGATCAGTGAAACAGAAGAGAAGATGCAGATGCAACCCCAAACACACTCAGCCACCTTATCTTTGACAAAGGAGCCAAACATTTTCGCTGGAAGAAAGATAGTCTGTTTAAAAAATGGTGCTGGAAAAACTGGCTTTCCACATGCCAAAGACTAAAACTAGACCCATGCCTATCACCATGCACTAAACTAAAGTCAAAATGGATCAAATATATGAATATTAAAATAGAAACACTAAATTTACTGGAAGAGAAAATAGGTAGAAATCTTGAAGACATAGGGGTAGGCAGAGACTTCATGAACAAAACCCAGACTGCAAGGGAAATATTACAAAGAATCAACAAATGGGATCTTACCTTATTAAAAAGCTTTTGCACAACAAAAGAAATCACCAAGTGAGTGAGAAGACAACCCACAGAGTGGGAAAAAATTATAGCCACTTTTCCCTCAGACAAAGGACTTATATCTAAAACATATAGAAAATTGAAAAAAATCAGACTCCTCCAGCAGATTCAAAGACACCATAAAAAATGGGCATCTGAGATGAATACACACTTCTCAGATGAAAAAATACAAATGGCAAATAAATACATGAAAAAATGTTCAACATCATTGGTCATTCAAGAGATGCAAATTAAAACAACACTGAGATTCCATGTCACCCCAGAAAGAATGGCTATCATCAAAAAATCAATAAAAAATGCTGGCATGGCTGTGGGGAAAAAGGAACCCTTCTCCACTGTTGGTGGGTGTGTAGACTGGCACAACCACTGTGGAAATCAGTGTGGAGATTCCTCATAAAACTAGGATTAGAGGTCCCATTTGACCCAGCTATTCCCCTTGTGGGTATCTTCCCAGAAGAATTAACAACATTATCCCACAGCGATATATGTTCTCCCATGTTTATAGCAGTACGATTTGTAGTAACTAAATCTTGGAAACAACCTAAATGCCTATCAACCGAGGAATGAATAAAAAGGATGTTTTTTTTTTAAATTATGGATTACTACTCAGCCATAAAGAAGGATAAACCAAAGACTTTTATAGGTAAATGGTTGCAACTCGATAGCATACTCGAAATTGAAATAAATCAGATTCATATGTGTAAACATCATATTGTCTCACTAGTGTGAGAAACTGAACGAGCGAATGGGGTCCAAAATGTACAATAGATATTGTGACTTGGGAAGAAACTGTTCAAAAGAAAAAACAAACTGTGATGGGGGAAAGGAAAGAAGGGAAAAAGAAAAAAATATATTAATACACAAGATAGTTAAGATAGTTATACAGTGAGCTTCTCTTAGTTCATGGAAAAGAAAGATTTATGCTCATATTGTTTGGACAAGATATCATGCCTATATCTTGTACTCTGAATAACTACTACGAAGACAAATACACAATGTATTAACTATTGTAACTCTCCTGCTAACCTGTTTTGAAACTGTTTTATTGTTATTTTTTCTCTTTAAAATAAAAAAAAATTTTCAAATAAAAGCATAATAGTTTGCAATGTTTTCCTTCACCTATTTGTCAAGTAACCTAATGGATTGTGCTTCTGTTACATTTTATTCTGTTTCTGAATCTGTGTCCTTAGCCGTCTTCCTTTTCCCAACCTCATATCATGAATTGTGAAATCTATGGCATAGCTTGTCTGGCACATATAAAATTGATAGCTTCTCTTTCTTGTATTAGCAAAATCTGCCAATTTATTATGAAAGAGTGAATGACATGCTTGTGAGTAGACTGGTCATGACAGGTCACTTGAAAAACTTATTGATGGTGTAGGAGACATGATTTTTAATTAAAATACAGGGCTGGGTTGGCTGGTTGAACACCAATTTCCCCTTCTTCATCACATTTGCCCAGCCATGTATTTGCTTACTTATATTATTTAAAATTAACTGTGATGAGTCAGGTTGGTAGGTAAAGGCATGTCCCATAGAAAAAGAGAACTATCTTCTAGTTAAGACAAGAAAATCACACTTATGAACATTAAAAATGATAACTTCAATGGACACATGTTCATCAAATTTACTAGTTATTTATAAACTTATCCCTGTGCAGCTTAACACCCACTCAATTGTTTTAAGCAAGATCCGTTCCCCCACTTTCACCCGCTTTCTTTCACAAAGTTCTTATTTAGGCAAGAGATCTCCAATGCCAGTTGCAAAACATCCCCAGGGTTATTGTGATCTCAAAGGGTGTTATGAAATTCTCAAAGTGAAATTAATTGCAATGTATCTTAATTTTTTAAAGTGTAATGTGTACCATTAAATGCTCCTAAGAGGAGTCTCAGTGGATGGAAAGAGAGGTTATGAATTTAGCGAACTATTACAGGGTGTCAGATCTGCAGGAATGGGGTGGCTGGCAGTGACTTCCACTTTCATCCCACAGACATCTGCGGGTGAGGGCATGAGATGAAAAGCCAGGCATTTTCTCTATAATTTATATTGCCACAACATTCCACCCTGGCCACACTCTTCAGTCACAAAAACTCACACATTCTTTTGTTTGTTCAGATGAGTTTCCAAAAGCCTTCAAATATGCCCTCCTCTTACTGTGGAAGAGGGTTTTGCTGCTTTTATTGAAATTATGACTTAGGGCCTGCCATTCTTTTTGCCTTTGCTTGTTTGTTTGCTTTGGAATATAATCTCTGACTTCCAAGCATCCCTTTTTACTTTTAGAGCTGGTAGACCCTGGTTTAAATCTGTCTTGTCCAGTAATATATTTCTGACATGCTAAGGACCTCCCTCTTAGAGCTATTGTAGGAAAGAGCTTTAACACCTGGCAGGATGCTTGTGGGGAAGAAGAAACTCCTGAACAGTCAGCTCCTGGTCTTTTCCTAACTAGAATATCGAAACAACAGCTGCCCATTCCACTCACCTTTGCCACCTAACTCTGTTTATCTTCTCTCTGTTTTCACCAGAGGTTCTAGGTCATTCACAAATGGAGCCTTCTATTTATCATCTCTAACCACATATTTCATCAGTTCACTTAGTTTTTATAGAAGGCAGAACTTGCATTGTCCTTTAGTGTATTCAAATCCAATCTTTCCATTTTTTATGGCTGAAGAAAATGAGACTTAGTCTAATTTCACCACCTTCCATTCATTTGCAGAAATAATTAGTGAAATAGGGGAGACTAAAATCTCATTCTTTAGACCAAGCCCAGTCTTGAACCTCCCCTCTTTTCTTGATATAATCATAATAATTATTCAAAGATCTATGAGAATTAGGAGAAAGTAAGGGGGATTTATGAGAGCCATAAAAGTCCTTATGTAATTGCTATAACCAAATTTTAAATTTGCTTCCTTGCAGCCAATTACTGTGAAAAGTTGAGTTTAATACAAGAATAACATGAAGCATGTTTTGGTGCCAGTCAGTGAGCTGTAAACTTACAGCTTTAAGGTGGAGGCTAAGCAGACAAAGCCAAGTGAGTCACAAACAAGCCAAAAAGTGGGCCCTGTCATAAATAAGACAACAAAGAAGCAAGAGGTATGTGGTTTGGCCTCTGGTAATATCTCAGCATTGTTTTAGAAAAATGACTGTGACCTGAAAGAAATTCAAAACACTTTTTAGGCATAGAAGAATGCATTCAAAATTGTAGTATGATCTAAATTTGAAATATTTTTTGAAGTAATGAGTACATTTAAATTATATGGTGGCGGTACAATGGCTTATGTAGTGGGCATAAGCCAGCAGACCGATCTTTTTCAAAATCCTTTCGTGTGTGTATGCACTGGGTTTCACTTAGAAATAAGAACAGCTGCCTTGTGCTTTTCAAGAATGATTCTGCATGATGACGCTGCATCATTGAGTTGAGCCCTCAGTTTAATCTTCCCTGCCATCGTTCAGTTATGAAGCTAAGCATACACAAGGGTAAATTCAGGAAGAACTGATAAAAAGTGCTTATGTCAGTCCCTTTCATCCCTCCTAACATGTTATTACTCCACTTGTCCAGGCACAATGAGTCCCTAGTCCTGTCATGGAATTTCTTGAGTAGCTTTGCATTATTTCTGAGGGTTGATTAGGTGTTTTATTCATTCTCCTTCCTTTTCCAAATTCACAGTCCTGAGTACATGGAGTATGCATTATGGTTTATATATCATGTTTATGACAAAGAGTACAGTAGTATTTGGCTTGGATTTATTGTGTTAGAGCTGTACCAAATGAAAGGAATCCTCTTTTAATTCATCACTAGGAAAATATGACATATGTGTTTCTTGTTAATCCTGAACTTTTAGTACATAGCTAGTTTGCTTAAGTATATTTTATAGACTCAACTACGGTCACCTCACAGTGAGGTTTTAGTTTTGTAATAAATAGACCTCAGTGAAAGATGTCAGCAAGTAATGTGGAATATTACAAAATCACTGGGCTTGGCAAATTGCTTAGAGGGAAAGCCAGGAGATATATTTTTTTGAAGAATGAATCCTTACATTGCACATTCTGAAATGTTTTTCATATTCACCTGTAAGTTCCGCCTTGTGGATTTCAGTCTTCTCTACCTGGTGTCACCAAAGACCCTCTCTCATGTGATTGCGTAGCATTGAAGTAGGCTATGGCATCAGAAGGACCTGGATTTGGCCCTAGTTTTGCTCAGACTTTTAGGGCTGCTGTTATAGCAAATAAAATGACATTTATCCAGCACTGAGAGTGATGTACCAAACCAGAAGTAGCACTAGCTTAATTATTCCACTGATGCGTCTATAGAACTAAGACCTATGAATGAATTTTTTGTTTTGTTTTGTGGGTACTGGAGGTTGACCTCAGGACCTCGCGCGCCAGCAGGCGCCTGTGCTGCTAAGCAATATCACCGGCCCTTTTTGCGTATGTGGGTTCTGGGAGTCGGACTCGGGCCCTCACACTTGCCAGGCAGGCGCTTACGCTGCTGAGCCATCTCACCGGCCCTGTGAATGAATTTTTAACACTTATGGCCTCGAACATTTCATCTAATCATTCATTAAACAACACATTATTGAACAACTCAGTATGCAACTGTAGTTGTGGGATATGAGATTATTATCAAGAATTAAAGCAGGCACATTTCCTCTTCCTATGACTAGTAGAAAAGGGATACATATTTTAAATTTTTATTCATTTTATACATAGTTATAGAACATTATACACCAAACACTGTTCTAAGTAAATTCATTTAAGCCCCATAATAATTCCATGAGTAAAATGTTACTTCGCATATGAGGAATTAACACAGAGGAGTTCAGCAATGTGTTCAAAGCTACATTTCTAGCAAGAGTGGAGGCAAGAATCAGCTCTAATAACATGGCTTCAGAGCCCATATTTCTAGCCACTTACCTATGATGTTTCTCCAGAAGTAGTTGCGTATGATTAATTTTAATCGTGATAAGTGATATGAAGGAGATGCATGGGTGCTATAAAAGTAGGCTGGCAATATCCCCCCACAAAAGACTATTTAAGTCTCTTATATCCCATGCTCTGTGTAGGCAATGATTCCTTGAGTCTTCTCTGAGTTCCACTAATCATTGGTAATTCCTTATAAATTGGGAATTTCCATGGACATTGTTCCTAATGCTTACTTCCTAGGTCTGCAATGAAAAGAAAAAATGCTTCAAGCAATTAATTTAAAATATTATTATGCAAATATTATAGCACTTTAGGAAAATGTGTCTCAGTCCTTGGCCATTATTGCAACTCCGAATCTCAATTAATAAACATTCTTTTTTTCACTTAGGGTATGTTTTGAGGTACAATTACCAAAAGAGTTATTCAGGCATGCTGTGGCCATTGCTAACAATGCGTCCAGTAGCAAGCTCTTACACTAGCTTGACTGAAGCCAATGCCAAGCCAGAAATGTTGTTCTAGATTAATTCACAGCAAGAGCAGTCAAGGCTATCTTTTTAATTAAGTTGTGTATTCAAGCAATTATTTTGCCATTGACAGAGCACTACAAGTGAACTGTAGTAGAAAAGAAAATCAATCTTTGTCAGAAAGTAAGCCTTCTGACACAAAAGACATATCTGTCTGATTCAGTGATGTCTTTGATTTACTTATGACTAAAGGTGTATCAGGCACCAAGTAGGTGTTCAGTAATTATTGGTAGACTATTACACTTTGAAAGATGTATTTTTGGTGATGTGGATACCTGTCATCCAAGGAAATATAAATGGGATGCAAAATGGTATCCTTAAAAATTAGCCTTTATATCTGGATTGTAGGCCACACTTTGCCACATTTAATTGTGATCTGACATGAATTATTTCATCTCCTGTTCCTCTCCTTCCCCAGGCATGGAAGACCTGTTCCACCTCTAAAAGTGCCCAAAGAAGATTTCTCTTTGATGACTTGTTCTAAATTTGTGCTTGCCAGAAGTTTATAACTTTATTTATTTTTTTTACTACAGTAATTATCTTTTGGGTTGTGGTAGTGGTAAGAGAAATGTGATGCACAAGCAAAACCAAATACACGAAAAGAATTCATATACATAAGAATTCCCTTCAGAAAGAGTGCTTGAAGTTCTGGTGTGGTGAGCAAGGAGCCCTAGCTGATTAGCTCTGCCCCTGATTAGAACACTGACTCACCAAATGATTAACCATGCATCAGATATTTGTCTTGCGCCAACTCATAATCTATGGTTTAACTCCAAGATCTGAGCTCCCTTTGATCTTCTTGTAAGCATTTCAAAGAAGATAATACCCTGTCAACCAGCAAAGCCAACTTGACTGACTCAGAGGTTGCACCCAACCGTGATTATTCTGATTCTCTGGAGAAGAGGTTACAAGGACAGCAGCGAGGTCTGAGGTGTCACTTTCAGGGTTCTACCTCAGCCCGAAGAAGCCAACGGAAGTTATATTCAGTTGTGTAGCTTTGAAGAAAGAAATATCTGCAAGCATGACACAGACTTTAATTCATAATCTACATCCTCATAACACTAAGCACAGAAAACCAAAGATGAAAAATAAACCAAAGATGAAAAATGATTATAATCATTTTTGACTTCTGATTTTTCTGGTGGTCCCAGATTACTATTATTACAAGCAGAAGGTGAGCAGAGTTTGATATGAAAAACATTTATCAGAGATCTGCATCTGGGATATACAGATCACAGGAAGACTGGGCAAAGACTGAAGAGGAATTCTGAGTCAAGGCCAGCAAAGCATTGCTCAGATGTGAGGCGCACCAATGACCTGTCCAACTTGTCCCACAGTGACTGTGGTTTGGCATCTCCCAGAGGCCCGAATATGCATATGGGTGCTGTGGAAAGGGCTTGACTTCAACCAGGTGATGTATGATGTCTGTGGCTTCAAGGGACCCTGAAGGAGCTGCCAGCTGAGGGCTGCATGTGGTCAGCACCACTGGCCACAGAGAGAACATCCTTCCTTGAATGTGGCTAGGGAGGCAAATATCTCTGTCCACCAGGCATCTTAAACAATGAGTAATCTTTGAGGAGTAAACAAAAGTAGAATATGACAAACAGTTGGCTGAGAATAAAAGTGTGTGCATTATTTAGCTTCCCACCTGGGAAGCTGCCGTAAAGATGACTTTCTGTAACACACCTATGTGCTTTGGCCAAGGACTATGTTCTCTATATATAGTAAGTGGCATCATAATTCAATTCAAGACAAATTTAATGTCTATGTTACAAATTTCTCCAAACAGAATTATTCAGTGAAATATTTCAAGCACACATCAAAGCATAGAAGATAATAACCAATTTTTAAATTAGCTACTTCACATTTTTTAAGCCAATTGATATCACAGGTATAATAGAAGGCCATAGTTTGTCATCCCCCCCACCAAATGAGTTCACATTAACATGAACCCTGACTAAATTTTTTTTTTTGTGGGTACTGGGGGTCGACCTCAGGACCTCATGCGCCAGCAGGCGCCCGTGCCACTGAGCGATATCACCGGCCCCTTTTTTGTATGTGGGTTCTGGGAGTCGAACTCGGGCCCTCGCACTTGCCGGGCAGGTGCTTAAGCCGCTGAGCCATCTCACTGGCCCACCCTGACTAATTTTTAACTACAGGAATCTAAACAGTATTGCTGTCATATATCTTGAAAGAATAAAAAGTTATTAAATGTAACAACAGGTCAAAAAATTCTCCTTATGCTAAGGATAGCTAGATTATATATTTAATACACTGAAAAATAACATTGCTTCATTGTAACTTGTTATATTTTTTAGTCTAACTATATTAAACCTAGACATTTACCTTTTGGAAATCTGTAGATAATTTGAATTTGAATTATAAGAACGTAAAGATCAGAAAAATGTTTGAGGAGTTGGCAGTGAACACACACACTAAATTTCATATAATCAGAGATGACACATAGTGAGAGTCAATGAATAATATGCTTTCTGTATGTACAAATAGGGTATAAAAAAAGATACCTATGCCAGTAGAAAAAAAAATTAAGCAATTTACCAGATTGCACTAATCTTATTTTTCAACCACCGAGTTACTTGCTTTCAGCATAGCTTGTCATATACCCGAAAAGCATTGCAATTTGTGAACACCTTAACAGATCAAGACATACTTGGGAATTAAGGAAATTAAAAATTCAGTGTAGTATCTCAGTGCTCAAGCTGCTCAGCTAACAAGTCATTGAAAATTGGAAACTAAGCTCTTTTTTCTTCAAACAATTAATTGAAGTTTGACATACAAAAACTCTATAGCTGTTTACATTGATGAATGTGTGGATAAACATATATTTTTGGGTATAGTATAAACAATTTGTTTAATAAACCTGCCCATTACTTTCACAGTTTCCTCCTTACCTTCTTCCTTCCTTCCTCTACCTTCTTCCTTCCTTTACTTCCTTTCTTGTGATGAGAACACTTAGTATAAGATTTACTTTCTTAACAAAATTATAATCTACTATACAGCATTGTTAACTATAGACACTGTACTGTACAGTAGATCTTTAGAATTTATCAACCGTGAGTAACTGAAATTTTATACCCTTTGATTAGCAATTTCTTCATTTTCTCCTCCAGCCAGTCTCTGGCAGCCACGATTCTAGTCTCAGCTTTCATGACTTTGAAAATGTTAGATTTGTATGTATGTATGATATGTATGTATTTCTCATATATGTGATTTTCCCATAGTAGTGTTTATACTTTTGTTTATGGCTTATTTCATTTAACATAGTGTCCTCCAAGTTTATCCATGCTACAAATTGCAGGATTTTCTTCTTCTTTTTTTTGACTTAAAAATATCTCCTTGTGTTTATATATTCCATGTTTTTATCCATTCACCCATTAGGGACATTAAGGTTGCTTCCATATTTTGGCTTTTGTGAACAATGCTGCAATCACCCTGGGAGTGCACAAATCTCTTTGATATACTGATTTCATACCCTTTGAATACACACATGTTCTGGATCATACCATAGTTCTAGTTTCAATCTCTGGGAATCTAAATTAATGCAGCTACTATGAAAAATAGATCACCCCTCTCACTCTCTTTTTTTTTTTTTTTTTTTTACTTCCTTTCCAGGCTCCTTCGGAAGAAGAATTTACTGTAGTTGCAAGACAAAGTAGATGAAGGGAAGCCAAAAGTAATAAAATCCTAAATCTTCTTGGAGTTCGGTGAAATTTCTATACATCAATTCTCCTGATAGATAAGTGATGTTATAAATGAGACATGTTATGTGGCTAAATTGACATTTACATTTGAGTCAATAGTAACTCATAACAGAAATAAAGACATACGTTAAATGTGACTCTGATGACAAGAGAAGTTGAATTGGAAAGTTAATTTAATTGTCTTTGTGTTTAATCCATACAATATAAAAACAGGATTATTTTTGCTAAAATAACTTGACAATTGGTTAGTATTTAATCTATGTATTTAGATCAAAACTGACTTTTAAGTGGGACATTGAAAAGTATTGATTGCTACTATTCAAATATAGATATTCCTCCTTTAATGACCTAGCTGTTTAATGACTGTTCACATTTACCACTGAGCCACGCTGTTTGGACTTAAGACTCGCCAGTTGGATTTACAACCTGCATTGGTCTTAAAACACAAGAATGTGAGCTGCAGTATGACCTTATTGTTGCTTCTTCTACAGTACAGTGCTGTAATTTTATGTCCTGTTGTACGTTATAGTATTGCATGTAAGAGTTATGCAAATAAAAGCAAAGTTGGAGTTTCCTTTGACCATTTCTTTGTTCTGAATATTGTAGTATACATACTATATACAATTCCTCTTTTAGTGACCAACTCATTTAATGACCTAGTCGCAGGAACTGAACTTGGTGGTTGAAGGAGGAATGTCTATCTTCCTCTGAATATATTTTTTTTTTTATGTGGGTACTGGGGGTTGAACTCAGGACCTCACGCTTGCCAGGCAGGCACTTATGCTGCTGAGTTATCTTACCGGCCTTCCTCTGAATATTTTAAATAGTAAATTTTGAAGCTTAAATTACACAATTGGAAAATAATTGTATATGCATAAAATGTCATCTCATTCATTATTTTATCATAGTACCCATTCATTTTGTCTTTGCTATTATTTTCAAACTCATTACTTCATCACTTTAAAATTATCAAAACAGGGCCGGCGAGATAGCTCAGCAGCATAAGTGCCTGCCTGGCAAGCACGAGGTCCTGAGTTCGACCCCCGGTACCCACAAAGAAAAATAAATAAATAAAATTATCAAAACATCAGTAATGTCATAACAAATATACTGTTTAGAATTTTATTTTGTTTCCCATTTTAAGGTTTTTTCTGCAGACATTGACTGGTTTTGCTAAATAATCCCAGTAATAAACTCTTAAAAAAAACTTTCTCTCATTAGAATTAGAATTATATTATATGTCTTGGGAAAAGTACTATTTGTATAATAAGCAGTCATCAGGAAAGAGAATGAAAATATCAGATAAACATTATTGTCTTTCATTAATACTGATTGTATGGTGACTAAATATTTACTAGAAAAATATATATCTAATTTCATAGTGATGGACTAAGTCTAATTTCTTTTTTTTTTTTTTTTTCGTGGGTACCGGGGGGTCGACCTCAGGACCTCGCGTGCCAACAGGCACCTGTGCCGCTGAGCGATATCACCGGCCCCTTTTTTGTATGTGGGATCCGGGAGTCGAACTGGGGCCCTCGCGCTTGCAAGGCAGGCGCTTATGCTGCTGAGCCATCTCACTGGCCCTAAGTCTAATTTCATAGTGTAATATTTAGGTCCTGTTTTAAATTCAAAAAGTCATTAACTAACCTGAGTCAGTTATCTTACTTATAGTTTTGTATTTATGCTTTTAATGTTTTCAGATGATGTAGTATGAGTAGACTAACTGTCAGGATTCCCGTTCACTATAAAATCAAAAATGTAACCTTTATCATGTTTTATAAATACTGTAGGTGATGCTACAGTGACTTTTTTTTTTTTAAATGTGGGTACTGGGAACCGAACTCAGGACCTCGTGCTTGCCAGGCAAGTGCTTGTGCCACTGAGCTATATCACTGGCCCTACAATGACTCTTTACATAACCTGTGTAGTTACAGAACTCATGTAGTCACTGGAAATCAATTACCAGATTAACATATAGAATGTTTTCTCATGCATCAGTTATTCAAGTACTAGAAAATACAAACTTGGTTTTCTCAAATGTATTATTAACAATTTGCTGGTAGTGTTACAGATGATTTGTGCTTGTGCAAAATTCTCACATTGGAACTCTAAGCCCCAGGGTGAGTATATTTGGAGGGTGTCTTTAAAGAGACAATTAAAGTTCTGTGAAGTCATTTTCAGTGGCCTTATAAGAAGAGGAAGAGGACGAGACACCAGGGCTGTGTGTGCACAGTGGATGGGCCACGTGAAGACACAGCAGGAAGCAGACATGCGAGTCATGGAGAGAAGCCACAGACACATTGACCTTGGCTTTTTGCCTCCAGAACTGTGAGAAAATAAATTTCTGCTTTTTAAATCACTGGTCTGCAGTATGTTGTTACAGCAGTGCTGACTAACTAATACTACCAGAAACTCCCGGTTATGGTTTATATCTAGATGTCCCTCCGAAGTCTCATGCGCTCATATGTGAGGCTTTTGGGAGTGGCTGGATCATGTGTGTCTTACACTGGATTAGTCCACTAATTGGTTTAGCATAGTTCTGGATGTGGATGATGGATTTACTGAAGACGAACAACCCACTCTAGGTGTGGGTGGCACCAACCAATAGAATTATAGCCTGGGTGGAATAAAAGCAGAAAGAAGCAGGAAGGCTTGCTGCTTCCTGCCTTCCATGCCAAAAACTCTTTCTCCTCTGCCATGTCTCCCTGCCTTGGAGCCAGCCGACTATGGATTGAAACTTCCAAAAAGTGTGACCTAAAATAAACTTTTCCTTCTTTAATTGTGGGTGTTGAATATTTTGTGCCAGCAATGACAAAGTAAAACACTCCCCCAAATCTAAACAAACAAACTTGTTTGTGCACATTAGCTTAGCTTTCTCTGCATCAGTGGTCACTGTAACATTTTGTTGCTGGTATTATTAATACACAATGAAATTCACCCATTTTAAGCACATGGCTTGATAATTTTTAGTAATCATGTGCAATTATTTAATCATCATCATAATCAAAATACAGCTTAGTTTGTTTTTCATGCATATTTGTACTATATATTATGTAATACAACTAAGCCTAACATCAGGCAACCACTTATTTGCTTTCTGTCACAATATGTATCACTTTTAGCATATCATGCTTTGCCTTTCTTTGCCTCCACTTAATTACTTTGCCAACTTTTTTGAAAATCATTTAATTTTGATCAATTAAAACTGACAAATTAATAGCCAAATCCACAACCAATCTTAGAGAGTTTATGTTTCTCTCAGAAATTGATAAAACAAATAGACAAAATGTCAACATAAAATATATGCAAACAGAGCAACCAAATTAACCTAACATATATTTAGATAATACAGATGGAAAAGGGATCTGAAAAAGAGGGGAAAAGGGAGACTGGAGATGAGAAGAGAAAGTAAAAATGGTTAAGATAGGATATGTATATTCCTCAAGATGAATGCAATTATGTATCATAAATATATACCAATAATATATATGGAAAGGAAATTTAACATACATTTAAAAATGAAGGATATTAGACATATCAATTTAAGGGTAGATTATTCTTTGAAGTGCATGTAAGATGTACAATAAAATGAATGATATGCCAGGTCAAAGAAAATGAAAAGATTATTTTAAAAGTTTAAAAATCATAGAATCTATTTGTTGACAAAAAGTATTAAAGTTAAAATCAAGAGCAGTATCATGTCTTAAAATCTTCCACAAGACAAGGAAGTAACATCGACAAACTCTAAATATTCACTTTTAAATTTTATTTTTTATTTTTTGACAGTACTGAGGATAGGATCCAGATCTTCAGGCATGTTGGGCAATTGTTCTACTACTTTATTTTATGATAGGGTCTGGTTAAGTTGCCCAGGCTGGCCATGAACTTGAGATCCTCCTGCTTCTGTCCCCTGAGCAGATGAGACTATAGGCCAGCACCACTGTAACTGGGGACTATAAGAAAGTAAGTTAGCATAATTGATCAAATGACGGTAAAGCTGTGCTTACAGGCACATTTACAGTTTTTAAGTGCCAGTATTTGAGAACACAATGGTTTAAATCAACTAATCTAAATTACAGGTGAGGCAGCTATTAAAAAGAGGCAGAGTCCAAGCACAAAGAGAGAAAAATAAGAACAGGAATCATTTTGAAAAGTCTGACACATAATCAAGAAAATCAGCAAAGTCGAAAGCCGGTTGTTTGAAAAGATTAGGTAAGCTGATGTATTCATAGGAAGACTGATTAAAGAAGAAAAACATATGAAATGAACAGAAAAAGGACAGAAATAAAAATGAGAGCATCACTATAGACTCTGTAGGGGCTTAGAGGAAGATCAGTTCTAGTTTTAGCCAAGACTGACCATGGCAACTCAAAAGGTGTCTCTCAGAATGATTAAAACCAAACCTCTGGTAACTGCCTGAGGAATGAAAAAGGTGACTAGAAGGCGGATTGAAAAGGGGAGCTAACACCTTGAGAATGACCCATCTAGGCGTGGCTCCTCTCCTGTTGAACCACCTCCCACTCCATCTTTTATCTTTGACCAGTGGGCTATCTGGACAGCCCAATTCCAGCACCCGTGAAAAGTTCATCTTTTGGTTAGAGAGCTAAGGAAAAGGGACCCTTAGAATGGTATGTGGGGGTAATGTTGTGTTTAGCTGTGGTCCATTCCATTTCATTTTATGAGTAGACCCAATGCATTAACCTGTTTCAATAATGGTAGACATTTGGGCTGGTTTTAGTTTGAAGTTTTGCATTAATGGTACAGTGACTATTTGTGTGTGTATTCTGGAAGACAGGTACAATATTGCTAGTCTTTACAATTTTTAAACTTTAAGGAGTTTCTGTATCATATTAGTTATAAATTATCTTTGCTTATAGGATAAAGTTTGCATCTCATATGCTTATTTATTAAGTTGCCATTCTCTTTTTTAGGTACTTGTTAAATCGTAACACATTATTTTTGTCAGCATTACAGGAACACTTAGCAATCAAAGAGTAAGATGAGTGTTCCTTTTTACTTGTACCCTCAAACTTAACTTCAAGACAGAGGCAATGTGTGTATGTTCTGTTATTGCACACACTGCACAAGAAAGCTTTACTTCCTAAAAAGTGTGTGTGTGTGTGTGTGTGTGTGTGTATAGAGAGAGAAAGAGAAACAGACAGACAGAGACCAGAGACAGAGACACAGAGAGATAAAGGTAAAAAGAAAGACAAGGACAGAGTTACTTCGAAATAAAAATTAAGAATTTTCCAGTTTTGCTCAAAATTCTGATACAATTTTTCATGACAAATGTTAATGCTACTTTGACCATTAAATAACTCTTCTATCCACTGGGTGGGGTTTAAGAAGTTTAACTTTGGAATATAATGAAATATAATTGGCCATTCTATGGCATTTAAGTAAAATCAGTCATCACTCTTTCAAATAGATTCTAAAGTTTTTAGGATAACTCTCTTACTTTTTGTTATTTCACTTCCCAGCAATAATTCTGAGATTATAAGAATAACAGGGACCAAAATGTAAAAGTAAAAGGTACTATTTGTAGGGGATAATTATTGACAAAACTAAAACATATTCATTCTTTTTTACAGTACCTGAGGATAGGCAAATGTACAAGACAAATTTGTATTTTGCATATGTATTTGATACATGCTTCATGTACTATCTTTTACGAGCTATATTAGAACATTTTATGTCAAACAGTTACTATGCATGTAATTTTGGCATTATATGTTTGTGCTTAAATCATAAGATATTGCACAAGCAAGTTTGAACATTTCTAGGCTCTGTGTCGTGTTTCATTACAGATGCATTAAATTATTCTTGGGAATTTTCCCTTGAGAGAGTTACACCTATAGAAGTTTGGGTTGTATGAGTCTTGCATCCTAATACGTATCTCTTCAAAATCTGCCACTTCACTTTAAATACAAAAAGACAGATTACGTTTCCTCACATATATGTAACTCTGACACAGTTTAAAGTCTGGTTCATGTTTTAGTAAAGTAAACAACTAACTCTTATCATTTGTTATGAAATTCGGGAACTGATGTTTTCTGCCCATCACATTTTTTTTTCACCCACTCACATTCTCTTCAACTTCCTCCCTCAACTTTCCAAATTATAAATGGCAACAGATTGATGAAAATGTCATTGTTGTTACAGCTACGCTCTTTTTGTTGTCATCAGCATTCATTTACCAATGCATATAAAATAACGAGTCCAGAGAAGAGCTACCTCAGTGAAACAATAAAGGTAGAAGACGTCTGAGATGGGTGCAAAGCAACAAAACCAGTGAAATCTGCAGAGATGAAGGAAAACACAAGTTGAAGTCAGATGATGATGTGTTTTGACACTTATTTATCGTGATCCAACAGACTGCAGGCCCTTCCTAACTCTTCAAACTTTATTTTTACCACCACGACTCTTTCAGATTTTCGTAGGTGTCAAGCTCTTCCTGCCCCAGGACCTTCACTCAGATTACTCTTCATGCATGTGATTCTCCCCTCACTCTCCTCAAGGGGGTCTTCTTCCTCCTATCCTAATCTCAATTTAAATATGCCTTCAAGATATCTCGTGTGACTTCCCAGTCTAAAGGAAACAGGGAAGTGGATTATTTACTAATCAGAATAAGACCAACAGATGGAGGGAGGAGAAAAAAAGAGTGAGATGAAGGAAGAGAAGAGACAGGGGAGGAGAAAGGAAAGTAAAAATAATTAAGATGTGTTACGCATATTCAACGACTCCCAGTGGTGATTGTAATCATTATGTACTGTAAACATGTACTAATAAAAACAAACTCATGCCTGCTGACTTTTTCAGAGTACCTTTTTCTTTCATTTATAAAATTGGTCATAGCTTGAGGTCATTTAATCCTTTGGTTAACTTTTAAGCAAATGAGGCCACCAGCATCACTATGTTTGGCTCTGTCTGTCACCCGTATTCAGCTCTTCTTTCCTTGATCTCTTAGTGATACTTTTGTTTTATTGTTTTGTAATTCACGGACAAGAAATAGTTAAAAGGAAGACACTCATTCTTAAGCTTACCACCCAGCTACAGCTCACTGTCTTGCAGCATTGTTAAGAAAAATATTAGAGATGACCCTAAAACACTATCAGTAGATAAATATGTAACACAATTGCAGATATCCATGTACAATACGATTTAAATTGGTTATGTCATTGTGCTATTACTGTGCATATTCTTATGAATAATTCTAAAATAACTGCTGTTTATTTACATTCTCAATATTAGGGTACAATTTTAAAATTTTATCAGTGTAGCACCTTCTTAACAACCAATTTCCTTCTCAGATCTTTGAGGAGTTCCAGGCTTCAGAAGAAAGTTTTAAAATACCATTTAGAACTGCATCAAAGAGGGGCAGGAGGGGAGGGGGAGGGGCCATAAAAAGATATAAGATGTATTGTGTACATGTACCAACTCTCCACAATGAACGAAATCATTACGTACTGCAAACATGGACTAATAAAAATTTTCAAAAGTTAAAAAATAAATTTATCCCAGTAGCGTTTTTACATTTATGTATTTATTTGGCCTAATAAACAAAAGGTGTTTTTCCGTTTTGTTTTGTTTTGTTTTTTCTTGCAGTTCTGGAGGTTAAAACTCAAAGATAAAAGTGCTGGCAGTATTTTCTCCTGAGGCCTCTCTGCTTGGCTTGCAGGAGGTCATGTATTTCTTGAGTCTCCCTTTGACTGTTTCCCTGTGTCCTTGATATCTCTCTGTGTGTCCAAATTCCTCCTTTAAGAAAAAGTTTAGCTTTATTGACTAGATACCTAGGCATTATGTATGTTTATATTTGTATATATTTATGGTGCACAAAATCTACAGCTTGATGTTTGTGTATGTGTACATTGTGAAATGGTCATCACGATCAAACCAATAGATAAATCATCATATCATATTGTCATCATTTTCTTTATGTGTACATTAAGAACACATAAGATGCACGCTCTTAACAAATTTCAATCTACAGTACAACACTGTCTTCTACAGTCTCTATGATGTTCATTGCACCTCCAGAACCGATTCATCTTGCAAAAAGTGAAACTTTGAACCCTTTCACCAACATCCCCCATGAACCCCTCCTCAGCCCCTGGCAGCCACCACTCTATTCTCTGCTTCTGTGAGTCTATTTTAGATTGCACACATGAAACCATGCAATGAGTCTTTCCATGTCAAAATTTTTTTGTCAATTGCCACTTTAAATGGTATTTTTTATATTTATTTTACTCAATTTATATTTATATATTTGTTTTGTGTTTAATAATCATAATAAATTCTGTTATTTCTTCCAACAGGTTTTCAGTTAATTTTATTTACTTTATAGATAGATAGGTCTATTTTAGATTAAATATATCACAGACAGATACATGAATTTAGCAAAACCGAGAGTTTTGGCTTTTTCACTTAGTACTTTCATGTCCTTTCAACTTTTATTACCTTCTTACATTGACTCTGGTTATAAAACAATGCTCAATAGTATAGGTTATAGTTCTATGTTTATTTTTCTCTCACTTTAATGGAAATACTGCTTCTGTATATTAAAATTTTTATATTGAATTTGAAAGATAGAAGTTAATATATTTTTGAATTTTTTCAATTTTTTCAATTTTTTGATCACTGTTTATATTTGGTTTTCGATTTTTAAAAATTATCAGAATGGAAGTTGAGGTGTTGAAAGTATGTTTTTGACATCTGTTGAAATAATTCAGTACCTTTTTAATATTATCCAAATGTCATGGCTGTTTTAAAGCTACATTCCTTATTTCTTTCAAATAATAATTATAATTTTATGCAATAAAATATTTTATCCTGAAAGCATTTTACGAAGTTTCAGCAATTTATTCTTTTCAGACAGAAAAGTTGGTTACAATGGTGGAAAATCCATTCAAACAGCACAAGTTCCTGCAGTCTTCATGTGAAAATATTGATCTCTATGTAATCTATGCATTTGAAAAAAAAAAAACATGCACTAGATTAATTTCTTCTTTTTTCCTAAGAGACGCATTGCCTGTCATACCACCTTTTCCTTTCAGTCCAACATATATGGTTATCCACATAGAGACTCACTTGTACTTACTGGAGAGTAACTATTATTTTAGTCTTATTTAATAATATAATGCTGATAGCCTGTGTTATGGTTTATACCTAGATGTTCCCCAAAGTCTCATGTGTTCATATGTGGGGTTTGGAGAGGTGATTGGATCCTGGGGGTGTGATACTCATCAGTGGGTTAGTCCATTGATGAATTCATAGCTAAATGTGATTTGGGAATTGGGCCCTGTGGATAAGGAGGGGCCCTGGGGACTTTTATGGGTTTGGGGACTAGATGGGTCTATCTCGCTCCTCCTCTCTTGATTGCCTGTCATGCCATGGACTGTTTCTCCTGTGCCATGCCTTTCTGCCTGGCTGTCACGTGTTGGAGCCAGTAGACTGTGGACTGAGATGTCTACCAACAGTGAGCCAAAATAAACTTTTCCTCCTTTAATTTGCGGGTGTTGGATATTGTGACAAGAAAGTAACTAAGACACCACTTTTATTGTGTGTGTTTGTGGCGATACCCTTCTGAGAAAAAATTGAGAAAATAATTAAAGTCAGAGGAGAAGATGAAGATAAAGGAAGATGTTTAAAATCAGCTATTTTTCAGCATTTGACTATTAAAAACATAGTCCTTCAATCTCCTGGCTTCATATAGCACAGTATTCATCGTCTTTGATGGAGGTTCCAAAAGAGATTGTGTATAAGCGTTTTGTAGAGTACGTGACAGGAAATGATGCGAGAAATTGCATGAAGACATAGTTCCAATCACAATAATGTTCATGAAGAAACAACTCCTGCTTAAACTGTTTGTGGCTTGTTACTCCCACTCCTCCTCCCAACACAGATAACACTGTGGTCAGCCAAATACAATGGTGGGGGGAGCAAGGAGCATGAACCTAAATCCACCAGTTTTCTCAGAGATGTGAATGATGTAATTTCCCTCCATGCTTCTCAGTTTCAAGGCTCCCACAGACTAAATGAAAGTGCACTAATGCACCTCTCCAGAATATTGTGGCCATAAAATTACCCAACTCACAAAGATGGGAATCTTCAACATGCTCCTAGGTTCCTGGCCAACTTATTCAGCACATAATACACACAGTGTATAATATGGATAATGTGTTCTTTTAGATCTCTTGGCCAGAACATTGGGTTTGAGCCTCTGGGACATGTCCTAAATATAGGGGACTTCATCCAACTCTCTTCTTAAGAAAGATCTAAAAGCTTCTCCATCGTCTTAGTTATAATCATGTTAATCCCTTCTCCAAAGTGAGTTCTCCCCAGTGACTACTGATGAAGCCATGTTCTATTTAAATAACACTGAGTCATTATTTTGGCTCGTTTCATTGACTTTCTCTTCTAAGGTGCAACTATGCTGGAAAGAGCATGAAAATCTTAGCCCTGCACCCTACTAGGCTACTCAGTCTTTTCATCTCAAAAAGATGGAAATACTTCTTTCCCTACAGAGTTGCTGGAATGATCAAATTCATATATTTATATTCTTAACCACTGATTTACCATTTATCGATCTTTTACAAAATACCTAAACCCTAAATCCTGTTTGTCCATATAACATCCTATTTGAATCACCTGATAGACTGGTGGAGCAGATACGATTATTACTCCTGTAATCAGGAAATTGGGATATAGTTATTATGGAAGGGATGCACAGGGAGTCTGATACCAGAGCCAGTGATCTAGGTTATCATTGGCTCAGGCAATATAAAGCATCTGTTTGCAGGGAAATCCAGGTGGGTTTGGGGAGGGCAACGAGCCTTAATTTGTGGACATGGCCAAACTCATAAAAGGAGAGGAAGAAATGTTTGTATAGTGAAGCCATCATGTAGCAAAAATGCCACCAATATTTTTGATTAATATAACCAGAGGCAAATGTGAGTTAACACGAATCCATTCTTGGCATGACTTGAAAATAGAATAGGGGACAAGATCACAGTTGAGGAGATAAATCTATGGCTGGCAGAAAAGAATAAAAACTGGAAATCTAATATAAACTGGGCCCAAGGGAAATGGACAAAGAACAGAATCTGGTCAGGGAAAAGAATATGATTCAGATTCTGCCAGAGGGATGCTGAGAACAGATTATGTTACAACCAGGAGAGCTGACCTGTGCTTTGACTTACATTCTCGTTCTCATGTGTGTGGCTGCTTAGAGGGGACCTAGCATTTAAGGCTGATGACTTCCATTGAAGTTAGAAGCTTAGGGTCAGGGCTGGGGTATAGCTCAGTGGCACAAGTGCCTGCCTGGCAAGTGCAAGGTCCTGAGTTCAATTCCCAGTATCAAAACAAACAAACAAACAAACAAACAAACAAAAAACAAAGAAAAGAAGCTTAGGGTCTAGGAAGATAATTTCCACTTTTAGTGAAAGGTAACACTAGGTTTCAGCCTGTAATTAATAGCTACAATTATTTGTAAAATGTACACAGCAAATATCTGCACAACTGTATTTGTATGCTCGGCTTGCCACAACAAAGTACTTCAGGCTGAGTGAATTAAACAATAGAAATTCATTTTCTCTCAATTCTGGAGTCTATAAATCTGAGATCAAGGTATTGGTGGCATTGGTTTCATGTGAGTTCTGTAAATGGCCATCTTTTCATTTTATCTTCACACGGTTTTGTCCTCTGTGTTTATCTGTCTTTATCTCTTCTTCATATAAGAACCAGTTATCTTGGGTTGGAACCTACATTAATTGCCTTATTTAAAGTTATTTACTTCTTCAAAGGTTTTCTTTCCAAATTCAGTCATATTCTGTTGTACTGAGGTTAGGATATCAAAATGCAAATTCTAGGAGGAAACAATTAGTTCATAACAGCATCTGAGGCAAGTGTGTTGGTGAGTGGCTAACAGAGCTTTCTCTCTTTTTGTTGTTTCAGCAGTGCTTCAGGATTAGGTTACATACGTGGAATTTACTATGTAATCATCTTTTCTATAAGCAAGATTTCTAGTCCCTAATTATCCAGTGTACTAACAATTTCTATCAAGATAGTTCCCAGTGCAATTTTAAATGGTATTTTCAGGACAGAAGAAGCCATTATTTCTGAGACTATTCACTTTAAAGAACACAGTTTTTTAATTACTTTGAAGTCACTTTCATGGGATGCCAAGATAGATATAGCAGGGTGTGCAAGTTTTAGCAAATACAAAATGTCATTCTTTGTTTTTCCCATCCTTGCATATTTCTTTTCTGAAGGCAGAGAAATACAATGCAAAACATCATGGGCAAGGGAAATTATTGAGATGAGAATTTATTTGTGGTAGTTTCCCTGAGGGTGAAGACATTCATTTTGATAACATCACTTTGAAACCTGCTTGTTAGAACCTGACTCTTTTCCCTTACAGAGCATACATCATCTACTTTGCAGAAAAGATTTCCTAAAAGGAGAGGATAAACTTCCAGCATTTGGGACAAGACATAAGGTATGTCTACACAGTTTTGAAAATTTACTTCATTTTCACTTTTATCAATTCTAAGCGAAACTTACCAGGCATTCTCTTCAGCGTATGTTTAAACCCGTGTGTATCTCAATCGAAATCCAATCCATATGTTTCTGATTCGTTTACACTTAGCTCATCAAAATATTGTTTTGCAAGAGCTATTTGAAGTCCAAAAAAGCTTTGAAAAGCTTTTTTTCTTAGAAACAGGAAATCAGTTTTTGCCAAGTGTAAACAAACACATTCCCCTGCTCCCTGTGCTCATATTTTAATTGGAAATTTAGAAGACAGAAGGTTAGAGAGCTCTCTAAACCTGTCCAAAAACAGATCCATCCTCTACACACTGTGGCACTAAAATGTATTCTTATTTTTATCTTTAATTTTAAGTGCCATTTTTAAAATATAAATTTCCCTATAACTGTTATAAATGTTGAAATTAAGATGCTTTATTTTACCTTAATTTTCATTGCATCCTTTTCTATCTAAATATTTTAAAAGGAATCAATTCTGCTCCTAGAATGTTTGCCTGAAACAGTTTCAAGTAAAATGGTACTTACTTAAATTTTCCTATAAACCTATGAGTCAGGTCCATATGGTAGCCTTGCTTTGTGTGTTTGGCTTAGGTAAATGACCACACTGATGGCAGAGTTAGTCATTTCATTGTTCTTGCTCATATTCTTTTGGTAGTCACTCAAGGGTTGGTGAAGGTCTTCAAAATACTATAGGATAAGATGGAACTCAGAAAGTCAAACTCAAATAAAAGTGCTGAGAGCTGTCAGCCAACTATACAACTTCCTAGTATGCATATATGACCCGCTTAATTTGGCATTTCAGAACACTATCTCTGAGCCTCACCAATATATAATACAGATGGAGACAGCTGGCCATCTTCAAGAACACTTAAGGCGAGACTTGAAATACATCGACTTGCATGGACCAGTATCAGAGACTGATCAAATGGGATGCAGACTCAAATCAGGTGCTGACCAAGTGGATGAGCAGCGCAGAGCAGCCTGGAGAAAGAGCGTCAGAGACCAAGGGCAGACTCTGGCCCCCAAAATATCTAGAGCTAAAACCAAAGAGTGAATGAAGAAAATAAAGTAATAGAAGAAACTGAAAGTAAGCACTTGCCTAAGGGCAGGAGTGACTACAAAAAGGTAGGAATGGAGACTGAAGTAAAGCAACAGGATTTAAAATTACTGTTGTTAAAAGTCTAGGATGGCAAAAGAGGACCATTCTCTTACTGGTGGAGGCCTTATGTCACATGCATTACCACAGTTAAAGCCTGGGAATGTAATCCATGCTGACTGGCTGTTTAGAGTAGCCAAATATTCTTGTTTCTATTATCTTCATAGGAATCTTTTGTGTTGGATGGAGGAGGAGACGTAAGGATGGGAGATGGTGATACTGGAGTGCTACTGAACATCCGTGCCATGGCTCAAATCCACAGTCAATACCCAGATATTTTAAAGAATCTTGAAAGATTTAAATAGAAACATAATTGTGAAATAGAAAATCCATGCCATTCATACAATCCAATTCTATATTCAATTAACCTGATACTGTAACATTTGATAAATATAGAATTAGGTTGTACCCATCACCTTTCTTATAAAGACAAATAGCTGTAAAAAAAAAAAAGATGTCAAACTATGAATTGTGATATGATTATTCTTTTTTAAGGATTATTCTTTAATAAATATATTAATCAAATGAACATTGTACTTAATCTCCATTGGTGAAATAGTTGGAGAAAATAATGGCTTCTGAAATAGCAAAGCGTCAAATAACATAGTCTCATGATTGGGTTCAGAATGTGCCCAGCAGTCCAAAGCAAGCCAGATCGTTTACTGACTGGATGTACTGAGAGGTCTTCAGAAGTCATACGGTTTACCTTTCTGCAACATTCTATTTCCTCTGGCATTATCAGGATTCTGTTTCAACATTTTCACTGATGCTGTGAACTACCAATGTAGTTCCTCCTGAAGTAGGTCACTTGCTTTTAGAGAAACAAATTGTTTTAAAATTCCTCCTTGTTTTGACTAAATCATATCTCCCTACACTGTTTTGTTCCTGTGTTTGAGGTTTGATCCAACCAGAACAAACACAGGAACAAAACAATGTAGGGAGATATATATATATATATATGGGGATGCTACTCATGTTTTTTCATTTTTCTCTTTGATTACATTCAGCTTTCAGACATTTGTAAATTATGTCATAAACCTCTTTAATCTGTCTCTAGTTACCGCAATATTTTTCCCTGTTTCCTCGTTACTTCTAACCTGCTTCTCATGGGGCCATGCTGTATTGCTGAGGTAAATGGGCTAAGTCTCCACTGGATTCTCAAAACTTATATAACTTCCAAGAATTCTTCCCACATCAGGGATGGCTTTGGACTGGGCCAGAATTTCTTGTGATCTCACATTTCAAGTCCTTTGTAACAGAATTCCAGGTCTGATCCAATCTTTAGTGATCTCTAAGAAGAAGCAATATGTCAAGTTTTCACCACCGTGGTTTGCTTGCCTTATCTGCTCCATAAGCCCAGTTTTAAGATTCTATGACTCATGATTCACAGTTGGCAACCACAGGGACTTCTTGACAGTTAATTTTAGGTGTTAACTTGACTAGATTAAGCACTACAGAACTGGTAAGGCACTATTTCTGGGTGTTTCTGTGAGGATTTCCAGAGTCTTGCATGTGAGTCACAGGGCCCAGTTGGGAAGATCCAGCTTCAGTGTGGGCAAGCACAAGGCTGGGGGCCCAGGTAGAGCACAATGGCAGAGGAAAGGTGAATTGTATGCTCTCTTTCTCTCTCCCCCGGAGCTGGGATGCGCTTCTTTACCTGTTCTTAGATATTTAGAACTTCAGGTTCTCTGTCCTCAGTCTCTAAGATTTACACCAGGATCCCCAGCACTCCCATGGATTCTCAAGCTGTTGGCCTCAGACTACGAATGGAACCATTGGCTTCACTGGTTCTGAAGATTTTAGACTTGAAGTGAGCCATGCTTTTGGCATCACAAGGGCTCCAGTTTACAGATAAACTGTCATGGGACTGCTCCGACTCCATAATTGCACAAGCCAATTCCCATAATAAATCCTCTCTCTCTCTGCCTCCATCCATCCATCTGTCTGTCTCTCTATTTCTCTAAATGCACATGCAATAACAACAATAGCACATATAATTGGTTCTGTCTTTTTGGAGAAAACTGATTAATACAGATATGCTAAAAATTACTTGTAAGGTTATTTAGATTAACATGTCCCTTTGAAAGGAGAGACAAAGTTTCATTTTAAATCTAATTAGACTTAAATTGAACCCAGGCTAAAACGAATAGTGATGTTACAGCTGTACCTTTAAATAGCAGTCTGTCTGGATGTGTTCCTGCTCTCCTCAATGTACTTTGGACAAACTATCAATGGGTCAGAACATTTTCTCATTATTACCTTGTCAAATAAAGCATGAGAGACCCATACTTTTTTAATTATGCAAAAATAGCAGGTTGAAGTTCTATGAAATAGCATATACAAAGCAGGGCATTTATTAACCCCTCTCATATTCTTCTAAATGGCATTTGTAAATGCTCAGAAGTAATTATTCATTGGTTATAATACTTGTTTATTTTCCATGTTTTATATTTATATTTTCTCAGACTGAGAAAAAAATTGTTCTCTATGGAGAACTGAGAACATTGCATATTGAGAAGTTATTGTTCAACACTTGGCTACACTTTAAAGAATGAAACTGTTATTGTTTTCAATTTATCCTTTAAATATAATCAAAACTTTTATACTACTCCTTGTACATTTCCTCTTCATTCTATCTACATATTTTTTGTCATGTTATTGATTATTCTTTGTAAGCAAATAGTTTTGTCATGAGGAACTTTCCTCAGAAACTGTCATGTTTCTCATAACAATGACTACACCATCATTTAATCCAAGGACAATTGGCCCAAATGGCAGAGTGACTTTAAGAGTATCTTCAGACCAATTTCCCTGCAAATTCTGTTTTCATTAAATTGTGTAATTTTTGATTGAAGGCTTATATTCAACACACTTCTGTTTTAAAATCAAGTATCTTTTCTTAGAAAAATTCTTGAAACAGATTAATGGTGACTTCACAACACCGATTGTGGCCAAATAAAGACAAAAATATCTTACTTGAATAAAATTTGTGTTGATCTTTAAAAATTATAGAGAAGATCAAGACTCAGTTTGGAAAAAAATTAAGAAGATTTGGTTTACATTTAAGAAAAATGATCATTATTGGTCCCTTTTTCTTTTTCTCTTTCTCTGTCTCCTCCACTCCTTTGTTTTTGCACTTGGATTCCTCCACCCCACCCCAGAAGCTCATAAAAGCATGAGACATAGGGAAAAGATGTTAAAAAAGAAAACACATTTTGCATTTTAGACAAGATTTCAGTTTGAAAACATGAATTTTAAGTTTAGTTACTCTCCAAAAAGTGAGGGGAAATTTATGCATATATATAAAATGTCGAGCTAAAGAAAGGGTGACGCTTGACTGTAATTGGATATGGGGTTTTGACATCTGACCTTAAATTTCCTACTGAAAATTGAAAACCTCTGTGTTCTTTACAAAGCAAAATGTAGGGGATTTCCTTTATTTAAATTAAAGATATATTTTTGCTAAATGTCCATCGGGTGTTCAACTTTTCTCAGGGAATAGAAGTTTGGGATTTTTTTGTTTGTTTGTTTCCAAAAAGATATTACTTTTGGTATTACATTTTACTTAAAAACATATGAGCGATATAAAAATTGCCCTTCTTCCACTAAGCCTTAGATTAAGAGGCACCATTAGGATCTGCCAGGGCAGAAAGGAGCAGGTGGGCAGAAAATGATTTTTAAAGGGTCCAGAATGGAAAGAAAATTGCAGATGGTAGGATTTTGTTTAAAGACGGCAGACTGAACATGTGCTTTAGGTAAACTTCCTCTCTAAACCTCTTAAAAATGACACTTTAAACGATGTAAGCCTACATGCACAATAAGAAGAGCAAGAAGATAATAGGAAAAATTATTTGGATGTTTGAAAGCAAATAGATGAATGCTAAAAGGCCAGGGAGGAAAGTATCCCAAACCAGGAGGAAGAAAGGGCTCTGAAGAGACCCCAAAGGGTGTGGAAACTCTTGAAATAGGGAGGAAGATGGGTTACAAATGATTGGGTCAAATCCTTTTAAGAGGCTGGATCCCTGATCTCTCTTGGCCTCTTCCCTCACTCTGAATGGTAATTCACACATCTTTTGCTCATCGATAAAGCATATCCAGAAAAGGTTCTCAGGTTTCAAAGGTATATGTGATTTGACGGGCCCATTTGGATAATTCAGGGCATTCTTTTCAATTCAGGTGCTTAACCTTAATTGAATCTATAAAGAACCTATTGCCATATAAAGTGACACATTCTCAAGTTCTAGGGATTAGGATGTGTGCTTTTTCTTGGAGGGGCTTGTTATTTGGTCTACCACAAGGACTTAAGAAAGGTATTATTTTCAAAAGGATATTGAAGTTGTCCTAAAAAGGAACCCCATTGGGCCCTGTGACAGCCACCTATAGCCCCAGGCTCTTGGGAAACTGAGCAAAGATCACTTGACCCCAGGAGTTTGAGGCAAGTCTGAGCCATGACAAAACAAAGACACCAAAACTAAACAATAAAATTACTTAATTAATTTTAAAAAACAAAATCACTTTTTCCTTAAATAAGCAGTAGAGAGGGGCAAATGGGGAATGGGTTGATTCCAGACATATTTTGAAAATAGCACAGACATCACCAGGTGATTGATTGAATATAGATTTTTCTGTTGGGCCTTTAGCTTGACCATTTTAATAATGGAATTTCTGTTGTTGTCTCTTCAGTATTTTTGTATATTTGTCTGCTATTTCTACTATTAAAACAACAAAGTAGAATATTTTATATGCCCCGAGTATCTTAGGCTTTGCAGGATTCTTCAAAGAGGTAGATAGAGGTTGAATAAATAAGTTTGCTGGCTGAATAATTGAATGAGTTGATACATCGGAAATAAAACAAACATTATAAATGGGAGCAGATTTTGTTTTTGAAAGAGAAAACGACTGGTGGGATATAAATTTAAAATAGTAAATTTTACTTAAGGCATGCCAATTTTCACTTTTATTTACATAACACTAAAATTTACAAAGAACTCTTCATTAATATATTTTATTATTTTATATCCTAACAATTGGGTAAAACAGTTTGGGCAAATAATATTTTCTTCAATTTATACCTTAGAAACCTGAAGGTCAATAAAACAGTGGCATATCTAAAACCTTTTAAAAGGCCCAAGGAGCCAAGTTTCTACTGTTAATCTTTTAGACCCATTCATTCACAGTTATTCTCAGACTTTGAGGCAACAGGAGGTTTTAGGTCAGGTGAAAAATCTAGTAACTTAAACTTAAATAAATAAATAATAAGGTATAATAAAAATAAATACATAAAGAGAAAAGCAGGGTTTAGAACTCAGGTTTAAGAGATTCATTCATTTGATGATGGTGGCACAAAAAAGGAGAAAGGGGAAAATACCAAGAAGAAATGAGAAGAGGAACGTGAGGAGGAACATAAAGGGAAATGGATATTCAATACAATGTCAGAGAAGAAAGTATAAGGGTCAGCAAAAAAAGAATGCAAAATAGTGATTGCACCAACTATATGAATCTTAAAAACAGATTCCACATAGAATCTATTTGATGTTTTAACACAGTGACAGTAAAAGTTAGGCAATGCATTTAGACACTTCCTTTAAGTGGGGGCTTTATAGCTTAGCAGTTTTGAAAAAAATTTAAGTTTCAAACTTGGCTCTGACATGTACTAGCTCCATAACCTGAGGAAAGCTACTCAAGTGTCTCTCTTTTTCAATTTCCTTCTCTGAAAAATGAGCCTATTATAGCAACTGCCTTAAACAGTTGATGTAAGCATTAAGGGAGGCACATGTGCAAAGAATTCCCCATGGCCACAGGAATACAGGAGGCACTGTATCACTGTAAGCCTTGATGAAAAAATTTTGCAGTGAAGAAAATGTTACTTAAGAGGTCTCAAACTCCTAGGCCATGGACCACCACCAGGCTGGATATCAGGAGGTAAGCAGCGGGCAAATGAGTAAAGCTCCATCTGTATTTATAGCTGCTCTGCAATTTGTGCTTACTGCCACAGCCACGCCTTCTGTCAGATCAGCAGTAGCATTAGGTTCTCAGGAAACACGAACCCTACTACGAAGTGCATACCAGGAATCTAGATTGCAAGCTCCTTATGAGATTTCATTGTTTGATGATCTGAGATGGAGCTGAGGTGGTGGATGCTAGCACTGGGAAGAGGCTGCAAAAACAGATTAACATTAGCAGAGAGGTTTGACAGCACAGACATCATAATAAATCAATTACTTATAGGCTCATATCAAACCCTGTCAGTGAGTGACAAGTGACAATTAAGCTGCATCTGATGGCAGGCTGTAAAGTGGCAAGTGAGTTGATGGCCACACAACACAGCTGGATATATTAGTAGGCATTAAATCAGAATCTGACAATTTTTAGTCTATGCATGCATGGCCTCCCCATTATTTCATTTAGTACTCCCAACTGTGCCTCTTTCCCACACTGTGCACTTGTCTCGATCCCAGTTTTGGCAAGTCCTTGTCTCAGTTTTCACAAGCCCAAGAGTTAACCCTTGTGTAAAAAACAAAAGTCCCTGAAGCGCTTCTTTCAAAGGGGGAAAGATCCAATGATGAGACAGCAGAAGACAAGGAGATTGCCAACAAAAAAGAAAGCTGCACTTAAAAGGAAGTACTAAGAATCCTACTTCAATTATGTGTTCAGTAGAGTAGGTGACTCACAGTCTCCAACCCTGCATGTGTTATGTGTAGCCACTGGGTATCCAAGGAAGCCATGAAACCTTCAAAACTGCTTCACACATGAAGACCAAGCATGCTGTATTAAAAGATAAGACTCAGGAATTTTTCAAGAGAAAAAAAACATGTGAACACAAAGGACAGAAGGGATCACTGACGGTCAACATGTCTTCACTGAGAGCATCATTTTTAGTGGCTGACCACATTGATAAAGCTAAAAACCCCTTTTCTATTAGTGAAGAGGTGATCCTGCTTCTAAGGACATTATTTTCGTGAGGTTTTTGGAGAGGCTGAAGTTCAAAAGCTGGTACGTGTTTCTCTTTTGGCTAGCACTATAACTAGAATTAATGAAATAGCAGAAGATTTTGAGGCATAATAGAGAAGACTGCTGAGTCCCTGTGGTACACGATCCATGTTGATGAGTCTACTGATATTGACATCGAGGCAACAATGCTTGATTTTTTAAGAAGGATGTGCAGGATATATTAAGTATACCTTTTTGCGTGAATGATTATGAGTCAGGAAAACTGAATTGGTGGTTAGTGAATTTGTCATGCACAGACAAAGACACTAGCTGCCATGACTGCACAGCTTTCTGGTTTCAGTACTTGGGACTAAAAAGTTGCTTTTGAATCTGAGTTTACACACTGTGTCATCCGTAGAAATATCCTAAAGAGCCAAAAGAATGTCACCTGAACTCAATGTTTTGCAGGATATGATTAAAATTATCAATCACATTAAATTACATGCCTTTAACTAATATGCATTCAAGCAGCTCCGTGAGGAGATGGATACAGAACACACAGGTCTTCTCTCATACACAGTAGTGAGGTGACTTTCTAAAGGTAGATCATTGGGCGAAGTTTTTAAATTATGGGAGCCACTCCAGAGATTTCTTATAGAAAATAGTCACTACTGGCAGCATATTTCAGTGACAAAAAATGGGTCACAAAAGTTGCTTATTCCTGTGGCATTCAACCTGCTCGATGATCTCTCACTTCAGGGGAGAATGACTGCTGTGTTCAACTAGGCAAATAAAAAATGGCTGCATTCAAAGCCAAACTGTGATTGTGAAGGTGATGAGGAAACTCTGGGATCTGGAAATGTTGCAAACATTAGCAGAAAGTTCAAAAGATACTGAACAAGGGCCTTCTTTCTGAAGCTAGTGCATGATCACTTATCTCAGTTTTCAAAGCAGTTTGAGTACTACTTCCTAACCAGAAAAGACACCAAACTTGGAAGTAATGTATCCACAACCCCTTTGTGAAAAAGCCAGATAAAGTGACTGTGTGCTAGATCAACTGCTTGAGATCATAAATGACAATGGCCTTAAAGTATGTTTGAGACAATTTCAAATCTCCATTCATCATGTATTAAAGTCAAAATGGAATATCCTGAGATTGGCTCAGGCACTGAAAAATCTGCTTCCATTTCCAACAATCTATCTTTGTGAAACACCATTGTCTGCAGTAACAGCAACTAAAATGAGATTAGACCGGACATCAGCAACACACTTTGGGTGTCACTGTCTACCATTACACCCAGAAAGGACCATCTAGTGGTAGAAAAATAAGCTCAGGACTCCCATTGATTCTGCATTATTATGAGTTATATAGTTACTTCATTATATATTACAGTGTAATAAAAATAGAAATAAAGTTCATGATAAATGGAATGCACTCAAATAATCCCATAACAATTTCTTACCCCCTACCATGGAAAAACTGTCTTCCACCAAACCAATCCCTTTAGCCAAAAAAGTTAGGGATTTCTATTTTATCTGACTAAATAATAGAATTACTATGGACTGAATTATGATCCACCCCCAATTCATCTGTTGGAGACCTACCCCCGATATAATGCTATTGGGGGGGAAAGATGAAGTCATGAAGATAGGGGCTTCGTGATGGTATTAGTGACCTTATAAGAAAAGACACAAGAGAATTTACCTTCTCTTTCTCTCTCTCCACCTTATGAAGACACTGTGAAAGTCAGGCACTCCCAAGGCAGACAAAGCTCCATTTCTAAGGAATCAAACCCATCATCATTTTGACCTTGGACTTCCAAGCCTCAGAAGTGTATGAAATACATTTCTATTGTTCAAGCACCAAATCTATGGTATTTTTGTTACAGCAGTCTGAACAGGCTAATAAAATGACTCACTGCAGAGATTTTGATTTTCTTTCTCTTTATTGTAAATGCCTATACATATTTAAAGACAGAATGGCAAAAACCAATGGGGAGAATAAATTTAAATAAGCTTGAGAAAGTGATGATAAATCTACATAATCTTTTATGGGCTTCCAACTTCTATTTTGTATTTCACAAATTTTTCTTTAGTGAGGTTGATAGCATTCTTATGAACTATATTTCCTACAGACTGTATTTTCTACATTGCTTTAAAATTGAGTTCCAGTGGTGTCTCAGTCACTTTATTGTTGTTGTGATAAAATACCTGACATCAGCAACTTAAAGAGAGGTTTAATTTGGTTTACATCTTAGAAATTTTAGTCTTTCCGTGGTTGGAGACATGGTGGAAGGACCTGGAGGAAAGCTGCTCATGTCATGGTGGCCAGGATGAAGAAGGAAGCCAGGGATGGGAGTACACCCCACCAGGCCTTCTCCCCAGAAGCCCACCCCTTCCAAACAGGCCCCATCTCCTAATATCACATTTAGCTGCAGTGCTCCCATGGGTCCATATATAAACCATGATTTTTCATGCCTGACTCTCAAAAGACTCATGTGCATCTCTTTATGAAAATGCATATAGTCCATCTCTAAATGTTGCCAAAATCCCAACAGTTTCAGTTTGCTGGAAAGTCCAAACCCAAATTCTCCTCTGAGACTTAAAGCAAATTCTTAGCTGTGAGAACCTGTAGAACTAAAAAAGAAGTTAAAACACTTCCAGCATATAATGGTGCAGGGTAAACATCCCCATTCCAAAAGGGAGCGATGGGGGTAGAAATCAATGGGGCCATAGCAAGGTGAAACCCAGCAGGAAAACATGAAATCTGGTAGCTTCTTGTCCAGCACCAAGGGCAAAGATATGAACTTCAGATGACTTGGTTGGCTCTGCCTCTACAGCGTTGCTGTTGCTTGTATCCCTCATGGCTTCTCTCTTGAGCAGGCGTTACTCATTGCTTGTGGTCCTCAGATGTCCCATGTTCCTGCCTTCTCTAACTTTCTGGGGTCTCCACTGAACTTTAGGCTTCATTCTCATAGCCTCATGCACTGCCCGCTCAGCGGCACACTGCCTCATCTCCCTGATCTTCTTCTGAAATCTGGGTGAAAGCCTTTCTGACCCCACGATTCTTGCATTCTGCAAGCTTGTAAAAATATCATCACATGGATGATGCCAAGGTCTGCAGACAGCCTGAGTAGTAGCCAGGTCCCATTAGATTATAGCTACAGGGGGGGGGTCTGAGTGCCTGGATGGCTGAGCACTGTGAATTTAACTCTGAAGAACCAGTTCTCTAGACTGAACCACTTCCGTAGCCTGCTCTCTCAGCCCTTCTGTAGTACGATGCCCTAGAGATGTCTTCTCAAAATAAAGTCTTTCATTTTTGCAACTTTGAGCCTGTGAAAAGTGGGGTCTTGCTGGTTTGAGGATGCTTTCAGAGTATCTTTTCTAATGTCCTGATGAAAAGTACTTGACTTATTTTTAATGTTAATCTTTTCAGCAACCAAGCTCTCCTCTGGTGTAATTTTGGAGGCCCTAACTTTTCCTTTCTGACTAAGCTCAGAACTATTTAAATCATTCAGCTGTGCCATTTGATCTGGATTTTCAGTATAAACCTGGCTAAAAGCTGCCAGAAGTAACAATGCCAGAACCTCAACACTGGGCTGCATTGAAGTTTCTTCCACCAGATTAATCAGTCCACTGTATTTAATCTCAGTTTCCTGCAAATTCTCAGGACATGAGCAAAATGTAGACAAGTTTTCTGCCAGAGAGTAATACACATAGTCTATAGCCCAGTATCAAAGGGGTCCTTCCTAATGGAAAGCTACTAAACTTGGTCTTTACTGTGTGAATTCCTATTAGTATTTTGGCCTTCTGAGTTCTGACTAGTATCACACATCAAGCTCAGCTTACAGCACTCTAGAGTTTCTCCAGCTGGCAGCTCCAAACTCCTACAAACAAGCTCCAAAAGCTTCTAAACCACGTGGTCAAGTATAATCCCTCAACGACCCCACTACTGGTACTAAAATCTATTTTAGTAAAGTTCTCATTTCTGGACAAAGTACCAGACACCCACAACTTAGAGAGGAGAGCTTTATTTTTATTTACTTTTTTTATAGCAGATAGATTAATAGGAAGTAGAAAGATCTTTTTCAAATAGATGGGGGAACAAGAAATGGATGGAGTGGGGATGGAAGGGAGGGAAAGGTGATAAAACAAAATAATTGAAGGAAAAAATGATGAAAATAGAGCTTTTCCAAATAGTAATAGGACCAAGAGTTGGAAGAAATAAGAATGGAGGAGAGGGATAGAGGTTGAAAAAAAGAAGAATTAAGGTGTGTTCTGTACATGTACCAACTCCTCATGATAAATGTATGCATTATGTGCTGCAAACATGTAGAAAAAATTAAAACAAGGAGAAGTTTATTATAACTAGCATTTTAGAAATTTTAGTCATTGCATGGTCAGAGGCATGGTGGAAGAGCCTGCATGGAGTAAATCTGTTCACATTTTGATGGCCAGGAAGCAGAGTGAGAAGGGAGGAACTGGTGAAGGAAATATACCCTACCTGGTCGTGCCCCCAGTGATCCACTTTTTTGACCAGGCCCTGCCTCCTAACATCACATTTACCTTTAACCCTCTCATGGTCCAATCCTCTTCGAAAAGGTCTGCCTGTAAGTGCATGAGGCTTTGGGGTGGTGGTAAAAGGAACCACATATAAACCATGACAGGGGAGTTATGCATCTCACATTTTTCATAAAGGGCAAACAACTAGCAGATTATAGAAATAGTCTTTTTTTTTCTTTGCTTTTTTTTTTTTGCTATGTCTTGTTTTAGACATGGCATTTTTCACGTTCAACAAAAATAATGCTCTATTTTCAACTGTAAACTTGAGTTACTATTATCTTTTATAATATGATTTAAACTGGGGATGATAGAATGGTAGGTGGAAGTTAGTGGCATATTTCTTACATTTTAGAATGTACAAGACTTCCTTTCCACTAGTTATCAAGTACCCAACAACTACTCTATGTTTGTTAGGGGAGAGCAAATAAATAAGTACAGTAAACTCTTCTAAGTTTAAGGGCTTTGCAATTTTTGTGGTGAGACAAACCACAGATCAGGATTAACTTGATATTATGAAGCAAAATTTCAGTAAGTTTCACCATCATTCTTTAAAATAGTAGAGATAGAGTCTAAAGAAACAAACATGTAAAGGGAAAAAAAGGCAAATGAATCTAAATTGATTTGGAGAAGAATGGTGGAACTGATGGATCAGGAGACTGAAGAGAAAGGAGAAAGATGACTCCAGGTAAGCCAAAAGATGTGGTTATAATTGAAACAAAGGAAGCATCTTGGATGTCTTAATATCACAGATGAGAATAATACATTGTTCTATAAATGCCATCAAGAGATATCCATAAAGTCCTTGTTACCTGATAATTTTCTAGGGCTTTGTTTCACATGTCATGCAGATGTATATGTGAGCACTGAAAAAAAAAATAATGACAGGAAGTCATTAACAGAATGAAAAGCTCACTCAAATTACTTATTTTCAGGTTGTTCCCTGGAAATAATAGTTTTGCATCATTCTACATGTCATCATTTAGCAATGGGTAAGTGGATTCTTCCCTTTTTCATCAATGGTACCACAGACAAGATAGTAATTTCTAGCAGATGAAAGGGGCTTTGCTTTTGAAAATCTGCTTATATCCATTTTATGTTACTAGACTTTGAAAATAAAGACTTTAAAAAAAACACAAGAATATTATTAGTAAGAAGGTGAAAGGAAGAAAAGAATTGAAAGCGGGAAGGAAATATATGCCCCTTTCCATGATTCTTTCTAAACACTCTTCACTGTCTTTCCCATTTCTCTTGACGTCCACTTGCACAGTTTTGCTTCCAAGTACATGATGAAGCGGGGAGCTGATGGGCTGGAAAATCCCAACATGTAGGTGGCTGCTCTGCCTTCTCTGTGTGTGCTGCCTGCTAGCTGTGGCTCAGCTGAGATTGGAGCAATGTTCATGGAGACCATGGCAGTAAAAGCAAAGCCAAGAATGTTCCCTGTTCACAGCGTTGCATTAATTTTGTCACCATCCTTCAAACTACTGTGGAAGCATGACCTTGACTAAGTTAACCTTGTAAAGACAGGATGCCTTGTAAATTGATCACTGATATAAATAAATACAGTAATATATAAGAACTATTATTGTTATTATATAGTATATATGGCTGTTTCTATATATATAGTATATACACTTATACCCCTTATGAAGATATATATATATATATATATATATATATATATATATATACATATACATATAAAAGGTTAATAGTATTAATAATATATATATGTTAATACTGTTAATAGCATATTATATCAATATTATTAATAATAGTATTTGTATATCATATAAATAGTATTAATAGTATATATTTAAATATTATGTCAATAGTATAAAGTATATAGGTTTTTTTTGTTTTTTTGTTTTGTTTTTCTGAGGGGTTCTTTTGGGTATTGAACTCAGGACCTCACGCTTGCCAGGCAAGTGCTGCACCACTGAGCGAAATACCTGGCAGCTATAGTTATTATGATAAAGGAAGAGACGAAACTGATGTACTTTGTGAACTTAAGCATAGAGATCAGTTAACCAGTCCTGAGAAGGAGTCATGGGAAAGGTAGAGTGGGAAGATTTATGGCTGTCTATGTCATGTATCTATCTATCTGCAACCTAATAGCATTTTCAATTCGGAAGAATTCCACCTCTTCCCATGGGCTGCTTCCCTGAATCATTGCCATTTTGTCTCTAGAACGATTTTCTTCAAACATAGTGCCGGACCATTGTTCTCATTCTTCAGACCGTGTGAACCATAATGAAGTTACAAGTTAGAACATATCTATGGGAATATATTTTACATATATGTATATGTGTACACATACATAAATTTTCCTATATATGTGTTTGTGTATGCGTAAATATGACACCTCCATGGTAATTAGAATTTCTATGTCTTGAACATATATTCTAACTTGAGAGCTTTCAACTTCATAATCCATTTGAATTACGTTAAGGAAATGAATTCACTGTTTGGGATTTACATTTCTTTAGTGTGTACTCTCATCTCTTCCATCCTACTAAATCAACATTAGAATTATTGTTAAAGGGAGACTATGTGAGGATGATGGATCCTGACAAGCATCAACCTGAAAGGGCTTGGGAAAGTACAAAGGAATGAAAGTATCATTTAATAATGGATGAAGAGTAGGGACCAAGGGCAGAGCAATTGCAGTCAGCTTATTTTAGTTGCAAGTTTTAACCACTGGAGTCCTGCTCCTAGGAAGACCCTCCCAGAAATCAGTCTTCAATCTGCCTCTGGGCAGAACCACACCTCAGTAATTCCACACAGATGACATCCAACTTCCAGTAAGATGACACCACAAAGTACTTCAAAATTTAAATTACAAGTGATTCACAAGCTTCAAAGTCATGATGCTGTCCTCATTTGTAAAGCTTAATTAGCACTTTTTCAACAGCTTCATATTTTATTACATTTCTTGCTGTCAGTTATAATGAATGGGAAAAGCCTAAGCCACTAATGATTTTACTATTTAAGGTATTAAATGTATCTGTGCTATAAGTCCATTCAGAAATGTAGATTCTCTAACTACACATGAGCTGAAATCTAAAACTACTAATAAAACTGAATTAGTGAATTTGTAAGTTTATAGTAACACCATAATCATGATGTAGTAAAGATGAGAGTGTGAAAGTATTAATTTTGTGTTCAGTTTTCATTTCTTTACTTCCACAGTTGCTCATTTAGATTGTCGTGGTTGTTGGTTGAATTGCATTTGAAAGCATGTGTACTTTGTTTGGATCAGTGGAAACTTCTTGTGAATTATGCAGATGATGACATAATTATCTAGTTTTCTTTTTATAAATGATTTTAAAATTTCTGCAATCACATTTTTCGTCTGATTGTAGTCTATGTGTCAGCACATTCTCTTCAAACAGCATGCTTTCCTCCACCAGAATTTTACAGCTCCACACACACACTTCACCAGTGAGGATAATAAATATGATGAAGAACTCAAGCCTATTCCCTCTCCTGGTTTGCCTTTCATTTGTAACAAAAAGGAAATAATTAGAACTTTACAAAAATGTACTAAAGAAAAAATGGAACAATAATTTGTTGATTAAAAAATAGCCATTTTTCTCCGTTCTTTGCCCCTTACTTATACAATTAACATCCCACTTATAAATGTTTGATGCAATGAAAACACAGTTTATTAAAATGACTTAGAAAGCACTTTTTAGAGTACTTGTGAAATGCTGTGTGTATGTTCAATTAAAGCTATCACTGCCATTTTAAAAAGTTAATATACATAAGACTAGAGCTTACAACATTGCAGAAGCAGTTCCAGTAGATTTCCGAGTAGGTATTAATTATTTAAATGTGTATATTAGAAGTTGATGATACCATCTTCAACCTTCTAATTAACTATTCACCTAATTGTCGTGTAGAATAAATTAATCAAAAGCAAAATTTACAGAACAACTGAAAGTATGGAAGTAACAGAAGTCATTGGAAATCAATGGCAATGTCCTAAGTTTAAAAAGTCATGTCCTAGTGCAACAGAGGGTACACATTTTTTACAGTTTAATAGATTGGAAAAATCTATGATATTATTATTATTATTATAAATATCTATTTTATATTATCATATACAATTATTATATTATTAGTATAAGTGAGGCTATCTGTATATGAGTGTGTTTGTGTGTGTGTGTGTGTGTGTATGCATGCAATATCAATCAATACTTTTGAGACACATAACTGATAAAGAAAATTTGGGATATTGAAGATGTAGTTTTTATCATAAAGTGGAATAACAGCACTATTGATGGCTGAACATAATGGTAGAAAAAATCACTTTGGTCTAGGGAGTTCAAAGGGCCCCACTTTAAATGAAAACATTATTCTTAGGTGAACAAATAAGTCTTTATATTAAGACAGAATCATAGGCCCTTGGTACTGCTAACCTTAAGTCATTTGGTGCCACATCGAATAAACTGCGAGCCAGAGCTCCCTAAAAGTTATGTTCTGGACCTTTAGAAAAACAAAACAAATTACACTATCTACTTTGCTGATGGCACTTTTGGCCAGAATGACTCCCACACACACCTGCACTCAACATGAGTCAAAGTCCCGCTGTTCCTCTGATACCATCCCTGTTGTCTGGTTCCCCTACGCTTGCTATGCTTGTATCTAACCTGCTGCTGTGCCAATCTCATTTTTGATTCTTTGATAATAATAGTAATAAGAGAAAATGCTTATTTCATGCTCCTGCCAAGTGCTCTGGAAATGCTGACTGTCTGAAACTTTAGCAGGCAGTCCTAGGAGGCTCATCTGTTACTTTGCAGATGGGCAGCTACCTGAGGGAGTTCTACTATTGCTTCCATTACACAGCTGCAGGTGCTACTAGTTTCCCCGTTTTAGAGATGAGTGCACTGTTGAACGGAGTGATCAGTCATGATCCCCAACAGTTACACAGGGTGACAAGGGACAGAAGTAGGATTTGAACCTAGGCATTTCTGTCTCCCAAGTCCCAGCCCTAATTATTATACTGTAAAGCCTCTCTTTTGCTAGAACCCTTGAATATTGTTGGTCCCTGATCTCCAGAAATTTGAACGTCAATTCCTCTAAAGGACTTGGTTTGTCTCTTGGTGTTCTTTTCTTATGTAAAGTTCACCAAAAATCATTCTCTCAAAAAACAGTTGTTGATGTGTATGGATGTGTATGAACATGTGTGCCCATGTGCCTGCGTGTGTGTGAGAGTGGGAGATGAAGGAAAGGAATGGAGTCTTGGAAAGCTACTTTTACAAATATCAAGACCTCTAACAAACAGCAGATTAAGAGGCCCAAGTAGGTCTAGCCACCCTTTCACAGCCCAGTCAGACACAAGAACTTAATCTTATCTTGATGATGTTTTTTTTCTCTCCAAGCAAATTAGGCTGCTGGCTTCACCACTTGCACATTTTATTTGATGTATCTGCAGCTGAAGTTTAAACATACAGTGGGGTAAAGTTCTGGCCCAATGTGTCCCCTCCAAAATTCATATTGAAATTTAATTGTCAGAGAACTGCAAATTCAAACTGAGGAAAGCACAATAGCAAAAGAGAAAAAAAAAAAAAAAAAAGGAAAAACTTGTACCAACTAGACATACCAAACTATCGCTGTCAAATTTATTTATTTCCTTCCTTCCTTATGCTCAGGTGGAGATAAGATAAAGGAAACCAGACGATGGTGCTTTGAATAATGTAAAATAAAGAAAATAGGATTTTTATAGATATTTTAAAGGTGATTCAAAGCTGATATGGCTTAGCCTTGTAAAAAGATGATTAACACTTTAATTAAGCTATTTTGACCACCTAATATCTTCAAGCCATCTTAAGTGCTTTGTGTTTTATTCCAATTTAGTCTCTGTAACAAGCCTATGAGATAGATTTGATTATCCCTGGGTTAAAGAAGAGCCAAAGTTCTTAAGATCTCACTACAAGGAGGTGGAAAATTCAGGAAAATTATTCTCCATGCTTTGTGTTCCCATAAAGCAGAGGGGATGTGAGTGTTTGGGGTTAGGTCATCCAGATTATCTGTGCCTTTATTCTCTTTCCCAGGAAAGTTCACGGATGACATTGCTCATGGGTGAGCCTAGCAGCAAGAACCCAGTAGCCCACCTCAGCCCAGTAACTCACTCCTTTTCAGCACGTCCTTCTGCAGGGCAGCTCTCTCTGTCCCTCCCTCCTTGTAGTCCGTGTTTCTGCTATGAGGGAGGCATGAAGGTGTCCAAGGCTGCTACTGGCGACTGATGTGGGATTAGCAAATAGCAGGGTCATCTAAAGCCACATTCTTCCATCATCCTGTTTATTGATACTGTGTTTTTATGTGCTTAAAAGTTTTCCTATTTCTCGATTGTTTTCAAACTGGGGAGCAAATGAAAAGATCCTAAAATTAAGTGCAACTAGTTCTTCTGTCCTTTGACACACTCCTTTGCACCTGGCATTCCTAGCAAAAGAACAGTAAAGTCAAATAAGTGCGGGAACTTAGAGACAACATGCAAAAAGCTCACTTGGCTGATTCTCTTTATCTCAGGCAGAAGTCCTGAATGATTCAGCTTAGCTCAACAGAGCTCTCCGGAGACCACTGGACTCAGACCTGACAGTAACCAGGTGATCACTGTCCAGAGGAATTTTGTTTGTGATTCCTCGGAGACTAGAAGTCTAGATCAAGATAGGGTCCAGTCATTTCCTTCCTCTGGGAAAGAGCATATAGAGATGAGGATAAGTGTTTGGCCTTCAGCAACAGCACTGGATTTCAATCCCGGCTCCATCACAATAAGGATTTAGGCTTATGAGCCTAAAGCCATTTCTTCCAAGTTCACATTTGTACAGTACAAGTGCAAAGATATGAAGGAAGAGGAAGCAGAACTGTGTTTTATTGATGGTAAGGGCTCAGGGAGGACCTTCGTGATTTATGCCTCGGAGAGACAGTGGGTCATTACCTTGCCTTCACCTGAGTTGAAGATAAACAGCTCCCTGTTCCTTAATCCCAGCTGAACCAAAACAACCTGCCAGCGTGGCCTTGGGCAGAGAAGGAAGAGAACTGAGGGGAGACTACGGAGCTGTCCAGGGGCAGACTCAGTGCAGCAGACTGGGAGCAGCAGGTAAGTGTCTGCGGCGTGGAGATGAAGCGGTCCACGGGAGTTGACTCCATGAACAGTCACCTTTGTCTCCTGCTGCTTGCTTTGAAGTTCTTCAGAGGGAGGGAGCTCTCCCTCTGCCTGGATGGAGAACTCCGGGATGAAAACTCTGGTAGTAGCTGTGTTTATTTCTCACCCTTTGGTAATTAAAGGTAGTCTGGTCCCTTTTAGTGGCAAACACAATCTCAATTTAGTCATTACAATTGTTCAGTGTAATATGTTAGTTCGTACCCCAATAGTTACTCAATAGGAAAATCTTTCACTTTATCCAGCTGGTCCCAGCAGCATCTTTTCTTAGCCTTCATCGCCTCCTCACTCCAAGGCTGCTCTTTAGGATGACTGCAGGATTAGCACTGAAAGAGGAGTTAAGGGAGATAAGAGATGAAAAAGGTTCTTACCTAGCTGGTGCTGCGAACAAGGCTTCTTGCTTTAGGATCACGACAGACGTTGCAGCCCATCTCCCGCCATCGGTACTTTCGTGAGTTTCTCAGCATTCCTACAAACATTCAATTACTCTCTCCAAGATATGGATGATGCCTCTTTGTCTCGTCATCTGAATACCCATCAGTCTGATTCCAGTGGAAGTTTTGTACTAAATCTCGCTGTTGACCCTATCATCCTTTTCGATGGGGTTTTATTTTAGAGACTGTTAAGTGGCTCTGTTTATGACCTACTTCTGGACCACGAGAAACCTAAAAATAATTGCAAAGTTGGAGCTGACTCCAAAATACTTGGCTTCTCTTTTTTTTGTCCTATCGTTTACAGCTGACAGCTACAGATTCTTGCCCTTAGAGTCCTTATGCATTTGTCAGTTGTCCACTGTACCTCCCACCGCAGCTCTCACCTCCAAGAATTCACCTCAAGCTCTTTGTGTGGCTCTGCGGAAGCTGACGTCTTGTAATGAGGGGCAAAGAGTTGAGAGGGAGGGGCTTAACGAACTCTACCAGCTGCCCAATAATTTTGGGGGGAAGGAAAAAATATCTCTTGTAATTATCACAACTTTGGTTATCTTATATACGGATGGTCCTTGGCTTACCATGAGGTTATTGTTACTGGGATGCTACCTCATTTCGTGTTGAAAACAATACAAGTTGAAAATGCATTTGATTCATACATTAACCTACCAAACGTCAAAACTTAGCAAAACAAAAAACAAAAAAAAACCAAAAGCACTAAGTCTCAGTTGTTTCTGGGCATGATCACTTGATAAATTGGGAACTGTGGCTCCCTGTTGCTGCCTAGCGTTATGACAGGATGTCACACTGTGTATGGCTAACCTGGGAATAAATCCGAATTCAAAACTCAATGTACAGTTTCTACTGAATGTACAGCACTTTTGTACCACCATAAAATCAGCCAATCATAGATTCAACTATGGCAAGTCAAGGGCCATGTGTATTTGATATGGGAAATATCTTGCACAGTTGATATTCTCACTGCTTCTCACTACCCCCTTTGAATTATTAGTAGGATGTCTCCTTTCTCACTTCATTTGCTGCCCTGATGCAAGTGTGTTCAATTTAACATCCAGTTTGATGAGTTTGTTCCATTTGTGGGCAGAAAAATAAGAGAAGAGAAAGGGAAATAAAAAGGAGGCATTGCTATGCTTTGGAAGGGCTATGAGAGATGTGAACCTGTGTGATGCTCTTGTCCTTATTCCAAATGGGGGCCAGAGAGAAGGTGAAGAAAATTTCTGAACTGAGACTTTCTTCTAGGAAGAAAAACAGGGACACCAGGCTGATGGTTTCCTACTTAGTAGCCATTTTTCCTATTTCTTACTCATGAAAATTCTAGTGGTACTTCTTGACTGAAGCTTCCCATGAAGGTCCTTGAGAAAGGAACTAACTCTACCACTGGCACGTCAACCTTCCCTCCTGCCAGTCTGGAATACTAATTTGTCACTGGATTTGGAACTGCATCTTTTTTTTTTTTTTTTTTTTTTTTTATTTTAAAGAGAAGAAAAAACAAAACAAATCAAAAGAAGAACAAATTTTCAAACAAACATAATAGGAGGGTAACAATGGTTAATACATTACGTATTACTATCTTTAAGTTAGTTATTCAGGACACCAGACATTAGCATTCAATTGTCCAAACATTATTGGCACAAACCTTACTCTTCAATGAACGAAGTAAAAATGGTAGTGTATCTATCTTAACCATCTTATATATATATATATATATATATATATATATATATATATATATACAATTTTTTTTCCCTTTCCCTTCTTTCTTTTCCCTATTCCAGTCTCTCTTTCCTTTTGACCAGTTTCTTTTTGATTCACCATGTCTATTGTACATTTTGGATCTTATTTACTCTTTCAGTTTCTCATACTAGAGAGATAATACGATGCTTACACATGTGCTTCTGGTTTATTTCACTTATGAGTATTTTCTCGAGTTGCATCCATTTACCTATAAAAGTCTCCAGTTTATCCTTCTTTATGGCTGAATAGTACTCCATTGTATAAAAATACCACATCTTTCTTATCCATTCCTCAGTTGATGGGCATTTGGGTTGTTTCCAAGATCTGGCTATTACAAATTGTGCTGCTATAAACATGGGTGCACATATATCGCTGTGGTACGATGTTTTTAATTCTTCTGGGAAGATGCCCAGAAGGGGAATAGCTGGGTCAAATGGGACCTCCAACCCTAGTTTTCTGAGGAATCTCCACACTGACTTCCACAGTGGCTGTACCAGTCGACACTCCCACCAACAGTGAAGAAGGGTTCCTTTTTCCCCACAGCCCCTCCAGCATTTGTTATTAGTTGATTTCTTAATAGTAGCCATTCTTTCTGGGGTGAGATGGTATCTCAGTGTTGTTTTAATTTGCATCTCTCGAATGACTAGTGATGTTGCACATTTTTTTGTATATTTATTTGCCATTAGTATTTCTTCATCTGAGAAATGTGTATTCATCTCAGATGCCCATTTTTGGAGTGGGTCTTTAAATTTGGGAGGTCTGATTTTTTTGAGTTCTTTATATGTTCTCGATAGTAATCCTTTGTCTGAGGAACAGCTGGCAAACATTTTTTCCCACATTGTGGGTTGTCTCTTCACTCTGTTGGTGGTTTCTCTTGCTGTGCAAAAGCTTTTTAATAAGATGAGATCCCAGTTATTGATTCTTTGGGATAGTTCCCGTGCGGTTGAGTTTTTATTCATAAAGTCTTTGCCTACACCAATGTCTCCAAGGGTTTTACCTATCCTACCTTCCAGCAGATTTAATGTTTCTGTTTTAATATTTAGATCTCTGATCCATTTTGAATTTAGTTTAGTGCATGGTGAAAGATATGGATCTAGTTTTAATCTTCGGCATGTGTAGAGCCAGTTTTTCCAGCACCATTTATTAAAGAGGCTATCTTTCTTCCAGCGAATGTGTTTGGCACCTTTGTCAAAGATAAGGTGGCTTAGTATGTCTGGGGTTGTTTCAGCATCTTCTAATCTGTTCCATTGATCTTCAGGTCTGTTTTTTTGCCAGTACCACACTGTTTTTATCACAGTAGCTTTATAGTATAATTTCAAGTCGGGGATTGTGATGCCCCCTGCCTTGCCTTTGTTGCCCAGAATTGCCTTTGCTATTCTAGGTCTCTTCTGATTCCAAATGAATTTTAGGATTGTTTTCTCTAATTCTGTTTGATATGCTGTTGGAATTTTGATTGGAATTGCATTAAATCTGTATAACAATTTTGGAAGTATGGCCATTTTCACTAAATTGGTTCTTCCTATCCAGGAGCAAGGGATATCTTTCCATTTTCTGATATCCTCTTCAATCTCCTTTTTCAGAGTACTGTAGTTTTCAGTATAGAGGTCTTTTACATCCTTCATGAGGTTGATTCCTAGGTATTTCATTTTTTTGGATGTTATTGTGAAAGGTATTGTTTCCCTAATTTCTCTTTCAGTAAGTTTGTTATTTGTGTACAGGAAGGCTATTGACTTTTGAGTATTGACTTTGTATCCAGCTACACTACTGAATTTGCTTATTAAATCTAGCAGTTTTTTAGTGGAGTTTTTGGGGTCTTCTGTGTAGAGTATCATGTCATCTGCAAATAATGATAATTTAACTTCTTCCTTTCCAATCATTATTCCTTTTATTTCTTTCTCTTGTCTAATCGCTCTGGCTAAAGTTTCCAGAACTATGTTGAATAAGAGTGGGGACAGTGGACATCCTTGTCTTGTTCCTGATTTTAGAGGGAAGGCTTTCAGTTTTTGGCCATTTAGTATAATATTGGCTGTTGGTTTGTCATAGATAGCTTTTACCAGATTGAGATAAAGACCCTCTATTCCAATTTTCTGTAGGGTTTTTATCATGAAAAGGTGCTGGACTTTGTCAAAAGCTTTTTCTGCATCTATTGAGATGATCATGTGATTTTTGTCTTTGGTTCTGTTAATATGCTGTATTACATTTATTGATTTACGTATGTTGAACCATCCCTGCATCCCTGGGATGAATCCAACTTGGTCATGGTGTATAATCTTCTTGATGATTTGTTGGATTCTGTTTGCCAGTATCTTATTAAGGATTTTTGCATCTATGTTCATTAGGGAGATTGGCCTGTAGTTCTCTTTCTTAGTTGGGTCCTTCTCTGGTTTTGGTATCAGGGTAATGCTTGCTTCCAGGAATGAATTTGGGAGTATTGCTTCCCTTTCAATTTCATTGAAAAGTTTGAGAAGTAGGGGCGTTAGGTCTTCTCTAAATTTCTTGTAGAATTCGGCAGTGAATCCATCAGGGCCTGGGCTTTTCTTTGTTGGGAGGTTTTTAATTACATCTTCAATTTCATTGGCTGATATTGGTTTATTTAGGATTTTTAAATCTTCTTGATTCAGCTTTGGTAATTCATACGAATCTAGGAATCTGTCCATTTCTTCTGCATTTTCCATCTTAGTAGAATATAAATTTTCAAAATAGGTATAGATGATCTTCTGGATTTCTGCAGGGTCTGTCGTGATATCACCCTTTTCATTTTCAATTGCATGGATTTGAGTCTTTTCTTTTCTTTTTTTAATAAGGTTGGATAAGGGTTTGTCAATCTTATTTATTCTTTCAAAGAACCAACTTTTTGCTTCATTGATTCTTTGTATTGTTTTTTTATTCTCCAATACGTTAATTTCTGCTCTGATCTTTATAATTTCCTCCCTTGTACGGGCTTTTGGCTTAACCTGCTCTTCTTTTTCTAGAAGCTCGAGGTTCACCCTTAAGTTGTTTATTTGCGCTTGCTCTGTTTTCCTGATATAAGTGTTTAATGCTATAAATTTCCCTCTTAGGACTGCTTTCATTGTATCCCATAAGTTCCGGTATGTTGTACTGTCATTATCATTCAGTTGTAGAAAGTGACTAATTTCTTCTTTAATTTCATCTGTGACCCATTGGTTGTTCAGGAGGATGCTGTTTAATTTCCATGTGTTTAGGGAGTTTTTGTGGGATCTTTTGCCATTGATTTCCAATTTCATTGCACTATGGTCTGATAATATGCATGGGATAATTTCAATTCCTTTGCATTTACTTAAGCAGGTTTTATGAGCTAGTATGTGGTCTATTTTGGAGAACGTCCCATGTGCAGCTGAGAAAAATGTGTATTCTGATGTTGTGGGATGGAACACTCTGTAGACATCTACTAAGTCCATTTGTTCAAAAGTTTGGTTCAGTTCTACTATTTCATTATTGATTTTCTGTCCAGTTGATCTATCTTTTTGTGACAGTGGAGTATTGAGATCTCCCAATATAATTGTATTAGTGCTTATTTGATTTTTCATGTCCTTTAGTACTTGTTTTATATAGCTGGGTGCATTGGTATTTGATGCATATATATTTATGATCGTTATCTCTTCCTCTTGGATTATTCCCTTTACAAGGATGTAATGACCGTCTTTATCTCTCTGAATCCTTCTTGGCTTGAAGTTCACTTTGTCTGCAAAAAGAATAGCTACCCCTGCTTTTTTCTGGGTTCCTGTGGCATGGAGTATTGTTATCCATCCTTTGACTTTCAGTCTATGAATTTCTTTCTGAATTAAATGTGTTTCTTGTATACAGCATATTGTTGGATCTTGCTTCTTGATCCATTTCGCCAGTCTGTGCCTTTTGATTGGTGAATTGAGACCGTTAACATTGATGGTTAAAACTGATATGTATTGACTTGTCATGATATTTTCCTGTTGTTGGTTCCCACTCTTTGTTTTTCCGCTTTCCGGCTATTTAATTATTTGCCCTGCCTGGTGGATTCCTTCTGTTGGGGTTCCTATCTCTTTCTAGAATGTCCTTCAGAACGTTTTGGAGTGCTGGTTTGGTGGTCATAAATTTTCTCAGATGTTCTTTGTCATGAAAGTATTTTATTTCTCCATCAATTTTGAAAGATAGTTTTGCAGGGTACATCAATCTGGGCTGAAAATTATTTTCCTTTAGAGCTTGCAATACATCATTCCAAGCTCTTCTTGAATTGAGGGTTTGTGCTGAAAAGTCAGCTGTGATTCTGATGGGTTTTCCTTCATAGGTGATTTGTCTCTTCTCCCTAACAGCTTTTAAGATTCTGCCCTTCTGTTGAATTTCTGGGATCTTGACTATAATATGTCTGGCTGAAGTTTTTTTTTGATCATGTCTAGTTGGTGTTCTAAAAGCTTCACTTATAGGGGTGTCAAATTCCTTTTCTCTTCCAGGAAAGTTCTCCCTGATTATGTCTTTGAACAAGGTTTTAATGTCGTTGATGCTATCTCCTGCTTTTTCATTTATTCCAATTATTCTTAAGTTGTTTATCTTTGAGTCATCTAGCAGCTGCTGAATTGATTTTTCATGGTCCCTTGCTATTTTTAAGAATTTTTCCATTTCATGATCACTAATTGCAAGCCTGTCTTCTATATCTGAGATCCTGTCCTCGCATTGGCTTATTCTGCTACAAATACTTTCAATGGAATTTTTTATCTCTTGGATATCTGCTTGAATCTGCCTTATAGATTCCATTTCTTTCCTATGCTGAGCATTCATGGTTTCTATAGTTTTCTTAAGTTCATCTATTTTTTTGTCTGTATCAGCTATAGTGTCCTTAAGCATGGTCTTCATTGTAGACATTATCTCTGCAGTTATCTGTGAGATTATTTCTGTTTTAATTTTTTCCAGAACCTCATTCAGTTGCTTTGTTGTTACCACTTCAGATAGGCCAGGTGGGTGGCTTTCGGATTGTCCCACCTCGTTGCTCCCTAGGTTTGCCTTTGGTGAATTGGATGTGTGGGGTTGCATCTTGTTTAAGTGTCGTCTCATTTTTTCTTTCTTTAATTCCTGGGGTGATGTTTGCAAATTACCTATAGTAGGTTACTTTATTGCTAGTGTTTAAGATCTTTAGAAGATGACTACTTCTCTGCAGTATCTTCCAAGTGGAGCTTGCTTTTAGGTTTTGAGCTTTCTGCCAGATCCTACCTCTTCAATTCGTTGGGTATGCGAAGTTGCTACCTGTTTGGCCCAGTCCTTGATTCTTTGGTACTGTGCCACTGTATTTTCTGTGTCCCTTAGTCAATCTCAATCATGAAATATCAGGAAGGAAAGATGTTTAGAACAATTATTTCACATTTGGCTATAATGTTAACTAAAGCATCAAACACAGCCTAGAAAATGACAGACTGAGCTAACCAGTTATTTACCACTTTTAGCTGTATAGAGTTGCGGTTATATAACAAAATCTAAAACACACCAGAAAAATTATATGCAGTATACAAGTCCTATGTATGTCAATTTTTCCTTGAGGAGTTTAAATTTAAGATGAGTTAAGGAGGAAATAGAGTATTGGGAGAAGAGGAAGGAATTAGATGTAAGGTTAGAGGACCAAGAGGGATCCCACTAAAATTGGGACACTAGTGCAGAGGACAGGTGGTAAAAAGAGAAGGAAGGGATAAAAGGAAGAACAGATCACAACCACAATCACAAAGAAGTTAGAGGCGCTGTTTACACTCATATAAAAAACCAGAGAGAATAATGAAGGAAAGAGCAAATACACATACAGAAACAAAAACAAAGATAAAAACAATAAAACAGACAGATCAAAAATAAAACCCCACCAAAAAACAAAACAAAACAAAACAAAAACAAAAAAACCCTTCGCCAGAACAAAAAAACAAATCAGTGAGAAAAAAAAAAATAAAAATAAAAATAAAAAATAAAAATAAAAATAAAAAATATAAAAACAATCAGTTCCAGGTGTTGACTCTGTTGTAGGCAGGTACCTTGTGACAAAGTCCTGTTCTGTGCAGGTCCGTCCCAGTAAGCCAGGAGCGCCCTCTGGCGGGTGGTGAGCAGAGGCGCGTACTTTCAGGCAGAGACCAGTCTAGCTCGCCTCCGCTCTCGCCGCCCTTTCACGATCCCTGGGCCTGAGAGGCTCAGCGCGCTGTCCGGAGCGCGGGTTCCCTGCACTGGTTCCCGCCGCTCTGGTTTTTCGCCACGCCCCCCACAATGGCGCCGGGCCAGTCGCTCTCTGGCGCGGGACAGGTGTGGCTGAGAGTCCAGTCTCGTTCGCCCGCTGACCTCAGCACACTTTCGTGGGCTCAATTGAGAGGCCCTGTGCTGCCCTGTCCTGAGCACAAGTTCCCAGAGCAGTTTCCGAGCCACTCTGAGTTTTGCCACACCCCCCACAATGGCGCCCGGCCGGTCGCTCTCTGGCGCGGGGCAGCTGTGGCTGAGAGACACTCACCGCCGGTCAGCGCCGTTCTCCGCCGCCCCCCTGCCCCGCCGCTGTCTCAGGATCCTCCGTGGGGGCTCCCTGGGCGCCAGCTGCCACCGTGTGTCCGTAGAATTGAGCCTCCGCCGGCGCTCCAACTCCCGGGGTATTAGAAGGTGCGCGGGCGCGGTCTGCTCCTTCTTTCCGTCTTCTTTGTTGGAAGTCACCCGTCACTGGTGCCGGGGGTCCCAGATTGCGCTTCAGAACTTTTCTGGGTTTCGGGGAGGCATCTCCCCCCCTCCTGCGCTTTCTGGGTCGCTATATTCCCGTGTTCCAATGGTAACTTTTAGAGAGAGTTTTGCTGCCTGCTTCTTACTCATCCGCCATCTTGAGGTCTCTCTGGAACTGCGTCTTGTAACAGTGATTTAGCAAGCAAAAGAATCACGGAGACCTCCACATGATACTCCTGAGTTGTAAACTCCTTTTGATTACAAGAAAAACTATAAACTCTCATTTAAGTATTTTTAGATCTCTGTTACAGCTGAACTTTATTATTCTTAGATTATATAGTAGTTATGGGATTTGGGCAGGTTCTAAAATTTCTTTAGGCCTCAATTTTCTTATTTGTAAAAGTAGATCTTACTAGTACCATATCAGAAATATTTTGAGGATTAAAAATATCTTATGCATAGAAAGTATTTAGCATAGTTTTTGATGTGCTGTGGTAAAGAAGTGGTGACTAAATATAAGACCAATATTTATCTCCATATAAATATGAATATTCCTTAAATTCAATTTAAACTCTAAATTATGAAAATACAGGCTGTAGCAGAGGAAAGTGGTGTATCTGAAAAAAATCATTACAACTACCTTAGAGTTTTTCTGATTAACTCTGATTTCCAAAATTTGGAAAAAATAAAGAGGTATGTAGGCAATAAACTTCAAAGCTAAGAAAATTTGTTTTGTATAATTCTGTATAATAAGAGTAGGTTATTAGGGTAAAAGGAGCTCACATCTTAAATTTTAAAAATTGAAGTTATTTGAACTCATTCCTTTTTTTTTTTTGTGGGTACCGGGGGTTGACCTCAGGACCTCGTGCACCAGCAGGCGCCCATGCTGCTGAGCGATATCACCGGCCCCTTTTTTGTATGTGGGTTCCAGGAGTCGAACTCAGGACCTCACGCTTGCCAGGCAGGCGCTTACGCCACTGAGTCATCTCACCAGCCCCAAGACTGTCCTTTTTATATTTACTTTTGTAAATGCAAATGTGATATGCCAAAAATTTATCCCTAACTAAAAGTCTCATCTTCTAACAAATATAAACTGCCATAAATAAATAATAACTTCCATGGTGGTGGCCACATACATTAAAATACAGGCAGGCGTATGTAGATATATGTATGACTGTGTGCCTATGGATTTTTAGTTTGAAATGAGATTGTTAAAAGTTAACAGAGGGCACCTTTAAAACAAGACCTTGAAAGCCAGAGAGACAGTGACTTTCTCCTAATCCTTCATGGTCACCAATTAACACCATAAGCAAGTACTAGTGTCCTCCTCAGGTTAGATAATTGTTCTGAATTTCCTTAAATCCTTATCTGTTTTCATATTCATCCAGGGGTTCTACTACGGAAATGTCAGGTTCAAGATTTTATATCTTCTTGCAGTGAGAGATTTTAGGCTTGTTTCTGCAGAGCTCCCTTTTCCTAATTCCTGCCTTTAACTGTCTCACTGTATGACTATAGCCCATGTTTGGGAAATGGTTATGCATCATGGCCAAATACTCTTAAAATTCTTATAATTTCTTTTTTTCCCTATTTGGCCTAACACATGTAGATATCTATTCTTCTATACCATAAACAAAAACGATGATAACTCAGCTATTAAATCCTTTATCAATGCTATTTTTAAGTTATTTTATGAGAGAAATTCAAGATTTCCACTGGCACCTAAGATACTATATAAAGAATTATGATGTCTGATTCCTGAGGACTCTGCCTAGGCTTCTAAAGGTCCTAGCAAGATTCACTTCATGGATTCGCTACTGGTGCAGTCACACAGTGCCCTGCACTCACCTTTGTTTAATGCTCTGTTGTCAATGTTTTGAAATTATTGACACTTTTTAAAAAGGGGCTCAGCATTTTCGTTTTGCACCGGGCCCTGCAAATGATGACGCTGCATTGGGGGTCAGTCTTTTATTGCTTCAATTCAGTTGGAACCCAAACTTTTGGTATAATAAGTAGATTTTCCAAAATCTAAGTTTTTTGCTTGTAGTGTTTCCGAGTGGACTTTCGTTCTTGATTTTAGGATTCTAATATTACTTTAGCAAGCAAGTCCCTAGGATATCAATTTATACCACTGTCTTATAATTGTCTTTTACCCTAAAAATAAAGTGCGTGCATCTTCGTGTTTTTTTTTTTTTCTTGCAGGGAAATATATATGTTAAAGACAGACTTTCTTAATTTATACATGGCATATTTCTTTTCTTTTTTCTACACACGTAAGAGTCATGATTAATTCTAACTCCAATTTGACATATGGCAATATAACCAATGTTTCAAGAAAGACAAACATAATGGAAAAATTCTTGGTACGATTTAATTAAATCTCTCTTTTTAGACTCTAAACAAATTGTGTAAATCGAAATTGAATTTGGATTTTATAAGTTCATGTGTTCTTGAATTACTTTAAGTGAGAAATAATACTTGAGAGGTAAAAATAAGTGAAATGCTAAAAATATTATCTTTTTATGGATGAAGAGCTACTATACGATTATTAGATATTGAGATAAATTCCAAGGTTCTATTTTCTTTCAATGGTTCCTAAGTAAGATAGATTTGTTCTTTGGAAAATACACACTGTAAATCAATATCACTAATACTGTTCAAGTCCAGAGTGTCTTTGATGCTCTGAAGTTCTAAAGAATTCTAGGAATTGATACAATTTAGTTTCTATAGAGAGAAGACTTTTTTTTAAAGCTTCAGTGAATAATGATTAATGTGAAAAGGTTACTGAAGTTATGTCAGTTAATGACTACATATTTTCACTGAGACTTATCCTAAGCCAACAAGTAAAAGAAGTTGTGATGCTTACAATTATGTACTATATACCCTTTTGAGCAACACTTCTTTAATTCTAAAAAGGTGTTTTATTTGCTTTTGTTGTGTATAAATATTTTCAGCATTTGCTTTTAAAGTCATTCTGTTTTCTGTTCTCTTTTAACTGTACAGTAATTTCTTTCATACTGATAAGTTCTCATTTTTATGGTTTCTGGTTCTTTTTTTTCACTCTCCTGTGCATCCAGTGAGTCTTACTCTTTTCACAAGTGCTTGTTCTGAAAACTTTCTAAGACTTAACAAACTTTGTCTCCAGAGGTGAGAGCAAAGGCAGATGTTTTTCTTCCTTAAATCCATAATTCTCTTTGTTTTCTATTTAGGAGCTTCATACTATCCATCACATGAACTTCACGTCAACTATTCCAAACATCTCTCCATTAAGCAAAAGTTATATTACCTTATTCTCTGTGAGCTCTAATTGATTTTTCTGATACGCTGCATCACCAAAATATGTTCCTTAATCTTTTTTGAGTCATAAATCCCTTTGAGGATCTGGTGAGAACTATGGTTTACTTCTCCTTTTTAAAGACGGCATGTGATTTTAGGAGCTCCACAGGCCCCTGAGGGCCATTCGCAACCAAATATTAAAAAACCTGCTCTGATCTATCAATTTTTATTTTACAGATATTGCATTGTGCATAGGGTTTCTAGTATTCACTTTGTGTCACCAGCCTTTAAAATCTACTCTGCCCATTTCCTTACCATACCCCTTTAAAAGAATGCCCCTTTGGTTTTCAATTTCCATGTCTGATGTTTTTAGCTGTAAGTCTTGTCCAACTCACTTTTTGTAAACAGCATAAAATAAATACACCCCCATTCAGCCTTTTATATGTAGTGCCTCGTGGAATGTGTGAAAGTGAATCTCAAAAGACTTTACCTCTAATAACTACATTGATGCTAATTGTTGCTATCGAGGATTGTGAAAGACTAATATTAATTAAGAATATGTGACTTCTCAAGAACAATGCTGAATTTAGTTATCACCATCCTTAATCCTTTTTTGTTTTCACTTCTTCCTCTTCTTCTTCCTCCATCCCTCCTTTATCTTCTTCTTCGTCTTCCACTTATTTATCATCCTCATCTTTTTTTAAACAGACTACCATAACTTAAATTTTAAGAGGTTGAATTATTTATTCAAGGTCACAGTTTGAAAATTAATGGAGGGCCGGTGAGATGGCTCAGTGGCATAAGCGCCTGCCTGGCAAGTGCGAGGGCCTGAGTTTGACTCCTGGAACCCACATACGAAAAAAGGGCTGGTGATATCGCTCAGCGGCACAGGTGCCTGCTGGCGCACGAGGTCCTGAGGTCGACCCCCGGTACCCACAAAAAAAAAAAAAAAAGAAAGAAAATTAATGGAGCTTGGCTTCAAATCCCGGTTTCTCTAACTGCAGATCAAGCACATTTAATGTCTTCACACATCTTAGTCTCTATCATTCAGCATATTAGTAGAGAATATCTTTGAATGAATGAATTTACCAAAAAAAAATGCATCCCATCTACAAGTACCTCCATTAACACAGGTGGGAAGAGAACTGTCACATGTATAACTTTTGTGGGAACTACAGGAAAGTCTAGAATTACATGGTGTGACAGTTAATTTTGTCAACTTGACTGGCTTCAGAGCTGATGAGGGCATTAATAAAGCACATTTCTGGGTCTCTCTGGGTGAGTCACAGAGACATGACCTTTGGGACGCTATCTGGTCCTTGGTCCCTTCCTCTCTGGACTCTTTCCCTCTTCTCTACTTCCTGGTGTCCATTAATTGAGCAGCTTTGATGCTTTCTGTTCCTACCTTGAGCCAACCCAGTGTGGACTTAAACCATGAGCCAAAAATAAACCTTTGCCATTTTAATTTGTGGATATCAGGTATTTCATCCTATCAACAGAAAAACTGACCAAGGCACTTGAACTTTTGTTTATGGAAGTAGTGGCATTTGAAACATGCCACTAGCGATATCAGAGACTAAGTAGGAAATAATATGGGAAAAGCTGTTGAGGGTCAGGGATTAGTAGAAGTGTATGCACAGGTAATGGCTGGCAACTCACTTTGACTAGGGTAGAAAGTGTGGGAAGTAAAACTGGGAGAAAAAGAAATGTTGCAAGAACTATAATCTAGATACAGAGAACTTTGCAGTCTAGGTATGTGGTATGAACTAATTTTTGCAGCAATGAATGAAACAGAAAATTGACGTAATCAGGGCTGTGTATTTAAAAGAGGACTCTGACCAGCTGGGACCAGCAGATGCACAATGGTAGGGACTGGAGTTATGTGTCCCTTTTTGACTGTGTTTATTAGACTAACATATTAATAATGATGTTTTTCCGCTGGAGAGGAGCTCTGTTAAAGGGAGATCTATAAGGTAGTACCAAGAATGCTTGAAGCCTGAAATTTCTCAGACTGCTGAATTCTCTCCTTTTGTCAGACAGTAGCTTACACATTTACCCAACTTCATGTTTCCTTTTAACTTTGTTTTGTTTTTAGGGCCATTTGTATAGAGTCCTCTTCACTATTGTATTGTTGATGCTCTTTCTCCTCTGTTCACCTTGACACCCATTGTTTTCTTTTCATTCTCTCTTCCCTAGGTTTGGGATTGTTGGTCCATGTCTCAGCTTCTTTCCATGACAATAACAGGCGTATTCAATGATTACCCTTGCAACCTGCTGACCTCTTCCTGAGATCAGCCCACCTTCCACTATATTGTTTCTCACCATCTTATTTTATCTCCCCTCTATATATTTTGTATCTATTTATGAGCTGATGAACAGCATGAGCCCCCGCCCTTGCCTACGGCTTCGTGTGTAAGCACTGGAACTCTGATATAAAGTCCATATGGGCAGGTGTATGAGTTTGTGCCTACTGACAATGGTAGGATGAAGACAGTAATTGTCCTGGCTAGGAATAAAAGGAGCTGAAAAATCCCAAAGCAGGATTCTGTCAGGAATCAGGCAGGTTTGGAGCAAAGATGAGGCAGATATAAAACAGAGATGAGGAAATGTATGTGTGCCAGGTCATGTGACTGTAACTCCAGCCTCTGGGGAAGATGAGGCAGGACGATTGCAAGTTCAAGCCCTGCCTAGGCAATATAGTGAGATCATGTGTCAAAATAAAGTATTTTTAAAAGAATTAGGTAATTATTTTAAAAGAGCTAGGTATGCACCTTTGGGTTTGATCACCAGTACCACAAAATGAACAAACAAACAAAAAGCAATAACAACAACACAACAAGCACAAATAAATACTGAATGGCTTCACAGGGGATCAGCCTTGTGCAGGACTCTGTTTATTGATGTGCGACACTCAAAGTTTCAGCATTGAAATCATCAGCCTTATTCCGTTGTATGTTCCCATCTTTTCCCTCCTTTGTTGGATCTGAGTACAATACTCTCCTCACAATTTGGATAAAACAAAGCACTTGCATTATTTGAAGATCTTGTCAGATATTCTGAAAGTTCATGGGGTATGTGTCCTTGGCAGAGTCATAAGAAAAGTGATTTCTCAGATCTAGATTACCCCTATCCAACTGCAACATGGCTATCTCCACGGTTGCTAGAAAGGTAGGCTGTTACTCTCCCCATCAAAATTGATTTTTCATAAAAATTTTTCTTGCAGTATTGTCATCAAATATTCCTTCTTACCTTCTCTTTCTCTTTCAAATTATTTTCTGTATAGTGTAGCACTTGGACTCTCACCTGAACATTTCTCTCTTTCCTGCAGGAGGAATTCATTAAAGGGTTTTAAAGAGTAGACTGTGGTGAAATTGTAGCCTCATAAGTGAACACAGAATTCTGTAAGATGTTCATGTCTTATTTGTTAACTTTTTTCCTGTATCTTCTCTAGTCAGAATGAGGCAAAAAGGCAAATATACTAGTTGATAGGTTGAAGTCCATAACATAGAAAACAGACTTTAAATGGAAATCATGACCTTTCCTGTGACTGAAATGATCAGAAATGTTCAGAAACTAGATGATTTTCCTGTTTTTCTGATGAAAGAATCAATGAATTTGGCACATACATCGAATAAAGGGTAAATTACTTGGACCTCAATGCTGATAGCATCCCAGGAAAATGTAGACAACTTCTCCTCCCAACATGTTCCCTCCTGCCTGCATTTCCTGCAGAGAAGAATCTGAATATTTCAGCAGTGAGTAGGGCATTAATGAAAATACTTCAGATCTTACTGGATGATGTTATGAAAACTACATGTCTGAAAGGACAAGGGGAGGGGCACTCCTTGACATCTTTTGTATTTAAACAAAAGCTGCATTCTACACAATTCCAAAAAATTAAACCCCTTAATACTTCTTATCACACACTTTCAAAGTTTTAATGATCAACATTCACTATCTTTTCCATCCCTGTCTCCGCTAAGTGTATAATTTACTCAGCTAATTAAATAAGATGATTGCTCTGAATTATTATATTTGAATTAACAGTTAGATAAAATTGGCCTAATAAAATGTTCCTAATCTTTTCTTTTTATTTGGATTACAGGCGATTAAAGGCCGTCCACTGTTTTCTGTTATTTTTGGCAGGGTGGTTATATACAACTCTTGGGTTTTGGATTTTTTCTTCCTACTAAATATATTTCATGGAGGCTTCCAAGGATAATTTAATGTTACGCTTGCTTGGTGTGTTTGTTATTTTTCTGTACAAGTCACCTCTAAACAATGTCAGTGCAAGTCTTTTCTGAAGAAACGCTGCCTGCAGTGAGGTGGAATTTGTGTATTGCCCACTCTGTCAGGGTCCCTCCCCAGGCCTCCTCCTCGAGCTATGGGTAGGAGTCAGAGGTTGTGCATCACTGGGTTTGATTTATGCCACTCCACTCAGTAGGCTGAAATATTTCCTCAAGGAAGTTTTCATTCAGTTGACACACTGAAGGGTTAAGAAAACAGAGACCCATAGCATTGCAGAGTTGTTATGGATGTTGCCAAGGAAACCATAGAAGGAATGTTGAAGTGTCTTGTTTCTCCCCAAATCCACAGGAGTGTAGCTTGCTTGAGGTTTTGATGTCCTCTTAATTCTTGCCATAGCTGCTCTGTGGTAGGGTTTCCAGCAGGGCCAGATCCTCACGACTGCCAGAAGTGCGGGCTCACAACCTCACCACGCTCTTGCAGAGTTCAATTTTGCATGTTCGTCCTAGAAGAAGTTAAGAGCAACTTGAAATCCTACAGAGCTTGATTTTATTTTATTTTGTGAAGAAAAGGACAACAAAGAAAAGGAAAAAATCCCTTTTTTTTCCTAACTGCTGAATACATATAGATTCTTTGAAATGTTTACAATAGTGGACTATCTGAATATTTCATCGAAAATAAGTAATAAATTGCTTTGTGTAGTGGATATCAATAGAAAACTGACTGCAAATGACAGCCAGCTCGTGATGTTTTGAGAAGTGTTTTAAGAAGTGCGAGAGATAGGAGGGAATTATTAGGTTATGATTTTCTCTGCTATTGATTGGCTGTAAATAAGTTTGATGTCATCTTATTCTTTTTGAAATTTTTTGCATCTGAATAAAAATAAAAACGTGAAGAATCCTACTGTAATATTCAAAAGTATTAATTTGCTTAAACTTGATTTAAAATATTTTCATATTTAGCGCTACAAAATAGTAAATTCTTTTAAAATGTTTATCCAAATGGCCAGCAGACAGAGGAAATTGGAATCATTCTTATTCAAATTGTATAGGGAGGATAAAACTTCTCTCTTTCATTAATTGTGTTTATTTCTCCCTCTGTATGCCTTCTGAGACAGAAAGAGAGATAAACACAATTAATGAAATATATATATATATTCCAAAATTACTTTAGCATTAGTCGTGATTGAACCCAGGAGCACTGTATGCCTGGCTACACCCCAAACCCTTTTTATTTTGAGACAGGGTCTCATTCTCTAGTCCAGACTCTCCTTGAACTTGTAAATCTCCTGCTTCAGCCTCCCAAGTGCCTGGTAGTACAGGCATGAATCACCTTGCCCAGCTATCCAAAACATTTGAAATTATTTAAGAATGCACAGAAAAATAAGTACTTTTGTTCTTAATTTAGATATCCCAATTAACTAAATAAAATCAAATAATTTGACATTAAGTATTTGCAAAGATAGTAAAGCAAATTTAAAATAAGATTTAAAATGTGTCTATTTTGAGAATTATTTTATTCTATAATTATATATTCTATTTTATTTTAATATGATTTATTATACATTGACTATTGTAGAAGTGTATATATGATATGAGATACATTTTAAATATATTGTGCTGCATTTACTTTTTCTCTCATTTAATTTCTTTCTAATGGTGTTGGCTTAGCATTCACCACTTTCTCCTTTATTTAAGACCTACTAAAAATTGGTGAAGGAGCAAAAAAGTGTTTAATTTAGTGAGGTGTTTATTCTGTATTTCTCTCACTCACTGTGGGTAACATGCAGTATTATCAGAATCTTTTTGCCAAATAGTATAGCTTCCAATAATAAGAAGTAATGAGTATCGTAGTAATCCTTTTTATTTATTTATTTATTTATTTTTGTGGGTACTGGGGGTCGACCTCAGGACCTCACGAGCCAGCAGGCGCCCATGTCGCTGAGCGATATCACTGGCTTTTTTTCGTATGTGGGATCCGGGAGTCGAACTCGGGCCCTTGCGCTTGCCGGGCAGGCGCTTAAGCCGCTGAGCCATCTCACCGGCCCAATCCTTTTTATTTAGATGTATTCTGTTTCAAAAAAGTGTTGGATGGAAAATTTTTAGATAATAACAACTTATTTCCATTTTTTAATTGAAAAATTAATTTGCCCTAGCCCATTTAGATCCTCCAAAAAATTTCACTGAATACTTTGAATACATATACAAACTTCCGTTGAAGATAACTATTTCAATCATGAAATTCCCCATTATTTAACACATAATGAGCTTAGCACCTACATCTGTGTGCAATGTGCAGTGAGGGTGGGCACATGTAATACCGATTACATTTCCTCTGCACTTCGATGCTTGAACCACATGAAATAAACAGTGAAACTAAAGCTATACACTGTAAACAAATAAAGAGGAACAAAAATAAACTGTGTTGAAATTAGCAAGTGATTTTGGAAATGTTTGAAATGCCTACTTTTTGTATTGTCTTAAAAAAAAGTGTCATGCAGGTTGAATTGAGACAGACTGATCATCAATCAAACGCCAGGGACTATCACGTCCCAGTCTTTCATCGATCACTTCTATGGAATCAGTAAAATTAGGAGCCACAGAAGGGCTGTATCTCTTGGTTTGGGTTCCCCTGGAAGCAGAGCCTGAGACGGGGATGTGGGTGGGGGTAGCACGTTTGGGAGTTGATCCCAGGAAGCAGAAATGGGAAAGCAGGGAAAATCAGAGAAGAAAGGCAGCCAATATCAGATGCTGTTGAAGTCACTGCTTTGGGCAGAATAACTTGATTCTTCAGAGAAAGTCGCATGGATCATCTGCCTGTAAATGGGAAGCAAGACAGTACCCACTGCCTGTCAGCCTCCAAGAGGGCAGACTGCCCCAAGGCTACTCACTGCTCTGCAGTTCCAGGCTGGAGGCCTGCTGTGAGTCCATGGACACCAAGAAGCTCTGGGCAGAAAACAAAAAGAGATGCCCTGTGACCTCATAAGTGCAAAGCAAGTCTGAACTGCAGGATGCTGCTGGGCCAGTGTTATGGCTTGTGTCTAGACATCCCCCTGAATCCTTAAGTGGTCATAGGAGGAGCTTTTTGGAAGTGGCTGGATCTAGAGTATCTGATGCTGAGATTAATGCTGTGATGCTGGGATTCCTTCATGGTGCAATCCTAGGATTAAGGGTACCCTGCCATGGGGGTGAGTGGTAGCCTAGGTAGAATATAATGGACTGAAAGAGTGTTGCTGTTATGGTTTGTGTCTGGACGTCCCCCCAAAGCCTCATGCAGTCATGGTGGCAGGATTCTAGAGTTTGTGATTGATTCATGGTCCAATACTGGGATCAAGGGCGTGAGTGCTACACCTGCCCTGGGGTGGGTAGCCTGCATACAATATAAAGAAAGGAAAGAGGCTTGCCTTGTCACTTCTCTCTTTTTGCTATTGTTGCTTTTGCTGTTTTCCACCACCACGAACTGTTGCGCCTCTGCCTTGGAACGAACTGATTATGGATTGAAACCTCCACAAACTGCAAGCTAAATAAACCTTTCCTTCTTTAATTTTGGGCATTAGGTATTTTGTCTCATAATGAGCGAAAAAGAACTAAGACAGTTGCTGTTGTCGCTTGCTGCTTTGCTACTGCACTGCTTTAATGCCTTCTGCCCATCATGAGCTGTTTCTCTTCTGCCATGCCACCCTCCCTTGGAGCCAGCCAATTTTGGACTGAAACCTCTACAAACTGTAAACTACAATAAACCTTTCTTCTTTTAACTTTGGGTGTAGGGCATTTCTTTTCAGCAACAAGAAAAATAACTAAGACAGCCAGCTAGAGCTGAAGTCAAGGGGCTGAAGGTGTGGAAGCCAAGTTCTGCTACTATCTTCTGACCCCAGGTTTGGGCTCAAACTACACTGTTCTGCACACCTTGCTACTCTATAATCTAACAGATTTGGTTTTAGCTGGCTTTTATTGTGAGAACACAGGCATTTCTACAGCACTGGGTTAGTTCTAAGCTTCTGGAAGGTGGCAGCTTTCAGTCTGATAAAGGCAAGTGTCTACCGTGGGTTTATGGTAAAGCTCAAACTGCTCAACTTCAAAATTCTGTAAAATGGTTTTCATCAGTTTTTCCTTCAACTTCAATGAATTAATAATTATTTTATATGTATATATATATATGATTGTTGCCTTTTATCATTTAATCTCTAATAAATTTGACTTTATTAAGTACATTCATTAAATTTTTCAGTTAATTTTGTCCTATTTGTTTTCTCCTAGCCATTCTTAATTTTACGGTCTGAAACTTACCACTCAACAAAGTTTACTGTACAGAAGCCCAAATAATTTTCCTAATTACTATTATTTTCCCAACTTGTCTTCAGTTTTACTTCTGGAAGATTAAGATAATTTCCATTACTTTAGATGTCTATATAATTTTCAAAGAACACTATGCGAATAAAGAATATACTGGAGGTTTAGACCAAAATCTTTTGACTTTGTTTGCATTATTAGTATCCTCATTCTAATTACAGGTAAACAAAATATAGAGCTCTACATTTGCATAAGCCTTTGGATAAATACAAATATCTGCTAAAATGAAACCATGAGAAGCGAGCTTTTCAAAGATAATTAAGGATATTATAAAATAAAACTATAGCTTATCAAAGTCAATTACATTTTTAAAGATGACTGGAAAATACATGAGATATTGTATCCTTAGGATGCATCTAATAACACAAGTGAGATCTTTTGAAGAATTTCTATAATCTTCAGATTGGTTTTTGCTATGGTTTGAATAAGGTTTGTTTCCCCTGAAATTTAAATTTAAATATCAGTGTTATGGTATTGGAAGTGGTGAGGCACCTAAGAGGTGATTAGGTCATTTAAAGAGATTCATATCTTTCTTAAGTAAGTGAGTTCATTCTCACAACAGCAAGTTGAAATGAAACAAGTCTGTCACTAGGGTTTTGTCTCTTTTGCAAATACCTCCTTGGACTTTCGTTATTGGTATGATATAGTACAAGACCTTTACCAGATATGGCTGCTCAGTATTAGACTTCTACCCTCTGGGACCTTAAGTGAAATAAACTTCTTTGCCTTCTAAATTACTCTCTATTTTCTGTTGTAGCAACAGAACACACTAAGACAGTTCTTGTGGAACAGCTTTATAAAGATAAAAATTTCCCTCAATTATATCACATTTTAATTGAAATTCTGTGCTTGTATGAAACATTACCTAACTAGGTTTAATGAGGAAATGCACATTCTTCCATAAAATCAAATATGCCACGTCCCAGAATTCCCCATCTCGCATTCTTCAGTAACTTCATCTACCAGTGCAAGTAAAAGACAAAATTATTCTTCAAAACAGTTTTTATGGTTGTATTTTAATCACTTTTAAAACTTGAGAATTTTACACACAATTCCTAATCTTGCAATAAGTATTTTACATATGTATTTGTATATATGTGTTTATATATATATTCATTAGGTTGTATTTTCAGAACCTTTCCAGACCCACATTTCATATGAATAACTTATCCTGTGACTTTTTCTTTAACCCACAATGTTAAAGTTAAACTTTTCTTCTTAAGAATAGAAAATGCTTTTAAAAAATAATTTTATTTTACATGTTTTTAGATTCACATATAGATTGTTAGTGTTATCCTCTTTCTTAAAATCAACCACACATTCTTGTAATCAAACCACATGCAATCAAATGTTCAAATATTTTATATGTCACCCAAGATCTCTGAGCATCGATTTTAATTCAGTACAGTTTATACATGGATGACACTGCCGTGTTTTTAAAATGAAAAATTCTCTTCTGTGTGAAACAAAAATTAATTTACTATTTAAGATAAGGCTTCTAGGGCCAGTGAGATGGCTCAACGGCGTAAGCGCCTGCCTTGCAAGCGCGAGGGCCCGAGTTCGACTCCTGGATCCCACATACGAAAAAAGGGGCTGGTGATATCGCTCAGTAGCACGGGTGCCTGTTGGCGCGCGAGGTCCTGAGGTCGACCCCCTGGTACCCACACACACACAAAAAAAGATAAGGCTTCTAATAGTTGTATTTATTTATATTTCAACACCTAAGATCCTTTATTTATAATACAATCTTCCTAATTCTTTTACACACTTCATACTGAAGCTCTTCATGTTTGGACTAGAGCTGGGAAGATTTACTATCATTTATGAGAATTACAGTACACAAAACCAAATATTGGCAAGTGAAATAATTTTATAAAAACAGACTTTCACTGTGAAGGAGACTTTGGTGCACTTACTTTATTTTTTTAACTTCATATTTTTTATTCATACATATATATCATATATATTTGATCACATTCATCACAGGGAATTTGTACTTGTATATAATGTACCTTTTTTTTTTTTTTTTTTTTGTCTTTTTGAGACAGGGTTTCACTAGGCAGTTTAGGCTGAACTTGATCTCACTTTGCATCCCAGGCTGGCCTCGAACTTGTAACAATCCTCCTGCCTTGGCCTCCCAAGTGCTGTGATTACAGGTGTGTGCCACCATGTCCAGCCAATATATCTTGATTATTCTTTTTACCCCATTCCTCTCCCCTCCTTTCAACCCTTTTTCCCCCTTCCCGTTTCATTTCCATACAGTTTTCCTTCTATTCTTTTATCCTCCCCCACCCCTTATCCTTCCCCTTTGAACATGTTCTTCCTACTTCCCAATATCTTCTATTATGTTCCTTGTTTACCCTTTCAGTTTCTCACACAAGAGAAACAATGCGATATTTAAACTTGTGGGTGCACTTACTTTGTCACTTGTGGTTATTCCTTAACAGTCCCCAGCTTGGGGTTCAGAGTCCAGAGTGATAATGTTCTGGGGATGTGACATCATACTGAGGCAGTTTATAGATACCTTCTTGTCATCCACATTGAATCATCTAATGCCCCTTGTTATATAGATATTTTAAAACTAGGAATAAAATATAAAGAATAATGAAGTTTCTTTAGTCTTATTTCTCCAATTGACAATTTTTAAAAATTATTTATAAATTTCCCAAAGCACTCTTACAAAGGAATGAGAGTTTGATCTTAAAGCTTTTGGGAAATTTTTGTACATTTCTGAGAAGTTTGTGTTTTCCTTCAAGCTTTGCTCTGCTCCCACCCCTCAGGCTTTGACATCTGAAATGGACAAGGGTGTTAGTCAGCTTTTCAGTGCTGAACAAAATGCCTGAGATAATCAATGTAAAAAGAGGGAAAGGTTATTTTTTTTTGGTTTCAGAGGTTTCAGCCCATGTTGTTTTGGGCCTGCACATCATGGCTGAAGTTGGTGACAGAGGAGGCCTGTTCACTTCATAGCAGCAGGGATGCAAAAAGTGATAAACAGGAAGGGGTGCAGATCCCTGCATCTGCTTCAAGGCGATGCCCCCAGTGACCTGACTTAGTCCCACTAGGCCATGCCTCCCAGAGGCTCCACCACCTCTAATAATGTCACATGCCGGGGCCAATCCATCAACACATTGCTCTTTGGGGGACATTCAACATCCAAACTCCAGCAGCAATTATGGATTTTGTCTTAGTTGTATAACTCCCATTTTCTCAGGGACACCAAATTCCCCTCTGGTCAGGATGGGGTTTTTCATAGATGACTTAATATAAAATCTCTGATGAGTCATAGGAAAAAAGAGACTATTTCATTAACATTCCATCATAAAGTCTATGGAATTTTTTACCTTAGTTCAATAGAAACACCTGTAAGGGCTGAGAGAAGAATTGACAATGTCATGGAGGACAATGTCATTCATAATGAAAATAAGTCTACAGTTCAATTCACATCAAATAACAGTTCCTGGGATCCTGAGTCTAGGAAAATACTTTTTCAATTGTCAAAGAAGAATCATAAGATGTTAATGTGTACGCAGGGTCACAGTCATACTTTGTTGCCTGTTATAATCATGTCCATTGTTTTGTATTTCATGTAAACTATTATTTTACTTACAAAACATCACAGCATGTGTTCTTCTGAAGTTTTAGCTGTTTTGTACGAATAAATAGCTTCTGACACCACTGGGACCCTTAATAAATTTAATACGAGTTTTTATAGTAGTCTCCTGCTTTAAAATATCATATAAAAATAGTTCAGCCTTCTAATAAATTTTCAAACTTCAAATATCTAATAGATGAGTGCCAAGTTTTTCCAGACATGGATCCAGTTCTGTGTTGATGGTGCCAAACACGAAGATGAATGGACGGCGTGTCAATGGCACATTGTATTTAAATTTGGTGAGTTATGACAGTTTATATCTCAACTCACTTGTATGTGACGCTTTTAATAGTAGTTGCTTCTTAGAATAATTAGATGTTTTATAGCAGAAATTATGGTGCTGGCAACTAGAAGCCTGGTTAACATATCTTAGAAGGAAATCTGCTATATTTAATATCCAAAGTAAAAATCCTTACAAAAAATTTCAAGGAAACCAGGGTCTAGCCATAAAAACAAATATCTTCCTGTCTGTGTTTTGTTCTCACAGTTTTTTGCTTTCTTCTCAAAAATAAGTACACAGAGAGATAGACAGTCAGAAAGACAGACAGATAGATAAAACAAAGCCCCAAAACTCAATTTAATTGGAAATTTAATTGCTATCTATTATTCTGTTTGTAGACTAGCAAATGATATTTTAAACTACCTATACTTTGGTCATGATATGTTTTCTACCCATGTAAGAATTTTCCTGTCTTCGGCTATTGTAGGGCTATTCCAACAAGAAAGTCCCACGGCAGATGAATTGTAAGGCACAGGAAAAATGGTAATGTTCTTACAGATATTGTATACTAAACTAAAGAATGGTCTGAGAATTGGTAAAATTGGGGATTTCATTAAAAAGTTGTGTTTTATAAATTTAAAGTAAATTAGAGGTAGAAAATAAATGATGAAAATTAATGTGGTTTAATAGCTTGTATGTGAGCTATATGTTGTTCATACCTCATACAGATAGAACACAACACATCATCTTTTATTTTAATATTTACTTATCCATCTTTTGGCAATATTCATTGAATATCTATGTACTAAGATACAGAAGTGAAGAAAATCACTAATTTCCAGTTCTCAAGAAGTTTGTCTTCTGGTGAATTGAGACAGCAAGTAAATAAATGAACGATTAAAACAGATATTTACAGTCTGTGATGTAGAGTGGGCTGAGAAAATTAACAGGGTGACATAAGAAGGAGCAACTTGGGACGTGTCAGGGAATGTACCTCTGAAAAGCTGGCATTTGAGGTGAGATGGGCAAGCTTAGAAGGTGCCAGCCTGGTGAAAATCGAGAGAAGAGCTTTCTGGAAGATCAGAGAGCAAATGCAGAGGCCGAGGGGCCAGTAACTGCTGAGCACATTCAGAGGAATGAGACCATAGTTGCATGGGCTCAGTGAGCGAAGGAGTGGGGTAAGAGCCGAGGTTGGCTCTGCTGGCCCAGACAAGAGCCTAGTGGGCCTCACACGCACGTCAAGGAAAGGGATCCTGATATTATTCTAAGCACAACAAAAAGCCTTTGGTGGTCTTTACACTGGGGGCAAAGAAGTGGAGTAACAAGATCTGACCGAGCTTTTAAAAACATTATCTTGACATTTATGTGAAGAGTAACTTATTAGGAGAAAAGAATTGAAGTGGGAATGCCAGAGGAAAGTCAAAGTTGCAAGAAGTAAAAATAGAGATAGAGACATCCTACAGCATGGTGTTGGAGGGAGAAAGAAAAAGAAGACTTCATATGGCTTCCTTGGCTCATGCTGGGCAGAACCATTCACTGAGGGAGATAATGTGCTTCCTCAGTGGCAGAGGAAAATGTAAAGCCACCTGGGTACCACAGAACAAATTCCTAGAGACTTCTTGAATTAAGTTATTCTAAATTCTTTATGAGCACTGACTTAGTAAAGTTTGTTTCCTTATTTAGGGAAAAGAAGAAAAGAGTGTTCTCAAGCAAACAAAAACAAAAACGCAAAGGTTATTCTGCGGTATCCATATTTTCCAAGTTGTTTAACTAAGGCAGAATTTACAGTGAGCTTTTATGAATTTCCTGTGACTGCTGTAACAAATTATCATAAACTTGGTGGCTTCAAGCTACAGAAATTTATTCTTTCAGAGTTCTGGGGCCCACAGTCTGAAATCAAGGTAATTTTCATATGACCAGTTTGTAGAATACAATCTACTTTTTATATTTCAGATGATTACCTTCATCCTGCAGACCATGATGAAGAATCTCTGAAACTTTTTCCTGCAGCACTGCATTTACAAGTGAATTCACGTGACAACACAATTGTAGAATGAAATAGTGGTTGCTTTATTTCATGAGAAATGTACCTAATTTTCCTTCTTGAAGCCCAGTGATGGATAGCAGTATGGTGGGGTAGGAACGTAATTTGCTCTGATGATCTGCTCTTTGCTTGGATACAGTAGCCAGTGATTCAATCTAACACTATATATTGCTGTGAAATTATTTTTTAAAGGTGATAAAAGTGCATAACCAATGGACTTAAATAAATAATACTGCCTTGAGTAATCTCATTGAGCCTGAGAGAAGCAGTCCAAAGGCCCGCAGGACAGAGTTGCGGCTTTCCTGAAGATAACAAAAATCCTGCTGTGGACTAAAGATTCTTCCATACCTGAGAGTTCTTGGCTATCCTCCCTGAAAGCTTTCCTAGAGATTTCAGATTCGCTCAGACTTTTTCCGTAATTGTATAAGATAATTTTTAGAAACAGATCCCCGCACACACACACCTCTCTGTCCTCAATCTCTCCACTCCCCTCTCCCTGGTTCTATTTCTCTGATTGAAACCTACCTGACATATTCCGTCTCAGATTCACAGAATTAAAGCTAGCTTCTGAGGGTACTAATATCCATTGACATTACTCAGAACTAACTTAGATTCTCCTTCTCATTCCATTCCCATCTCTAGCAGTAAAAGGGCTTTATTATTATTTTTAACATGCATTGTATCCTTTGGTCTTAAAAGCACTGATGACTCCATCTGTACATGTTTAGGTGTCCACAGCACAGCTGCTGCTCTTTTATTCCACGCTATGGTGGATGTTTCTAGGGGGCAATGTCACCAGCCTTTGAGCTATTTGGGGGCCCTGTCCCTGACAAAAGGAATGGAGGGTACCCTAGGGAAAGCTAAATGCCAAGGGGTTGGGAGACAGGGTCACTGTGACACAGCAATGCCCTAAACAGGTTGTCAGCAGCTTCCAGGGTGATTTTCTCCCATTGCCCAAATCACAGAAAGGGAAAAAAAAGCCCTTGTGCCTTCAGAATCTCTCCTCCCCACCTGCCCCCAACTTGCTTGGGTTTTTGTGAAGCCACTCTGTCTTATCTGTGATTGGATTTACAAAGGGACTGGGGATTAGGGATGAACCATACTGTACGTCACTTTCCTTCTTTTTGTCTCAATCCTCAACAGCTGTAGAATGGGATTTTCCCTCTACTTCCTATTTAGAAATTCCTTTGGTAAATCCTATACTCTAGCTATCTAAGCTTGACCTTCTTTCTCATCTAGACCTGTTAATGTTGAGCCTATTTCTACGCTAAATCATTTACCCCGCACCCCGTGTTGCTGGGGTGTTTTTTAAGTATATGTGCTGCCAAAGCCAGCACATATGTGCTGCAGAAGCAAGCGCTCTGGGGTGTTAAAACACAAAGGTCCCTCTGGGAAACAGAGATATAAGCGTTCCATGATTTAAAGGAGCAATAAAAACACATCACTTTATAGAGAGACTACTGGGGAAAAGAAGGGGATCACGGGATGGGAAAGGAGATAGTAATGGAAGCAAATCGAGAGGAGCATGATCAAAGCATGTTATATGTGTGTATGAAAATGCTACAGTGAAACCCAATATTCTGGATAATTAATATTCACTAATAAAACTGCATCACTTTAGGATTATAATACTCTCTCGTACGCTGCAGTTCGTGTTGATTGTAGTGTAAAATGCCTTCCACTGTCAACAGTTCAGACTCTGCAGGTGAACGAGAGGTCAGCTTCTCCACAGAGTCATGTCACAACCTGGACACCATGTAAGTGGCGGTATTTCAGGGAGGAAAGGTGCAAGAAATTCTCAGGTACTTCATAGCTTTCATGACATAAGGAGAAAATTGATATCCTAAATTTACAGTTTTGATGTCATTTTAGAATAAAGTTGTATGTGGAGTCCCAGACACACAGGAGGTAAACAGAATGATGTCTGTCATAATTCTGAACCTTTATGCCATGATTCAGACATGTGGTATGTAGCAGTGTATATTCTTATAATCCTTCATTTATCTTATAAATGCATACATATATAGAAATAAACAGGTTAAATTTTTAAAGTATATTTTAAATATACTACAATTTCACAATTGGGGTGCACTTTAAAAATATTCTTGGAGAGGCCGGTGATATGGCTCAGCGGCATAAGCACCTGCCTGGAAAGCGTGAGGTCCTGAGTTCGACTCCCGGTACACACATAAAGGAAAAAAAAGGGCCAGTGATATCGCTCAGTGGCACAAGCACCTGCTGGCAAGTGCGAGGTCCTGAGTTCAACTGCCGGTACCCACACACACAAAAAAAATGTACTGGAACAAAAACTGAAAGTGGCACTGTCCTTGCTGGAACTATGAGAGTAGGAAATGGCTCTTACCTCAAATACGTGCCATTTGTACATGACTTTGTATAGTGTCCTAAGCTATAAATCATCTGTACCATTGCAGTTATCTTCTTATTCTAATATAGTAACAGGTACACAGCAGGTGCTATCGTTTGGATACAGGTTGAGAATGTCCCTCAGTGTTGGAGCCTAGGTCATCAGTGAGTTGGAAAGTGCGATGGACCTTTAAGTGGAGAGGCCTAGTAGATCCCTGAGTGCCCTGTCCCTAGAAGGAAGTGAGGTCATTCTCCTGGGACTCCTTGGTTTATTAACACTTATTATAAAAGACCACTTGTCTCTCCCTTCCTGTGGTTTCCTCTGCTGACATGTGATCTTTCTCCCTCACATGGGATCTGTCCTGAGGTCCTCTCCAGAGCCCAGTTCATATTGGCACCTTGACCTTGAAACTGCAAAACTGTGAGCTAAATCCATCTCTATTCTTTATAAAATTAGCCTGACTCAGGTACTTCACTACAGAAATTAAAAGTGGCTAATACATTAGATTTAAAATAATTTTTTTCATTGGGTAAATAAAACATTGACTCCATTTTCCTCTGTAAAGGATTTATCTGGAACAACAGTGAAGAGAGAATTCTAAATACAGAAAAAGGCATTTTCTTCTCTCTAATTATACAAACATTAATTGTAAGGCAGAATAGCATCGAATTTAAAATAAACTCTATTAGTCTGATAGGCTATGACAGATATCTGTTTATACCTTCAACAAAGCATTAAAAAATGGCCTAACATTTTAATTTTCTATTTTTACTAAATCAAGAAAATCATATGCAAACTCAGGAGAATGAGAGGAAGATTTAATAGATTCAACATTGTTTTGTCCTAGAGCCTAAACCTTTCTGTTACAACCCCATATATTAATGATGCAAGGAATACATAGTGATATTTAGAGCTTTCAACTTCAAATTCAATTTATGTGCTAAGTTCTTGCTTGACCTTGTAGAATTTAAATTCTTCTTGATCTCAGGTATCGTTTACCTAAAAAAGGAAATTCTGTGTCTTAAAATTATATAAGAAGGTTATATATGGCAATAAAAGTACAAGTGATAAAAGAAAAACAATAAATTGAATTTCATTTAAAATCTTTAGTGCTTCAAAAGAAGCCATCAAGAAAGTAGCCATGATGTTAAGTGAAAAAATTAGACACACAACTTTAAATATCACATGGTTTCTCTCATATGAGAAACCCCAAATATAAATAAAGAACAAAATAAAAGATAATAGGAAGTAGGGAGATTTTTTCAAATGGGAAGGAGAACAAGAGATGGAGGAAGGTAGGAGGAAGGGAAGGGAAAAAGGATGAAAAGAAAGAGAATTGATTGAAGAAAAAATGGAAATAGTTTTCCAAATGGAATGGGGAATAAGAGTAATAATAATAATGGCTGTAAATCTCTGTACATATCCTAAAAACCATTGACTAGAACACTGAAATTAAGTGAATTTTGTGCTATTTGAATTTCATCTCAATAAAACAAAAAACCAACTACATAAATGGATTATTTATAAGAGCAAATGAGAACATTTGTAATATATAATATATGATTAAATATATAATGGCTCATTTACAATGTATCCTTTCCTTGATCAACTATCAACATTGCTTTGGCAATGGGTTAATTATTGCCCTACAGTATTACCTGCCATGTAAAATTTTCAGAGTCCATGATCCATCATGGTATTGAAAGTACCCAAGGAGTTGGCATTTTAGAGGAGGTATTGGGAGGTACTGGAACGATGCAAGACACGCTGATTTATGCTTTGGGTTTGTCAGTAGGAGTTTAACCATATAAATTCAGTGATGTGTAATTTTTAATTAAGATGGCATGGGAAATAGTTTCATAAAGTGTTTTGAATATAATTCAACAGTCATTAAATTCTCAGGCTATTATGGACTTGTATGTAAAATAGCCCCCCCAACACACACACACACACCCCAACCATCAGAGTGAAACGAGTTTGCTTCAGCTTGTCAGTGTGTTGTGGATGCGACAGAGAAAGGGTCAAGAAAAGGGTCAGCACAGCCAGGGAAGATCCTTTGAACTCCATTTGTGTACACGTAGAACGTTTGCTGCCTGGCTTTTTTCCTCATTTCTTTCTGATGAAAGCTTTTCAGAACAACAACAACAACAACAACAAACATGGCTTCTTATTAGTCTCCTTTTCTCCACTGGGATGCATGGAGATGACATGGAATGGTAATTGTGGCACTCCTGGGCGCAGTTCCAGGAACGCACCTCGCTCGATACAGCTTCGGAGACGCACTTGCTCTCGCCTCTGCTCCTCCAGCTCCTCGCCACGCCATTCAAGCTTTCCTGGGGGAAAACCCGCTCTTCACAGAGGCCACCCTGGGGAGCAAAACCCCACGCCTCCTCCGGATTTGAGGGTCTGGTAGTGTCTAACAGATGCAGGTGCATCACCATTTCAGGGCTGGGGACGCGCAGGAGGACGCGCACTCCCGTGCGCACTGCGCCTCTGCGCCGGCTCTCCCAGCCCCCCGTGCCTGCCACTTCACTCCTCTCCTCTCGCCAGACTGGGGGACCCGAGAGGGAGAGCTGAGAATTCAGCCTCTTAACCGATCGCATAGCTCCGTCTTGTTATGCAGGCTCAGGCACCGTAAGAATGTGGTAGTTGGCTAAAACTGTTTGTTTTGCTTAATTTCTCAGAGTTCAATGAGGTCGTTTTTGTCATCTTCCCCGAGCTTTCTGTATTTTCCAAAGAACTGCCAGCTTTCAACAACACCCTCTTTCTTCCCATTGGAAATGGAAACACGTCCTCCGCAGGAATTTTCCACTTAACAGTTCTGGCTTCCCTGGCTGGGGCCTCGGCACACCAGCCTACAATGCTGTATTTCTTTCCACTGCAGTTTGACATTTTTCGAGCCAGCACAATGAGTTTTATTCAGTCATTTTAACCCCCCCTCCCCAGCAAAAACCGGTTCTACATTATCATTCTCCTTTTTTAAATAATGCATACTTTCGAGCAATTTCAGAGAGCAAAAGCTTTTAAGCAACACTACATTTAATTAGCTATGCCACTAGCGTAGGATCATCAGGATGCTTGGGCCCATCCCTCCACCCCCACCCCATCATGTTCCCATTTCCCAGCCCCCCCTTCCCTGTCTTTTGGTAAACATATTAAAGACAAACCTCGTGGTCCGTACACTTTGCTTCCAATTGTTTGCCTTTGCAAATTATTTCCTTTGAATAATATTTACAAACTATACATCACTGCCTGACACGATGATAAGAGGGGGCACAGATTGCTTATAATCTCGGCTGCAAACAAGAAAAAACCGGAACTCGAGCTTGCAAACGTGGTCAATGCCCTGTCTGGAAGCAGCCGCCTTTGCAAACGCTCACAGCTGAGAGCGAGCTACGACGCCCTTCCCGCCTCCCAAACCCCGGCGGCAGCCCGAGACCAGCACGCAGGCCGGGGGAGCCCCCAGGGCAATCCCAGGTCCCCGGCGGGGCAGGGAGGGGGGGAGATCGGGTGGCGGTCCGCAAAAGGCTGCGTGCAGAGAAAAACAAGGCTTGCCCGCTGGAAAGCAAACGGTAGGACCCGCAGCACAGACGCCCGCAGCGCGCGGCTCCGCGCGGAGGGAGGGGCGCGGGGCGGGGCGCGGCCTCCCCGTCTGGCGGGGTGGTCGCGTCTCAGACGGCGCTGGCTGGGGTCGCCGCCGCGCAGGGAGCGCGTCTCCGGGGGCCTGGGGCTGCGCGGGGCGGAGGAGGCGGAGGGGGGGATCTGTCCAAGCTGGGAGGGTGGGCCTCGGGAAAAGAGAAGAAGTAGAGGGATGCTTAGCAGGACACCTAGGGTCTTTCTTTCAGGGGGTATTACTTCCACTTTTAGGCAGGAACAAGAGCTGGGAGGAAAACAGCAGCCCGGGCTGACAGCTCTGCGGTGATCAAAGGGGGCTGCCTGAATGTCTTGCACCGCCAGCTATTTATTATAGAGAGGGGTGCTCAGGGCCATGCTGGCGGGGGAGACGGATTAAGATCAAATGAAAAGAGGCCGGCCTGGCTCCTTTATGCGGGAAAAAATGTGCATATATATTTAATATGTGTGTATTTATATATTCTTCTATTTAAGGAATGCTGTGCACTGCTACACACACACACACACACACACACACACACACGCACACCTGTGTGCTCTTCTCGCCCATGTAAAGAAAGGAAATTCCACCCTTTCTCTCCAAATGTTGCCACCTCTGCTCTGTTTCCTCGGGGCTTGAACTATCACCTGTCACAGGATGGATGGATTGTCCCTCGGAGGACGTTTTTATGTGGAGAAGTCCCCCTTTGGGGAATGACGCTGCTAACTTTTTGTGACTGATTAGTCTCAGAAATAAAGTTGAAAGTACTTCTGGGATTTGGGACCCATGTCCCTTTTTCTGCGGGTAACAGGCGAAGAGTGAAAATACCCATCACTAGTGCAAGCGATCGCCTGGTGGGGAATCTGCGTGGCAAGAACTCGGAGGGCTTTGCCAGCATCAGCACGGGTGCGGGGTTATCTCAAATCAACGCATGGAAACTGCAGGTAGGTGTCGGCCAGGGTATAAAGCACAGGCTCTTAAGTTAGGAAATATGATGTTTATACCTACAAATACAGTGAACCTATTAAGAGGCTTGAATGGAATGGGACATTCCTTATCATGTGATAACGATTTTGTTTTGCTTGAGAATCAGCTACAAACACCCACACACAATTAAATCAACTTTCATCAGCTAAAGGTTACAAAAAAAAAAAAAAACCCAAAAAGTAAGATAAACAAGCAAACTAATTTTTACCCAAATTCACAGTGACATCTCCACAAGCTAAATCCTTTATTTAATCACAAGGTAGGTTATATTTTAATGTATTTTGAAAACGTAGACCTAGAATTTGGTCAAAGATAAAGCTAACAGGGCAGATCAGGGTTTTCCTTCTTATTACAACAGTGATAATGAAATTCTGCTATGTTTTTCCTTTAAGAAGTCTTTACCTTTACTGCTGTTCTGTTTCCTTCAGTATCAGAAAGATATTTGTAGAAAATTTACATAATGGAATGCTATACGGATTAAACAATGAAAATCTCCCATGAGCCTCTTCTTCGCTAAATCATCCCTTTCCCTGGAAGTAGCCACTGTTAGGCTGTATTAATTTATTCCTTTTAAATACTTTTGCATGCTTATATGTGGACATGTAACCATATACATTTAAAGTCTATATAAATTCAATCATGCTACACATATCACTGTATGAATTGATTTTTGACCTTATTGTGCAAAATAAATCTTTTTTATCAAGACGTATAAATCTGCCCCATTTTTTGAACTGCTTTATAACATTTCATAATTTATTTTATTTTTACAGTATCAATACATACTTATGTTATTTCCAATTTTTATTCCTATTATGAATAATGGTGAAACTGATAGTATACATCTTTTATACTAGTAGTAAAAATACATTAGTATTTTTATAGGCTGGATTGCATTGGAAGTAGCAAACCTAATAGTATATGTATTTTAATTTATAGATATTGCCAAATTAGTCTCAAGAAAGGCAAAAACAATTTATATTCCCACAAATTTTATGTAACTAGACTACCTTTTTTGCAGACTTTCTCAAACACTATCATCAGTTTGAAAATTGTACTGTCAACATTCTGAACAAAACCCACATATTGCTCCCTTTTTGCCTTTTCTGATTACTACTGGGGTTGAAGAAATGTTACTTATATTGGTCATTTATTGTTTTCTGTGAATTGTCTGTTTACATATTTTGATTAGTTTTTGGTTCTTTGTTTTTCTTTATGATTCTAATAAATTCTTTACATACGATGAGAATCTTTCTTTCTTTAGTGCAATGTATAATTTTCCCAGCCTGTCATTTACCTTCTAACTTTCGATTATAGAGTGTCGCCATTTTGACATTTGAATTTTTATGAAGTCATATCTGTCTGCAGTTTCTTTTATGGACTTAGGTTATGTTTTGATTAAAATTTAATGAAGAACATGTATGTATGTTTTGTATTCCAGATGGCTAATTAACTTTGTAAAACGTTTTCTACTCATTTAAGATTATTCTACATTAAAGTGTTCGTAGTATCGATAAATCAATAGGACTCTGCATGTGTTTTCTCCCTTTACCAAGCCACTCTCTGTGTCTTCCGCTATACTAGGCATAGACTTATCTACCAATGGGCTTTACACATGTCTGTGAATTACATAGAGGGCAAGAAAAAGCATTAGAATAATGGTTTATTAAATAAAAATCAGCAGATCTTGCTTGGAAATTTGGAAAAGTTAATGTGTTCAAGACTGGTTTTCTCTTGGGATTCTATGAGATAAGCCATTCAAAGATAATAAATGATAGTATCCTCTTTCTCCTGAGGTAGTAGATATATCTTAAGTAGATATCCTCCGTATAAAACTGGAAACAAAATGGCCTCTAATGGAAAAGCTCCATGTTAACAACATGGCTCGCCACCCACCAAGTCTGTGGTAGGGATTACTCCATAATATATTAGCTGAAGAAATGCTAAAAATTGAAACTCTGTGGCATCATCCCAGACCTCTTGCATAACAATCTCAGAGACCAGACCTTGGAGATTTATATTTTGGGGCCCTTGCTCATGGACTAACTCTGGGAACCAGCTTATCTTAATTACCCAGAAAATGTGGTATTCTTTGTTTTCTCTTTGCCATAGTTTCTCTCTGCGTTTCTTATACAGAACGAATGAATGCATTTTAGTGCTTTTATTTCTGAAATGTTCTTCAGTTCATTTTGCCCTTTCCTTCCATCTGCCACTTCTCTATTTTATGCCTCCACACTCTTTATATGTAAGCGTTTCCTAGCTTCTTTGCTCAATCTTTTTTGTTCCCCATTTTGACTTAGCCCAACCATTCTTGTCAGACTTTGTTATGCCACCAGTCCTTGCAGACCAACATCAGAATATCCATGCTGTTTGTGGAACGTTGTATGACCTTATGGTTTGACCCCAACCTGCCTTTGCCGAATCTTCACTATTTGTCCTGACCTTTTCCTTTACTTTATCAGCACCGTCCTCTTGCTCAAGGACTCCACTCAATGCCTGCGTCGGAGGCATGGTCATATTTTTTCCTACTGAATAAAGTGTTCTTTCCTTCACTATGACATTTCACTCTTCAAGACTCAATGCAAGTGCTCTTTTCTTTGTGAATTCTCCTGTTGTTGCCATCCTAATTAATATTTTCCTCCTCTGGTAGTTTTGAGTTACTTTCTATTTGGTTACCATTAGCAAAGCCTCTATTATATTTTGCAGTTCCCTATCCAACACTAGACTGTAAACTCCTTAGAGACAAGACCATTTCTTTTTGCATATTTGGGTCACGATACCCAAAAGGAGTGCATTTTATACACAGAGGACACTCCAAATACGTTTGAGGAAATAAAAAACATAACTTGGTTAGATTCACATATTATACCTGAACAGAAACACAGGTTATATTTTACGATTATTAGTTCTTATCACAGGTAATTTAGGTATTAACTACAACCAGTATTCGTATCCCATATGATAGCTTAGGTCTGGAATGCTCACCAGAGCCCATGTGTTAAAGACTTCCTCCTTAGCTTGGTGCTATTGGAAGGTGTTGGAAAACTTAAAGGTAGGATGACTGGAAGGTTTTAGTCACTGAGGACATGCCCACCAAGGGGATTATGGAAAGCCAGTATCTTTCTTTATTTTCATGCACCCACCATGATGTGCTGCCTCACATAGGCCCAAAGCAACAGGGCAACACAGTCATCAACTGAAACCTTCATAAATGTGAGCTGAAATGAAACTTTGTTCTCTATAAGTTCATTTTCCTCAGGTATTTGTTATAGTAACATAAAGCTGATGAACACATGATATGTGTCAAATGTTAAGTCAGACTTACCAAACTGACAGCAATCTTACTCTTATGTACCAAAAAAGAAAAAAATAAATAAATAATTTATATAGACTCTCAAGAACTGCTTAGACAAAATAATGGAATAAGTCAAGCTATTAAAGCTGCCTTTTGCCATTTTTAATGTCATGACATTTAAATAATTCACTCCATAATAGTCTGCTGAATGAAATTATATGACAATGTAATAGCTAAAAATCTCATTCCTTTTTATAGGGAATACAAATTCAACTTAGAGAAGTATAAGTTCGCTTTTTTGTTGTAGTGTCAAATTACATGATTTCCTAGTGGACGTGCAATTCTAGAATAGTCATAAGCTGCTTCAGAAGATGCACTGAAATTAGAATCGGAGGACCTGAGGCTGAGCCCTCAATTGGTTGCACAATTTACACATCTCTTTTCTCTCAATCTGAGTCATATCTTTGAGACAATGAAAGTTTTTTATAACTGTACAGCTTTATTTTTATCATTAAATGAGGGAATGCAATGAAATTGTGTCCCAAACTATAAATAATGTAAATATGACACATCTATTTCAGATTAAAGGTAGAAACTAAATTTAAAGATAAAAATTGGGTAAGCTTCAGCACTGTATATTTCCAACCCTGTTTTGCTTGTACTAATAGTATTATAGATGTTCTTTGGCAATTTAAGGAACTATATCATCTAGAAAAATAGAGTCACAAGTTCTCTCAAAATTTCAGGAAAAGACCAATAAGAAGAAAATGTCAATTATGGAGAAAAAATAAGGGACAAATGGTTTTGAGGTCTCAATGTCTCAATGCAGTCAAAGAACGGTGTTTCAAAGCAGAGGGCATGTGGAGGGCAAAGATGAAGTCATGGAATAGAAGATCGAGGGAAGAGCCTGTCTAAACTCAATGTGGTCATCAAACACTTTAGGATCTTACTAACATTTAGTTTCTAAGGAAGTAGCTCTGCAGGTGGCTGAGGTTTATAATTTTTCCAAGGTGCTTAGGTGATGCCAGTGTTGCTGGTCTGTGGCCCACATTCTACGTACGAAAAGAATAGAGTACAGTAATATCTTGGTTCATGAATGCTTCTGTTGATGAACAATTCAGTTCATCAACGGAAGTGTTCAGCAAAATCTCGCTTCTGTTTCTACACTCCACATCAGGGGATGAACATGACTGTGGCCATGTTTCCACACAAACACGAAAGTGGCCATTTTCCCCGGAACTGAGGAATGAATTAATTTCATGAATCAAGGTACCGATGCATATGGATGTGAAGTCACCCTGCATAGTGTTATCATGTGAGACATGAAATAATACCATGAGGCTTGCGCCAGCATCTTCTGAGCCAGTGACAATGACTTCATGACCAAGCAGAAAGAAGCCAGAGTAGAGGGTAAGATACCAGATTAGGAGGTTTCCAAAGAGTGAAAAAGGTAAGGTCTGGCAGTGAGGATGGAAGAGAATGTTGATTCATCTAAATTAGCATGTGCTGACTTGGTAAAGGAAAATAAATAGTTGTCACTACAGAAGAAAGAGATGGTCTTAGATGGGTCAAATTTTCGGTTAAGCAAGGAAAATGTTAGCATAATTATCACAAGCTTTGAGGATTTGGAAAGTTTATGGAGAGAAAAGGGGTAATGGCAGCTGGGTCATAGAAGGAGAAGCATTCAACAAAATGTTGAGAGAAGAGTGGATGCAGAGAGAGAAAATGTAAAGGTTTATGTAATAGAAGACCCCTAACAAGACCAGTGTGATGGATGCCATGGTATTTCCCAGGTGCATTCCACCCCTCAGCTGCTAGAGTTTTGGGAGGCTTCTTTTAGTTGAATGCTTCCCTGCTAATTTCCCTCAGTTGGTGAAAAGGCACCTCGTCTAGAACACACCACCTCCTTAGAGGTGCCCATGTCCAATAACACACCAGTGTGTGACTGGTATGTGTGTGTGTGTGTGTGTGTGTGTGTAAGAGCATTCACCAAGACCTTATTCTTCCCATGAATCTTCCTAAAACTGGATTTATTGCATTTACTAAGAGAGATTACTTAATGCCAATTATAACTGATAAAGTTTTTCTCCATGTATTACATAAAGGTTGTCTGTTGCAGGTGAATAGGGTTCAAGTGAACAGTAATAGCTAAAATGTCTAAAACTAAGTGGAGATAATAAGAAAAGAATCTAAGATCAACATATATACCTTTTTAATGTAAGTTTCACTGTAAGGAGTCTTTAAAAAGTACTTCAACTTCATTTTGATAGGCATTTCTAATAAAAATATTAGAAAAATTTTCCATTATAGTAAATCAGAACACCAATATGTATACACACTCACACACACACACACACACACACACACACACACACACACATATATATATATATATATATATATATATATATATATATATATGTATGTATTTTTTTTTTTTTACACTTACCTCCCAGACCAAAATTATCACATATGGATAGTTCTATTCTGTTTTACATTTTGTATCTCTACAAAGATTTCTTTAGAATAGCACATTTTAAGTATACTAAGTGCATACAGTGTAAGTTCAAATAAATTAATCTAATTGCAGGCTTACATCATTGGTTTTAAAATCATTTACTATTTTATCAATATTTAAATGGTAAAAGGACGATATTTCTTAGCACTTTTTCATAATATGCCTCCTTCAATGCACAATTGTTGATTTTGAAATCAACAATTGATTATGGTGTCACAGTATGTGCTTATGTGTCATCTGGACAGGCATAAGATAATTATACTTTCAGAAACAAACCCTTGAAATCTGTCTGTGTTACTTGGAGAAAAGAAGACGTGGATGAAAAAACGTAGATATGTTTTTTTCAGAGGGTGCGATGGTGACTACTTGATCACACTGTCTAGAGGAATCTCATTTCTGCCAACTTCTGATCTTCCCTTTAATTCCGCATATCACTCACGGTGTTTATTATTAAAGGTCTTAGGTTTACTATTAAACCTAATTATTAGTATTAAAGGTGTTTATTATTAAAGGAATTAGTGGAAGCCCTGAACTTGTTTTCCGGCAACTAGATGGTCCCATCTGGGAGTGATGGAAGGCAGAGACACCCAAAGTGTATTAATTATATTGAGTCTACTCTGTGATCTCATTTTGGTTGCTTTTACTACAGAATAGTCTGCTTCACAAAGATAGTATGCTGGAAATGGAAGCAGGTTTTTCAGTGCTTTCCTGGCAATCTCAGGATATTCTGCCTTGACTTTAATGCAGAAAGTATGGAAATTCAAAATCGTCTCAAAATTGGTTTAAGGCCATTGTCACTCACAATCTCAAGTACAGTAGTTGATCCTTTCCTAGCACAAAGTTGATTCACCTGGCTTATTCACAGATGGTTTGCCGATCTGTTCCATTCCAGCTCAGGGGTCTTCTGTGACTGGGAAATAATGCTCAAACTCTTGAAAGCTGAGACAGGTGATCATGCACCGGCTAGGAGAAAGAAGGCCCTGGCTCAGTATCTTTCAAAATCTCTGCCAATGTTCTAAAATATGTCAAACCTCCCAATGTTCACTTGTTGCCCCCATAATTACAGTTTGGCTTTCAGTGGAGGCACTTTATCTGCCAGCCAAACACAGTTGTCATTCTCCCCTGAAGTGACAGATTGAGTTCACTGAGCAGGTTGATAATGTCAGAGGAGCAAGCAAGTTTTGTGACTCATATTGTGACTGAAATGTGCTGCCAGTGGTGATTGTTTTTGTAAAGGAAATCTCTGGAGCAGCTCTCATAACTCAAAAACTCTGAACAGAGATGTCCCGTTAGAAAGCCACCTCAGTTCTATGTACGAGAAGACCTGTGTGCTCAACATCCATCTCCTTACAGATCTGTGCAAACAGATTGAATTAAGGGCATGCAATTTAATGTGGTTGATAATTTTAATCATATTCTGCAAAACGTTCTTAAGTTCAGGTGACATTTTTCAGCTAGATAGTATTTCTCTGTGTGTAGACTCACATTCAGAAACAACCTCTTAGACTTGAGTAATAAAACCAGTAAGACTTTCAGTCATGGCAGCCACTCTGTCCGTGCCTACACAAACACTGCTCTTTTAATGACCTACTTGTTTAACAACTGTTCAGACTTATACCTGAGGCACACTATTCTGATTTACAACCTGTCTTTTTTTGTAGAGTTCTGTACATGTTGTTTGTAGAGCCTCAATATCTTTTTTTTTTGTACAATACACCTCATTTATACTCCACTGTAATTTTTCTTGATTGTACTGTACAATATAGTGCTGTAGTTTTATATTCTGTTATAATTACAGTACTGCATGTAAGAGTTATGCAAATAGCAGCAAAGCCATCAAGTTGGAGTTTCCTTTGACTATTTCTTCATTTTAAAAATTATAATGTGAATACTATATAGAGTAGAGCAACCAGTTCATTTAATAAACTAGTTGCAAGAACAGAACTCAGTAATTAAGCAAGACGTATTGGTATTGACCCAAAATGACCAATTCAGCTTTCCTGACTTGTAATCATTCCAAAGCTTGAATGGTTCTTCAGCTGTGGTGTTGGTTGGCAAAGTATACATAGCACGTCCTTCTGAAACACATATTGCACCAAAACAAATATTGTTGTGTTATTGTCAACATTAGTATATTCTTCAATTGCAATTGTATACCATAGCAATTCACTAATTCTCCCTAATAATTGTGACTTCTTGTCCTCTGTGATTTCATCAATTCATCCAGTTGTGGTGTTAACCAAAAGAGGAACATGTATCACCTTTTGAAGTGCAGCCTCTTCTAAAAGCTTTTTTTTTTTCCCTACTAGGAATCAAACTCAGGACCTCACGCTTGCCAGGCAGGCACTTGTGCTGCTGAGCTATATCCCCGGTCCTAACAGCTCTTAAAAATGTCCTTAGCAGCAGGACTTCTTAGCTTCAGTAATGCAGTTAACCACTAAGAATGTTGCTCTCAGTGCCCACATATTTCATGAAGTGATTGGCGGTCTCCAGGAATTGCTTCTGTTCTTCTCATTAGAGTCTTCTGATGTCTCATGGGCTCTTTCTCCCTTTCAAAGAAGCACTCCAGTGACATATTTCTTTTTTAGTCATTTTGGGTAGGGTTAGCTTCAGGGCTTACCAAAACTGTGGCTGAGACAACTGTGTAGTATGGAAAAGAGTCATGGGTGAAAGTGGTAAATAAAATAATGGGTGGGTCATGGGTGGACTAAAATAAGTGCTGGAGTCTGACTTACAGTGCACCATCATATGCAGGTATACAATTAAAGTACATCAACTCATTTCCCACTATAAAGCCTGCTGCAGATGCAGCTTAATTGTCACTTGACACCCACTGACAAAGTTTTGATATAAGTCTGCAAGCAATTGATTTATTGTGCTCTCTGTGCAGTCATACATCTCTGCTAACAATCTGTATTTGCAGCTGCTCCACAATGCTAGCATCATGGCCTCAGCTCCACCTCAGATCATCAGGCATTAGATATGGAGTGTGCAACCTAAATCCTCAAATGTGCAGTTCACAGTAGGGTTCACACTCCTATGAGAATCTAATGTCACTGCTGATCTGACAGGAGGCAGAACTGAGGTGGTAATGTGAAGAATGGAGAATGGCTCCATGATCGAGCTTCACTTGCTTTCTGATTACTTGCTTCTGTGGACCTGGTCCCTAAGAGACCATGTACCAGTACTGGTCAATGCCCTGGAGTTTGGGGACATCTGTACTAGAGGACAAAATGTACTCTGCCCTCAAATGATTAATAATCTATCAGGAAAATAAACATAAAACACATGAGCTCTAAGGAATGCTAAAGCAGCAGTGGTATAGAGATTCTTAAGAATGGTTACCCAGGAAACAGAAGACAAAGAGACAAGCTTCAAAGAATGAAGATGCTCTGGCTAGGGAGAGGAGTGAAGAAGGCAGACCAGACCTGCTATCCATCTGAAGTGCTGATGTTTAGGGTGCAGTTACTTCAGTTTTGGCTGCACACCACACTTGATATTACTTTGCTTAATCTCAGTGAATCCTAATATAACACACATTTACTACAAATACCCTTATTTTACAAGGGGTGAAATACAGGTTTAGTGAGACAAAGTAACCTCCCTACTGCAGTCCTGCCTACTACTTTCCTTACTTGGGGAAGCAAGGATTTCAACTGAACCATCATGATTCCAGAATGCCAGGCTTACCCACTGTACCACATTGCTGTCATGGGCCATGATGGAAGAAGTTTCAGGATGGGGTCAGTTATGAGAGCTCCAGTGCTACACAACATGAAGTAAGTTGTTTTGAGTATGACTGGATTGGAAAGTGAGATTGAAAGATTAATGTTACATGGCAATGTGTAGGGTACCATTGAATATTTGAGATAGACTAGAATGGTAAAGACCATATTTGAAGAATAGTGGTTAGGAAAGAATGTAGGAGAAAGGCAGAGTTCTGAAACTCACCAGCATCCTTTTTTCAGGGAAAAGAGTATTACAGTGACAATAAAAAGACTTCAGGGAACACATAGATCTTTTTTGCAAATAAAACAAGAGGGAAGCTATGCACTTTTTAATGAATCAAATCAGGAGGTAAAGTAGTGGTTCTGTTATGTATAGAATCAGGATTAATAGTAATAGGTAATATTTATTGATCATATGTCAAATTCTAGGTATTATGGCAAAGACATGGAAAGTATTGTTTATAATTTTTCATGATAATCATGTGTAATACTTTCTATTGTTAAAATACTCACTTATAACTCAATTAACAGCTGCTACATAGTATAGCCAGTATTAACTTTAGATTATCCTGTTCCTGATTTTGCATTCTTGACTTGGAAAGCAGAAGCTCTGAAGTCCAAAAGTCAGTATCAGGATTCTTGACTTGATTTGGCCCAATGAGGAATCCTTATGATACTGGCAAAACTCTAGTGTTCCCCAGCTGCACCTCTCTCCTTTGGGGCTGATGACCTTCGCCTGCCTGCTTGTTTGTGTGCTTGTTTTGCCTAAGGATAGAGGAGTTCACCACTGTGTGGGTGTTGCTAGAAATGATCCAGTGGAAAGTAAGAGGTGGAAGAAACAGAACAGATCAGACAGTGCTTCATCTGCTTGTTTTTATAATCATTGTCATTTTAAACCTGGTTTTGATTTGCAATTCACCATTATTAGCTAAATTAGAAAAGTGTATATGGGGTTATTTATTTTTATCCCTAAATTATAGGAGGCAAAATGAACTTTACTGGATTTTTATCAAGTAAAAGTGCACCTTTATTTAATATAAAACTAGTAGTAGATCAAATGATAATGGAAATGATTCTGAAGAACTAAAGATGCCGAAGGTTTGTACTATTTTTTTAACCTGCTGCTACACATCTGAAAGTCAGAATAAGCATACATGCAGGGTGAAAGTTCGTGTGTATCAGTCCTATAGCCCCAACCTGAAAACCCTGCTGGTAAATGTTCAGTAGTGTTCATTATTTTATGCTAAAAAAAATTCTGTAGTTACTCTTCCTTTCCATTCCTTAATTTATGTACATTTGCATAGTGAGTATGGATATGTACGTGTATTATGTTTTTCTTAATATGATGTATGTATTACACACAACTTTATTTTTAAAAATACAAAAAGGAAATGACATCTATATATAGCTTCAAATAATTTTGTAACATATAACCAGACATTTACAACTGTGAATTATTAAAAATAAATCTCTGAGGGTTAATTGAAGAGATTTTCAAAGTTAATTCTTATTTTGAATTGATTGTGTATTAAAAATTATAGCTATTATATGTAACAGTCATAAGTTTTGAAGACCTGCTTTCCTATTACTTTGTTGAAATCAGGGTACGCACTGTAAAAGTCAAAGCCATGGCATGAAGACCTTTACTGAATAATATGGTCGATGTTCAGGGCATGATAAAGTACTCACACCCAGGAAAAGTGAAAAGAAGAGAGTCGATGATTATATTTACAATAATCCAAGCCATAAAATGAATGGTTATCATATAAATAATGTCAATTAGTCATGAACAGCAGCAAGACAGTGTTTCAGGGGAAGGGGATAGTTGTGATGAGTGAGCCGTTGTTGTCAAGGGGACTCGGAGTTACTCTCTTTGAGGAGGTGGTGTGGAGGCAGGAGCCAGAATGAAGAGGGGAAGCAAGGTTCACTGACTTCTAGGAAAGAATCCCTGTAGCAGCAAGTTCAGCATCCTGAGGCAAGTGCTTCTTTATGCCTGGTCTTTTTAAGGAGCATAGTAGAGGCCCTTAGGTTTGAAGTAGGTTTTAGGGGATGACATGAGAGATGAGGATGAGACCAGATGCTTGGAATCCAAGATAGGACTTCTCCTTTTATTCCCATGAAACAGAAGCCCTCCAAAGGGCTTTCAGGAGAGAAGGTCCACTGTCTGAGTTAGGTTTACAGAGTTATCTAGTTCCAGTGTGAAAAACGTAACTTAGGGGAAATGATAGAAGGAAATCAGTCAGTAGTTTAATGAAATAATCCAGATGACAGATGATGGCTGAGATAGCAGTGGTAGAGGTGATGGTAAGCAGTAGATCAGAATATGTATTTGAAGGTAGAATAGTCAGATTTGGTCATTTTTTGCCTGTCTCTTGAGCTAGATGATTCAGTCTGAGGAGGACGATTCATGCTTTGCTCACTGCTAAGTCAAAAACATCTAGACAGGTGCTTGGAATACAATGGGTGTTCAATGAATGGATATAGTGAGTGATAAAAGAATTATTCGTATTAATTTAAGTACTCAAAAAAATCAGTTTTGTTACTTGTGTAGTGTAGAATTGGGACCTATGTCCTATCTTGCTTAATAAACTTGCTTTGATAGTAAAATAAATTCAACTATTCTTTTACTGGAGAATTTATGCAGAATTTGAAAAGATTGGTTGAGAAAAAAGTTAGGCAGTATTATAAAATAAACTATAAAGGTAATATTCTGAACAGTGTGCACGTACACTATAGGAATGTTTATGTTTGTGTACATCTTGTAAATCTTTCACAATTTATATGTAAGTTACCAGTATATCAATATTAACAATATCTTCTTGTTTATAGATCTCAAGACAGCTTTATGTTTTTACTTAGTTTTGGCTGAGATCTTGCCCTTCAATTTTCTTGTTTCCAATTCTGTTGCTATTTTTGCACACTAGGGTCTAGCTGTCAGATTGGTTTGTATTGTCATGTTATAAAGAATATCTTTGTGTCTATAGATATGTAAATGTAAATAATTTGAAATAAGACACTTTTTATTTCTATGTGCAAGTGTTTCCCATTGCTTGGTATTTCAAACAATATTTATTATTTTTATTACACATAAAGTAGGAATTTATTCAATGAAACTCCTGGTTTTAGGAATGTCTGTTTCTGAATATCTAGGAATATATTTTGATTCATGTCTTGATTTACAGAAAAGAGAGGTTGTAAGGCAATGCCACGTTTTAGGTAAAGAAAAATCATTGAGATTATCTGGAAATCGTATTTCCTTTGGTCTTACTCAGCTTTTCTTTGATGACACTCTTTCATACCTGTTTATACGGAAGTTGAATGTTTTTCTTTCTTTTCTTTATTTTTGCAGAAACATAATGATTCAGGAAAATTTGATGAAAGCATTCTATTTTTCTCTAAATGAACAATAAGTCATATCAGATGTTAACACATTGTTTACATGAATGACCAGGTAACAAATATTTTGAGGTTTTTGGGTTATACTTTTGGAGCTATTGAAATTACCCACTCTTCAAATCCATCAGGAAAACAGAAAGATAATTTATAAACAAATGCGTTTAATAGTGTTCTAGAGTGTAGACTCACTTTGGTCCATGAGCCATAATTTGCTGACCCTATGAGTTATAGATTTTGGTAACAGATAATATTAGCATGGATATTTGAATTTATTTAAGTTATACTCTGTATTTGAAATGTATTTTTGTAATCTATACTGCACAGTTTTCACAAAGATCTTTTCTGTGCATAACTACACAGGAAAATCATGACTCTCTCTTTGATACAATTAAACTTTCCTTTGGATCTGAAGGTCATCAGCAAGTTATGACTGCACACCTGGTGGTAGGTAATATCATAACACTCCAAGGATACACTCTAAGGAAATCAGCCATCGCTGGCACCTACAAGACAACAAGGCATCTGAGGGTCACCCACAGACTGAGCTGCTGTTTCTGTTAGGGATCTTTTTGTTTCAGGGTTTCCCTAGTCTGTGCTTGAGAACATTTCTGTAAGACCAACTAACATGCAAAGCCATCCCTACCATTCTTCTCTATTTTTGTTTGCTTTTTCCATTTTCTTATATCCTAGGAGACCAGTTGCCCCATAGATCTTTTTTTCCTTAGCCTTTATTCCTGTTTGTTGGAAAGATTTTATTAAAATATCAGCAATAGTTTTGAGATAATTGATGTATGTTTTAGTTTTGCTAATGGCAAAGATATTCATGTTCTTCTTATTGATATAAAAGTCCTCTCTTGACTTCCCAAAGCCAAACTGGGCAAGTGAAAGTAAGAGAAGAAACAAAGTTTCAGAGGGCATGATATAGATGTGATAAGATACATTAAATTCTCAAAACCAGAAGAGACTACTAAGGGCATGGATGGTTAGCCATGGCGAAGTTCAAATGTAGTACTCTCAGACGTCTCCTGCATACATCTAAAATGCTTTTCAAACCTTTTAGGCTCATATTTTCTGGTACAATGACTGCTACTCGTCTTGTAAGAGCTACTGCTAATTGAAACCACATCATGGTACAGATCAAAATAAGCCAGTCAGGCATCCCTGCTGAAAACGTACCCGGCATGATGGCCCCTTTGTTCCTCTTAAAATGAACTAATTTAAGAAAGGCATTGCCTCTATCTAGATCATTATTCATTAATGTATGCAACATTCCCTCTGCTTCACTCCTTCCTCTTTACCCCGTCACCCTTCACTATAATTTTCACGTGGAAAAATAAAAGAACTCCAATTCTCTCGTAAACTGCATAATTGGGCTTAATATGCAGACGTGCCATTTCTAGGCATGTACGTTTTCTGCATTAATAGGAGTTATGCACGGAGCATTTAGAGATCACCTGTGGATAGGCTTGTTAATTAATGGAGTTAGAGTCCTATTTCATTCCATTTAAACCAAAGTAATTGAAATCAGAGTAATCACACTGCAGTATCCACTTCTGTCTCCCATTTTCAAGGTTATTTTGGTAATTATGTTCTTGGCTGAGCATGTTAGCTGTGGTTTCCTCCTCTACCTCTTGACTTCTCTCCATTCTTTGCCCTGTGGTATGTGTTTTTCATCACTGCATTAGTTTTTAAAAAGCTAGAAATAGTTTGTGTCATCCTTCAGTCTTTGAAAGAAACTCTTATCCAGTCTACTAGTTTTTCAGAAAAAAAGTCATAAAATTAAACTAAACCTAATCCCCAAATACACTGGTCATATGATATATTTTTAAAGATTTTTTTTTTTTTTTTTTTTTTTTTTTTTTTTTTGTGGGTACCGGGGGGTCGACCTCAGGACCTCGCGCGCCAACAGGCACCCGTGCCGCTGAGCGATATCACCGGCCCCTTTTTCGTATGTGGGTTCCGGGAGTTGAACTCGGGCCCTCGCGCTTGCAAGGCAGGCGCTTACGCCGCTGAGCCATCTCACCGGCCCTTAAAGATTTTTTAAAAGATATATATACTAAGTTCAATGGTGTTTTCATACTAGTGAAAATGAGGTTTCTGGATATTTGTTATTCTATGATATTTATTGATAATGCAAAGGAGTTTTTCCCTTTATTTTTAAAATCTGTACATGAACATAAATATTATCAGGTGGATATAACTAAGCTATTTCAGCCAATAGTCCACTCTCCAGAAAAACCTTGAAGTGATTTTTTAGAAGAGAGTTAAATTTTTATCATCCTCTATACTTTCTGTTGCTACTAGGAAAGAAAAATCGCTACTCCTGTTTCCATAATTCCAGGATTATTATGTGAACTCCAAGCTGATATTATAGTGTCTAGTCTATTGACTTATAATAAGTAGTTTCTTTTAGTCAGAGTGACACTGCATAATGGCTTAATGATTTTTTCCACTTGCCCATTTTCTTGGATAAATTTAAGAGAAATATAACATTGCCTTATAATAGTAGGTTAACACTAGGAGTTTAGGGTGTGTATTTGTCAGTGTACTTTCACACATTTATCCTGTTCCCATTTGTACTTGGTACAATTCCTGTAAGATTTTTTTCTACTTGTGTATTTATGTGCATATGTTTCTGTAGATTAGTTTCCCCAGTAATATATTTATTTAGTGAACGATTTCACCACCTGACATATTCACAGTCTTTCATAGGCTTTTGTTGCTGAGTGGTTTTAAGGAATAAGGATATTTATCTAGCTTTTTAAGATGATAATGTGGATAGGTGCTGTTTCCATTTAGTATTGTTGTCTGAATCGTTTTTTTGCAAGGAGCATTTGAAAGGTACTAGAATATAATTATCTTCAGATGTTCATGTATTCTGGCCAATAGTATTTGCAGTAATGCTGACATTTGCATACATATTGAAACATTTTCAAATGGATTAGCAAATCTTCTACATGCACTTTCTATCTATAGCTGAGCAAATTTTCCTTAGGGAATCTCTTGTATTCTGCACTTTCCAATTAAAATTGTCTTTCTCAAAAGTTGAGGACATTATTTTAAATCAGTTCAAGTCTATGAAGGACTTGTATTTAATATCTCAAAGAAAAAGAGACAGAGAGGTATCTGCATATTAATGATAATTTAAATTCATTGTGTTTTTCAGTATCAAGTAAAAATCAGAAATAAGATACTTTTCATATCTTCTATGCTATTTTATTCAGGAAAGCTTAGTAATAAGCCACTTTAGCAATTCTAGCTAATATGGTCCTGCAAATTTACCCAAACACAGTTTTGTTCATAATCTGTCCTGATTTGGTAATATGCAATTAGAGAAAATGACCATTTTGATATAGAACAATTTTCTTGTAAATTATACAGTAAAAAATATTTGGAACATATTAAAATCAAATGGATTTAGAATGATTATAGTTATGAATTACTGTAATTTGGTCTTATGCAGCTAATTCCAAATGACTGCAAAGCCGTTTAGCAATTTACATTCTCTAAAAATCTCATAATAGGACTTAACTTTCAAAAAAGTGAAATCATTATCTTTTCCTTAAACCTCTCTTCTCCTTTTTTGTATTCTATTTTTAATAGCTAAACCATCCTCCTTCCCAGTCGTATCAATCAGGGAAATCCAGGAATCACCCACACTTCTTTCCTTTAATCATTACTTCCTCATTTATGGCCATTGAATCCCATCTCTCATAGATCTCCAAATGAACTGGTCCAGCCCCAATCATGACTTCTGCCATGTGTTCTTCTTGAAAAATTTACTCCTCACTAATCTCTGAGCCTCCTTCTGAGACACACAGCCCACCAAGATGCAACCTTCAATTCATGCTCAGCATAGTGGCCACAGTACTTCTCTACAATGCAAATCCAGCCACATCACATTTCTGCTTAAAATCTTGCTGTGGGTAAAGTACAAGTATTATTTAATATAAATGGAAACTCCTTGGCATGATGCACAAGGTCCGTTGGGCATGAGCAATCCCTGGCCAGTGTCTCTGACCTTATTTTACACCACTATATCAGATGCATCTTATTCTGCAACTGTACTAAATTGGTGCTTCTCCAAGGGTAGATAGCTCTCACAGCTAACTGCCTTTGCCAAAATCTTTAGTAGGCTTAGAATACCCTTCACTTCTCTTCTCCACAGTTCATTTTCATCTGTTCTTCCTTATCTTTCATTGTTTAGGTCCAGTATGATTCCTTCCAGGAAGTCTTCTGCTAAGAAAAAGGAAAGACATTTGTGAAAAAACTATCACAGTAGGAATATTGTAGCAAGGAGAGGAAATATGCTTCACTGCAAATACAACAAGGGCAAGTGGGGATTTAGAGCCAAAGAGCACAAAGAGGGGGTCATTGGATGGAATATGACTAAGAAGAGATTCATTTACGGAATGAATCTAACAAGATTCATGATTAAAGCTGGCCAAGGACTTATCCATCAGTGGTGAGGTATGAGAACTTGATCAAGGTCAGGGTGATTAGGTAGCAAAGGTGGGAGGATGGCTTAGCAGGTATTTTGCTAACACTGTGTTCAACAGGCTTGGTGGGGGAGACTAGGGCTAAGTGGAAGCTTAGATGAGAAGAAGACTCAAAGAAACTTGAATAAAGTTTGATCAAGCAAAGAATCTTTGTCACTTCCGTATGTCTCAGGAAGTGTTAGCTATCCATTCCTACATACGGTTTTCTGGGCTTCTATGGAATCCTAATCCACCTGTTACATTGCATTGTTTTATAAGTATTTGAATTTTCTCTTGTGTGAGTTCTCTGAAAGGAAGAATGTTGACTTTTACCTCTTAAAGTTTAGTATTTTAGGGACCGGTGAGATGGCTCAGCGGCGTAAGCGCCTGCCTTGCAAGCGCGAGGGCCTGAGTTCGACTCCCGGATCCCCCATACGAAAAAGGGGCCGGTGATATCGCTCAGCGGCACGGGTGCCTGTTGGCACGTGAGGTCCTGAGGTCGACCCCCCGGTACCCACAAAAAAAAAAGTTTAGTATTTTGCACATTTCCTGACAATGTTTAACAATGTTTGTTAAATAAGAGCTATGTGTGAATTGAAAGGAAAATTTATAATTATCCTCTGTCCATACATTCTGTCTTTCATATCCCATTCCTCTAAAAACTCCTTTGTTCTTAGTAAGGTATCCATGATACTTATAAATCATTTTGAGGTGGGTTTCACTCACCTGGCTGAGATTCACTGTTGTTCATTTTCTATGTTCTCTTATTAGCTTGTTTGTATCTGTCTTATGGAAGGAGCTACAGAGGCCAAATATCACTAAAACAAATGCTATTAAAGCAAAACCACCATATATATGCCACTTACAATTTTCCATTTATTATAATATTTTATATAGTTCTAGAAATAGAATTTATTTTTTGGGGGGATTTGTCTATGAGTAATAATTTATACTCTGAATAGTAAACATATGACCATATGTTCTATTTTTTGTTCTGTTTTCTCCTTTATCACTATGTTACTATAAAAATTAAAAAGTACCTTTGAGGCAGTCTGTGACATAAAGGTTTCTACAGAACTGAAGTAATTATGTTGTAATAATTGTCATCTCTTTCCATTACTGAGGCAGGAGATTAGGGCATGGCAAAACTGGCTGGGGAAGTGGGCATGACCTGTCCATCACAAAGTTCCAGGACACATGTGCAGAATGGCTCCTAAAGCCCTGGACCTAGAACCAACCAGAAAGTGCTATCTTTAATTCTTGTGGAACTGAGCAGGTTTTTGGTAGGATGGCTGAGACTTGATGTCATCCTGAGGAGTGGGAGGTACAAAAGATGGCTACCATGAAACTGTGGGCCAGTGTTAACTGTTTCAATGGCCCACCCTGTGGTTTGCAGAGAATATTTCTTTTCTTAACTTTAGTTGGCCTGAATTTGCTCTGCAGAATGTGTTTCTTTTCATATTTTCAATAAATGTAAAAATCTCACTATTTTTTGACCTTGTCTTGTCCAATTCTTTGTTGAGAACAGAAAAAACCTAGAAACAATATCTAGAAGGAGAACTTAGCACGCCAAAACCCAGTAACGTAAGTGCAAATGAATAAAGTATTCTTCTCTACTTTTTAAAAATTTATTATCAAATCCTATGTGTTAAATCCTTTACTCCTTTCTTGAAAAATGTTTGGGGCACTGTAGAATTCAGTTTATACATCTCTGAACTCACAGCAGGTTTGTTTCTTTAGGAAAATGCAAACGATTGGTGCGGTTGGGAGAGTTATTTTAATTACATAATAGAAATATAAAATTAAAAATTATTGTAGGAAAGGTAATTGTTCCTCACCAACTAGAAATGACACCATTGAATAAATGAGGAATTGTTATTTTAGTAGCTGATTCTCGAGATCTTTTTAGGAAAGGAACTGCTTTTATTTAATAAAACACCTTAATTGGTCATTTTAAATGAGATAGAGGAGGCCCACCCAGAAGGCATGAACTCAAGAGAGGAGACCAAAGAACTAAACAGCTCTGCATGAAAACAGGGCAGGCAGGAAAATAAATTGGATTAAATCTAGTGAAAGCAGAAATTGAAAGCAAGAAACCACATGAGTATTAGATTTCAGAAATAAACAAAAACATCAAGGACTACTCCCCTACCCCATTCCCCACAAAGAATGGACAAAGGACTTAAACAAAATTTATTTAAATGTTCTCGGCCAGGGTAAATTGAACTGAGAAAAAGATCTAGTACAGTGAAACAGAGACTGGATTCTGGAGTAAGATTGTCTGAGACCACTGTGGGATCTGATACTCTTTATATGTCTGCATGTGTGAAGGTTTGTATTCATGGAGACCCCACCAGCAACACAGGGACTCCTAGGAATTAAAAATAGTGATTTTTTTTAATGTTGATTACACCATTAATGTTTTAATGGTGATAGAGAAATGGAGAAGCCAAACTGGAGACAGTATGGTGTGACACCCACATATTGGCAAGAGAAAGAGGTCACTACAACACTAAATATTCCAGGCCAGAGTAAATTCACTTGGACATCATCTCTCCAACTTGAACTATCAACAAGAAGTCATTACCGCCTTTAGTCTAAAAGAACTTGAGGAGGAAAGATCCGCAACACTCGGGGTTCAAGGTCATGTGTCAGAAACTTTAGTTAAACTAGGGGGAATGGATTGTGCTGGGCCTGTTTGTTGAGAGATAGACCCACAAAAGAGCAAAGTAGCCTGTTTCTCTGCACAGAGAAACATCAGATACTTATATCTGGAGAAAACCACTGTAGCCAAACAAATCCATAAAACAGATGAAATAAAGAAAATAATTCTGACTTGTATGGAAAATTTAGGAACTAATCTGAGACAAAAACTTGGAAGCCCAATGTGTGTATGTCCATATATATGTTATCAATTATTCCTTTGTATGAACATATACACAAATGTATCACAAAACCAAATAGAATCATCATGCTTATGATTTATAATATGACTTAATACTTAAATATGACATGGATATTTCCCCATGACACCAAATACAAATATAAATCCATATATCTAGTTTCATGGCTGCACCCTAGTTATTTAACTGCAAAGGAAATTTACGTAGTGCCATGTTACCCTTTTTCATTGTTTTAAGTGCTGTTGTGGCTGGTGTTTTCTATTGACAAAAACAGAATAGGAAAAACACCCTTTTCAAATTGTCAGTGCTTGGGTGTTGGATGGAGATTGTATGTAATATTTCCAATTGCAAATGTGCCCCCTTTTCTAGTAAAAGTTTCCTTTTGCTGTATTTTTTAAATCAATACTTCTTTAAAAATAGAATGCATAATGTGCGCTAATAACTTCAAAACAGAATATATTACCGTCAGAGTTGGTATTTCATCAGTTAGAATCCCTTATAGGCATATAAAACCCGATTTCTTTGAAGTTTCCTGTTGAAAATGATGTATGTCATCGGGGCTGGTTAGTAATCAGAGCATAGCCATGCTCACTTGAAGCTTTCTTTGAGGCACACATTCCCCAACTTGGAGTTCAAATAATTCTGACCCTTCCAAGTGTGCTTTACCTTTCTGACAAGTGGAGGAAACTGCTTAATTGACTTCTTTAGATTCACAGAATCTTTTGCACATGTGGGAAATTTAGATCCTAAACAGGTGATCTGAAAGCCAAATGCAAAGGGGGAACATCAAAGTTTGTTAAATGTCATTGCACAGCAGTTCAAACTGCTTTTTTTCCTTTTTCCTTATTCTTTGTGTTTTTATTCTCTCATTTAAAATTATTTTCTATGAACAAAGGAAAAGGACAGATCAAAATGAACAGCTTTTTGTATTTCTTTGCTATTCTTGATTTCAAAGGTAGAATTACAAGGTTTTCGGAGAAGATTAGGCTTCAGGCATGCAAAACAGGAAGCCTGTTTCCATGCACACCAGCTCTCCAAGTTGAGCCTAACAAACTCTTTTGGGCATGCTAATTTTTAACCCTTAGAATTTGACCAATTAAAAAATCTATGTCAATATATTAAAAAATACATCATATACAGCCAGGCTTCATGGCACACACCTGTAGTCCCAGCACTTGGGAGGCTGAGGCCAAAAGATCATGGTGAGTTTGAGGTCAGCCTGGGCTACACTGTGAGTTCAAGGCCAGCCTGAACTACATAGTGAGACCCTGTCTCAAAAAAACAAAACAAAACAAAATAAACAAAAAACCCCACAACATATCTATATTATATTATATTATATTATATTATATTATATTATATTAACCAAAAATACCAGAGCCTTTGTGGTTTAACAACAAACATTTTTACTTTCCTCACAATTCTGGAGACCAGGAAGTCCAAGGCCAAGATGGCAGCAGCAAGTTAAGTGTCTGGTGAGATCCCACTTCCTGGTCTGCAGATGACCCACAAGTCCATGTCAGAGAGAGGGTAAGGTGCTGGAGTCCTAATAGTCCCTTCAAGGCCATGTACCCAATGATATAATTCCTTTTAGCAGACCCTGTCTCTTAAAATTCCCATTGTTTCTCAATAGCGAAACAGGCTGACAGTCAAACTTTTAACATGTAGGCTCTTGGGGACATTTATTCAAACCACTGCAGGCAATATCTTGGAAGCAGAGCTCCCTTATCAGACACTAAACCTGTTGGCAACTTGAGCTAGGGCTTCCCAGCCTCCAAAACTGTGAGAAATCAAACTCTTTTGTTTATAAAGTATCCATTCTCAGCATATTTGGTTATAGGAGCACAAACAATGTAAGAAAGAAGTTGCTACTGAGAAGCAGAGTGTTGCTATAACAAATACTTAAAAATGAGTCAGTTTAGTGATTACATACTTGTAATTCCAGCTACTTGGGAGGCTGAGGCAGAAAGATGACAAGTTTGAGGCCAGCTTGGATAATTTAGTGAGACTCTCTCTCCAAATAAAAAATAAAAACAAAAATTCTCAGGTGTAACTCAGTGGTAAAGTGTCTGCTGAGCATGCATGAGGCCTGGGCTCAATCCCCAGGACCATAAAACAAATGAAAAGGTAAAAACCCAAAACATAAAAGTGTGGAGTTGTTTTGGAACTGGATAATGGTTAGAGGCCAGAATAGTTTAGAGGAACACACCACGAACTGAACATTAATGGTTGATTCTAATGAGACCTCATAAAAAGCCACACAGAGAGGCTGGTGTTCTCAGAGAATATCTGAATGTAATAAGATTACTGGTAGAAAGATGGTCAATAAAAGCCATTATGATGAAGTATTAAATGGAAATGATGAATATATTATTGGAAACTATAGGAAAGCCATCTTGTTACAAAGTGGTGAAGAACTTTCCTGAATTTTATCCATGCCCTATTGATTTACGGAAAGCAGAACCAGAAAAGATTTAGGATATTTGGAAGAAAAACTGTCTAGGTAGTATGTTCAGGATGCTTGGCTCCTCTTGATAAATTATTAAAAAATGAAGTGTAAATAAATTAAAGATGGAATTTGTAATTAGAAAGGCAGCAGAATTTAAAGATCTAGAATATTTTCAGCATGACAATGTAAAGAATAAAAAAAAATGTCAGGAGAAAGAATACCAAGGGTGTGCCAAACCCTTGGATTAGTATGGATATGAGGAAGAGATTAATAAGGACATGAGGAAGACAGATGCTACCTATTGAGACAGTGGAATAATGACCTCAAAGGTATTTTGAAGATCTTCAAGGCTGCCAATCCCCTCACAGACCCAGGGCCTTGAGGGCAGAACAGTTTTATAGGAGGGGCCCAGGGTGTTCATGGAACCTCTGATCCAGTTGCCCCACGTCAGCAGAGTGCTGATCCACCATCGCAGTGCCTCTTGAGGACAATTCTGCATGGGAAGCTAAACCGTGATGCTGATAATTGCTGAGTAAGCAGGGAGTCACAGCCATAGTACATGTATAATTAGATGACTTGAAAAACATAATGTTCCCAAAAGACCAGAGTGTACAGAGCTTGGGTCCTGGGACACACTTCCATAGACAGTGTTTTAATAGATTTGTTAATTCCTTTCGCCTTTAGATATTTTTTTTTTCTTTGTGCTATGCTAACCATTCCTAATGTGTGTTCCATTAGTTTTCTCAGATGGTCTGAAGAAAAAGATTTCTGTGAAGTGACTTTGGGAAAATCACACAGCATATGTACATGTCCTCCTCAGATGTACATGTCCAATTTTTTCAAAAAAATATTATTATACATAATTATAGAGTTCAGTATATTTTGTACACACATACATTTATCCAATCTACAATGATCAAATAAAGGTAATTAGCATTTCCAGCACTCAAAATACTTATCATTTCTATCTGGTGAGGTCATTCAAAATCCTCTGTTCTAGCTATCTTGGAATTTGCATTATTGTTCACTGAAATTACTCTGCTGGGCTACAGAACACTAGTGCATATTCCTCCTCTGTAACTGAAATTTTGTATCTATTAACTAAATGTAACGTAACTATGGTTGTATAGTAGCTTGTCCTCTGAGGGCATGCCATTGATTATATGTAACATGTGATGGTAAAACATCAACAGCAATAAAATGCTAATCTATTTTTTGGTAAGCTGCTTGCTTGACTAAATGATGTTTGAAATGATTTTCATCACATTGGTCTGTTTCTGAATAAAGTCTAAGGTGAATCTGTGATTCTCCAAAACAAACAACAACAATAACTACAACAACAACAACAAAAACCCAGGCTGAATGGTGAATGAAATCTATTTTTTAGACCTAAGTGTCCCTGTGGTTTTAGTTCAAGTTTTTGAAGTAGAGGTCTACTCTAAAATATGCCTTCACATCAAGCTTTATAACAGAAACGCACACCAGTCTTATCCGGGTGATGGTCTGTACACTCGCCAAGCTAACCGCAGCTCCTTGGAGCCCCTTCCTATATTTTAGCGCTCTGATATGGGCAGCAGACATTCAGTTAACACCACAGATACCAGTTGGCTTACTTACTTTTCTTGTTCTGAGGCAAAACCTGACACCCATAGTTAAAAGAGGAAAGGTTTATTTCAGCTCACAGTGTGCAGAGGTTTCAGTTCCACAGTTTGCCTGGCTCTAAGGTAGGGTGGCAAGGCAGAGGGGCATCACAGAGGAGAAACAGTTCATGGCATGGCAGGGGAGGCAGAAGGCAGCAAGTGGCATGCAATGGCAGCAGCAGAAACAGCAATGGTAGCTAGCAAGCAGCAGCAGGGAAGCCTTCCTTTATATTCCATCCAGGCTACAGCACACTCAGGGTGGGGCTTCCCATTATCCACACCCAGAACTATGCTAAACCAATTAGTGGACCAATCCGCATACCTTTAATACCATCAACAGCCCCTAATTCCAGCATCACACACTCTAAATCCAGCCACCTCCAGAAAGCCCCACTGAGGCCGCATGAGACTTTGGGGGAACATCTAGATACAGGCCATAACACCAGCCAAATCATTTTATCATATAAATTTACCTATAACTTATTTTTCAGTCACACATTTCCAGGAAGTTCTTGGCATTACTTCCATAAGTGGCTAGTGATCAATTATGTCTAATGACAAAAGATATGTTCATTAACTTGAAGTTTCCTGAGAAGGAGTGTCACGCCTATGAACTGAAAAAAAAAAAAAAGAAAGAAATGTAAGATTCCAAGAGTAGACTCACATCTTCTTTTCATTCTGATTCCATCTCCCATTTTTTAATGGTTACTATTATCATTTTTTTACAAATATTCTAATAATCAGTTCCTCCGGTGACTCATATTTTACTATATTTTCAATTTTATTTACTCTCAAATTGTATGCTGTCCAATATTATAAGTATTTTAATTTTCTCTTATCCTGCCTTTATATAAGAACAGTGATACTCAAACTATGTCTCTAATTTTTACCACCGTATCTATTTGCCAAGATTAATAAAAAGAAAGAAAAGAATATATACATTTATAGTAATATTTATCTTAAATAAAATGAAGGAACAAATAAAATGTAGTGCATAAAATATAAAAGTCAATATTTTATATTTGTATAGATGTACATATGTGCATGTAATACCCATGCATATGTGCATTTTTTTTTTATTTTGTTAAAGCTGAACTTCTAACCAGAAGAATTGCATCTGATGTATAGAAACATAATTCTTTCCCAAATGATTATTTCTATAGGTGACATTTCAGATCCTATTCTTCCTAAATTTCACACATTTTGAAATACAGCTGGGAAATGTACAAATGACCCCACAAAACTAGTCTGCGAACAAAGTGTTGATGAAAAAAACCAATGGGTTTCGACTCCCGGAACCCACATACAAAAAAAGGGCCGGTGATATTGCTCAGCAGCACGGGTGCCTAGTGGTGCACGAGGTCCTGAGGTCGACCCCCGGTACCCACACAAAAACAAACAAACAAACAAACAAAACCCCAGTTCATTAAGCATCCAGGGAGTCTTTACAATCTCTAGGCATTAAGTCTCAGAAATTGTGGTGATAGTGTAGCCAAGAAAATCATGATGCCCTTTGGAATATTTCATGAAGGAGCCTAGATATCCAAAATGCATTTTACGAAAAGAGAAGGAAAAAGAAACAGCAAATGTTTTGATCTTGCCTGCCATGGAAAATTTCATTTTTGCTTAGGGATCAGTAAAGAGAAATAAAGCAAATTTAAATGTAGTATATGTCTCTCCATCACTTCATTCTCAAATATTGTTTCCCTAATTATTAATCAAGAAAACCACGGTGTGGAATTATAAAACCTATTTTTAGCCCACTTTCACCTTTCTTGCATCCTTGTGCTTTGCTTCCCACCTTGGGTTCACACACGCTTTTCAGTGGGCTCTGTCCCTGGGCCTCACCTGTGCCCTTTCCTCACAAAAGCACCAGGTCAGGTAAAATGAAAATCTAGGAAAACAATCAGCCAGACAAAGCTGTTTAGCTCCTAATGATAATTAAATACAATATGAACCCAATATAAAATAACCACTTTCAAACAGTGCTCTAACTCAAAGAAATGATAACTTGAAGATTTCCAAACACCAAGTCAAGGATCACAACGAACACATTTACATTCTCCCATCTCTTTCCTGTTTTTTTAATCCATAGTCAGCTGGCTTCAAGGCAAGGCAGCATGGCAAAGAGGATGGCAGAGGAAAGAGCTCATGATATGGTAGCAGAAAGGAGAGAGAGAGACAGAGAGAGAGACAGAGAGAGAGTTATCAAGGGAGGAAGGAGAGAGAGAGATAAATCCTTCCAGGCTACACCCCCACTGGCCCACCTCCCTTAACCAGGCTTCACCTCCCACTATCACATTCAGCTGTAAACTCATCAGTGGACAAATGCATTGATGAGTAGCACACCCCATGATCCAATCACTTCTCAAAAGCCCCACCTGTGAGTACATCTAGATTAAAAACCATAACATTCTGTCCTGGCCCCCAAAATATTCATGTGCATACTTTTATGCAAAATACATTTAGCTCATCTCTAAGAGTTGCCAAAATCCTAATAGTTTCAACATTGCTGGATAGTTCAAGTCCAGAGTTTCCTCTGGGATTTGAGGCAAACTCTTTGCTATGAACCCCTGTAAAAAATAAAAAGAAAGTTAAACACTGCCAACATATGAAGGCATAGGGTAACATTCACATTCCAAAAGGGACAAGTAGCAGGATAGAAAGCAAAGGGATAAAAGTGAGACTGAAATCCAGCAGAGAAAATGTTAAATCTTGTAGTTCCATGTCCAGCAACTGGGGCAAGTTGCAGTGAGATGGGAACTTGAAAGGCCTTGGTGGGCCCTGCCTCTATGGCACTGCCATTGGTTGTGGCCCTCATGTCCTCTCTCTTGGGCTGGCTTTATTCACTCCTTGTGGCTTTCTTCAGATGTTCATGTTCCTGGCTTTTCCAACTTCCTGGGGTCTCCAATGGACTTTTGGCTTCAGTCTCACAACTTCACACAGTGCCCTCTCAGCAGCACACTGCCTGGCCTCCCAGGCCTTCTTCTGAAATCTGGGTGGAAGCTTTACTGACCTTACAACTCTTGTATTCTGCATGCATGTAAAATAACATCATGTTGGTAATGGTAAGGTCTGTCACTAGCTTGAGCAGTAGCTGAGACCTTTTGCATCTTACTGTTGGTTGCAGAGGCTTCTGAGTGCCTGGAAGGCTGAGCATAGTAAACTGAATCTTGGGGAATCAATTTCCATTCCCTAGTCTGCAGCTATTCTGGAGCATGAAGCCCTAGGGCTCTATTCTCAAAGCAAAGCCTTTCACTTTTCCCCCCTCCAGTCTGTAAAGGATGTGGTCTTTCAGATTCCTCCCATGCCCTTGAAGCATTCTTTGTATTGTCCAGATTCAAAGTAATTTGTTTCTTTTTAATGCTGGTCTTTTTAGCAACAAAGTTCTCCTCTGCTCCATCTTTGCAGGCTGCAACTTTACTGGAGCTTCCTTTCTGGCCAAACTCAAAACTTTTTACATCATTTAGCTGTGCCTTTTGCTCTTGATGCTCAAGGTAGATCTGGCTTAAAGCCCCCAACAGTATCGTTACCACTGCCTCAACATTAGACTGCCTTGAAATTTCCTCAGCCAGATTAATTAGTCTGCTGCTATGAATCTCAGGTTCCTTCAAAGTCTCATGATAAAAGCAAATGGAGACAAATTTTCCAGCAGAGCATAACACACATGGCCAGGAGTCCAACTGCCAATGGAGTCCTTGCTCCCAAGTGAAACCTCCTGAGCTTGGTCTTTCACATCTGCTTTTTGTTTTTTTTGTTTTTAATCAGCATTCTGATCTTCTGAGCTGTGATCACAACCCCCCATCAAGCTCAGCTTGCAGCATTCCAGGGCTGCTTCTCTAGCCAGCATCTCCAAAAATTTCTGAATTCCTCCCATGAACCAGTACCAAAGATTTCTGAACTACATGGTCAGGTAGTATCACAGCAAGGACCCCACTTCTCTAGTACCCAAACTGTCTTATTCACTTCCTTGTTGCTGAGAGACTACCTGACAACCGCAAACTAGAGGAGGAAAGGTTTATTTTTGGCTCGCTGTTTGTAGAGGTTTCAATCCATAGTCAGCTGGCTGTAAGGCAGAGAGGCATGGCAGAGAGGCATCACAGAGGAGAAAGAGTTATATAAAGGTGGGAAGCACAGAGGGAGATCAAAAGAGGAGTGAGGAAGCTTCTTGGCCACATCTCAGGTAACTTACCTCCTCCAACAGGCTAATCCATGATGAATATCATGCCTTAATGATCCAATCACCTCCTAAAAGCCCCACCTATGAGCACATGAGGATTTGGGGGGACGTCTAGATATATACCATAACACCAACTTTTCCATGAATGCTTGTAAAAAAAATTAGAATTTGAACACTATCTTAGTGTCTTAAAGTAATATAATATGATGACGTTAGTATAATTCAATAAAGTTAAATATAGATCTCTTATAGTGTTAACATTCTTTATTGAAATTGTTCTAAGTTTCAATGAGTCATTCAAAGTATGCTTTGGGGATTGTAAGAAAACATTACAGTATTTTCAGATGCATTAATTATTTTATTTCTCCTTGAAATATTTTCTGAATAGCCAAATATATTCAAGAAAAGTATTCTGATTCATGATTTTGGAGAAGTTTCAGAACTTTCTAGCTTTGCAGTTTAAAAAATGATTATTGACAGGCCACGTGTCTCACTTTTCAGCCTTTGCTTTTAGCTAATGTCTTGTTTATGATTCCAAAACCTTGGCCTAAGAATATCCATTCAGGAATCCCTTCAAGATACTTATTGAATGCTTATCTATGCTTTCACAGACTTTCCCAAAGGCAACTTTATTAACAAATTTTTATGTGTCCATATAGTTTGGCTCCACCATGATGGCTAATCTTTGATGTCAGAAGGCTTAGTTTGCACTTGGTTGCGTGGCACAAAGTGTGACCCAAAAAGATACAACTCAGGTATTGTGAAATTTGCAAATATTTTGATGTTATTAGGGCTATTTAATAATTGCCAAGTTAAATCTTGGAAACTTTAATCCAACTTCCACCCATTTAACATATTGTGTTAATTTATATTTCTCTGCTCTTATTTCCTGGACACTAGGATGCTACCTTTGTCCACTGAGTCTCTCCAGGAGACCAGTTATCAATATTGACTCTGTATAATAAAGTCAAGGACACTGTTTACTGAGGGCATCGTCGTCTCTGGAAGTGATACTGCTTGCTAAGGAAAACAGTCCTGACTGCTGGCAAGTTTTTGTTTACTTTATAAAAAGAAACCACAGCCCCAGACTCTCATAGTTCACAACCTTGAGGAGTTAGTGGCTCTTACACTGCATCCTGTCCACTCTTGCTTTGAGACTACTTTGAAAATTCTTCAGTTAGAGCCTGACGCTAAAACAGTAGGGGGCATGTTTCACCGTATGAGGGCTTTAAAATTCAACAAATTAATTTTCTTTCCCCTTCCAGCTGTGCAATTCACCCATACTCCAGCTTTGAGCTGTAATTAAGTACATGTATTTTATAATAAAAATAATCTTTTCCTAGTGGTTCCCCAGCTGCAAATTCTGACCCAGATTCCCATTCTGAATCATGACTGTCACATGTGCTTGAGACGGCTTCATTTCCCTCTTCCCACCTCAGCAGCTGGAGAGTCTCACTCCTAGAGCCTTACTGAAGAACTGAAGAGAGGATTTAATTTGTGTCTCTTTGAAATGCTTGTTCTTTTTGTTTATAAAAGGGACATCATCCAAGCATACAGTAACAACAGCTGGGGATAAAACCATTTTTGTTTAACATTGTTGAGTAAAACTAAAGCTGACCATTGAGGTTAGTCATGTGCGGAATTGATAAACATGGCTAGAGTGAAGGCCCGCATTTCTAAGAAGGGCTAAAGAGGTGGTATGTGTAAAAAAAAAACCTGTCTTCGTGAATTCTGTCTTTTCAAATTGCCTCTCTCTTTTGAAGACCTTGATGCTCATTCTAACGAGTTCCTCCTTCTCTCCATCTCCACTAAAATTACACTAGTCCAAGTCACCATTACTTACAAAGAAACTTATAACTGGCCCCCATACTCTCATTCCTGTCCTCACCTGATGATCCATTTTTCATACACAGAGGGATCTTTAAAGCATGTAAATAGTAAAATCTTATCATTCTATTCCTGAGACTTTTCTGATTCCTCATCTGGGGTCTTATAGGAAGACCACTATCTTCATCAAAAAGTTGGTTTTCCATTCTCCCTAGGACACACTAAGCTGTTTTCTACTCTTATAGTTATGGGGTGGGGAGCTGTGGTAAGCATACGACTGAGTACGAGCCAGTGAAGTATTACAGAAGTGATCCATGTGATTCCTGTGTCAGAAATGCAAATCCCTTCAATGGACCACCCCCTCATGGTCTTTTCTGTAGATGTCACCATTCAAAGAAGCGTGGAAGCCAAGCCTCAAATATGGCAGAGTTAGCATCACCCTGGGTCTGGGAATGTCTGCATGGTACACAGTGCCTCTGCCTTCTCCACGTTGGAATCCCACTGGATTATTTTGTAAACACGACTGTGTATAATACGCATGCTTATTTGTCACATCCATTAACATAATAAGTAGGACAACTCTCCATCTAATATAGCTGCTGAGTCACTCTGCAGCACAGCACCATATTCTATTTCTTTGCATAGAACTCATCACTCTGATATGTTTCCTGCTTATTTACTGTTTATGTTTTGCCTACTGCCAAATGGAACATTAGCTCCATGATAAAATGGGCTTGTCTTATTGTTTAGAACTACGTATCCATAAAAATAAAAAGAGGACAATGCTTGACATATAGTACGTTCTCAAAGTATATTTCTACTGAATGAATGAATTCCTATATGTGTTTTATAGAAAAAGATCTTGACTTAAATAACAGACCTAAATATTCAGAAAATTAATTTTCTTTACAATTTTTATAATTTAGAAAACATGGCATTCCTTATAAGAAAAAAAAACTTTCATCAGTAGATCTTTGTACATGAAATTATATCTTTTTTTTTTTTTTTTGTGGGTACCGGGGGTCGACCTCAGGACCTCGTGTGCCAGCAGGCGCCCATGCCACTGAGCGATACCACTGGCCCTTATTTTATATGTGGGTTCTGGGAGTTGAACTTGGGCCCTCGCACTTGCCTGGCTGGCGCATGAAATTATATCTTAAACTTTACATTTTATTCCATGAAGGGGACACAAGAGTACATTGTTACTTCCCCAGATTTACTGAACTTTTTTGAAGTACTGATTAAGGAAAGGATTAAAAAATGGATATCCCATTGTTTTTTTTGGGGGGTGGTAACCAGGGGTCAAACTCAGGACCTCGCACTTGCCAGGCAGGCGCTTATGCCACTGAGCTATCTCACTGGCCCAGGATATCCCATTGTTTAAGTAATCAACAGATCTGGTTCAAATTACAAAAAAGTATCAAGTGTGGCATGCTCCAACTGTTTATTTCTCATGGAAGGACATTCTAACAGCCAGGGGAAGGTTAATTTCTCTTTTTGTGTTGCAATCCACTCTCTCTTCAATGTTCTGTTAACACTCATTTCTCTGTCTCTTATCGGAATCCAAGCTCTTGCCAGAAATGGAGCCAGGTAACCCAGAAACTTCATATTGAAAGTAAGCCGTCCCTCACCCTTCTCACTGCTTGGAAATAAACTCCTTGTCTTGTTTTCTCATTACCTCTGTCCTCAGAAGCATGGTCCTCCCTTACTGTCTCCATCTAATAATTATCTTTTGTCTGATAAAGTCCTTACTGGATAGCTTCTGTCTTCTGACTCTTCTGAGACTTATCTCTTATATTCCCCACCACCTAAAAGAAAAGGTGGTTTTTTAAAGTCACCATACTCAAACTCTTTTTAGTTCTTGACCCTGAAAGCCTTCTTCATATCTTGAAATTCTTCTTTCCAGAGTTACTAAAACATTTCATCTCCCATTTCTTATCCCATCACCCTGAGTGCTCATTTTGAAGTCACCTTTCTAGTTTCTTTCCCTGAATCTCTGAATGTCAAACTTTAGTTTCATGACAATGATCTGGAGAACTTGTTAAAACTCTTATTGCTGGCTCCAATTTCAGAATATTTGGATCAGCGTATGGTTAAGGATTTTGATTTTATACTTATACTGATTTCCCGGGCATTGCCCTTGTTGGGAGACCTCATGTTTTATTTCATTGAAATTCTTACTCTTTACTTCTTTCCTCAACAACCCTCACTTCTAACTAGGATTTCCTTGACGATCGATTATTCTTGACATTGCTTTATGCACATTCTGAGCTTACCATAATGCCTGGCATATGCATAATATGTAATAGAAAGTATATAAAGAGATATCCTGCCTAAAAGAATATTCATCCCGTGTGTTATTGCAAAACCTACTCTTCTTTTTGATCTTTCCCTCTATTAAGGGGATCGCCATCTTTTGAGCTCTAGCTTTCTCCTGAATCTCCATAATCTTTCCATCCAATTAGGCAGTATATCCTGTTATTTCATTTCTAAATTGTGTTTTAAATCTGTTCCCTTCTTTATATCACCAATGCCTTCGTGGCACTCAGCATTTTCATCTGGACTGTGGTAAGTGGCTTGCCTCCTGATCACATCTTTCTTTAATATTTCTTTAAAATATAAATAGACGGCTCCCTAAGGCCCACAGATTAAAATATCATGTATTAGCTTGATTGACATATAAATCCTTTTGATCTCATTTAATGGTTTCATCTTCCACTAATCCTCCTAGCAAACACCTTTCTCATGCTGTCCCTAATGCTCAATTGTATAAAAGCAAAAGAAAGTAGTGCCCCCCAGCACATCATTTTACATTTCTGTCAGAAATATGCAAGGGTTGTAATTTATTTCTGCACCAACACTTGCTATTTTGTTTTTAAATTTATTTTTTGATTATAGTCTTCCCACTGGATGTAAGGTGGTATCTCTTTGTGGTTTCAGTTTGCTTTTTCCTGATGAAGATGACGATGTTGATTATCTTTTCAGGTTCTTTCTTGTCAATTGTATTCCTTCTTTGGAGAGAGATCTATTCATGTTTTTTGTCAATTTTAAAATTTGATTTTTTATTGTTATGTTTAAGAGTTCTTTGTATAGTCTGATACTACATCATTATCAGACATGTGGTTTACAAATATTTTCTGCTATGATTTATCTTTTCAAGTACATGGTAATGTCCTCTCATACACCAATAGCTATAATTTATCTACTTTTCCTTGGCAGTGTGTGCTTTTGGTGTTATATATAAGAAATAATTGCTTAATTCAGACCATAAACACTTGCACTTAAATTTTCATCTGCTAGTTTTAGATCTTACATTTAAGTATTTGATCAATTTCGAATTGATGTTGTATAGGGTTTGGAATAACAGGTGTAAATTCATTTTCAGCACAGCATATTTATTTTTTTTAGCATAATTTGTTGAAATGTCTATTCTTTCTCCATTGCACCATTTTGGTGGCTTTTGTGGGTTGAGTTTTCTCCTCCTACAAAAAGATATGCTGAAAGCCTAACTCCCTGCATCTTAGGATGTCACCTTATTTGGAAATATGAATATCGCATGTACAATTAGTTAAAATGAGGTTGTTCTAGAATAGGATGAGGACCTAAGCCAATGAGACTGGTCCTTATAAGAAGATGCCATGTGACTATGGAAACACAGATAACACTAGGTAAAGATGGAGAAGAGATTGGAGTATAAAGCTGCAAACCAAAGGACATGAAAGGTCACAGAAAACCACCAGAATCTATGAAGTGGCTATAAAGGTGCTGATGGTGATTTGATTTCAGACTTCTAGCCTTCAGAAATGTTTTACAAATACATTCTGTTGTATTAAGGACCCAATTTGTGGTTCTTTAATAAGGTAACCCTATGAAATTAATATAGCATTCTCACAGGAATTAGTTGGCCCAAGGTGTATGGATTTATTTGTGAAGTTTCAACTTTATTTTATTGACCTATATGTCTATGCTTACATTTGTGCATACTGTTTATGTTACTGCATATTTGTAGGTTTTGAAATATGCAAGCATGATCCTTCCAGATTTGCTCATCTTTCTCAAAATCATTTTGTTTATTCTTTGTCCCTTGCAATTCCTCTAGAAATTTACGATAAACCTGTTTATTTCTTTAAAAAAATAAGTTAGAAATTTTGGGGACTTTGTTCATTCTACAGATCAATTTGAGGATTATTATTGTCCTAAGAATACCAAGTCTTCCAATCCATAATACCAGTGTATTTCCTTTTATTTCCTTTTTTAGGTGCTTTTAATTAATTTTAACAATGTTTTACAGTTTTTAGTATCAAAATTTTACACTTCCTGGTTAAATTTATGCTCACGTATTTTGTTTTGCTTGATGCTATTGGCAATAAAATTATTTTTATTTTAGATTGCTTATAGTAATGTGAAGAAATCTACTGACTTTTGCATGTTTATCTTGTGTCATTGAAACCTTGATGAGCTAATTTTCTAATTCTAATATTTATGTGTGGTTGCAGGCTTTTCTATAAATCAGAGCATGTCATTTCCAAATAAATATTGTTTTACTTCTCCTTGTCCAATCTGAATATGTTTCATTTGTCTTTATTACATAATGAAAATCTGTAATCCTGGCTAGAACCTCTATTATATTCTTGAACAGAAGTTATGAGAAGACACGATCTTATTCTACTACTAATAACTCAGTCTCTTTATTATAGTTTAGATGTTCAGGTTTTAATAGTTTTTGTCCTCTAAGAATTTGTCCAACTTATTTAGTTTATCTAGTTCTTTGGCACAGTATTATTTACAGCATTTTCTTATAATCACTTTTATTTGTAGAAATTTATCTGTATTGCTAAGAATTGTCAGTGCTTTTCATTTCTTTTTGTGGGTTTGCATTACAGTCCAGTGACCTCTCATTGGAGCCTCAAGGTCAGTGAAGGAAGCAAGCTTAGGACCTCTCATGTCTTTCATGAGCATGCACACAGCCACTCCAGCTTGTGTCTGGCCTCCTGATCTCCAGGAATACGTCAGTTTTTCAGAATCCCCATAGACAGCTCCTTCTGCAGCGATGTCTTTTAAGCTTTTTGACTAGTCTGTCATTTGCCCCAACTTTTGTCCATTGCCTCTGACAGCTGTGCTTTAAAACATGATGATCACCCCCTTCTCTGAGGCATTTGACAGTGTGCGAATTCAAGTGGGTTTGACTAAAGACAAGGCTTTTGAGTGGGGTTTTGCAAGGAACCTACAGACAGGGCAAATAACGGCAGTTGTTTGGGAGTGAAATCTGTTCTCCCTGAAGTTCCAGTAACAGAGGCTATTTTTCATGGCTACTGTTGAACTGGGAACAGGGGATAAAAATTGGATAACTAGAGATAAAACAGATTCTGCTGGTTTTATTAACATTCACCAGGTTTTTTTGTTTTTTACTGAACACTGTGCTGTTGGCCATAAGCCTTTGGTAAACTTCCTGATTAAAAAAAAAAAAAAAAAAAAAAAAAAAAACAAAGAAAGAAAAAGAAAAAGAAAAAGAAAAAAATTGATTTTAGCATTTTTTTGCCAGTTTCTTTTGTTATTTTTATGGGTAAATGAGTTTTCAAATACTCCTCCTCCCCATTTTTACTAAAACTTGGGTGATGTCCTATGTTTTATAGAACATAAGCACATTACATTGTATTGATTATGATTATTAATAATATGTCATCAATATGAAACGTAGGTGTTTATATTATATGTATAAATTTAGCTGTCCTGAATTACTCCATTTTTCCCATTTTAGTGTATTTTAGTTTCTGATATCTCAAGTTCAATGCTAATATGCAACCTATATTTTTGATATAAATAGTCTGATACTACTTACTAGTTCTTGATTTAGAATGGGTCTATCTACTTGGATATATTTTAGAAATGTTAAATGGGCATTACTATAGGATTCTTTTTATATAATTTAGAACTACAAGCTAACATTATGACAATAACTAAAAAGCTCCAGAATTATAATCACACTTAAATCAAATGATGTAGACTAGGATTCACAGAATAGAAATTATTGCTAACACCCTAGGAAAAGAATAATTTCAGAAATGATGGTGGAATAACAAGGTAGAGAGTATAAGCCTAAAATTACAGGCAACTATTTTACTTATCTCCATCTAATCTTTTAATTTTTTTTGTTTTACTAGTAAATTGTATCCTTTAACAGCTCTTAATTTTTCTTCTCAGGCAAAGCATTCTGAACAGCTAGACACAAAAGGAATTTCTTTTTTTTTTTTGTGGGTACTGGGGGTCGACCTCAGGACCTCATGCATCGGCAGGCGCCCTTGCTGCTGAGCGATATCACCGGCCCTTTTTTTGTATGTGGGTTCCGGGAGTCGAACTCAGGCCCTCGTGCTTGCCAGGCAGGCGCTTACGCCGCTGAGCCATCTCACTGGCCCCAAAAGGAATTTCTTAATCTGAGTGGATATAGCATGAACTGGGCTGCTAATGAAGAGTTATGCTTGGAAATACAGACACAAACAGGAGATGAATAAGCATGAGAGAAGAGCTATACCGTATCCTAATCTCCCATTCAGCTCCATAGTTCTGAGTCTGTGAGGCTTCATGTTCTTTAGACAATGCATTTTGTACTTCTCTGAATGTTCACTGGAAAAATAATATTATGTGGATTTTAGGTATCATATTGTTCAAGAGGAAAGCAGAGATTAGGTAGTTTTAAATAACAGTTCTTTCAATGATCAAACCATATCTCTCACCTGAATTCCAGAATAACTCCAAAATTCACAAATAAATTAGTTGTTACACTGTGAAGCTTTTTTTCCCTAAACCTACAGTGGACAAATTAATATGTCCATTTTCTTTCTTTTCACAGAACTGTGTAAATACTTCTGCTATAGCATTTTTTACGTTGTATTACTGTGGTATACTTATCTATCTCTTTAGTCAGATTTTAAGTTAGTAAAATATGGGAATTCAATCTTATTTATACTAGTTTGAATTTTGAATTTTGATAAGAGCTATGAGAAAAAGAAACAACATGTTAAAACAAAGTACTAGAGATACTTATATAAGATCATGCGGTGGAGAAAGAGCCTTTTAAGGAGAAGATATTGAAAGTGATTCTTGGAAAGCAGGGTTACGCTGAGCAGATGAAGCAGACATTAGGGTACAGGGCATGAGGAATGACTTCCAGGTTGAGGATGCAGACTAGGGAGCAGATAGGTTGAAAAGACAAAGTTTGGTGGGATAGAAATGAGAAGAGGGCCACGTGAGTGCTGCTTTGTTTGCTTACAAGGGGAGACAAAGTAGTATGAGAAAAGTCATGCAAGTTCAGTAGCCAAATCATGCAGGTCTTTGATGCCTTCATGAAGAATTTTATTCCACATGTTTTATTCAAAGTGTGATGAATTACAGTTAAAAGTTTTAAGCAAGGGACTGTGATGATATAATATTCACCGTTAAATGATCATTCAGGTGATTAAGGAAGAACATATTAGGAAAGGTCTAACTAACTAGGAAACTAGTTAGGAGGCCCAGGCAATAGCCCACATGTTGGACAGATGAGCATACAGATGAGAAGGACAATGGGCATAAGTGAAGTAGATGGATATGAGGTGTGCTTTTTGAGTAAGCAAGATTTGTTAATCAAATGATTGGATGTGATGGTTATGGGTATAGATGCTTGACATTCAGAAAGGAGGATTACATTTGGAATTCCTTAGAATATGAAAGTTATTAAAAATTATGAAAATAAGGAAGTTGAAAGTGAGAACTGAAGAAAGCTTAACTCTAAAATCTGTGTCATCCTAGCAATCTGACTAATGTAAGTAGAGAAAAAGGCCAATAAGGTAAAAGAAGCACCAAAGAGGATAATATTGAAGAAGCCAAAGAATTCATTAATTCATAGTGTGGAACTAAGCTTTGGGTCAGGTACCACATGGACCAGGTTCATATTCCATCTTGACTCTGTCCCTCTTTGTGTCTCAGTTGCAACCTCACTGGATGTTGTCAACATTAAATTAATCAGTACATGTAAAGTATGCTGAACAACACTCAATGGTTATTGTAATTTTTACTGCTTTTATTCACTGAATAAAATGTATTGCACAATTTCTCTGTAAAAGGTAGTGTCCTGACTACTCTGAATTTGCATGGAAAACGTATAATAAAATATGATTACTGAAATAATGGAAATAAATTAAAAGTGCAAGGGTTACTGAGGGGAGGACAGTTTGTCTTCTTGGTGGAAACATGGCAATGAGATATGAAGAATTAGTACAGCTAATTTAGGAGGGTAAAGGGAGTGCCCAAGGGACACTGTAGGCAAAATGGAGCAACAAAAACAAAGATTGAAAGAGCCTCAAAGACGGTGGAGATTGTAAATTTTTCACTCTGGATAAATTAGAGAGAGAGATGTGAAAGGAATCTAGTTAGGTAGACAGGAACTTGACCATAAAATACTTTGATTGCCCTGTCAAGACATTACAATTGGATCTTTAGGAGATGGAGAAGTATTGAATAAATTTGAGGAAAGAGGAAGCTATGGCAGACACAAGTGGTTGGCTAAGACATTAACCATAACTGACCTGTTTTCTACCCTGTATTTTCTGCTACAGAGACTGAGGAACTTGATTTTTAATTTCCAAATATCTATTTGAACCAGACACCCACAGGTCAAATTCTACACTGGAGAATGTAGGTTTGCCTAGCACTATGGCTTCCTTATTGCTCAAATATTTTTAAGCAATGAATGCTATACAACCCCTGCCTAGATCCATACTGGTTTTAAGTATTTTTTGTCATATTTTTTGCCTATATTCTTACATGGGAACTGACAACTAGTGACTTCCAGACTTTTGAAGAATGCCAGCAGTATTAAAAAGAAAGACACCAAATGACAAAGTACATAGTGATAAATCAAGGAATAGAAAATAAATTGTAAAAATGTTCACTAGTGTTGTCAGACTCAAGAAGCTATTATATTGCTAAAACAAGGATGAATTATGAAAGATGAATAAAGAATATGAAAAGTTGCTCAATATTGAAATATAATTTTCAAAGAAAATAATCAAAGAAATAGAAAATAATGTCAAACATATCTCCTGTAGATCAAAAAGATAAAGGACTATAATATTGGCTTTTAAAGAAATACAATCTCAGAAAAAATATCCTTTTCTGCCTTCTTTAGGAAACTGAGGATATACTTTAAAATCATGTTAAGCAATAATTAATGATGTGTGTAAGGGAAAGATTAAGAAGGAGGACAATATGGAATCCAATAAAGAGTGCTTTAGGAGGGCAGCAAACTTGGAGAGAACAAGTCAATTTTTAGAGTATGAAGCAAGGGAAATTTTGTTTTTGGAAATAAAAGGAATTGATAACAGCGAGGGAACTATGAAGGCTTTGAAGGAACCCCGAGAGACATATTAAAGTGATTGATGGAGAAGAAAACAGTATGAATCCATTGTAGCTTGACTATAGTGACATCCTATATTGAGTGTGCAAAAGTTGTGACATTGATTTGTTTAGCTCTTTAGTAAACCCTCTAAATAATCATCAAGAGGTAACACTCCTGAATAGTTCTCTAATTTTAAAATATATTTGTAGATCTATTATAGGCAGCTTAATTATTTGTAGCTCTGTTATAGGAAGCTTAATTATGTTTCTTAAATAGAAAGTAGTGTCACCCTAACTATGTAAAACTAAAGATGCAACAGCAGCAACCAAGAAGTATAAGGTAATGATAAGAGGTACAAGAAAACTCATGAATGTGAGAACCTCCGTCTTGTGAAAAAAATTACTAAATAAGTGTGACTAAACAAGAAAGGGAAAATGAAGTCATTCTTTATCAGCAGAAGTCACCAGTAAAAAACCTGGAAATAATGACTGTATTTATATTAGGGGGAAAGAGGATAGTTGTATGAGTTGAGGAATGTATATTCATTTTATAAATAAAAGAAATAGTGCTCTAATTTTTTTATTCATAGCTATAGAAAAGAACCAAATGGTAAAAAACATTAAAAGTGTTTTCCTGCTGCCCCCAATATCCCAATATGATTGGTTTTATAAAATGTTGCTCTTTATTATATATCTTACTACAATTTTATTTTAATGATGAGCTTCTATTAGCATGACTATGTACATATTTTTTTTAAATTTAAATCTAAAGAAGTACATTTTTCTGTCATTCCAAGATATATGATCTGTAAACCATGAAAGAAACATATTTGGAAATGAAGAAGGAAATAATTTGGGGTGAAATTGAAGTGGAGATATCAAATTATATTTTGGTAATCTAGCAATGATGAGAAAAATTTGGGCCAAGAAAAATTCTTGAGAGTTATCAGCACATAGAGGTAATTGGAGCCAAGCAAATGAATGAGACCCCCCTAAGAGGTGAACTAAGAGTGAAAGAATACTAAGGCTAAAGACTCTTCGTTTATTTATAAAAAAGGAATACAATGATTCAGTAAGAGAAAAAGAAGAGACAAATAAAATCAGTGGGAGGAGCTATTCCCCTTCTGGGCATCTTCCCAGAAGAATTAAAAACATCGTACCACAGTGATATATGTGCACCCATGTTTATAGCAGCACAATTTGTAATAGCCAGATCTTGGAAACAACCCAAACAACTGAGGAATGAATAAGAAAGATGTGGTATTTTTATACAATGGAGTACTATTCAGCCATAAAGAAGGATAACTGGAGACTTTTATAGGTAAATGGATACAACTCGAGAAAATACTCATAAGTGAAATAAACCGGATGCACATGTGTAAGCATCGTATTATCTCTCTAGTATGAGAAACTGAAAGAGTAAATAAGATCCAAAATGTGCAATAGACACCGTGAATCAAAAAGAAACTGGTCAATAGGAAAGAGAGACTGGAATAGGGAAAAGAAAGAAGGGAAAGGGAAAAAAATTGTATATATATATATATATCAGATGGTTAAGATAGATACACTACCAATTTTACTTAGTTCATTGAAGAGTAAGGTTTGAGCCAATAATGTTTGGACAATTGAAAGCTAATGTCTGGTATCCTGAATAACTAACTTAAAGATAATAATACGTAATGCATTGACCATTGTTACCCTCATATTATGTTGTTTTGAAAATTTGTTCTTTTTTTGATCTGTTTTGTTTTTTCTTCTCTTTAAAAAAAAATCAGTGGGAGGTGCGTATATTCCAAATTCTCATTTATAGTTTTCTTCCACTTTAACTTGCATATACATGCTCACACAGTTTCTTACTATCTGGCTATCCCAAGGTTAGACAAAATGAAACAAAACAAAACAAAACAAAACAAAAAAACCCAAAACTCATATTTTGGAGCTGGAAATGAGAGAAAATCTGTTATACAAGGACATCAGAAGAAAAACAAGTATTCTATCCAAGAAGCGATAATAACAAGAAAGCTATTATTTATCAAGCACTTGATATACCTGAGGGCTGGTTCTAAATGTAACAAATCATATAATTTTTATAAGTACATGAAAATTATTATTTTACCTATATTGTGTCAGGAAGCAAAAGACACAGAAAATGCAATGACTACAATACTAAAAATCAAGCAAGCACTCTTTCCATGCTGACACATTATCCACATCTCTTCTGTTAGCCAACATCCAAAACCACAGAGTTCATGGAAGCCTTTATTTATCACGATTTTCATTCCTGCACCCTTGAGTAGCACATTTCCTTGGTAAAATCCTGACTCTGGTCCTGAGGCTGAATCCACAGTCCATGTTTCCATGTGATGAAAATGATCTCCTACTTTTACATTGGTCTGTTCCTTTATTCCTCCCACTACCGCAGGCAAACTCTTCAGAGTATCGCCCATGGTCTTTACTCATTTCCTTGCTTTTCCTATCATGTCTGGATATTATGGACAAGTGCTTCCATATCTCTTTTATCAAATACTTTCCCCATTTTACTTTACATACTCTCTCTGGATGATTGGCTTATCCTCGCCATTTGAGGATTTGTTTTTCTCTTTCCTAATAGTTATCTCTAGAATAGTGTAATTGTTTCCATTTAGAAGTTCCCCCAAAGCCTCATGCGCTCATAGGTGAGGCTTTTGGGAGGTGACTGGATCATGGGAGCATGATACGCATTGGTGTATTTGTCCATTGATGAGTTGACAGCTACATGTCATGTTGGGAGGCAAAGCCTGATTACAGGAGGTGGTCACTGGGGGCGTGGCCTGGTAGGGTCTGTCTCCCTCCTCCTCCCTTGATTACTCTCTGCTTCCTGCCTGCCATGCCATGAGAGTCTCCTCTGTCAAACCTCTCTGCCACGCCTCCATGCCTTGGAGCCAGTTGAGTAGAGGCTGGAACCTCTGAAAACCGTGTGCCAAAATAAAATTTTCTCCATTAAATTGTGGGTGTCAAGTATTGTGTTTTGGCATTGAGAAAGCAACTGAAACAAATGGTGAAGTCAAACATTGATCTTATCTTCATGTAAGCGTCACATGAGAATGGTATTCTCCTTTGCAATAATTTATTTTAAGTGTCTGGACTGGAGCATGGGAATGCCCAGATACATGCTTGAAGGATATTTCTGAATATGTCTCTAAGGATGTGTCCAGAACAGAATAATATTCAGGTCCATAGTTTGAGTTCATCTGATGTTACTCCCTGATGTGATGGTCATCAACCAATGCACTGAGGATCAAACAGAACAAAAACACAGAGGAAGTTTAAATTCTCTCACTAGCTGTTTGAGCTAGAACACCATTTCCTCCTGCCCTTGGCATTCCTGATTCTCTGGGCTTCAAACTGAGGCTGGCAACTATGCCATTGGCTTACAGTTCTCAGACTTTGAACTCTACCACTCACTTAGCTGGCTAGCCAGCTTGCTGATGGCAGATCATGGAAAGTCTCAACCTTCACAGTCATGTGAAAAATAAAACTCAGTCATTTACTTTCCTCTGTTTTCTCCCCTCCCCTCCCTGCCCTCCCCTCCCCACCCCTCATCTCCCTTCTCCTTTCTCAATGACTTATAAATTATCTTCTGGATTATCCATTGTCTCTGGAGAATCCTATACAGCCTATGTACATTTACAAAAAACCCTGATAGTTCATCTGTTTCTCCACATGTTCAGACTTGAAATATATGTTGCTATTATTATCAATAATGATAATTTTAACATATTTATCTTTTTTAGCATTAACTCAAATCAACATTCGTATATACCATTGTGAATATTTGCTCTAGTCATTTAAAATTCATTCTGGGTGTCATCTTCCTATTATTCACCTCTGTTCTTTGTATATAAAAGTTTACCCATTTTGGAGGTCTTATCTATCATCAGTGTTAATTGAATACCTACCTTGGATGACAGGGCATATATTCAGTTCAACTCCTTTAGAAAGTGGGTGCGTAAGTGTAAGCTTCACAAGTTAATCTTTATACCCTCAATTCTTTCCAGTATTTTGCCATTGAATCCACACATAAAGAACACCTTGAATTCTTAAGGAAGTCTTAACGGAACTCTCCCCCACCCAAAGACCTAAAGGTCTAACCTGAGCTTCTTGCAAATAAATGTTTCTAATATTATTTTTCTTTTGGTTGAAAATCTGTGAAGTTCTTCCTTTGTCCAAGAATGTTTAAAAATATGTATCTCCAAAATTTGTCACATACTGATATATTTTTCATTAATTCTGCCTGATATTTAGGGAGTTCTTTAAACAGTCAAAAATATTTTTGGCCCTTCGGACACCAGAAAACAAAGCCATTTTTCTAGTATACATTTGAGCTTAGCCTCTGTATTTTTACTTCTCATTTCTATCAATGGCAATGAACTATGCACATACTGAAGTTTTGTTTTCTTCTCTCCATTACTACTATCTTTTTGCCAACCACACTTATTTCTTCTCTTGTTTCTTTTCAATTTGGAACAATTCTTAGATTCACTGGTGATACTGGTTTATTCTACTTACCACGCCTATCATTCACTGTAAATGTTCCCATTTGTTTTTCTGCCTCTTACATTTTTTTTTTAGTGATTGGTCCCTTCTTCTTTTCATTTTTAATTTGTCTCTCTGTATTCTTTTCATTTTTTCTTTTTAAAAAAGTAGTTTTCCTTTATCTGTTTTGTAAGTACAGCCTGTGTTTTCTTGAGTTTTATTCCCGAGACAATGCAACATTTTCAAAATATTCTTCTGTATCTTAAAACTCATTTTAAAATAAATTGTTCCATGTCCTTGTTTGCATTGAGTTCAACTTCTCCCAAATTGTAGAATATATCAATAAGCAATATGTCTAAAGGCTCCTGAATCAGGGAAGCTGATGGTATAACACTTAGCCTGCCCGAGAACCCTGGGCATATGGGTAGGGTGAGGGTTGCTGGTATATATCTTGGTGTCCAAAGGTTGGGGAACCTGGAGTCCTGATGTTCATGGACAGGGGAAAATAAAAGTATCTCCTAGCTTGAGTGGAGGGAGACAGAAAATCCTTTTGTCTTTTCTTCTATCTGGACTTCCAGCCTTTTGATCAGGGCTCCCACACTGAAGTCTGATCTTTCCAACTTCTGCCCGTGTGCTGGGGGTCACTCTCACAGCCTACCCCACTAAGCTCTTACCAGCCCTCTAGAACTTCTTCACCTAGCCAAGTTGACACCTAAATTCAACCATCACAATAGGCATAAAGTGCTAGTGGTGTGGGAATAAATCAAAACGTTTTGTATTTAAATCTAAAAATGCATTGAGTAACTCAAAACATATACAAGAGAACAACCAACAACAGAAGCAGGGGGCCTGTGGCCAATGGACTGTAAGAAGTTAGTAATGAAAATACTTTATTATAAGAAAGTAATCCTGCAGTTAATATTTTGCTACTTTATAAAATCTGTGGAAATCTTTTATGCAACTGAGCTCAATTTACCTTGCATCTTTTAAAAGAATTTCTGTCGCATTCATTATATCCGTATCCATTATAAACACTCAGTGACAATGCTGACTTCTGCTTTGAAATTCTACTTATTTAAAAAATGAAGATGAAATCATGTTTTATATTCATATATTATTTACCAATTCCAATGTCCTTCATTCATTCCTGATGTTCTGAGCATCCAACAATTGTAATTTCTCTTTACTTTGAAGTCCTTTGTCTATCATTTTTTGCATAGTAAATATCTGCTGGCAAGGAATCACCTTAAGTATTTTTAAAAATATGATGCTGTTTTTATTTTACTTTAATGCTATTTTCACTGGCAGTTTGTTTACTTTTAAGATGCATTAAGCATATTTAACTGTCTTCTGTTGTCCCGTATTTCTGGCGAAAAGAGAGTAGTCAGTCAAATTATTTTTCATTCTACACAATACGGTATTTTTCTGGCTCTATTTGAGATTTCCTCTGCATCTTGGGTTGAGTTTTTGACTATGGTATGCCTGAGCATTCATGTTTCAGGTTTACCTTTTTTAGCTTCTTGTGTCTGTAAATATATGCTTTTCCTAAAACATTTGACATATTAAGCCACCTTTTTTTTTTTTTCAAATATTTTGTTCTCCTCTTTCTGGCTTCTGTAACCAATGCTTAGTAGTACAGGGGGGCACAAGTCTCTTGTCCCACTATTGTAACCTGCTTCTCAGAAGGTAAAGGAAAACAGAAACATCAGGGATGCTTATATAACCCACTAACTGAGACATATACTTAAGAACCTAAGCAATTTTTAGAAATCCATTTGTACTGTCCTATGTTTTATTCTATGAAAGAAATTATCCCTCAGAGGAAAGGTTAAATCAAAATGGCAAGAGTTAGCAGCTTAATCCTTCTGATGTATTATCTCTAATCTTGTCACTATTGAACACTCTTTGTCTAATCATCATTGACATTTGGCTTGCCAATCTCAGATTATACCCAGTTATGTCCTTACGTCTTATTATCCACTGTTTACATGGACGATACACCAATAGCTCTGCTACACAGGATCAGTCTTTAAAGCTCTCGCCATTTAAATCCAGTCTAAAGTCAGGGCTATCAGCTATATACTAATGTGTGGGCACTAGGCTTTTTTAAATGGATAAATAGTATTTCCAGAAAATCTCAATCAAAAGTCATAAATGTATATATATTGTTTTAATATGGTAGTAAACAGAACAGGCTCTGCAATAAGACAGGCCTGCAATCAAATCTTTCAGTAGGGTTTTAATCCAAATGTCACTCTTCTTAGTAAAGTCTTTTCTAACCATCTTACCTAAAATTAAACACAAGATATTTCCTAGCCCTTAGCCCCAACTCCCCACTTTACCTTTCTTCTTAATGCAGGTCCCCTCGCCTCTTAACATCTGATGTATTTTTTATCTACTATCCTAAAACCAAATGAAGTAATTGGCAGGGATTATGATGTATTTAATTCTATTTCTATTGCTTTTATAAGAAGTCTTGGCACATGGTAGAGATTCTATTTGTTGAGTGTAGGATCCTGATTCTCCACTTACCAGCTCTGTCATCTTCGGGAAGTCCCCAGACCTCCCCCAGATCCAGTTATGACAGTTCAAGAATGAGGATGCTCAAGTAACTATGCATCCTGTTTTATTGCAAATGACGTGAGCTCATTCATCTGAAGGATTTTGCTCAGTGCCTGGTCTCATTCAATATGTGTATTTCATTTGGTGACAACTGGTTCATGACATCACTGGTTGTAATAGTCTCAAACTAGAAACAACCCACATATCCCTCTAGAGATGAATGGACACAGACACTTAGGTATATTAATATATTCATACAGTGGAGCATCAGTACATAAAGAGTAAAACTTTACACACCAATATGGATGAAAATTGAAAACATTTAAATAAATATTGAGGTAAAGATTTTAAACAGGCATATGTTAATTGTGGTATGATAAATTTGTGGAGTTTTTATCCTAAAGAAGGTTATAGATGTGTTGGGAGCTATTAGGAGATATTAGAAATACTTTGTTTTCTGATCTGGCTATGAAATGTATAGCTGAAACCTCCTTGTAAAAATTCACTGAGCTTCACACATGATTTGTATGATATTCTGTAAACATGTATTTAAATGAGAAGTTTACTTGGAAAAAAAGAGTACAAATATAAACAGTCTAATTGTACTCTAATCCAAATAACCTCTCACATCGGTAAAACTCTGACTGGTTATTTCATTCATCTTTTCTCAAAAGTATCATATAGGCAGTTCGTTTTATTTCAAAACGAGCAATTTCTCCTTCATTGTCACAGTGCTGTCAATCATTATACTTGTGTTTTTATTATATTTAAATAATAATTTGTACAAAATATCAAGATAGCTACATGCACAAGAAGAAAGAAAAGAAAGAAAAAAAAGAAAGAAAGAAAAATGACAAATAGTAAAATTATAAGAAAGAAAACTATGAAGGAAAAGTGTTGCCTTAAAATATTCTCAAATATTTAATTTTTCTTTTAACATGTTATAGAAAGATTTTATACATATAAATTAATATTCCATTAAATATTGACACAACTAAATCACTCTCATTATTTTGGGTTACATATTAGGAATATCTCTGCCATATAATGGCTCTTCATTAACTGTTGGTAGCTAAATATATGCTTTTATTTTTTAAGCACTGTTATATTGTAAAGTTCATTGAGATATTTTGTATATGTCATTTCTGTTTTTAATAATTTGTCGTGGCTCAACAAAAAATTGTGGACTCATTCTTGGATACAGTAACTTTGATATGTTGTAATGTTCACCAGATTTATAAGGCTTAATTTTATGTATTTCAAAATTGAATTAGATGTCAAGAGGTTATAAAAGAGGAGACATGAATGTTTGGAATTCATCTGCTTGATTCATCTTCTCTCTGCAAATAGTGCTGTTAGCATACGACCCCTTCTACCTATAGTACCCATCTGTCCCCAGATTTTTAGCTGTTTCTGCTACAGATGGACAGTAGTTGAAGAGATAATAGATGCAGAATTCCTAATTTATTTACTTCCCAGTGATGGAAGTAGAAGGAATGACTGATGAATCCATGAAATATTTATACAGACCTTTGTAAAGATTTGGGCCTCTGGGGACAACCAGGTTACTTGTAGCTTTCGTGCAAACCTATTCTTTGTTTCTGGGATATATTCTGAATTTACGATCCTACAGATTCGTGATGTCCAGCAAGGCACCCTATTCTCAGTAGTTTCTCATCCAGATGTTTCAATTGATTATTCTTTGATAGGCATAATTGTAGGCACTACAGAAAAAGTATGATGAGGTTGTTTATTGTACTGCTATCAAACGTCTATGAAATCTAGTCGAAAGGCCTGAACTTTAGTAAGTTTCTTTGTTTTCTCCACTCATTTAATCAAACTTACCCCCAAATCTCATCTCAATCATATGTGGTTTTATTTCATTGCTTTTTAAATACTCAGAATTCTGCTACGGATTCTTTAGTGCATGTCGTCCCATTATATTAAATGGCCTCACATCTTCCACCTACCTCCTGGGAACATCCCAATCCCATCTGTCTTTCAAAGTCCTTATTTCTCAAAAATCATTCCTGGAATATGTTGTCCTTCATCCATCTTTTATCCATGGGATCAATAGTGATGAGAGTTACTATGCATTATCTAATGTTGCATAATAAATTACATGAAAACTCAGTGATTTAAAACAAGCATTTATTAGATCAGTTTGTATGTATCAGAAACAGGCATATATTGTAATCAACCTCTGCTGCAATCTCATTGAATGCATAATTTTCAAAGATTTTCTTCTAGGATCACTCAGCACAGTTATTTGCAAAATTTACTTCCTTATGGGGTATTGGTCAAGGCTCCATCCATTTTTTACCATCTTGGTGCCTTGATAGAGCATCTTATAGCCTGGAAGGTGCTTTCTTCACAGCAAGCTAGAGGGCAAGCTAGGGGGAGAGGGAGAGAGGCACAGAGGGAGAGAGGGAGAGAGGCAGAGAGAAAGGGAAGGAGCTGGGAAGATAGAAGCAGTGGTTTTGCATTCTTGGTCATATTCCATCAATTTTTCTGTACCCTTTTTATTAGAAGCAAGATTAGAAGCAACGATCAATCAAGAGGAAGGATATTTATAAAGACATGAATAATAAGCAGTGGGAAAAATCTGAAGCTGTTTGAGTGGCCTGCGACAATGGTGATGATAATGACAATAATGGAAACAACAATTACAGTGATAATCGTATGATGCCCTTCAATGATAGTGCATATTTTCATCATTAATATTCTACCAGTACTATGCCACATGCTTTACATCTAAGCTTCATTTAAACCTTAAGCAATTTTATAAGATAGACACTATCACATATTTTGTTTAATTGATAGAATTGCTGAAAAATAGACTGTAATTTCCCCAAAATCCTAATAAAATAGCATTTAAAAGCTTATTTCTAGTGGACTATTGCATGTATGAATAGTCAAAATATACAAATTAAAGGGCATACTTTCAAAAATTATTTTTTTATCACCAGTCCCTAAAATTAATGCTTGGCCCAAAACTTTGTGAAAATGAGAACTTAGATCAGGTCTTTGTTCCAAAACCTGACATGAACTCATGAGCATTAATTTTAGGGACTGGTGATAAAAAAATCTAAGACTCACACTCATCTGTCCCTCCCTCCCTTCCTTCATCTCCCCATTCTTCCCTCTCCCCTTTTGTTTACCCCCTTCCCTCTCTTTCCTCCCTTTCTTCCTCCCTTTCTTCCTTCATTCTAGATTGTTTACCTTTTTCCTGGCACAATGGTTCAGACCTAATGTATCTAGTTGCCAACTACAAAGTGCTCATTGTAATAGGGAAATTATTAAATAAATCTAAAATTATTAATCCAAGAACCCAAGCCTAAAGGGAAAATGTTAGAGTTTCTACAAAGAATTACCGATTGAAGCGGCTCGAAATTTATAATTTCTCTTTTGTTTATCCAATAACAAATTTACACCCCACTGTAACCACAGAAAAACATAAAAAATAATGAAAGAAATATCAGTCATGTTTGTGTGAAGAATAAATTCAAATGATCCAGGATCACTTTTGTTTTCTGCAGCAGCTTTTGCCCCAATATTCATGGTGTTAAAACCTATTCATGGTGTTAAACGTTATTATCAACTATAATAATATACAAAAAAGTAAATGGGAGGAAGACTTAGCTTGTATCTTAGCTTTGCATCCCTCTGAAACTTGAAGGTGGTTGAGGCAGGCTAGAGGCCAAGAACTTTCAGGAATTTTGCCCTGGGAAACTTAGGGATATTTGTTTCAGGAATATTTGTTGAGTAATTGATTGACAGAGCTATTGTAAATATGTAGCGCATATTCATTAGGTGCCTACTATGTGCTGCGATGAAGATCTGGGGATATAAAGACTTAAATGTTGTTCTCAAAATGCTGATACTTCATTGGACCCAACAAGCAAGCATTATATTGTATGATGTGATAAGAAGGGAAAGAGAGGGAAAAATGAGACTGCACAGGACAGTACCCAGGGGGCTATCAGGTATTATTGCTAGACCTTTCTTGATTCCTTTTTTTCTCCATGGGATGAGCTATAAAAATTCCATAGGCCTCTCCTTCGAAATAGCAATTTCAGTAGAAAATGTTCAGCATTAATTTTTCTCTTTGAAGATACCACTAATATTCATTAAAAACTGAATTTCTCAACACCCTTTCAAGTGATCTTTTTGTTTCAAGATTTGTACATTTCTCCTTTAGTCCATTCTCTACAAAGCAGCCAAATCACCTTTAAAATATGTAAAGCAGTTTGTAAGAATATCGCGAAAATGTTTAGGGGCCGGTGATAAAGCTCAGCAACACAGTGCCTGCCTGGCAAGCACAAGGTCCTGAGTGCTATTCCCAGTACCAAAAAAAATGTTTAGAACTCTCCAACAGTTACTAACTGTGGTTAGAAATCCTTATCTTTACCAATGAGACCTGTATTAACTGAGTCTTTATCTAGTTCTTTAACTTCATCCTATCTTTTGTCCTTTTCATCCTTATGTATTTTTTTTGTTTTTGTCTTTTGATCATACTAACCTCATGACCATATGAAAAATTTTGCTAGCTGTTTGGGTCTGCTTAAAGTTTTCTTTTTTCCTGTTTTTGTATGGCTGGCTTATTACCATCATTGACTTATCAACCCAAATGCTGCTTCATTATTCACAGAGGGCTCTCCTGACTACCTTACCTCCGGTACCTTCTCCCACTCCACACTCTTTGCTCCATTTACTTCTTCAAAAAGTAATTTAAGACTAAAGACTCATCATCTTTTCTGCCTCTGTGCTGTTGAGATTAAGACCATGATAATATGGATATTGTCTTTTTTGTTTATGGTTGTGTCCTTGCTCCAGATTACTACTGGGACATGGGAAAGGCTTACTATATGTTGAATGAATTAATAAGCAGTGATATCAAATGTAACATACCAAATTTTAATCATGCTAAAATTGTTTAATCAATCTATAATTATATTGTAGAGTTCAATGAATATTGACTTTGAGCAATTTTTCTAATATTCTGTGTACCCCAGTGTCCATATTTGTACAACAGTAGTAATTATTGTACATATGTCATAGAACTGTTTTATGAGGATTAAGTAAATATATGTTGAACTCTTAAAACTATACATCTAGTAGGATATTATATAACCTTTTTAAGGAAGATCTTAGAATCTATAAAGATGCTACAACCATCAACCATGCATGAAATCATTTATTACACTGAGTTCTCTCTCTCTCTCTCTCTTTCTCTCAAGTTTTGGTGGTTTTTCAAATCAGCTGTAAGTGAAGTAAGATACCATTTTATTCTTCAAACTAACATACTGGGTTAGTAATTTATGACCTGTGATTCTGAGTACTGTTTTGGGCCTGTGATATAATCTTGCAGCTGAAAGGTCATAGCAAATAGATGCTGATGGGAAAGGACACATTTTAAAGGCTGAACCAAATTAACCATAATTAATAAGTCAGCATTATCTGTATTATAATGAAATGCCATTATTGTTACTTAAGTAAAAATGTCTTAACAGTAGTCATCCCACTGAATTCCTGGCATTAATTTTAAGCTTCCACATTGGGTGTTTGCATTCACTTGTATTAGGCTCTGGCAATTGAACATGGCCGGGGATATTGCACTTGTTGCATCATTTGGAATGTGAGACAAGATAAATTTAAGGGCTGCACCTGCTATGAAATCTTTAGTCACCACTGACTGCTAATTTGGTTTCAATTTCACTGCTGCATTTCTATTTGTGAGTATGTAAATACTAAAATTTAACTAGGCAAAAGGCAGAGCTTATGTAAGTTTAGCCATGTATGACTTTCTATTTCCTATGTGTGTTATTACATTTCTCTGGATCTCAGTCTTCCAAACTATAAAATAAGTGGGTATAACCTGATTCTCAAATTCTTTCAGTTATAAGGGTCTCTGGATCCATTAAAAGATGGAAAGGAAAAATTGGCTACACCATAACTGATGGATTAGTAACAATAATATTTTATAAATACCCAAGCTGGCAATAATACTCACTAGATACATGGACAAATGAATAAATAATCTATGCAAAGATGTCTAGAATATATATATTGTAAAATTAATAAAAACAAAACATTTCCCAAATTAGCAAAATTTAGATAAAAGTTTAACAAATTCTAGTACCAAAAATTGATGTGCTCATCAATTTCTGATTGAAGTACACTAGATACTTTTTGAGTAGAAATATCAAAAACCTTCAGAACACTTTAAATTTTAGGTCAAAGAAGATCAGTTCCACCTGGCATAAGAAAAAGCAACGTGAGAGCTCAGAGGGTTTGGAATACTTTTTCACTTATTCTCCATTCAAGAATTTATTTAACAGCTATTTATTAGTTACCAACTGTGTCGGGCACTGTCCTAGGTGCTGAAATATAGCAGCAAGCGAACTGATCTTTCTTGTAGAATCTTACTTGCTAGTGGGTAAAGAAAGAAAACAGTCAAAATTCCAAAGTACTGGGTGGTAAGCAATGCTATAAAATTAGAGAGGTTAATGACATACAGAGTGATGATCCACTTTTTTATTTTGGATGGAAAATTTAATACCATTCTGCCTGAAAAGGAGATATTTGAGCAAAGAATTTAATCCTGTGAGGGATTGAGACATGAAACTGTAGAAATGAGAGTGCCTCAGAGAGGGGACAATAGATGCAGAGGTCCTGAGTGGGGACAGTGTAACTGAGATGGAGCAAGTGAATTAGAATGAGAGAACATGAATTCAGAGAGGTGTTGGGACAAGATTTTGTAGGTAAATATTATAGGTAATTTTTAAGGGCTCTAAATTTTTAAGGGATCTAATCTAAATTTTTAAGGGATTCTTAGTGAACTGGTACACCTTGGGGTGGGGACAGTAATAGCTTATGGTTTTAGACTGAAACTGTAACAAAAGTGGTTTACAAAATGAAAGTGTACATGCTTAAAAGAGGAGAGGCGAATGTTGGGAGAGAAAATATAAGCTATGAAACGTCAAAGTTTTAATTCACTAAGAGTTGTGAACTTAATCTAACTACATGTGATGTGAAAAAATATGCCAATCACAGTCAAATTTAATGGAGCCAGGAAAAATACTGAGATGAGATGTAAGAAAATGGATTAAATTAGATAGGTAGCCTAAATTTGCATTTTCTGTTTGTTTTAATTTAACTACTTTCATCAAATCTTCTGATATCTACTATAGATTAGTTGTTCTGGGATATATGAAACAATTCCCCCAATAAATTGCCTAAACTTTATGCTGTAATGAGGGCAATAGACAAGTGCAGGAAGGAGATAAGGTTATAAATTTTGTGCATTTACTCTTTATTCTTGTGCCCCCGTTATCTATACAAAAGGCTACAGAAGGTTCTAAAATTGTTTTCTTTTATTGCCAGGAGAGTATAGTTCAATGTTCCTTTTATATTTAAGGAAACTGAGGCCCAGAGAGTAAAATAATTAGCTTAATGTAACACTCGTTAGCAAAAAAGTGGTGATGAGATTTTAGACCTATATTCTAAGTCCAATTCTCCTTTCACAGATGCCTTGCCTAGGTTAAAAAGAAAAAAAAAAAAAGAAGATTCATCCAACTTCATAACTGCCTTAACAGTAAATTACCCACTTTAATCACAAAAATTCTGTGACCATTTTGATGTTCTTTCTCTGTTATACCAAGCACTCATGTATTTCCAAATGCTAACTGAATAGATTGCACATCGAAGGAAATCAGAATTAAATGTTTAATAACCTCTTATTGTCTATGTCAATTAGCTAATTTAGCAAGGAACATACTCTCAAAAGACTGGTTAATTAAAGCTTTGTAGAAAATTCTAGTTATCATTACTTAATACTTGTCATAGATTTAGGATTTACTCTAAAGCATTCAACTGTCTTTGGACTCCAATAAAGTTTTTGAAACTTAAATGGATATATTGCTATGCTTATTTTTCTTTTCCCACTAGGTTTTGAAGTGGCGTAAGAGGAATCTGTCTTCATTTTCCTTCCTAAGCATTTGGAATTACTACGATGATATCTGCACTGAATAAAAAAGCTCTATTTGCAGTTAGATGAATGTTACTACTTCACAAAATAAATTTTAGAATGTTTGGTCTTAGCGCGTGTCTTTTGCACGAGTGTTTGTCATACTTGGAAATGTGGATGGGCCCATAAGCTTTGGTGACTGAGGCTGTTATTCTTAACACAGAGTTAGCATGTTGTAAACATGAAATTTTATACAATAATGGGTTGAAATTGGAACCAAGTGATGGTGAAAGCTTACTGGTTGGCTTGAGTTAATACATTGCCTTAAGCGGGGTGCAGAAATAACAATTCTGAGAATTTTATACAATAGGAAGAAGGAAAGAATACGTGAAATAAACATCTTCTGCCATAAACCCGAGCCTACAAAACAAAAAGCATACCATCAAAGGAGAGGCCGATTGGATTGGCAAATTTACAGTCTGCCTGAGTATTAAATATCACTCTCAGCTCCTGACCCAGTCCGACTCAGTGGCGAAATTTACAGCTTGACCTTTCAAGATCCTTGCTTGTTATGATTTCTTCTTCTTCAATTAGGGACTTGTGAGCAATAAAGGACCTCACAAGAGAATGTAGTTCATTTCTCAGGTTCCCAGCAGAAATGCTTCTGAGGAAACCTAAATAGAAAACACATCCAGCATGTTCTTCTACTTCTTTCAGGAATTAGACTCTGTTTCTTAAAACACTTATAGAATGGACAAAAAAGCTCATTTCCAATAAAATTCCCATTTGAATCTACTTTATCATCATCATCATAATCATCATCATGATCATTATCATCATCATTATTATTTGGTTGTTGGTAGAAATTAAAAACAGTTGCTTCCTGTGCTCCTGGTAACACACCAAAAATTTAAGAGTAGTGTACAGATTTAGTCTAATATGCCTTTACAGATGTATTCATTTTCTATTACAACAGTAACAAATTAGCACACATTTGCTAGCTCCAAGCACAAATTTATGATTTCACAGTTTGGTTCCCTTAGAAATTTGGCGTGGGTTTCACTAGGCTGAAACTGTGGCGTCATCATAGGGCTGCATTCCTTCTTGGAGTTGCTGAGCGTAAATCTGTTTCCTTGCTGTTTTCACCTTCTAAAGGCCACTCACATTCCTTGGCTTACAATGCCCCTGTTCTATTTCCTGAGTCATCAATGGCAAATTTCATCTTTCTCCTCTCACATCACTGATGTTTGTGGTCTCCTAATGTCTGCCTTTCTCATACTTAAGAATCCTTGTGAATATATTAGGATCATCTGGTAAATCCAGAATCATCTCCCTATTTTAAGGTCAGCAGATTAGCAACCTTAATTCCACGTGCAATTTTAATTCCCGTTAGCCATGTAACAGAATATATTCACAGGTTCTACGCTTTAGGATGAGAACACTTTTTCTTTTTGGCGGGGGCACTATTCTGCCAATAACAAATGACTCCAAGAATGTTTGATCAACACACACGGCCATCAGTTTACGAAAAAAATGTAAAAATCCTAGGCTTTTGTTTAGTCAATTTCAGAATGTCAGTATTTTCCCAGGTTATGGTTAAGATCTAAAATTTCCCCCCTAAGTAGCATGTGCTTGGAAGGTTATTGGATTGTGAGGGTGATCAAGTTCTGGAGCTGAGTGTGGTGTTGGGAGGTGAGGCTGGTTGGAAGAGGTGGGCATGGGTGTGACACAGAAGGGTATATTCTTGTCACCAGCTCCTCCTTCTCTCTTTGCTTCCTGATTGCCATGGGTTGAAACCTTTTCTTCTGCAACATTCCTCTGCCATTCTGTTCCTGCCTTGGAGCCAATAATGACTGAAACCAGCATCCAAAATAAATCTCTCTTCCTTTAAATGGTGGGTCTCAGGTATTTATCCCAGGGTTGAAGAAAATGACCAATAAGTCACTTAAGAATTGATGGGGTTGGGATTTATGATCAAGAATAAGAGGCAGGAAGGGTACTGATGTGACGTTTGTGAGGGGTCCCATTTATGTCATCACCTCAGAACTTTTCACTGAACAAGGTGTGACCAGGTATTAAGAGAATCAACCAAATATTTTCTTCTCCAAGGCAAAAGAACCCAAAGTGACAAGTAAATTCGATATTCAAGATCATTATCTCTTAGGATCCTTGTAACTTTTCTGTCATCCTAGAAGAGGTGTGGAGGTTCTCAAATAAAGAAAATCTCTACTAAAACTCTTCTCTTAAAAATATTTCATTCTCAGGAAAATAAAACTTATTTTTCAAAATGTGTTGTTTTTAAATGTACTTTAAAAATTATTAACATTACTATAAAAATTGAATTTTTTAAGTCTCCAAGTGTGGCTGGCATGGGGTGAATTTCTTCTGGCTGTGTTTGTCCTTTCCTGCACTCGAGAAATAAGATACTTAAACATTGCCCTCAGGGTTTCTTTTCATATTCCTCTGCCAAGTGTAATACCCTGTAAATCAGAGATACTGGCTGTTACAGAATATTGACGTAGTAAAGAAAATGGTTTTTAAAAAGTCTATTTACATAGGTAGGAAGATTCTTTGCTAAGAGAAAGATAGTTACCAACACAGTATTTGAAGAGGTAACTCTTGGGCACCACTTTTTATATTCCAAATTTTTGTACAAAGATGAAAACTCCTATATTTGAACCCTCTTTGCTCTGTTATTCCAATTCATTAGTTTTGCTTCAACTTCTAATAAGCTATTTGAATTAAACTTAATATATCAAAACACAAATACTTTTATATTAGACCTTACAGAGAAATATCATGAGGCAAAAAGTGCTGTATAAAGTTGTATTAAAGTTATATTAATTAGTACATTCTAGATTGTGATGAAGTAATAATGAAAACATTTCATTAGCTTAAACCCCCGCAGTGTTATTTCTAGGTTTTGCTAAGCTCGCCAGGCACCCAGGTAATGATCTCAGGCAACTATCCTCTAACATGGAAGTATTGACCCGTGAACCTTCAAATCATACCTCTTATTCCACAGAATTTGGGGACATAGTGAAGGTCGGAGACTCATGCTAGCATTTAAGTGCTTTAGCCTAGAAGTGACTTACATTTCTTTTTGTCACAGCTCCTTAACCAAAGAAGTTGCACAGTAATACTGCAAATGTTAGAAAACCCATTCTTTCTGGTGATCTGAGACAGGAAGAAAAATACACCCATAGGAGTGTTAGATGGCTCTACCGCACCCATGAAAGGCCAGAGAGAATTCATTTATCTATGACTTGGCAGGATCTTTACTTTTTTATCCTTTTGAGGATGAATTTGTGTTGAGGGAAAATTTTCAATAAGCCTGTTGAATCTAATATTTTGCCTAAAAATGTTGTACCCTAATCTCATGTGTTTGGCAGAAGTATATCTCAATGTAATTTATAACCCATAAAGTATGTTTTTTGTTTAGTAAATTGTCTATTCAGTTTCTATTTAATTTAAAAAATAACTGTCAGTGACACAGAGACTGTGATTTCTCCAAATTCATGATCCTAGCAGAAGCAGTAAATGTGAGCAAACAAGTATAATATTTTGCTGAATATTATCTTTCAAAATACCACAATGCATTTGAACCTTGCAGATAGGGCTTGTGTTAAAATTCAAACTTGTGTATCTATGTTATGAAAATAATTTATATAACTTTTTTCTGAAACTTCTTTCATATTTAGATTTAAAATTATTCATATAACTGGGATGTGGTGGTGCATGCCTGTAATCCCAGCTTCCCAGCTACTTGGGAGGTTGAGGCAGGAGGATTACAATATTGAGGACAGCGTGGACAACTTAGTGAGACACTGTGTTAAAACTAAAAAAAGAGCTAGAAATGTATCTCAAGCATCCCTGGGTTCAGTACCCAGGAATGCCATATTTATATATTAAAAACAAATGTGGGCCAGTGAGATGGCTCAGCGGCGTAAGCACCTGCCTGGCAAGCATGAGGTCCTGAGTTTGACTCCCGGTACCCACATACGAAAAAATGGCCGGTGATATCGCTCAGCGGCACAGGCGCCTGCTGGCCTGCGAGGTCCTGAGTTCAACCCCCAGTACCCACAAAAAAAAAAAAATAAATAAATAAAATCCTGGAAAGAGGACTTCAAACATCATCATTAAATTATTTGATAATTCAGGTACATTTTGCAAATATTAAACTCATATACTTCATCCAAGAAAGTTAAATGAAGTGATTTATTTTGTTTTACACCCAGGAACAATTGCCATTCACTCTCCATGACTACTATTCTAAACCATCACTTATGAAATGCAGATCACACATAGAGTTTTCCTCAGGACCACAAGTTGTTTATGCCCTCCGTTCTGTTCTTCTGTCCTCTAAGATGTATTCCCCCTCAACTTTTAAAATTATCATATTAAATAATATTTCCTGGGACCACCTACTGGCCTAGAATTGGTTTGTAGGATAGTGGGTTCAATGCCTCTGCCTTTGTCTACATGGTGAAGACTGGGGTGGGGGCAGCATTTTTCCTGGAGCTCAAGAAGGGCTACACCTATGCACAGTGCTACCTTCCTGACTTACCTGTGCCCAGAGCATCGTGTCATTGTCACACACCCCCAAGTCTGTCTTCCCCAAAGTCACCCCCAAGTCTGTCTTCCCCAAAGTCACCTCGAGGCCCGTTTGTAGAGTAACAGGGTACAGTCATGCTCTCTGGCTTGTCCTGTTACTTCTCTTCCTCTTGTTACCTTGATTGTTGCTTCTCTTGGTTTATATTACTTCATGTATTTCCTACTATCAGGTTGATGTTGAAGCTTAGAAAAACACTCTTTTTTTAATTTTAAAGAGAAAAAAATAAAAATAACAATAAAACAGAGTTTCAGAACAGGTTATTAGGAGAGTTACAACAATTATACATTGTGTCTTGTTGTCTTCATAGTAGTTATTCAGAGTAGAAGATATAGGCATGATATGTTTTCCAAACAATATTAGCACAAACCTTTCTTTTCAATGAACAAAGAGAAACTAGCTGTATAACAATCTTAACTACCTTGTGTATAAATATATATTTTTTCTTTCTCTCTTCCTTCCTTTCCCCTTTCCTCCATCAGAAAAACACTATCTGAATTCCAGCTCTCGATTTAATCTTTTCTGATTTAAACAGCTATAATAATTACATTACATCTATTAGGACACTACCATAGAAGCCTTGCTTCTAGTACCATGCATGGTTAGTAACCATTTTCAATCATCCTCACCATAAAAAAAGACTTATGGTAACAAAATACTTATTTGTCTCCTTAAGTGCTTGTCTGTAATTTAGTTTAATGATGCTACACTTTCTTGTGGTCTCTCTGGACCTCAAGGGTCATTTATATTGATTTAGCCATTTGGTTTGTCTCAGTAACAAACAATCAGATAAAACACAGAGTGGGCAAAAGGAACTTTCCTGAAGTGGGAAATCACATTTATCACTGTGACAGAACTTTTGCTTCTGGGTGACGTCAAAGAAACTACTCTAGTTCTTTAAATATAAATCCTGGCGAACACATTAAAGAAAGACAAACTTAACTTGCACGATTTCTCGTTTTACATCTTAAACAATCTACTGACAATAAAGCTTGTGGAATCATTTTGTCCTCATCATACAGCTTTGTTCAGAGTGCTATGATATTTTTGGTTAATACATATGATAGTAGAAAAAAGAGTTCGGATAAAAGAGAGCAAATAAGTTTATGAAAGGACATGAGAAATTAAATGACAGAAGTCATTTCTGGGTTATTTTTCATGGTTTCTGGTATAAAGAATCTTGAAAAAAATTTTGTGTGTACTTTGACATGAACTAAATACTGTAATTGTTTTAGTTCCTGGTGTTGATTATGATATTTACTGAAATTGCTACATTTTTTCTTCATAGATACCATCCTTAGTTTAATCAACTATCTAACTTAAATCCAGGAAAACTGAAATGTGAAATCACAGAGAGCCTTTCATTTAAAGTGCCCAAGCACTTCATAGCAGCGTTATCCATGACAGGTTTTTCATTACATTTTAAGGGGTTGAAATATTAAATCATACATTTGGATCCAGCTATCTAGTTGAAAAATGAATCCAACAATCAATGAATAATCCCCCCCTTGCGCTACAAGGAGAGGATAGGGTCAAACAATAATATTCTGTAAAAATTTATAGTACATCATGTTATACATATAGGAAAATGGCTGTGTGCATGACATAAAACAATAATCTCATGCTTTTTCAAATGGCTGGGAAATCATTAGGACAATTACTTGTGATTTGAATTAAGAACACGGAATTCAACAATCATTTGTATTGATTGTTCTGTGTACCAAGGAGCTGTGGCAGGAGCACCGAAGTGAATAAAATATGATACCTTCAATTACAGGGCCCAGAATCTGTTGGGAGAGATAGAAGCACAATAACCACTTTAGTCTCGTGTCCATCTGGGAATTGCCAGGATTTACCTTTAGGGTACCAGTGTTCTCTGCGTCCCACCAAAGCATCCAGCTGGCATTTATGCCATCACCAACATGCACTTTAAGAAAAGTGCATGCTGCAGATTCTGGGCATCTTCCCCAGAATGACTTTCCAAGAGATTTTGCACATTAGCAGCAACCTTGCATACACACACAAGCAAGTGTACTCTACAGTAAATACAGTATGTTTTGTGTGCATATTCTGTAAAGTTGATTTTTAAAAATTACTTGTAACATGATCCAAAAAAGGAAGTTAAAAAGTAGGTAGGTAAATCTGGGTCTTTTTAAAAGCTCTAATAATGGTTTTCTGGGCAATGCTAAGAATAATTTTTATATGTGGGTACCGGGAGTTGAACTCAGGACCTCGTGCTTACCAGGCAGGTGCTTATGCTACTGAGCTATATCACTGGCCCTAAGAATAATTTTTAATACTATAATTTAAATTATGTTTATTGGTACATGTTTGTAATAATTATGATTACATTCATCATGGGGAGTTGGTACATATACATGACATTTTTCAATTCTTCTTTAACACCCTCCCCTCCACTTCCCTCTCTCCCCTTCCCTGAATCTCTTGGATCCCTTCATATATATGTATATATATGCACACGTACATGTGTATTGTTACTTGTTACTTCAACAGCACAGTGCTTCATATTTCACCCTTTTAATCTTCTTTCCCTCTTCTTCCTCTTTCCTCCCTCCATCTTTTGGTTCTCTTTCCATGTGCCAAAAATCCATCTCCCTATTTCCTACTGTCTGTTCTTTGTTTTGCACTTTCTATACCGGGGTACTCATATTAAAAAAATCATGCAATATTTAAGCTTTGTGTGTCAGATTTCATTCACTTAACATTATGGTCTCAAGGTACATTTATTTTCTTCAAATGACTCAAATTTATACTTTATGGCAGAATACTACTCCATTGTGTATAAATACCACATTTTCTTTATCCATTCATTGCTGACAGTCATTTAGGCTGCTTCCAAGGTTTAGCTATTAAGAGTTGTGCTGCTATAAATGTGGGTCTGCATGTATCACTGTAATATGATGAATATAATTCTTTTGGGGAGATACCTAAAAGGGGAATAGCTGGGTCAAACAGAATTTCTGTTTTTATTTTTTTGTGGAACCTCCATACTGATTTCCATACTGGTTGTACTAGTTTACATTCCCACCAACAATGAAGAATTCCTTTTTCCCCTCACAGCCTCTACAACATTATTTGTTTTTCAATTTCTTTTTTTTTTTTGCGGGTACCGGGGGTTGACCTCAGGACCTCACGTGCCAGCAGGCGCCCTGCTGCTGAGCGATATCACCGGCCCTTTTTACTTATGTGGGTTCCGGGAGTCAAACTTGGGCCCTTGCTCTTGCCAGGCAGGCGCGTACACCACTGAGCCATCTCACTGGCCCTGTTATTTAATTTCTTGAATGTAGCCATTCTTTCTGGAGTAAGATGGAATATTAGTGTTGTTTTAATTTGCATTTCTTTTTTTTTTTTTTTTTTTTTTGGTGGGGACCGTGGGGGACGGGGGGACCCGTGCCGCTGAGCGATATCACCGGCCCCTTTTTTGTATGTGGGATCCAGGAGTCGAACTCGGGCCCTCGCGCTTGCAATGCAGGCGCTTACGCCAGTGAGCCATCTCACTGGCCCTAATTTGCATTTCTTGAATGGTCAGTGCTGTTGAACATTTTTTCATGCATTTATTGGCCGTTTGGAATTTTTCATCTGAGAAATGCTTATTCATTTCAGGTGCCCATTTTATGTTTGGGTCTCCAAATTTGGAGATTCTTTTTTTTTTTTTTTTAGTTTTTTATACTGTATATTCTAAATATTAGTCCTTTGATGAGTAGTTGGCAAAAACTTTTTTCCATTCTGTAGATTGTCTCTGCATGCAGTTGGTGGTTTCTTTTGCTGTGTGGAAACTTTTAATTTGATGTGATCCCATTTGTTGATTCTTGTTATTATTTTTTTATAAAACAGGGATTCTGTTCAGAAAGTCTTTGCCTATGTCTTCAAGAGTTTTATCTACTTTATCTTCCAGCAGATTAAGTGTTTCTGTTTTAACTTTTAGATCTTTGACCCATTTTGATTTTAGTGTAGCTATGGTGAGAGATATGGGTCTAGATTCAATTTTCTACATGTGGAAATCCTGTTTGCCAGCACCATATCTTTCCTCCAGCAAAAGTATTCATCCAGTTTTCACAGACAAGATAACTGAACGTATCTGGAGTTGTTTCTGCATCCTTTATTCTGTTGCATTGATACACAAGCTGGTTTTCCTTTTGGGGGGGCAATACCATGATATTTTTTGCTGTAGCTTTGTAGTGTAACTTGAAGTCTGGGATTGTGATGCCTCTTTTCCCTTGTTGCTCGGAATTTCTTTTACTATTCTAAGTATCTTCTGGTCCTATATGAATTTTAATATTGCTTTCTGTAGTTCTGTGTAGAATGCTATTTTGATTGGGATTGTGTTAAATCTGTATAACAATTTTGGAAGTATGGTCATTGTAACTGTGTTGGTTCTGCCTATCCAGGAACAGAGGATATCTTTCCATTTTTAGGTATTCTGTCTTATCTCCTTTTTCAGAGTACTTTAGGTTTCATTGTAGAGGTCTTTCACTTCTTTGGTTAGATTAATTTGTATGTATTTGATTTTACTTGATGGTACCATGAAAGGTATTGTTTCCCTAATTTCTTTCTCAGTGAGTTTATTATTGGTGTACAGGAATGCAATTGATTTTTGAGTGTTGACTTTGTATCCTGCTATATTGCTGAATTTGGTTATTAGTTCTAGGAGTCTTTCAGTGGAGTTTTTGGGGTCTTCTGCATAGAGGATCATGTTCACTATTTATATCACAAATTTGGGATTCTATATCCAGCAACAATATCCTCTAGGAGTGAAAGTTAAATCAAAATATTCTAAGATGAAGAAAACTAGGAATATTTTGCAACTACTTTTACCAACTCTTCACCATTTGCCAAAGAAATTTCTCTAAATGAAAAATACTGTAAATGATAACAGAATACTTGGAACTTCACAAAGTAAGGGAGAAAATGAGGATGTATAAAAATAGAGGGGGGAGTGTCTATTAAATAATATTTGATGGTTGGAGCCAAAACTTTAACACAATCTGATGTGTTACTCAGCAGATATAGCAGAAAATATAGTTAAGAAACTATATTTTTAAAAGTAGAGAGGGTAAAAGGACCTAAATGAAGAAAGTTTTCTACATTTTACTAAAAGTGAAGACATCAATGTTAGTAGAATATCATAGGTTGCATATATATATTATCACGATTACTGGAGGAATCACCTAGGAAGCAACATAAAGCAACGCAGTGAAAAATCCAATTAATGATAAGGACTCCTAAAGTATATTTAAGAAACAAAGAAGGCAATAAAAAAAGATAAAGATATTAGCAATGGTGGAAATAAACAGAGCTAATAATAAAATGCAAAATGTAAGCTTTAATATGTCAAAATTGCCTCATATAATTTAAACACATTGATTGAATGATAAATGTCAGAGAAAATGTAGAGGAAAAGTGAAACATTGCATGATGATAAAAGGGCCAATCTGCCAGAAGCCAAGAAGGTCCTCCATCTATAGGAAATATCAATGCAACCTGTCAAGCAATATCATGAGCGAGAAAAACTTAATCGCAGAAAAGATTAGTAAAGTTTCATACTATGCCCTGAACAGTCACGAAGGTTGATAGCACAGATGGCATTGTCTTTAGAAGTAGGAGGCATGAATCCTTCGAATTAGAATCATATGGGTGTTTTTCAAGAATGAAAATCAATCAAGAGCCACACAGCAGTGGACGAGCTGGGAGTACATCTGTGGAATCCATAACCCATAAGGATTGGGCTGGGTCGGTTTGGGTTCCAGCTGAAACTCAGGATGTTTTGGTCATAATCAGAGTATGTATGGCCGGAGAGTAGAAGAGAAAAGCAAGTGGGTAGAGAAAGGCAGAAGGAGAAAGGAAGCCTTATACCAGGGAATTCAGGGACTGATTCTATTGCACCATTTTTTGATGACACATTTAGCATTTGAAAACATAAATCAAAGTCAGGATTATTCAAGGGGATGCTTTTAACAGCTATTTAAAAAAAGGCGTCAAACACTCAGGACCACAACCTTAAGGATCCTTATTTCTCTCTCAAGCCAGTGAGGTATGGGCAACTTTCCTGGGCAGATTTGCTTGAGCCAGTGATTGAGAGACTTTTGCTCTTTCCAATGTACCTCAGTACCATATTGAAATCCTTCACGTCCAGACATAAATTATGGACAGACATAGCATGGAAAACTGTGAAGGATGTTTTATGGCCAGGCCTAGCATGAAAGAAAGCAAAACACAAAACCTCAGCCTCTTTTCATATTCCAGGAGCCACATGTTCATGGGAAAAACAGCAATGTGTATACAGAAGGGAAATATTTTTGAAAATACATCTCAGTGTCTGTGCTCACTTATTTTCTTGTTTAGTGGGGACAGCTAGCCCACTTCAGATATGATTTAGTCAATGTCAGATATCTGCTGTGAGTGATTCTCTCGATGAATGAAGAGTAATCAAGAGGATAAAGACTCTTCGAGAACCTTTAGCCATTTCTCCATGGATAATTTGTCCCACATAGAGCTCTGAGTATCCTCATGGATATGTCCTGATATTTTCTTAGGGCACACAAATTTCCAAGCTATCAGATCTTTAAAATAGAGCTTTTGTCAACTAAAGATAAACTTTTGTAATGTTTTATTCCAAAAACCTACTTCTACCAAGTTGTCACATTACCTTTCTATAGTTTGCCTACACAAATGAGCACACACACACACACGGGTTTTGTACCAAGCTACAAGTACCACTTAGAGATAACATGAGAATTGACATTAAATGTAGAAAAATTTTACCTGGTTTATATGGAGCTATGCGGTCAATTCTGCAGGCATTCCTACCACAACAAGCGAGGATGTGCTACTCTACACTAGCCTATTCTTTTCCATGAGTCAGTTCCATCCTACTTCTGTGAGGGTCAAAGTTGCATGATACAAGGTATTTTAGTTAGCTAGGGATGCCGTAACAAAACACTGAACCCTGGGTGGCTTAAACAGCAGAAATTTATTTTCTCACAGTTCTAACGGCTAAAAGTTCAAAATTAACTTGTCAGAAAATTTGGTTTGTAGCGAAGTGTCTCTTCCTGACTTGCAAACAAACTCCTTCAGGCTGTGTTCTCACCTAACTGTTTGTTTGTAAACGTGGGGCTGGAGGAGATTAAAGCCCCATATTTATACCCTTATTTAATCTTCACTATGTCCTTAAAAGTAATATCTCCAATACGGTCCCTTTGGGGGGTTAGGAATTTAACTTGAGTTTGGGGGAAACACAATTCCATCCATAACAGCAGCATCACATTTTCTCTGTTTTGGGTTGAATTCTCAGTATCTTGCATAGAGTCTGTCACTGAAAAAGCACAGACTACTCGTTGGAAAAACTAAAGGTACATGCTTTGAAACTGGTATCAACCAGTCTTCAGAGTGAAATATAGTTCCATAGAAGACAGGGCAGTGATTTGAGAAAATCACTTTAACAATGATTTTAAAGATATTAGTCAGTGTTAGCTAACCTGTTTTCTGCCCATAATCTCAGAAATCATAAACCATTTAGGGAGTTGAACTTATACCTAGGGGGTGTGTTATGGTTTGTGTCTAGATGTCCTCCTAAAGCCTCATGCATCCGGGGGGCAGGCTTAGAGAGTTTGTGATTGATTCATGGTCCAATGCTGGGATTATGGGTGTGAGTGCTACACGCGCCCTAGGGCAGGTAGCCTGTATACAATATAAGGGAGGGAAAGAGGCTTGCTCTCTCTCTCCCCCTCTTTTGCTCTTGTTGCTTTTGCTGTCTTCTGCTGCCACAAAATTTTGCCCCTCTGCAGCGCAACCCTGCCTTGGAGCCAGCTGATTGTGGACTGAAACCTCCACAAACTGTGAACTAAATAAAACTTTCCTTCTTTCAGTTTGTCCCAGCAATGAGAGGAAAATAACTAAGACAGGGTGGAAACATATCTAATTTGATGGAAAAGATGGGCTCAACTTTATAGCTGACTGTAGTAAACATTCAAATCTGAATTTTATTATTGGCTATTATCATAGTCAAAGTTTCACAGGTTTGTACTGCCAAAGTTGTCAGACTTAATGAGATGGTCTCATAACAGTACAAAACATGAGCAAGGAAGAAAAACATCTACAAAGGGAGACATGATGACAGAGCAATGTAAAAACAAGTTAGACATGATGGGTGTTCTCTTAAAAATTGCAGACGTGAAACTAGATGAGCCAAACGAAGAGGCAAACATGCACACACACACACACACACACACACACACACACACACACACACACCAAAAATGGAAAGAAAAAATGAAAATGAAATTGGGCTTATACTTATGTATCAAAAGCATCATGTATGTGAATGATGTATCTGAGACCTACAATTTAGAGATTAAATCTCCAAATTTTACAGTAGAACATCATTTTCCACACACGTGCACTCCATTCTGAACTATGTCACATTTCTTACATCAAATTCCAAACCAAAAGCAACTGAGTTTTTGGAAATGTAGCAGCATCATAGGACTAGAGCATAATTTCAGAGAGTTTGACAGTTTATGGTGATCAAATTGTTGTTTCTCTGAATTTAATTTATGAATAAGTCACTATATCAGAAAGAAAAATTCTTTAGAGAATCAAGCTGCTCATATGCTTTTATAATCAAAAATAAGAAAAACTGTATGAGAAGACAAAACATTGAATTCCACTTTTTTTTTGACAAATTACATCCCTGCCTTGCCAAATTTATCTCACGTGATTTTACGGAGGTGGTGAAATAGCTGTGAAATATGACCATTTCCCTTCCAGACCACAGGGCAAGTTTTTGGATTGTACAGTAGATCATGTCAGGTAGATATAAATAGTGTGCATACTAATTTTATACAAAAAGTACACAGATTATTTTAATAAAATAAACAACACTAATACTTTGCTATTAGAAATGTAGAAATATGTAAACTTTTAGCTACCTATGTAAAGTTTACATGTGCCTTTCTCTGTTTTTGAAGCTCACAAACAGGCTTTATTTTTAGTCTACTGATATGAAACTAAATAATTTACCTTTGCATGCCTTCGTCACTAGATCATAATCACCTCTAAAAAGGGGACTATCTTAATATTGTCACTGTTCAATCTCTCAAATTTTATTTGATGAAATGAATATTCAGTGTTGGTACATTAAAATGAATTATATTTTATTTTCTTCACTCATACAGTTATTAGAAACTATATTCAAGGGCCGGTGAGATAGCTCAGCGGCATAAGCACCTGCCTGGCAAGTGCGAGGTCCTGATTTCAACTCCCAGTATCCACATAAAGGAAAAAGCAAAGGGCCGGTGATATTGCTCAGCAGCACAAGTTCCTGCTTGCGCAAGGTCTGAGTTCGACTCCCGGTACCCACATAAAAAAAAAAAAAAAACCACATTCAAATGATCTTGTAAGTTTATATATGACTTGTAAAACAATATTAGCATTAACTATGTTATATGGGAAACTCTGTTCAGTCATTAACAATTTGAATGTTATTATGGTTTACTTTTCAACTGAGTCAACTGGCTTTTCAGTATGAACATTCTGGAATGGGTACTAGTAATTTAGAGTCTCAGAGCTGTATTTCTTAGTCATGAATTCATAGGCTACAGCACCAAATGTCAGCAGTGCCAGGCAATATTTTTCAGTAAGATTTATAAGTGATGATTTATAAAACACTTTTATGAATGAGTTACATAGAAAAATGTGCCAAAGTGAATAATCATGATGCTGAGATTTTATTTCCAAGGTCTTTCTGTTTTTGGCTTCATGGATACTACATGTTCACACACAAGACCAGTTTACCTTTTGATCAATATGTCACTGGAGGCTGCTATAACAAAGTACCATCGTCTAGCTTATAAACAATAGAAATTTATTCTCTGCCCTTCTGGAAGCTGGAAATCAGAGACTGGGCTGCCAACATAATTGAGTTCTGGTGAAGGTCTCCTTCTAAGACACAGATTTAGAAGTTGTGAACCTATTATATTCTCATGTGGCAGTAAGAAAAGAGAGTTCTCTGGATTCCCCTTATGAAGGCACTAATTCCACTTCCCTGGGCTCCATCTTCATAATGTAATTATCTATCAAGGCCCCCACTTCTTCATTCCATAACATTGGGGGTTGGGATTTCAACATACAAATTTGGGAGCCCATAAATATTCTCTTTATTGCAGCAGTCAATAGTTCCTTTTTCTAGGACTTTGTTTTCGTTAGTTCAGTTGTGTAACTGATCAGACCTCTTCAGATTCAAACTAACTGGTTGAATCTTATTAATATTTAAATCTAGGCATATTGCTACAATTCTGCATTTAACAAGACTTTCATTCTTGATAATATACTTGTAGCTTTTGTGGAAGATATACTTAAAATTCTTAAAAATATGTATGCATTCAGTCTTCAAAGGTGTCCAAACTCAAACTGGTATGATAGGGCATGCTTATAATCTCAGCACTCTGGGAGGCTGAGGCAGAAAGTTCACAAGTTCAAATTTAATGTGGACAACTTAGTGACTTAGTGAGACCCTGTATCAAAAAAAAGGGGGGGTGCTGGGGATATAGCTCAAGGCCAAGGCTCTGGGTTCAATACCCAATACTGCAAAAATAAAAAAAAAAGTATCCAAGATCATCTATTTGAATGTAAAAATCATGCTACATGATAGACTTCAGCAAAAACAGATTTTAAACTGCATTTTTCTCTCCAAAAATCATACAGTAAATGCCTTTTTTAGTATTGTGTGTGAAGTAGCAAGGCCCAGGAGTGTAGCTAAACTCCACCCAGCGTCGTGGCCTTACTTGGAATCGAAGAAGGGTCTACAAGCCTGCTGGAAGAGAAAAGGATCATTTATGTGGTTGCATAAACATATATTCATTTAGTGTGTTTATGCATGGACTACCTCTGCCCCACCTCTAAAGACGAGATCAAACACAACAGATAGCATGCTTTACAAAAACCACACACATCTAAGTCCACTTTTACCAGCAGTTGGTTAAATTTGCTTTGCCTTAATGTGTAATGCATTATCTGATTCACTTCAATGACTCATCCATCCAGTCTCCATATCAGATTTATTCAAATATACAGGAAATACTTAGAACAAATCAACTTAAATGTAATGTTGAAGAAAAAGCAACCTTTGTGTGAAATCCAGATTTTATGAATGTGCTTTGTTTGGTGGGAGCAGAAATACCAGTGATAAACATAACATTAGCATAAAGAGGCACATAGAACATTAAAACCCTTAACAGGAAGAGCGCTTGAAATAATTCGGTGCTGATAAACAGCACTACAGCCAAGGTTTTTTGCAATTTGTGATAAACCACAAGATTTTAAAAGACTCACAGAAATCTTTATAAATGGGCAGTATGCTGGGGTTGCAGTGAGTTCACAGGGGTTCTCAGAAGAGTATTTTCAGAGCTGGACATTTTGCCATGGTTAACAAGAAAGTCATTTCACCCAACAGTGGGACATCTACACACTTGGACAATGTTCCAATTCTGAAGGGTGGCAAACCCAAATAGGTAGTGACAGCCTAGTCACACAGGGTTATGATTTTTCCCTGTGACAAACTCTCACAGATAATAATGTGAGGGAAAACTTGTAGTCCTGAAAGTTTAAAGATTGTTAACTATTGACTGTAATTAAGTGGATTAATTTTTTTCACCAGTCTTGTTCTCTTGAATGTAATATTTTACCCCTAACCTGAACAGATGAAAGATATATTTTGCTTACATTTCAATTGATATGAAAATTTATTCTTAAAATAATTCCGTTCCATAGAAAATGAAAAATATTGGCATAAATCTTTAGGTGCTTCCAACTGATGATTGAACCTATTAATTTTTTGTTTAAAGAAGTTTCTATAAAAACTGACTAAAATATACAAACCATGGTACTGGATACATAGTCAAGAATGATTCTTTTGAAATTTGATGACATAGTGGAGCTTTTTCAAACACACACACACAGTAATTTAATTATAGTTAGGAGAGGACATCACAGAAAAGAACAACTGATGGCTCCTGAAAAAAATTAGTAAAGTTATAATAATTTTGAATCTTTCTTCATTTGCTTTACATTTTTTTACTTGAAAATTCTTTCCTGTGGGAAATATAAGATGAAATTAATTGCACTGGGATTTAGTGCATTTGGAATATGTCTCTCTGCAACAGTGGCTAGACCGGCATTCCCTCTAAAATATAATTTCAACAATACAGGAAACATCTAATTTATTGAAATTTTGGAAATTTCTGAGGAAAGATTTGCCTCTTCTTGACTCCTCAAAAAGGACTTCGGAACATATTGAAAAATTCAAACAACTATCTACTCCAGGGGATGATGGGAAACAATGGAGGAGAGCGACGGCCAGTCCATCTGTGCAAGCGTCACACTACAGGGAGAGTGCACTGGTGAGAGAGGAACTCCAGATGTGCACGGGGTACTGGGACGTCTATACCCCAACGGCAGTGTAAGTGGAGCTGGCGGGTTGTTCATTGTTTTGCTTTATAACGTAAATCCTCCTGTGGCTCTTGAATCATTGCTTAAATCTACTGCTAAATGCTTTTTTGTGGATATAGTCTTTATATTTTAGGTGAGGAAGTGTTGAGTCTGTTTGGTATCTAGTGAGGAAAGAAAATATGTATTAATCATTTACATTTTGAGGCATTGTTCACAATTTTTAATTTAAGACACAGTAGTAGTCTCCATCTTCTATTTATTTTTATCTTTTTAATGTCCATCTTTTATTAAATTTCTCTTTTTACCTGAACAATGGGTGTACTTTCATTGCCATTGTCAAGATTTTACAACTGGGCATGGTGGCACATGCCTGTAGTCCCAGCACTCTGCAGGCTGAGACAGGAGGATCACTGTGAGTTCCAGGCCAGCCTGGGCTACATAATGAGTTCCAGGCCAGCCTGAACTACCCAGGAAGACCCTGTCTCAAAAAAAAAAAAAAAGATTTACTCCCACTGGTGCAGAAATACAATTGCAATCAGAGAAACGATTTTGAGGGCAGTGCTCCTTTCTCCTTTCCTTTCTTTCCTTTCCTTTCCTTTCTTTCCTTTCTTTCTCTTCCCTTTCCCCTTCCCCTGTTCCATCTCCTCCTTCCCCTCCTCTTCTTGCTTTTCTCTTCCTCTTCCTCTTCTTTCTCCTTCTTCTCTTAATTTTTTATTTCATTAAGAACACACAACATGAACTCATACCTTCACAAAAATTTTAGTGTACCATATAATATCATAACCTACAAACAGCATGCTCCCTTTTGGGACTCCCCCCACCTCATTGGCTCTTTCAGAGGTAGGATGTATGTAATATGTAAGCAAGCCCTTAAAAAATGACAGAATATATATATATATATATATATATATATATATATATATATATATATATATATGAAATAGGGAGAAGTGCAAATACTTCCCCAAATTACATATTCCATTGTTTCAAAAATATTTTAATATATATGCTAATGTGTTTCACTTATACTACTAGTTTATCTTAGCTCATTGAAAATAAAATATTACTTTATTCTGTTTGCTTCTTCTTTGTAAAAATCTTTTTGGTCTATGTCTTGTACTCTGAGTAACAACTTTGAAGATAATGACACACAGTGCTTTGTTATGCAATTTTATTTTATGTTTTTCATAAAATAAAAAATAAAATCTTCAGAAAGCCTATCTCCCCCCCCAAAATCATAAGGTTATAACTAGCATTTAATTTTGCCTTGATTGACACCCAAGTTCATCAAAAAGATGAAAACCTCCTACAAGCAGAAGAGATAGCCAGGGCCGGTGAGATGGCTCAGCGGCATAAGCGCCTGCCTGGCAAGCGCAAGGCCCTGAGTTCGACCCCCGGTACCCACAAAATAAAAGAAGAGATAGCCAATGTGGATTCAGAACTGTGAGTGTGTTTCATCTATTCAGGCAGGACTGCATAGAGCTTGAGTTGAACCGTGGAGATGGCCATCAAACATGCATAGAAAACCCCAGGGGACAGTGCTTCCCGTCAGAAAGCAGAGCCATCTGTGTAACGTGCAGGAATTGTTGAAGGGAGTACCACCAAAATCCCGTAGAGGACAGAGAGAAGCAATCTGGCAGTCTTTAGGATTACTATGTGAGCCAGTGGCTACAAAATCTTCCCTCTGTGGAGAGAATACCTGCTTCCTCCACAACTTGATGGTAGAAACTCAGAACTCACTAATGACAGTAGGACCACTTATCGAAAACCTGCTTTTAGTGGATCGCAGTTGAGACCAAGAAAAAAATGAAACGGTGATGCGGTCATGGGACCAAACTTGTGAAGTTGGGGAACTAGACTGACTATAGCAGGATTGTTTTCCAGATGCCACATTCTTACAAGCAACACTGGAGCAGTAGGGGAGCTCGGATTCTTCAGCACCCTTCAGATGCCTCCCTGGAATGCATCAGAGGCGGCAATTGAAATTTTTTGTCATTAACTCTAGGGGAAATGGATTACAAATAGAGCAGGTATCACAAACAAACCATGTCTAACGAGCTCCAGCATGATTACCAAAAGATTCTGGTTGTGTGGGGAAAGAAAATTCTGACTCTTGGTTTCTATTCATTGTTTAGCTGGCACTGGGCATGGGGCATGTGTCTGGATACATGAAAAGAAGTTTGCTTCATTTTCCCCCAAGTTAAAGCTGATTGTGACTAGCCATTCTTCCCTAAGAACACGTAATCTGTGTGGACACGTATCCCTGTTACACAAGGATGAGTCTCCTTTGGGACTGATGAAAATATTTTAGAATGAGATAAGAGTCCACTGTTACATAACATGCAAAATGTATTAGATGCCACTAAATCATACACTTTAAAAAAATTTTTGGTACCAGGAATCAAACTTAGGACCTCATGCTCCAATTGTACACTTTAAAAGGTTAATTGTATGCTGTGTGAATTTTATCTGAAAAATTTAATTATATCCTGGGTCACTTTCAAATCCTACACTGCTGGGTTTGAACTGAAGTCAAACTTACAGTTCTGAGTGACTCCTGCCTGGTGCCCATGAAGAAAGACATAGGGCCTAGCAGAGATGAGGTCCATTGTGGATCCTGTGTTTCCCAAAAGGAAAGGGTGAGGGAATTTCTTTGTGTCTAAGGGCATAGATGTCCTCTGCCCTGATAGCCCAGGTGGGGAGCCCTGAGGCACAGTGCGGAGTGTGGAGGTGGATGCGGTCCCAAGTTTTCTGAGGCCTGAATTTCATAAAATACCTTCTTTAAAAATCAATACTAGAGGGCCGGTGAGATAGCTCAGCGGCATAAGTGCCTGCCTGGTAAGCGCGAGGTCCTGAGTTCGACTCCCGGTACCCACATACAAAGGAAAAAAGGGCTGGTGATATCGCTCAGAGGCACAAGCGCCTGCTTGCAAGCACGAGGTCCTGAGTTCAACCCCCAGTACCCCCCCAAAAAAATCGATACTAGAAATTTTTATACACTATTCTGTGAATTCCAATATAGGATATAGTGCAAATATTTATGTAAAGTAAAAAAAAGAAAAAATTCCAAATTTTTCAAATGATTACAAATTCACAAATACAATAAAATCCAAAAAATAATGAGATATGTTTGCACAATTTGCTTACACACTCTTTGATTACTTCTCCATAAAACACATTTTAAATATCATTTGCTATTAAGAGTAGAAAAGAAAATGCAATGATTCTTGTAGATAGCCTAATTTTGTTTTTGTTTTATATTATTAATATCATGTAAAATTTAGAGTTATCAGATTTGATGGGCCTCTACCAAGTTTCTGTCAGTTATATGCTATAGGATCTCAGCAAATTTTCAAGTTTTCCTCTTCAGTGTCCAATGTTAACTATAAAATTGAATCAGGGATATTCATTAAGCAGCATGTTCTTTTAATGCAGGCACTCCTCATTTAATGACTGAGTTCCATTACTGCAACTAGGTTTTTAAATGAATTGGCTCCTAAGTGAGAAATTGTATAGAGCAGTGGTGCTGAACCTACGGCACGTGTACAGTAGTGGGCTGTTTGTATTATTGAAAGCTCTAAAAGGTTCATCATCACTAGTATATAGTATGTACATTACAATATTCAGTACAAAGAAATGGCCAAAAGAAACTCCAACTTGATGACTTCGCTTTTATTTACATAACTCTTACATGCAGTGCTGTAATATATAACAGGAAATAAAACTACAGTACTGTACTCTACAGTAAAATCTGTGAAAATTACAGTACTCTGCAAACAAGGTGTGCTGTAAAAAAAAAAGACATTGAGGATTTATAAGCAAAATGTAAAGAACCATATAACAACAACAACAAAAAAGATGAGTCATAGCCTGAACAGTCATTAAATAGGTAGGTCATTAAACAAGGAATATTATTTTTCACCTGTGATATCAATTTGTATAAATAAGCAAAAAGCTTATTTATAAAAGATTCACTTCTCTTGAGTAATTAGTTACAAAAAATTCTTATTTATTATTTCTATTAAAAGTATCCTTTTTAAAGAATTACTACTTTTGATATAATCTGGGCCTACTTTGGCTACAATTTGGTTCTACATATGATAATCATTTCTATTGATTCATTGCTCATCTTAATTACTTCTGTCGCAGATTTCATTTTTATCAGAATTTTCTTTCAATTTTTTAATCAATAAATCTAAGTTTGACAAAGAAGATAAACATCACATATATCTAAGCCAAACAGCTGTCATTTCTCCATAAAATTCTCTTCAACAGTTTTCCAAATGTGAAGTCAAATGATGCATCCAAGTTTTATTAAATATTCTAATTGCAATAAAAGTGTATCATGAGTTTTTAATTGAGTACACTGCCTTATTAATAATATTCCCGAAAGTTAAAAGAAATCCTCCCACCCAGGCTGTGATGAGATACAAATTCTCTGATTATAATTTTATACTTTTGATATTGTAAAGAATTTTCCAGACTAGCTTCTGTCTCCATACATTTTTAAGACTTGTTTTACTTCTTCTCATCTCATGTTTTTGCAGAATTGGGTCCTGTGAGTCTCTTTCAAAATGTAATGTGGCCCTTGCTGTGTGTTACCCCAGTACATGAGTGAACATATAGAGCAGGAAGATCCCTAGAAACTGTTCCAGCTACTACACAGTGACCGTGACCATAAAAGCACTTTGCTAAACAGAAATTAAAATATCCCTAACTCAACTTCCCCTTAGCTGAAATTCCACAGTACAGTGACAAAACAATACATGGATGGGCCGGTGAGATGGCTCAGCGGCCTAAGTGCCTGCCCGGCAAGCGCGAGGTCCTGAGTTTGACTCCCGGAATCCACATAAAGGAAAAAAATGGTCGGTGATATCGCTCAGCAGCACAAGCGCTTGCTGGCAAGCGTGAGGTCCTAAGGTCGACTCCCGGTACCCACATTAAAACAACAATGACAACAACAACAACAACAACAAAAATACATGGAGAAAATCTGGAGCAGGAAGTGATAATTATTTTAATTAAATGTGTAAAAATATTATTTTTGCAAAAAAAATGTTTAAATGCAGGACTGTGTGAACACACCTGCAAGGTCTCTCCTAACGACCTGGAAACAGTGTTATAAATGAATGACTTTGAAGCTTACTCTTTCTTCAGTTCACAGTGAACCCAACAGTGGTAAGCAGAATTGTCCGATGTCGCTCCAACATTTCCAATCATGCTTGCACACCCCTTCTCCCATTTAATTAATACAGTCATCTAGTATTGTTGTGAACAGATCTTGCAGATATAATTAAGATCATAAATCAGTGAATTTTAAGGTAGGGAAGTTATCTGGGTAGGCCTCAGCAATCGTATTAGCCCTTTAAGAGTGGAGCATGTTCACTGGCTGGATGCAGAATGTCACAGAGGCAGGCACTGGATGCCCTGGAAGAAAACAATTCTGGGTTATTAACGACCTCTGGAGCCACATGACAAGGAACTGCAGGTGTCTTCTGGTTACGGGGAGATGTCTCCAGTCACCAACTAGAATGATAACAGGGATTGTCTACCTGCATCTTTAATGAAACAAATTCCTCTGAAAATCAAGGACCTCAAGCTCACAGGAGACTGCAGCCACAGTCCACACCTTGATTTCATCCCAGTGAGATCCCAAGCAAACTGTCTAAGTATGCAATGGCCAAATGTCAGACCTCCAGAAAGTGAAAGCAACAGATTTGTGTTATTTTAAGCTGTTGATTTTATAGTAATTTTTAAACACTTCTTTTAGCAGGAGTTAGACATAGGACATATTTTATAATTCGAAGATCCTCGACATCTTACAAGTAAGTCCAATGTATAAGAGAAAGGATGCATGGGAAAATCAGATGGAGAGGGCTTTGTCCACCACTAATAAACTCACTCTGGAGAAGACTGATGGCTGAGTAGGGAGAGACAGGGTGAAGACAGGCCTACATGCACCTTCCAAGGATGTGGAAGAATCAAAGGTCAAGAGTCCAGGTTTTCAGAAGGCTGAACATCATAAGGAGCTGGATTCCATGACATCCTACGCTGTTCTCTCTGGGAAGAGCCAATTCTCTTTGGGAATTTTAAAGTGAAATTTGAGGGATACAAAAATAATGAACAAATCAAATAGTGTTTTTTTTTCCTGTATAATTTGCACACAGACTTTCCTCCATAGAATCTTTTTGTAGGACCTATATTGCTTGAAGGGGATTATTCTTAAGTGGCTGCTCCACAGAGAAAATGAAGAGGACTGAAATGTGGTACAAGTTGGAAAAGGGGCAGGGCAGAGGGGCGTAAGGCGCCAGCTACACCAGGAATAATGAACTTCCTTGTTCTTGGGCAGGGATGTACTTGGAGTCAGCTAACTTTAATCGCAGTTTCAAATCGAGAGCATAAAAGAATCATGAGTAAAATATTCATGATAAACACATGTACCTGTAGATGTGTGAAAAAAAAGGACATGCTGTGAGATCAGAGGTGTCATCAGGGAAACAAGGTGACATTTGCTTTGATGAATTCTCTAAGGTTCCAAGTTGGAACTCTTTTTCATCTCAGAACCTTGATTTATTCAGCAGATAAAGAGGAGATGTGCTTCTGGAGAACAGCAGGAAAGGGACAACCATAGTAATCAAGTGTCCCGGAAGTATATTTACACAAAAAGGCAAAATTTACAATGAGAAAAATAATGTTAACAGCACCAGGGTAGTTCTGTTGGTATGGTCGTTCTCTTCTTAGAGGAGATCTACACAGAAAGTCCAATGTAAAGGCAAGGTGCTTTATAAGTTTGGAATTAGAGCAATTTAATGACTTGTTTGTGTTTCTGGTGTTTAAGGACGTCTGGCTTTAACAGCTCCATAGGGCCATCTTTATGTTGGAGGTACATCTGCTACTCCACCTGAAGCTCTATGTCTCTATTCTCAAGTTTTCAGTGTTTTCCGGGTAAATACCTATGCACTAGCATTGACACGATTCCTCCAATATACACCTAGTACTATACTGATCATATTATTAGATGATCTACTTAAACCGTAAACTTTTTGAGTCAGGAGCCGATCCTTACTAGTCTTCATAATCTTTGCAGGTAGCACACTTCCTAACGCATTTGTAGGTCATTAGTAAGTGATTATGAATGGATTAACTGATAATGAGTGATAAATGAATGAATGAATAAGTGGGGTGCATGGGAGATATGCTATATGCATAACACTGTTTTTTTCCTCCATTCCTTGCCTATCCATTCCTTACAGGACTTGGTATGCTTCATTTTCTATTGTTTCCTCCAAGCACTATGAAAGTTTGTGGTTCTGTGAAGATTTTGCAAATATATTTAATAATATCTTAATTCATCTTCGTTCTGTGGCTTTTTTTTTTGTTTCTTTGTTTGTTTTATGGTACTGAGGACTGAACTCAGGGCCTTTGCATTGCACTACACCCCCAGTCTTTAAAAAAGGTGTTTTGTTTGTTTTGTAAATTTTGAGAGTAGGTCTTGTTAAGTCACTAAATTGCCCAGGTTTGACTTGAATTTACAATCCTCCTGCCTCAGCCTCCCACAGGGCAGAGATTATAGGCATACTCCATCACACTCAGATTTTTCTATCACCTTTATAGTGTTGTCTGCGTGTTCACTGTTAGCAAAGTCATCTTCCTTTCAACATATGTGTAGTCTTGTTCTTGAAGCATGTTTAGAGCCATGCAGTTCAATTAGAAACTGACTTTTTAGAAAAATAATTAGTACTTGTAGAGAATATTTTCTCTACAAATCTTGTATGTTATCTCCGAATTATTACTCAGTTCTCTAAAGAATGCTCCAATTTGCCTTTATCTACAGTCAGGAGAGAGAATGAGGCATGTAACATCACTATGCCTTAAGATGAGGTCTACCCATGACGTTAACACTCATCCAAGATGGTACCTTCTCCGTTAAGTGTTCAGATTTCTGTACAATACCTATTGTCCCCACAGTACTGATACAGACATTTTGTGGAACTAAAAAAGTGAACTGGATATTATTATTGTCATTAAAAGAATTATATTTTAAAATTGAAATATCAAAACATCACTAGGTACTGCGTTATTACATATATTATTTGCATTTTTATGTATCAGTTAAAATTTTTAAAAAGAAAAAATAAAAACATATATTTTTATGGAAAAATAAAAACACATATTTTATGTGTTTCCTAAGAATATTTTGACCCAGTTACAACCTACATTCTTTCAACTAGACAATCATTCAAATTTTGCAAAACTAAAATAATTTCAAGCCAGTTATTGTAGCCCAGACATGCAATTCTAGCACTCTGGAAGGCTGAGGCTAGAGATTCAAAAGTTGAGCCTATCCTGGCCAACTCAGTGGCTTACAAGACCCTGTCTAAAAAAAGTAAAATAATAAAATATAATAGATGAGCTGGTGATGCAGCTCACATCAAAATCCTGGGTTCCATCCCTAGTACCAAAAACAATAAAAATTTTTAAAAGATGTTTCAAATAAAAATAGAGAATATAATCAGTAAGAAATTAAGAGTAAGGAACATGATGTAAGAAATTGTAACAGGGACAAAGACTGGTAAACTTGTTAAAGCTAAATATACTTATTTTGGGAAAAATAATAGCTAAGGAGAGAAAAGACTTAAAAACAAGTTGGAACTAATATGTTGGGCTGAAATCCAAATGTATCATAAACACAATGAAAGTAAAAAGAGTAAATTATCTTTTATAAAAAATTATAAGTTTTTATTTTTAAAAATTTATTGAAAAACTCTACAGAAGAGATATATCTCAAGTAAGTTATTTATTAGCCACTTTCCCACTGCTGGGACAAAATTCCTTGACACTTGAAGGAGGAGAGTATTATTTTGGCTCAGGTTTCAGTCCATGGTCAGCTTGCTTGGTGAAATGGCATGCTGGAAGGGTGTGGTGGTGGAAAATGCTCAAAAAGAGCCCGGGGCAAGAATAGACCCCATCCCGGTCTTGCACCCATTGCCTGACTTTTCTGACCGGGCCTCACCTCTTAACAGTACATTCAGCTATGAATTCATCAATGTACGATGGTGACTTGGTTCATGAACTTAATTCATTCCACGAATCTGGAGAGGATAGCCATGTTTGTGTTTCTCACCATCTGCAGAGTTCGTGAATGGAAGCAAAATTTTGCCCAATGCTTCTGTTCGCGAATGGAATTGTTTGCATATACACAAAAAGCATTACTGTATTAATCCACTGACGAGTATAGTGCCTTCCATTATTCAGTCACCTTCCAAAAGCCTCACCTCTGGACACTTGAGACTTTTGGGGGTCATTTTAGGTCTAAACCATAATAGTTCACCTACAAAGATTGAAAATAAAAAGGTAGAAATAAGATATAAAACAAATCATATGAATTAATAGTAACATTAGATAAAAACAAACTATTATGGATTTAAAAGTTCCCCCCCTTAATGTAAAATGTATAATTAACTAGAAATTCTTAATTTCAGAATTGAATAGCACATGATTGTAAAATATACAAATCAAAAATTGGCAGAATCATAATAAAAACTTGACACATCTGAGATCAATAGATATTCACATAACTTTCAGAATTTTATAGATTAAATACCAAAATGGTAGTACAAGTGCAGATTACTAAAAAAATACAATTAATAAACTTTATTCAAAGAAATATACCAAATTTACGTGCAATTTTTAAAAAAATATAAATTATTTTAAGTATGCAGGGAAACTTTACCAAAAAATATTAATATATCACTGTTAATCAGGTTCCCTGTTGCTGGGAAAAAAATATCTGCAATACATAAATTAACAGGGGAAATGTTTTATTTTGACTCTTAGTTTCAGAAGGTTCAGTCCATGTTCAGCTCCAAAGCAGAAATACCATGGTGGAATGCCTTGGCAGAGGAAAGGTGCTCAATTCATGGCATCTGGGAAACAGGGAAGAAAACTCAGAGAAAGGGGCCAGGAACCAGATATAATCTCCAAGATTGTGTCCTAATGACCCACTCAGACATAACAGAAGTGTGCTTTACTCTAGTACCCTAGTCATCTCAAGGTAGTCATCTATCAAGGTAGCTAGCATGGCTGAATAGAGCAAACGCAGGCACCAAAGTTTACAATCCAAGCTGTATCCTTGGAAAACCTTAAATCTCAAGTTTCCTCTGTCATAGCATTGAGAATTTTTAGAGCAAGATGCTCTTTAAAATCCTTTAAAGTCCTAAAAGGATACTCTTTTAAGGATCAACCTGATGCTTACAATTAATTCTACAAACTAAAAGGAAAAGAAAAAGATTAAAACAAGTTAAAAACAATGAAGACAGTAAATTTGGAAGAATAATGCTGATAATAAAATTCATTACAACTGAAATTTTTAGAAGCATTTGTTAATTTTTTTTTCTTTTTCCATGGAGATTTTGCAAAACACGATGTCCTGTAAGAACAGATTGTCCCTTTTCTTTAATATCTCAGGTAAAGCTTGAAACAGGATGATTCAAACATGTGTCTGGTATGCAGAATATGCTTATACGTATTTTCTCAGCACTTGTAAGTAGCCAGGTGGTTTACAAATCAACCACCCTTCTAGACCTAAGAGGCTTATGTAATTTGCTGCAGAACTCATTGAAAATAAATTGAATTAACATCTGTTCTTGAGATTGCAAAGATAAGGTATATGGGACTTAGTCGTCTCCAAGAATTCTTTACTTCCATATCTAAGTCCTAAGATGAGATGACTTGAGCACTCTGGGATAAAACATGTGGGGTCCTTGAACAAAACTATTATAGCAGTTTCAAAATTTCAGGATGGTTGCACTTTTTGTGTGCTGACTCAGGCCTCCAAAAATGCAGGAGGAAATCTTGTGAGAGGGAGAGAGAAAGAGGAAGGGATCAAGGGAAGAGGGGAGAGAGAGAGAGGGAGAGAGAGATTGAGATTGAAGGCCAGGCAAAAGTTAGCAGAAGCTGACCTACAAAATCTCATACAGCATCTCTTCTGCAAAGCCCACCCTTGTTCAAGGAGAGGGAAACTGGACCCAACATCATGGTGGAGGAATGTCAGTGTCACATTTTAAGAAGAGCTATCTTTTGACCATATATGCTGCTATACTCATTACTCATGGACCATGATTGGTCATATGGCTTCAATCACTCACAAGGAGGCTAGAAGGAGAAAAACCCAAAATATGGAGCCACACTCAACCCTGACCTCAGTGACCTCCCTGCCCGATAGAATTCTTTACAGTGTGTTGAAAGGCTAGGGTTGTAATATGTCTCCTTTGTTTGGCTTTCTGGGGTTGTATATTAACTGTTTGCTTTTGCCTAGTGACTGATAACTCAATGAAAACTAGCTAGCCGAATAATGTCTGTATTTACATTTGCTGTAGAAATATTGCTAAGACTTACCCATCACATCAATCTGCTCTATGTAAAACTACTCATGAGTTATATTTTCACATTTAACACCAGCAGAGACATTCTCTCAATTTAAGAACTGGCAGGCATCCTTTTTAATAACAACAGCTATACCATTTATGATGTCTCTTTTTACTTTGGATGCCAGGAATTTCAGAGCTAGCTCTAAAATTCAGCTAGTGACTATGTTTACCAGTCACTAAGGTTAGCATACTCTACTCCTCTAATTTCAATATTAATAATTTTGCATTTGTGTTTTCCTAGCCTTGTTAGTATATAATCTGATATAAGCTACCCTAAAGCCTTTGGAAAGAAATGACATATGGATAAGTTCAACATACAAAATAAGTGTAAACTGTAATATTATTTGGCTATAGAAAGAACACAGTAACGTAGATGAATCATAAGAGCATTATGTTGAGTGATAAAAGTCACTCACATTTTGTATGATTTTAATCATATAAGGTTCTGGAAGTGATAAAACTGTAAATCAAATGATGTATCAGTTGTTGTCAGTCACTAGGATCGTAGAGAGAAAGGCCAGTATGGATTGAACCATAAAGGGGTGACATCAGAGAGATTATTGTGATTAAGAATAGTTTTGTATCTTGATTGTGGCAGTGGCTACATGAACCGAAATATGTGGTAAATAGAACTATAGACCTACTTCATGCCAATGTCAATTTCCTCATTTCAATATTACACTTTAATTATATAAGATACAACTATTAGCCAAGTGAATTGGCTTACATTTGTAAACCCAGCATTCTGGGAAACTGAGGCAGAATAATCAAGAGTTAGAGCCCATCCTTGGCAACTTAGTGACTTAAAGAGATCCTGTATTCCAAATAAAAAATAAATAAAAAATAAAAAATCCCCAGCACCAAAAGAGGATGGAAAAAAAAAAAAGTAACTGCAGAAGGAAACTGGATGAGGGATACAAAGGATACTCTGCACTGTCCTTGAAATTTACTGTAAATTCATAATTATTATAAAATTTTTTAAAGCTTAAAAAGTCATCAATATAAGTCCTGTCTTCACAGACCCACAACCTCCAGTATTATGCCATCCCTACCAGAAAGGAAACTGTTACAATTGCGGAAGTATCAAGGAAATCTCTCTTCTCTCAATTTTGCTGCCGACATAAAGTTGACCTAAAAAAGTCTACTTTTAAAAAACCATCTACCTACCTATACATTTTACATGATAATTTTATTGTATATAAATTTGACCTTAAATAACGTTGACTTGAAATAATTGTCATTAGCTAACAAATGTTAAATTGATTGTTTGCACTTATCTGTTATTGAAGGAACTCTTAAGTTTGAGTTCTCTAAGAAAATAACAGACTCCTGATATTAAGTAGTTTGCAATTTGGCTGGTCAAATCATCTCAGGAAAAGACCTAAAGATATATATGGTCAGCCCAATTGTAGATGGATATAGCGCTGACAGTAGGAAGTGTCAGCTGTCTAAATCCATTTGGGTTTATCATCAGGGTGCAGCATGATAGAAGTGCAAATAAGCAGAAAGGAAAGCTCTCAGGGTGAAAGCAAAATGTTTGATCGGCTCAGCTAGTAGCACCAAAGCCAGGAGTTTCGCAGAAATATGGGTGGGAATGTGTCTCCCAGCCCTGCCCCATCTATACACGCCTCAGGAATAAAATGGGGCTTGTGCAAAGCCCTGGCTCCTGCCACCACCTGGGATTGTTGAGAAAGTGGGCAGGGTACCAGGACAAGACTGCCCCTCACCTGGGCTCCAGGGTAGGGCTGGGCAATGCTCCCCACCAAATTCACCTTCACTGGAGTAATCAGGCCAGTCAAATGAGGGGACAGCACTGGCATGTCGTGGCTAAGGATTTCTAATCTCCTCTTTAGAACACTACTTGTGAATGGGCTGTTTAGGGGATTACCTGGAGCTTTTGAGAGCCAGGGCTCTACCTGCTGATGTATGGGATGGAATCCCTAGCTTCTGAGCAGCAGCAAAATGATTCTTTCAGAAACAGGTCATTTAGCACTGATAAAAAATACATTGGCCTGATTTGATTTCTAAAGATTAGGCTTCAGAAACAAGGAAATGCAGTGCTGCATTTCTCGAAGTGTACCCTTGAGGCACCAGGGACTAGGGCAGAAAGCAGCAGATTTTTTAAAAACTTTTTGCCAAACACAATAAATGTGTGTGTGTGTGTGTGTGTGTGTGTGTGTGTGTGTGTGCGTGTGTGTGTGTGTTACTGGAGAATGAACACAGGGCCTTTCCACTGAGCTACATCCTCAGTCTTTTAAAAACTTTTTTATTTTTTAATTCTGAGTGGGGTCTTGATAAGTTGGTAGATTGCTCACATTGGTCTTGAGCTTGTGATCCTCTTGCCTTGGACCCCAGAGTGCTGGGATCAAAGGCATGCATCACCACACCCAGCTAAGATTTGCTTTTTATCTCCCCATCTTTCAGGAACCAAAATTCAAGAACTAAGCAGAAGGTAGAGAGAAGAGAGCAGGAGCAGAAGGGGTTTGGAACTCACACCCAGGGAGTGATTGGTTACTGTGACATAGCATCGCTAGATTCTGAAAAATCTTTGAAGTGCCCATAGCCCCAAAGAAACTAATATTGTAATTCTAGAAGTCCACATTTGTTTCCTTAGATACATAACACTGCACAAACAATTTGGTTGCAATTTCAAGGCAGTGGTTTCACAGCAACTTGATTAAACTACGATGCCTTTTTATAAAGAGATGAACAGAGAGCACTTGCAGAGTTTGCAAGCACCACAACTGGAAAATATAACTTAGCCTGCTTGTAATGATATTTTTAGCTGATTCCCCCTGCTTATAAATATATTACCATATATTATTTCCATAACATGTTCCTCATGATCACAGGGACTTCTTTTTTCAGCTAAGTTAGTATGGAGCTTTCCTGAGAAGAAAAAAAGAAAGAAAAAGAAAGAAAGAAAGAGAGAGAGAAAGAGAGAGAGAAGGGATGAAAGAAAGACAGGAGCGAAGACAAGCTCGACGTTTCACTTTTGAGAAGTGTGTCATTGGCTAAGATAGTGTCTTTAAATTATTGACAAGAAATCCTCCCACAAGCCATGAGCTTCCTTCCAAGTTGCCCATCCTTGTCAAACCCCAATAGCTTCCACCGAGTGACCTAACCTTGAAGGCAAAAGAGAAAGGGACTGAGCTGGGAGAGTCAAAGCAAGCAGGGAAATGCTGATGAATCACTGTGTATTCTAAAAGGGTGAGGTCATGCATTTTTTCCCATGAATAGCTATCTCCCTTTTTACTATGGACTACATCATCCATTTCATTTGGGATTATTTTGTTTGGGTGTCAGGGATATTTGTTCCTGTGACCACCCTCCCCCATAGAAACTGACATTTTATCTATAAACACATGACACTGTGTCCTTCGAAGCAGGTAGCCCCAAAGCTGCTTAGCTGTTGCCCTTGACCTTAAGGAAACTTTTATTTTTCTCTGTCCTTCTCAGCCCATATTCTATTTTCATGACAATGTGACATTGTGGTCATTCTAATGAAGGTCATTCTAATGCCAATTGTGCTGAATTGGCCAGACTGTACCAAATATTTGATATATATTTAATATATGTCATGTTGAACTGCAAGGAATTACTTTGTTGCATACATTGCCCTTGATAGAACAAGAATCTTTATTTAAGCCAGATGAAATGTGTATAAATATGTGTCTGTGTATGTATGAATGTCAATATTAAGAAATGTTAGTAAACTGCTCTTTTATTTTTAGCTTTAGATTTTAAAGAGAAACAAAGCAAAACAAAGTGATTCATTCAAAAAAAGTTAGTAGTTACTTATTAATTTGTAGTTACTCATTATCAACAGATGTGTTACTTTAACTGTGTTTTTTTTTTTTAAACTGCAGAACACTCGGGCTTTTTCTCCTTTTTAATCTGGAGATAAGAAAGGTACAAAGAGAAGTGAAACAAATGAGATAAATATGATCAAAGTTGTATTCCTCAGAAGAAATATAGACTGTAGATTCTTCTAATATTTACTAGATGTGAGCTTTATTAAACTTGCTTTGTTTGTTTTGTGGAAAGCAAGTGTTTAGTATTACAAAAATCAAAATATCTTTTTGTTCTATGACTTAAAATGAAACAGCAAATGCTTGGTGATTAAGCTTGTACATAAAAACACTTCTTTCTTCTTTCATGCCTTTTTTCAATACATTTTGAAGTGCTTATTCAATGTAGTCATGCAAAACCTGAGAAAAAACCTCCATGGTGATTAAATAATTACAAATTGAAGGTTGATTACAATTTTTGAGAAACAACTGTATTCCCTGGAACAAATAAATGATGTTTGGAAAGCTAGGTTTAGGTATTTCCATTGTCTCCAGAAAAGTGAGTGACTAAAATAATAATCTGAATGTTGAAATAAAATAGAGATCTATGTATCTTTCTGTTATGAAGTTTACTTTTCAATGACTTTTTAACTAAAACTCACCAAGGGGTATGTCCCTAACTTTTAATTACCATATTTTTTCTAGCGGTGCTCCACTACCAGGATTCTCCTCTTCCTGTCAAAGGCTGGCCTCTAGGGACAGTGACCTTGGGCTCTCTTGCCCTTTGGCTTCGCAGTAGGCTTGCCTCATGGGAAGCGCAAGCCGTAGATCAAAGTGAAGAAGGACAGTGTGACCCTGGTGTGACCTGTGCCATCCTCTTTGACAGGCAGACTAAGGTTGGCTATGTCACTGTGTCACCTTGTCACTGCCAGTGGCCATCCTGCTTCCTACAGAGCCCTATCCGTACTGCTACCTGCTTCGGGTCCCGGTGATCCATCTATCTGCTTCAGGCCTAGAGGTGGTAACAGCCCTATGTATGGTAACCCAACCCTTGTTGGTTTCTCTAAATCCTGACATGGTTTAAAAAGAAATCTATTGTTATTAAAAATTCCTCAGTGATATCATTTGAAAGAGCTATTTGTTTCATTCAGAACCTTAATATGATATGTATGTTGACTACTAGAATTAAATTCAAGCAGCCTTCTTATGGAGTTCTAAAGACAAATTATAAACTATGCGTCCACTCCAATTTATTTTTCTATTTCCTTATAATCTTGGTATTTTTAATCAAAACTTAGTTATATTTATGAATAGTGTTTCAATAAAACATAATTCCTAGCTGGGCATGGTTGTACACTCCTGTAATAGCAATACTCTGGGAGTCTGAGGCTGGTGGATTGCAAGTTTGTGCCCAGCTGGGTAATTTAGCAATTTAGCAAGAACTTTTCTATAAAAAGAAGTGCCAGGAATGTAGCTCTGTGTGGTGGCTCTCAGTTCAATCACCGGTACTGAAATACAAATAAATGAATAAACAAACAAACAAATAAATATATATAATGATCTCGTTAGCATCATTATATTGTAGTAGTTTTAAATGGAATTTCGCTGTTTTAATTCTAGAGAAAAATTAAATTGCTATAGAGTTGTAAACTCAGTAGAGTCAAAATAGCTGCAGAGTACACAATTTAATTAGAATTTCCAACACTTTAGTAAGTTCAAGTTGCTGCCTCATATGAAGGGAAAGAAGTATTTTTTTCATTGTCTTACTTCAAGCACTTAACAGAAGTTGGTTCATGGAAGATTCTTAATTAATAGATGTTTAATTTGTAAAGAAGTCAAAAATTATTGTTTTCTAACATAACTGGAAAGGAGGTTGCAAATATAGTTTAATCATTACTTTAAATGATATAATGTTTCTTTATAAATTAGACTATATCTATCTGTGACATACGTATGTCTATAATTATTATTGCATTAGTAATAGACAAATAATTTGATCCATTATGATTAGAGGATTAGGTTTAATACCCCTACATAGATTTCCAGAATAGAATAATGGGACAAATATGAGGATACTTGTAAAAGTTCTACAAAATCCCTTTAGAATTTGAAAATTTAGACCAAGATAATCTACAGGAATCATCCAAGATGATTGGATGATTCAAAATTTAAATATTTTCCAATTTTACTGTCTAAGCAATATAAATTCATGGCTTTTGATACATGGCCTCCTTGAGAATTTCATCTCCCCAGCGATCAAGCCCTCGGGATGTGCTCTGGCAAGTAGGTAGACTCAGGTGAAAACAGGCCTTTGAAACTACTGGAATACCACACTGTACAAGGAAGGACGCAGGGTAAGATATTGAATTACTTTCCTCACTACCCAGGCTTACACAGCACAGGCTCATCCTTGCTTGATACCTGGTTGGACTCTGAAATCCATTACAGGCTGACAAATTCCCAGTGACCTGCTAAAAGGCAAGCTAGGGATTTCAAGGAGAAGCAGAGCTAAGATGGACGAACACAGAAACTATTATCACTTGACAATAAAGGAAAGACCAGGGTTCTTCTGGCTGCTGTTCGTTTCATCTCTCGGTCTCCCTCGGATCTTCCTTTTCTTTTGTATCTTCCTTGTCTGTCTTTTTTCTTAACTTCTCTCAGAGCCTGACTTTCTCTGTCCTCACTGGTGTCTCACCTCTCATTGGCATCTTATCACAGTTGTGCCAACTTTCCTCCCACTGGTGATATTGTTGCCACACACGGTCCTTTAACTGGTAGCTCAGAATTCAATTTATTCCAACTGAGATTTTTGTGAGGGCTAAGTAGATTTTCACGGTTGCTAACCTCAGTTGACCTTAAAATTTAGATGGAGGCTTGAGACAAGTAACCAAATAATGGTTCCTCATTTTCCTTAATTAGGAATAGAATTGATTACTTCTAATTGGTAAACTGGAAGGGGTGTCATAAAGTAAGTAGATAATATTTGAATTAAATAACAATTTACCACAACAGGCCATACTGGAAAGAGATTTTGGATTTAAAAAACAATTGTTAAAGGAAGAATAAGAGGGATAAGGAGAAAGGAACTAGCCTAGAGAAAAATCTTAAAAGCCAGGGCCCAAAGTCCACAAATAATCAGTTAATGTTGATTCTTTGAAAGTACATACAAATATAAAAGTAAAATATCTGTTGTATGTAAATTATTTGATCAAACTAGTTGAATCAACTGAAGAAAATAATTTGTAAAAATGAAACAGAAGTAGATGCAATATGAGCACCATAGGATTTTCTTTTTTTCTTTTCTTTTACTTTTTTTTTTGGTTATGCCAAAGTGGTTATGAACATGTTTTGAAAATCATACATGTTGCTAGGTTTATTGATATCCGATCTGAGCCAAAATCAAAACAATTGTCAAAAGTCATAAAACAAAAATCTTAAAAGACATGGTTAAGACTAGTGTAATAAAAATCTATAGAAAATCAACTTTTTATTTTGTTACTAGACAAAAAATAATTAGGTTTTACTCACTTTTCATTCATACATTACTTTCTATACATAGATTTTAATTGTCTAATTTTGCCAGAACTATTTCTGGCAATAGGAAAGTATTGCTATTTCTCCACTTTAGAGAATTCTGAATTTTTTGATAGAAGCTCAGCATATCTAAAAATCAACAAATGACTACATTCTACAGCACTTTGAAAGCAGTCAGAGTAACACCTGAATTGGAATATTATTCATTTGTCTTTTTCACATTTTCCTTATATACTAAATATTATTATAGTATGTAATGTATAGTATGTGTTCATCTATATAATATCTGCTAATGGGAAACATTTCCACTAAGAAAAATGTTTATGACAGAATTATTTCTTCTTACTTATATTCAAAATCTTAATAAACTGTTGTGGTTTTCTCCATTGCCAAAGTATTACATATTCTTTCAAGAAATAAAATTGTTATCACTTCTTTACCTTCTGTCTGAGATCAAGTGAAGACATAAAATTGTTTATTTTGTTTTGGTTTAACTAGCAGAATGACTTTTTCTTAGGATAAGTCATCACTTTTTTTTTTTTTTTACATAAGCCATATCCTAAAGACATTCATTACTGTTCTGAATTCTGTACTTCATCTACTGGGATATAAATTAGGATTGAAGGGAAGGGAGGAGAATGGGAAAAATAAAAGAATTAAAATAAACCATATGAATTATTTTTGAAGTGGAAAAAAGCTATTAAGATGCACCAGTGACCATTATCTTAAATATCACTTTCCCTATATCAAGGGTTACACCTGGAAACTGTTCATCATAGCCAAAAAAGCTGGGCTTCTGGGATGTGGCTCATCACAACGACTAATACAAAGTCACTTTTCTCATAAATCTGCCTATTTGCCCACCATCTGTTATTCGCATTTTTCCAGAAAGTTAAAAAAAACTACTGATGGCACGTTTTGATTCAACTGCAGTTAAATTCACATGGTTTACTCTTAGTTCCCAAGATGACATTTCAGCCAAGCCTATAGTTGGGATATTGCATCAGAATATCTTCTACAATGGGAATTCTAGGTGAGACATCTACAGGCCAAAGGCAGAACTACTTGAAAAATTCAATTATTGCTATCATTTTGTTTTACAACAATGTTGAATTTAGTCTGTGAACCTCGTCACTGAATGATCATTTTCCTTTCAACTCATAAGGCCTTATACACTTTAATTCCCAGAATTCCATACCTGTGAGATTAGCAGTGTTTTTGGATTTACAATGAATTTCTAGAATGAGTTGTAAAGTTTTCATATCATCAGTATAAAAATTGATCTTTCTATTTCAGTGAAAATATGTGCTGATAGAGTACAAGCCTCGCATTACATCTAGACAAACACATAGGGTTTTGAATTTAAACAAATACAAGTTAATGTCTGGTTAAAGCATCTACATTATGTTTTATTGAAACCAAAAGCCCACACATATGTAATGCATATAACAATATTATTCATCCTATGAAGTATGAAGCTTTCTCCAGGAGCTAGATAAATTGTGTTTAAAAATTCAGAGGGGATTCCTGTCCTCATGAACTTTATAGTCCAGCGTGGAGAGAGGGAAATTTTTTTAAAAGCATTATCAGCAAGATTATGTATCATTATATGAAATATGGAAAGTATTCTGACAGAAGATAGAAAATGCATGCAAGGAACAATAAATGCTCATTGACAGAGTGACTTTGGAAATCACCTAGTGATTAAACACAATACTTCACAAATAAGAATATGAATCCTAACGAGTTAAAAAAGAGTGTCCAGTGTTACATAGTAACATGTGGCAGACAGCAGGTTAAACAGACAGAAAATTAAAGTCAAGTTATTTTACAAGACAAAAACAATAGGGCCGGTGAGATGGCTCAGCGGCATAAGCGCCTGCCTTGCAAGCGCGAGGGCCCGAGTTTGACTCCCGGATCCCACATACGAAAAAGGGGCCGGTGATATCGCTCAGTGGCACGGGTGCCTGTTGGCGTACGAGGTCCTGAGGTCGAACCCCCGGTACCCACAAAAAAAAAAAAAAAAAAACAAAAAAAAAACCAATAGCATACCAAGTTTAAATGGTTTGGTTTACCTAGTTTGGCTGAGAAGAAACGAGATTAGAAAATCTCATAATACTGTCCTTGTTTTACAAATTCCAAACAAGAATTGAAATTGGTGATTTTTTCAGGCTGTTGTATTTTCTAAGACTAAATGGAGTAAATTTGCCACTCTAACATTGAGAAACATCTATCCCTCTGCTGTTTGCTATGTGCTTCATAGGTAATCCATGGCTTTGCTTCATTTCATCTTCACTTCTGGTGACCAGGCTGATGGAGAAGTCTCCTACTGGAGGTACTGCTGCTTGTAATGGCAGAGAAAAGAGAAAACATTAGTAAACCATGTGCTGGTTGTTGCAGCTTCTCCTCAGAGTTATATTTACATGTCATCTCTGTTCATAAGGTGAGCCAAGTTCATCTGAGTGTAGTCTTCTTGTCAGGAAGGGCACCAGTATGAGAGGATAGTAAATATCATGACCATATGTATGGATAAGATGCTAAAGGAAGAATTGTTTGAGCAGAAGGAACATAAGAGCACCTGGCAGCCTGGCTGGGCTAATTCTTAACTTGTTAATAATCAGTTTCTGTGTATTTTGTCTAGTAATATCGTACACCCCTCTTTTTATTTTTTGAGGTAACTTCCTTCTCTACACTCAGCCCATGAGATCTTGGAATTGAAGGAATTTATTTCAACACAGTAAAGGCCATATGTGACAAATACGCAACTGACATACTAAAAGGAAAAAGGTAAAACTTTCCTTTAAGATGTCAAACAAGACATGGTTACCCACTTTCACCATTCTAATTCAACATGGTACTAGAACTTCTAACCAGAGCAATTAGGCAAGAAAAAGAAATAAATGGCATCTAGGTTGGACAGGAGGAAATAAAGTTGTCCCTATATGCAGATGACATGATCTTTTATATAGAAAACCTACAAAGACTCACAAAAACTTAGAACTGATAAAATCAGTAAAGAAGATTTTGTATCAGTAAAGATACAAAATCAACATACCAAAAAACCAGTAGAGTTTCTACATACCAATAACACACTAGCTGAAAATGAAATAAAGACAGCAATTCTGCTTATAATAGCTACAAAAATATATTTAGGAATAAATTAAACCAACAATATGAAAATCTCTACAATAAAAACTATGAAACTCTTATGAAAGAAATTGAAGAGAACACATACATGAAAAGTGAATGACATCCCATACTCTTGGATTGCAAGTATAAATATTGTGAAAATATCTACCCAAAATTATCTACAAGTTTAATGAATTCCTGTCAAAATAGAAATAACATTCTTCACCAAAGAAAAAGAATTCCATAAGGAACTGCAAAGCAAACAGACAGACAAACAATAAAGATAGAGGCATCACAATACCTGATTTTAAAACATACTACCTGGCTATAGTAATTTAAGCAGCATGGTATTGCCACAAAAACAAACACAAATACCCATGGGACACAGTAAAGAGCTTCCAAATAAGTCCTCATATTTAAAGTCAAATGGCATAAGTGTCAAGATTATAAAGAAGAGAAAGGACAGTCTCTTCAATAAATGTTTCTGGGAAAGCTAAGTATCAATGCAATATAATAAAACTAGATGCCTATCTCTCACAGTATACAAAAATCAATTCAAAATGAATCAAAGATTTAAGATTTAAGATCTGAAACTTTGAAACAGTAGAAGAAAACACAGATAAACTTGAGGACATTAGTACAAGCAAAGATTTTTTTGGGTAACACCTCAAAAGCATAAGAAAGAAAAAACCAAAAATAGACAAATTGGATTATATCTACCTAAAAAAACTCCTTCAAAGAAAAGGAAACAGGGCTGGTGAGATGGCTCAGTGGCATAAGAGCCTACCTGGCAAGCATGAGGGCCCAAGTTCAACTCCTGGAACCCACATACGAAAAAAGGGCCAGTGATATCTCTCAGTGGCACGGGTGCCTGCTGGCACGCGAGGTCCTGAGGTCGACCCCCGGGACCCACAAAAAAAAAAAAAAAAGAAAAGAAAAGGAAAGGAAACAATCAACAGAGTGAAGAGATAACCCCAAGAGGGGGAAATATTTGCAACCTATTTATCTGATAAGGGAATAATATCGAGAATACAATGGTACCTCGGTTCACAAACTTAATTCATTCCAGGATTCTGGAGAAGATAGCTGTGTTCCTGTTCATGTGGGGAAGAATAGCTGTGGTCCTGTTAGTCACCAGATGTGGAGTTTTCAAAAGGAAGCAAAAGTTTGTCTAACACTTCTGTCTGATAACCAAATTGTTTCTGAACAGAAGTTTTCGTGAGCTGAGGTATTACTGTATATGTGGAACTCAACATCAACAATAAAATTTTTCTGGGCAAATAAGTTGAATAGATTTTTCTAAAAAGATAAATGAATGAACAAGTCTCCACGTCTCTAATCAAAACAAAACCACAAGGAAACACCATCTCAATCAGGTTAGAATGGCTATTATCAAAAAGTCAAAAAAATAACAAATCCTGATAAAAATGTGAAGAAAGGGGACTCACGTACATCAATGGTGGGAATATAAATTAGTAGAGCCCTTGTGGAAAACAGTTTGGACTTTCTTCAAAAAACTAAAAGTAGAACTACTGTATTAATTAGAGATTTCACTACTGGGTTTATATCCAAATGAAGAGAAATCAGTGTGTTAAAGAGATACCTACACTCACATGCTTACTGCACTACCAATCACAGTAGCCAAGATATGGAATCGAACAAAGTATCCTTCCTCAAATAAATAGGTGAAGAAAATGTGGCTTAAATACGTACTGGAAAATTATTCACCTAGAAAAAGGATGAAAGCCTGACATTTGTGGAAACATGGAAGAGCCTGGAGGACGTTATATTGAGGGGAATAAGCCAAGCTCAGAAGGACAAATGCTGCATATTCTCACTCAAATGTGTAAGCTAAATATGCTGATCTCACAGAAGTAGAAACTCAATACAGCAGTAGTTGCCAGAGGATGGGAGGGTAAAGGAGAGGGAGGTATAGAAAGAGATTGGCTACAGTGCGGTGTAGCACAATAGGGGAACTATTGTTAACAATCATTTATCGCATATTCCAAAATAGCTGGAAGAAAGTAGTCTGAATGTTTCCAACACAAAGGAATGTCAATGATTAAGGCCATGAATATGCTAATTACATTAATTTGATCTATACACATTGTAAATGTACATTGAAATATCACACAGAACCTCATAAATGTGTAAAATTTTGTCTACTAACAATAAAAATAGCAAAACAGACAAAATTTTGGTTCCATTTGCAAACTCTGCATTGGGTGACACACACGACTGTGGCCATCTACCCCAAGTTTAGGGAAGTCTAAGCCAGTCCCTGATTCACATTCTCCTGAGGAGGATGATGGTTGCATCAGAACTGGGGACTTAATCTACAGCTGGTCTAGATTAAAGCACTCTATGTACTTTTGTGGGAGCCATGAGTAGATAATAATACGAAAGGAAATTTCTTTCCTTCTTGATGTGAACCTTGGAGGGTGTGTACAGTCACCTTAAAACCCAACTGGGCCGGAAAGGAGTTCTGACCTGAGATGTAGAGAGAGCCAAGTCCCTTGCGACAGAGTTTTAGCTCTTGTCCCTGACGGTAACCCTTCCTCTTCAGCTTTCCAGGTATTAATGCATTTACGTTGTTTCTACAGTTACATATTTAAGTTGGGCTTTCAATATTTGCAACTTGAAATATGTTAGTAAATATTTCTCTTTAAATTTTTAAAAGAAAACTAGGTTAGTGTGAGAACTTTGTTGAAATTAAATCTAGAGGGTGTTATGAAGAATTTCAAGGTTTGTCTTTTTTTCTTTGAACATAAGGAAGGCAAATAAGGCTCCATTTCTCCTCTGATGATCGTTTCCCGTGAGGATTTACCTTATTTATTGATTGCTGAAAACCTGAAGGTCTTTTCGTTTGGGGTGTTATGTTTATGTGATTCTATTTCTTTATCATTTAGTTGTTTCAGCTCAGGACTTGCCTGTGGGCTTTTTGAGTTGTGACAAAAACAGCTGGTACATGACAAGTTGCCAGAGTTAACAGCTGCCTGTCACACTCCATTGCCAACCGTGACACCAATGATAAACGCAATCCCAGTTTTAAATGGACCCATTTTTTTTAACCTCAGAAAATTGTCTTTATGACTTTGAGCTGTCAAGAAAAGAAAAGAACATATCCACAGTAACCTATATCTAATTCATCATTTCTTTAATACTCGTCTCATATTGCCTTTTAGCAATAACCAAAAGGTCATATAGATTAAAAATAAAGTTTGAGAAGCATAATGAAGAATAAAATATGTTCTGAGGGAACCAGAATAAAGGGCAAATTTTAAGAGGAAAGAATGGACACCTCATTTAACAATTTCTAGGACAATGGAAAATTGTACTAAATTAAGTATGTAATTTATTTATGTATTATAAAGAAGAGAATGTGTAAGGAATTATAGAAGAGGTGGCAAAAATTATATAACAATTTATATTATCTTAATTCACTTTCCTATATAAACCATTTTCCATGCCTGATGTCTTAAAGTCACCATAAAAAATTGTTCATCCTTAAAGATTAAAGTTCAACCTTTCTAATACTTTGATCATTTGGGAATGGAACATCTCATTATATTTGTTGGTTTTTCTTTTTTTCTTATAAGAATCTAATTTCACTAAAAATCGAGCAAAAACAATCCATTTCACAAAAAAGTTGTGTTAGCCTTACTACATGGCAATAAAAATGATAACTAACTGAACAGCTGGTAATAAAGCAAAAGTTAGAATTTCAGTGATCTAGAAATAGACAAAGGAAGAAAAGACAACAAATAGATGAAAAAGAAAAAAGTTGAATAAGATAAAAAATGTGATCAAATATTTTATTACATGGACATATTAGTAACATTTTTGTTTAAACTTCACATTAAAAATTAAAGCATTAGAACTCAAAGCATAAGGCAAAACTTCCAGTCACTTTTAAAAGAAATATTGCTAATCTGAAGTGGTCAAAAATAGAAACAATGGTGACATAAATAATACTACAGACGCAGAAAAGAAAGCATAAAATCAAATAAAAGAGCCACGATAGAAATTAGAGAAAAACATTCAATTACTAAAATGTTTGCTTAAACTGATAAACTATATTTCCACGAAAATGTAGCAGCCATGACCACTGCAATGCTGAGTAATATAAAATCAAAATGAGGGGTTGTCTGAAATCACGGAGTGTATAAGTCAAATAAAAAGAAACCAAACCTCATTTCCTGTAGCTAACCCCTGGAGTCTTTCCATATCAATCAAGTTTTCAAAATGTGTGTGGTGTAGGGCATCTTCCTTAGTAGATTCCATTCACAGGAGGTCATATGTATATCATGTTAATGCAAGCATGGAAACCTGCAGTAATTTTTAGGATTTGGAAACTCTTATCACCATTGGGCCCCAGGGCAAAATTGGATTAACCTCTGAGATATTTTCACCTTTCTTTTCCCTGTTCCTCTAGTGCCCACCTCAAGTGCCCTTCTGTAATAGGCCCTCGCCAAGCCCTCTCGCTTGCTAGTGTAAGGTGTACATTTTAGAGGTGCCTTTGAATTCTCAACTTTACCCTTACACCATGGAGACCTAGTCACAGAGAGACTCTTAAAACCAACTACTGGTTATCACACTGCTTTTGGTCCTATGCAAATTTAAGATTTCTTTCTCTAATTTGAATGATCAAAAGAGAGTAAGAAAAGTTGAAAGGGAGAAGTCACTATCCCTAGTGTTGGCAAGAGAGGAAGTGCCCCTTTCTGTGCTTGGCGTATTGAAAAAGTAAAGTGAGTGTGCCATTCATTTAATATCCTCAAAGGTCCAACTGGTATCTTTTTCAATATGTAAAATAGCAACCACTATCATTCCACCACTCTGAAATGCTTCAATTTTTCTTCTCATTACTTATTTCCAATACCATATATTTATTGTAATTTTATTATCTTACCCAGTAGAATGTAAAGTAGATAACATCATGGGTAGTGTTGGTTTTGTTTATTGTATCCCCAGTCCCCTGCAACCTAGTAAAGTCCAAACAAATATTGTGGAAGGAGTGATGAATGAAAGAATTAAGGAAAGAAAGGTAAGAAGAAGAAACATGAAGTGAAACCAAATAATGAATCGTTTTTTCAGTATGTTTTTCTGAGAAAACTCTATGCTTCCACATGAAACTAATGAGTCCGATTTTCCATAAGAGTTTTGTACCCTTTCTAAAAAAAAATTAAATTTTTTTCACATTTGAATATCTTCCTGAATGCTCACCTAAAAAGAAATCAAAACTAAATTGCTTCTATAGTTGAGATATAGCGATCCTTACTAAGCAATCAGTTTCTTTTTATGTGTTTTGTATATAAGGCCAAAGAAAATTTCAAGAAAAACAAATTAACTCAAAACACCATAATTATTGGTATTTTTCTGCCAGATGCTTAAAGCAAGTCATCTTTTCTTACATACTCTCTTATTCATGTACATTTTGGATTAGTATTCATGGCATATAAGTTTATATAAAAACACTTTGCCTGTGTGAAAAGAATCAGTGAAGAACATGACATTTGGCAAGTAGCCATCAGTTCAGATTTTTTATCATCTGTAAAATATGCTGAATTTTAATTTTTATACAATACTATAAGGAGTTAGAGGAAAGTTAAATTGTTGAGATTTATGTATCAGAATGTCTTTCAGATAATACTGAAAGTATTCTTATTGCTATTTCTTCTACCTAGAGGGATGCAGATATTTTTATGAAATGATTTGATTAGTACCCAGAATCTTTATCAAATATCCAATATCATTAAATAGCAAATAATCCATTTCTCCTGGAACATGCCTTGAGGCATTTTATTAATGGACGCTATTTACATGTCCTATCTAGGTTAAATAGCATAGTATTATCTACTGTAACCAGAAAAAAAAAGTCCTTTCAATCTGTATATCTTTCTAACGTGGTTCTTTATATTAATACATGATGAAAAAATAAAGTAAAAAAAAAACTGGAATGGCGATCATATACAGATTCACATGAGATAGAAGAGGGTCCTGAGCTCAGATGAGGAACTTGGCCCCATCAATTTCTATTTTCAGTCTGTGAGATCGTGAGCAGAGAACACAGGTATGTTGTGTGCATCTGGCCTACAGAAATAGTGAGATAAGAAATGGGTGCTCAGTGAAGCCACCAAGCTGGTTGTATTTTACTATGCGGAACAAATGACAAATACAGACTACCTACTGTGTGATTTAGAATTCACCGTGTGCACAGACTGAGCCGTGTGAACTCTCAGATGGTTGGCCACTTTTGACTTACAAAGCACCAGTGTCATAGAATGAAATGAGTTGGTCTCCCTGAGACGGAAGTGAGAGATGATGGCAACAGTCTTGGAAGGGAGTCTGCTCTTTGGGCACAGTGAATAATCTTCAGAAACCTTCTCCCACTGGCAGAACAATGAGCACTGAAATCGTTTGTAGGCTATACTGATAAGCCTCTGCTAACCTTATAACTTCTTAGTGTTTTTCTGGTCAACTACTTCATGTTCTCCCATTAAGGAGCTATGATTCTTTCATTTATTCAGTCAATATTTTCTAGAGGATCTACTAACCCCAAGGAGCTGGCATCCTATTCGGGGGGAGGAGAGGAAATATGCTTATGTTAGATCACAATATGAGTTATGAGAAGTGACTCCTGTGTGATAAGGATTTCCAGAAGTGGTAGTGGGAGGGAGGAGTTTTGTCATTTTAAATAGTGTGCTTGTTATGGCTTATGTCTAGATGTCTCCCCAAAGCCTCATGTGGTCATAGGTGGAGCTTTTCAGAGGTGGCTGGATCTAGAGAGTGTGATGCTAGGGTTAAGGTGTGTGATTACTGAATTAGTCCACTGATTTTTTGGCATACTTCTGGGTGTGAGTTGCTACCCATCCTAAGGGCATGTAGCCTGGATACAATATAAGGGACAAGGAGAGGGTTGCTGTTGTCACTTGCTGCTTTCTCCTTGCTACTTCTGTGCTCCCTGCCTTCTGCTTGCCCTGCTTTGCTGTGGACTGTTTCTCCTCTGCAATGCCCCTCTGCCAAGCCACCCCACCATAGAGATGACTATAGACTGAAACCTTTACAAACTGTGGGTTACAGTAAACCTTTACTCCTTTACCTTTAGGTATTGGGTATTTTGTCTCAGCAATGAGAAAAGAAACTAAGACAGTGCTCCAACAAAGCCCAGCTGAGAAGGTAACATTTGAGCAAAACTCTGACCCACATGAGGAACTATGTTTGTCTCCCACATGAGGAAAGATATTTAATTAGAAGCGAAAGAAAATACAAATTCCCAGATCTGCCTGGAAGGTGTAAGGAACTTCACAGACGACCCAGAGCACAGCTGTGAACAGAAAGAGATAACGGAATCACAGGACCTGAAGGTGTTGGTGCTATATATCCAGATTGTGCAGTTAATCCTGACAAAGCATCTCAAAGGAGGATACAGCACTGTGAATTATTCATTTGACATCATTTTCTTTTTACTAATGTTGTCACTGCTTGTCTATATCTATTTCACCTTTGACTTTTGATAATAGGATGACTTACTTTTTCCTTTTTAGCTTTATTCCAATAACGTATCTGTCCTGCAAAAAGACTATGTTCTTGTCTTTCTTTTTAATATGGCAAAAAGGTGACATCTACTAAGGGTTTCTACACGCAAGTTCCTGTACTAGGCATGCATGTATTTTTTCATTAGTTAGACTACTCTCTAAGTTATGACAGTGTTAGAGTTGAATAACCTGAGAGTCTAGAATTTACCAAAAGGCATACAGATCCACACCTGTTGAGCAGAATTTCAATCTCAGAATCCATTCTTTAATTTTTGATCCTACAGGGCATGGAGGAGAAATTGGTTCATATATTACCTGGTGGTTAATTTTCCTCTGGCTCATGACTCAATGTACTAATAAAGAAAGGTCCAGATTCAAATGAGGAAAAGGTAAATTACACTATAGTGAAAAACACAAGAATCACTTCAAACCAAGAAATAGTACCTTATATATTTCGTTTGTAACATTTGACACATTGTGTCAACTTGGGAAATTTAGAAGCTTAACTAAGTGACTCAGAAGTTCTACATCCTAGGGTGTAGAGGACATACCCTAGGGTGGCTGTTTATACCCTAGGGTGTTGTGATGGTTGATTCATTGTGTCAACTTGAGAAGTTTAGAAGCTTAACTAAGTGACTCAGCAGGGGGCCAGGGTCCTCACTTTGTAAACATCCTCAGCCTGTGCAAGAACAGGGCACAGAGATGGTGTGAATGCTATACCATCCTAGGGCAGGTAGTCTGCTTACAATATAAGGGAGGAAAAGAGGCATGCTCTCTCCCTTTTTGCTCTTGTTGCTTTTTCTGTCTTCTGCCATCACAAACTGTTATCCCTCTGTCATGCCTCCCTGCATTGGAACCAGCTGATTATGGACTGAAACCTCCACAAACTGTGAACTAAATAAATGTTTCCTTCCTTAACTCTGGTTGTTGGGTATTTTGTCTCAGCAACATGAGAAAATTAACTAGCACAATGATGGCTCCTGGAAGAGGAAGAGGTCAGGAGAGGAGTTCAATCTGCAAGTCTTACTGACACTTTAACTCAGGCAGCTCCATGCTAATCACTGATTCTGTTTTTCAGCAAGCTACTCTTTAATTTGAGCTGTTTTTCTTGCTTGTCTCTCTCACTCGTTCACATTAGTACATTTTCCCATCTTTGATGAACTAACTTGCTAGAATGATCACTGACAGCTTTGAACAAATGAAACCTTGAAATTTATCTGTGAGGATAATTACACAAATCTCTATATGATGAAATTACATGCACAAACACACACACAAATAAATGCATGGGAAACTGATGAAATTTGAATAAAATTGGTGGATTGTATCTATGTTAATTTCCCTACAATGTTATTGTACTAGAGTTATGCAAGATGTTACCATTGAAGAAACTGGGTGAAGTGTATAGAGATTTGTCAGTACTACATTTGAATTTGTGTAAATTACTTCTAATTAAATTTTAATTAAAATTAAATCTTAGGAATAGCATTAAAAAATGCAGTTGAATCAATCTGAAAGAGCAAAACTAGATGAGACATTTTAATGTTCCAGGGATATGACTTTTGATTTGTTAGCCAATTGGTCTTTTGACTAAATTAAATTAAAATTTACTTTTAACAGAATAATGAATAGGATAATGTTTCTTCCTTTTCCTTGCCCGTAGGAAATGTTTGTTTGCAACAAATTGTTCCCTCTTGATCGTCTTCCCTTTTTTGTCCAGATTACACACAAAGAAATTTTATGTACACCCCTAATATGTTTATGGAAAAATTAAGTATATATTTGCCACTTTTACTTTTTTTTTTGTGGGTACCGGGGGGTCGACCTCAGGACCTCGTGCGCCAGCAGGCGTCCGTGCCGCTGAGCGATATCACTGGCCCCTTTTTCGTATGCGGGTTCCGGGAGTCGAACTCGAGCCCTCGCGCTTGCCGGGCAGGCGCTTAAGCCGCTGAGCCATCTCACCAGCCCTTTACTTTTGTTTTTAATCCTTTCTAAAATATCCATAGAAAGGAGATATGAGCATAGGCAATCAGTGTGAGTGTGAATCCTGATTTCACCTCCAGAAAAATTAAACATGTTTATAAATTTAAGACATAAAACACTTTTTAATGTGATGTCAATCAACCCACTTTAAATTCTAAAACCACAAATTGTTTCTTCAACTGGGACCAAACGAAGCACACTTTAGTTAAACAAGTAACCTGGATGTCATAATGGTTAATTGTGTGTGTCAACTTGACTGAGCCACCGGGGTTCCAGATATTTACTCAATGTTCTGAATGTGTTTCTGAGATATTTTTTAGGGGTGAGATTGTATTTTGTTCACCAGACTGTATGCAGCACATTTTCCTCTTTTATGTAGGTGGGTCTCATCCAATTAATTAAAGGTCCCAATGAAACAAAATGATTGACTTTTCCACAAATAGATTATTTGCTCCTTCCTAACTGCCCTCAGCTGAGATATTGCTTTTTTCCTGCCTTCAGACTCAAAGTGAAACATTGGTTCTTCCTGGGTCCCACGCCTGTTGGCATTTGGACAAGATTTCCACCATCCTTTCTTGTGGGACTTGTTGGCCTCATATCTTATCCAATATTATCAATTTGTATATCTGTATAGTCTATTGCTTTTGTTTTTCTGGGTAACCCTGACTAATATAAATGTGTGCTATATTTTATGAGATTAAATCACGTAATGTATGTATGCACACGTAATTACTTCATATTCTAAATGTTCTCAAGAATTTTCTCTCAATGCCAAAAGATATAAAATGGTTAAATAACATTAAACAAAAATGTGGCATAAATATTATTCTCATCCCAAGCCAAATTTTATTTTAAAAGAGTAGATATTTTGTGTGAAGTGGAAACCAAATGTAGATTAAGTATCAAATACACATGAATAAATATGCATTATATATATATTATGTACATTATATATGGAGATACAAATATACATGCATGTACAAAATGCTTGCAAAATGAGATAGAAACCAAAGATATTACCAATTTAAACTATTTGTTAAGATAATCTTCCAGATGAATCTGAAACAAATAATAAGAGAACAAAAGAAACTAGCTAGAAAGAGAAAACTAGAAAATTATTTTCAAAATAACAGTTCCCTGAAACAGATGGACACTTAGAAAAGTCAAATAAGGGAAAATGAGGCATAAGGGTTGGGGAACATCTGCACTAGATGAACTCCAAAGAAGGAAATATGATCTCAGGAAGAAGTAGGACAGTTAAGCTGCCCAAAGAAGACATGGAGAGAAGTCAGTAACATGAAAGGGAAGAAACAAAACTGTTTAAAATGCTACCGGATAATGCACTTAAACTCACTACACCCACCCTCAAGAGTAGCTTCACTACAGAGTAAAAGCCATGGAAGACTGTTTGGACTCATCTTGTTGGAATACTTTGCATGTTATGACCTTTTTAAGTGAATGCCAGGTGCCAGTAGAATTTCTTCCTGCTGGTCACCACATGTGGATTTGATTATTAATATGTCCTTAATGTGTCACAGTGGTGGGACCATGAGTACTGCCAAGGACTCAGTGACTCTTTAGCCTTTTAGTTGAGATTTTAAGATACTATATGAAAATTTTCCTTCACCTCTACATGTAGCACACCAAGATGTAGGAAATTTAGTTATTAGTCTATTTATTTAGTAAGAACTTCAAAGAAGCTTTTCAGAAAATCTAAACAGAAGCAACAGAATTGCAAAGGCTAAGGTACTCTGATATGCAACCATGAAGTGTACTTTCATGGTTTATTTTAAGAAATTAGACTATCTTCCTCTAGTACCTCCTGAGTCTGAAGTGGAGATTATAGCTCCAGGGAAGAAAAATTTCAGCTCCACTGTTTCCATGACCCAGGAACCAGCAAACCTGAGAAGAAAGCAGTTTCCTTTCTTCTAGGAGAAAAAAAAATTGGTCAACAAAAGGTTATTAACCCTGAAAATTGATTTTTTTAAAATCTTTTTTGAGACAGGGTCTTGCTATGTAGTTCAGGCTGGCCCTGAACTCACTATGCAGACTAGGCTGGCCTCAAATTCATGGCAATCCTCCTGCCTCAGTTTCCTGAGTGCTGGAATTACAGGTATGCACCACCATGCCCACCTTGGAACTAGATTTTAAATAAAACGATGTAACCCACTTCAGTGGAGGCTTTTATGAACAGAACAGAATTTAATATGTCAACGATAGTGAGGTGTGGTGCAATATAAACTGATGATTGTAGGGTTTTCTATGGCCAATTCTGTTATATTATTGATAATATAAAGTCTAAATGAATATGCATGATAGATCACTTTTGCTCATTGTTATTATTTTGCAACTCTCAGTTACTTATAATTTACAGTTCAACTTTCCTAGGATGGACTCACATTCTACTGCTCTTACCAAGTTTCAAATCTCTCTTCCAAAACTTGTCTCATCCTGTTTCACCTATCCACTGTGTAATATCATTCTTGATTACTTAGAGAGTAGCTTCTCATATTTATATTTTCATATTTGTATCTTAGTAGCATTAGCAATCTAATTTCTATTTAATGATGTTCATCTTCTATTCTCTCTTCTGTTTATACTTCAAGGGTACCACTTTGGGAAAGATCCTAATTACTCACTCCTGTAGGTTTACAAAATTCTCCTCTAGATCATTCATTTTCATCTCTGTTTGACAAATGTGTATACTTCTTTTGCTACTAAGCTGCATAAAGTCATAGACTATAACTGGTTTATCTTCTAATCCTCATATAACCACAATTCATATACAAAAGCATGTAGCATAATGTATATATTTAAATAGATGCTTAATTATTTATGCTTATTTCAAGGCATTTACCAAAAATTCACTTCAAACTTCAGCATAGATGACCCCTGTCACTTGGCTGCTAGGTCATAAATCTTATTTGTCTGTTCATTTATTTTTTTCTTTCCAATCTCAGTGCATAAAGAGAGACTCCCATTATTTTCACCTAGATTTAATAAAATAGACTCCTAAATAGTTTACATGCTTCAAGGAATCTTGGTTTCAGACATCTCTTACAAAGTAACTGTCTTTGTCTGTTTTCTGTTGCTATGACAAGATCCCTGAAACTGGATGGGTTATAAAGAATAGAAGTTTATTTTGGTTATAGTTGTAAAGATGATAAAGTTGAAGACCATGAGGCCAACCTCTGCTAGGCTTCTGGTCAGCACTTCATAGTGCAGAAACAAGCAGTTTGATGGCAAAGAGAAAAAACATGAGGAACAGGCTGGTTTTATAACAACCCACTCTTGCAATAACTAATTCAGTTCTGAGTAAACTGCACTAATCCCTCTTAATGACCTAATCACCTCTTAAATGTCCTATCTCTCAACCCATCACAGTGGCGATCAAATTCCAACATGAGTTGAGGAGACAAATCATATTCAAACCATAGAAGTAACCATAGTTATTAGTTTTAAAGAATTAACATATATTGCTTTCTAGCTAAAAAAAAAGCACTTTTATGTGTCATTAGCAGATATTCAATCAAAGAGAATGTTGGGAGCTGAGGGCACTATGAATTAAAAAATGACAATTGGTCTTACTAACAATCAGTGAGACTAAAGACAGGCGACAGGCCTTGAGAATAATTAGTCTGCAATATTCCCATCAGAACAAAAGCGATGCTCCAACCAGGACATAGAAAAAGCCACGCCAGCACCACACACATGATTAAATGTTTCCTCTCCTGACCAACATAAGTGATTGCTGCTTTTCTACTACAACTCTTGCCCTTCTTTAATCTTTCCACTTCAGTCATACATTTACTGAAATAGCCAGTCACAGACTCGCCCCTGCCACTTGACAGTACCCAACTGAGAACTGATTCTGGCTCCTAAACTTAATTTCTCCTTACTATTACCAAATACGATCTCCATACTCAAAAATGTCTCTCCTTAATCTCTCCCTCTACAGTCTTTCCAAGTTTCTTCTGGGATGTGTTCATCATTACTGCAGCCAAATAAATAAACCTATGTTTGATAACAAGGAATGACCTTGGTGAAGTTTGTTGAACCTGTATGTGACGCATTAAGAACTCTTCGATTGCAGGTTATAATACTTTTCTATTCCAGTACGTTTCCCTATCCTACAAGGAAAATTATTGTCCTTAATGAGAGATATCATTGATTAGGAAATGTTGCTTACAGATATTATTTGGAGTCAGAGAAGGTGGCAAGTTAGTAGATGTAGAGAAACAATAAGGAAGGAATGTAAGACACTTTGTCCTCTACCCAAAATCTACCCTTCTTCCTCTGGTAATACATTTTATGACATGTGCACACCAAAACTATACCCTTCCCTGAAACAAATCATATACTTTCTTGGTATTTGTTATTGCTTTGTACATTATCTCATTTACAAGTTCCATTACCATTTCTCCATGTGCTAAATCTTTGGGTAAAACCTAGCACAGCTCATGTTTTCTTGGAAACTGTCTCCAATTACAACAGTTAGAAGGAATCACCTTCTCTTCTAGACTCTCATAGTGCTTTGGTGTTAATCAAATTAATTGGGTATATATTCATCTCCCTCTCTAGATTATGAATGCTTTGGGTTTTATGAGTCTATAATTTTCTTATGCTTAGTGCCTATCACAGTTACATGAACATAGGGTTGTGCAATATATATTTAATGGATTCACTTCAGAGGTGCTGGCCCATATGACCAAATTCTCAAGGAACTATTTAATAATCCAGGATTCCAAGTTAGCATTTAACATTGGAGTTATGTCTGGATTGAAAACCAGAAGCAAACTACAGGTGATAGCTTCTCCAGCCATTTTAGATAGGCAGATTTGCTCGGAGGACAAAATATAGATTCAAATATTGCCAGTGAGCACCGAGTTACAGAGGAGATGGAACTCTCTGGAAGAGCAAATCCAACAGTCTATATGGTATCCTAATGTACAGTCTTTTCCCACTTAAGAATATTAGTTGGGAGGGCCGGTGAGATGGCTCAGCCGCATAAGCGCCTGCCTTGCAAGCGTGAAGGCCCGAGTTCGACTCCCGGATCCCACATACGAAAAAGGGGCCGGTGATATTGCTCAGCGGCACGGGTGTCTGTTGGCGTGCGAGGTCCTGAGGTCGACCCCCCGGTACCCACAAAAAAAAAAAATGAATATTAGTTGGGAAACAACCACTGTGGTCAGAAAAAAAAATATGTTTCCTTGAAAAAAATTAGAAAAACACTGATGTTCTTGATCTTTTTACTTCATAACTCTGGCAGATTCAATTAGTTAGATTTAACCACATAAAATTTTTATTATCTTTGGACGAAAATAACCAAATATCATCAAAGTCACGTAGTTCAGAGCAGTGCACACCTCCTAACTCTCAATCGTGCTGTGGCAACTGAATGGATGAAATTGTGGCTTCCTTTTCCTTCATTCACTTTGGATCATGTGTTTGTATTATGAAAATTGCTCTTCGTTTTTCCCCATCTCCTTAGCAACAGATATACACATTGTTGCACAAGGGGGATTCTTCCTGCAGATGGTGAATTTTAACGACAGTATTTGCTATTTATTATTACTGGTTTCAAACTGATAACTTCCTGAGAATGATATTTTCCTAACCCTCTCCTTAAAGATATTAATAAGGCTAAAGCAAGGAGATTGACTGGGGTATAATTACCATCTTTAGAGACCTCTATTGTAGTGCTTTTGATCTACAGGGATATTTTTTAAAGTTTAAAAACTAGATCTAGCCATGATACACAGAGTCCTTTGGTGCTGTGAAGCTATCCTGGATCATAATAAACATAATAAACATAATAAAGTCTTTTTACAAAATATCAAATGATCCTTGTTCTGATTAAGAATCATTTCAAAAACATGGTGATCTCATAGCACGAATACAGAGAATGGCGTTGTAGACAGCTTTCGGTTAACTAATCCAGCAAGCTGGATAAACATCAGCATTTTAAAAATTCCTTCCCACAATATTTATAACATCAAATGTTAAGTTTAACTGGTTTTGGAGATTTGATTTCCACATTGTATCACTTAAAATATTATCATACAGGAAATCCATTTTCATCTTGGAAATCGATTACTACTTAGGTATCTTCATAGTTACTGTACAGATTTTATTTTAGTAGTTTTTCCCATTTCTTTGTCCTTTCCTCCTTAGAAGCCTTTGGCTCTGGGACTTTGGTTTACTTTTCCATTACTAATAACTACAAGTTGAAAGGTGAGAGCAAAGTTTGCATAAGCAAGCAAGATGGTTGAAAGAACAGGGAGTTCTAAGGCACACATTCATGGAAAAGAAACAAACAAAACATCAAAATGCCACGCAAAGATAAAAGATAAGTCTTAATTACATGTGCTGCCAATAATATGCCAGCTGTCCACAGGCCACATTGGCACATTTTTGTAGGCCCATATGTTTAAGGTTTTTTGAAGAGTTTTTAAAATACAATTTCTGAAGAATAGTTTTAGATTTACACAAAGTTTGAGATGAGAACACAGTTATCACATACCACACCCACTTTCCTGTTTTATAACATCTAAAATTAATATAGTACTCTTTTCCAAGTGTTGCACTTATTATTAACTAAAGTGTACACTGTATTGAAACTTCTCTAAATTTTTGCTCTAAGTCAATTTTTTGTTTTGTAATGCTGCATGATATCAGGTTACATTTAGTTGTTGTATTTCTTTAGGCCGAGCTTTACCCTGACATTTTTAGGACGTTAGTAATTTTTGAAAATTTTGAAAAATAGCTATCAGTTACTTCAGTGCATGTTCCTCGATTGGGAGTTTTCTGCTGTTTTTCTCATGGTTAGGCGGCTGTATTTGGGGAAATAAGAGTCTCAAGATAAAATGCTGCTACCAAATACTGATTTGGCTTCTCACTATTGAGTTAGCCTTGAGCATGACTGAGGCAGAGATTGTCAGACTTCTCCAATGTCAACTTACTTTGTGTCTTCAGTGTCTGAGCCCATTTTGTGCTGTCACTAACAGAATGCCGTTGTCTGGTTACTTTACGGAGAACAGAAATGTATTGAGTCTGTGAAGCCCAAGGTCCAGGAACTAGCATTCGGCAAAACCTTTCTTGCTGCATTGCCCTTCAGTGGCTGCAGGTGGAAGAGAGAGAGGAAGGGAAGGAGGGAGAAAGAGAGGGATAGCGAGGAGAGGCAGTACCCACTTTGTCTTTTTATAAGGAACTCATTTCTGAAATAACGACATTAATTCATTTATGACAGCAGAACTCTTATGGCCTAATCACTTCTTAAAGATCCAGTGGGAATCAAGCTTCCAACAAATGACTTTTGGAGGAGACATTCAAGCCACAGCACCTCTTTATCGGTCTCCCGTACTCTGCTCTTTAGAAGGCAGTTACTTCATGCAGGCTACACTTAAGCAGTAGAGAGCCAAGTGAGGGGGCCTACTTGAAAGTAGAGTGCCTACATCAAACAGAATTCTTCCGTGTAGGAGACTGGTCTATTAATTTTTTTTTTTTTATGTGGGTACCAGGGGTTGACCTCAGGACCTCGCGCTTGCCAGGCAGGCGTTTGTGCCGCTGAGCCATCCTACCGGCCCTTAATTTTTTATTTAATAATTTAGTGTCAAAGTCTAGATTTATGGAGAAACTTACATTATTAAACTTGTTTCAGCATTTCAGCTTTTTTGGTAACTGGGCTCTTGTGTCCATATTTATATAATATATAGATAGATAGATAGATAGATATAATTTGAAAGATAATCCAGGCCCATATTATTTATTCCCTGACCTAGTCCTAGTATAAATGGTTTTTAAAATGACCCCCATTTCTTTTTGTTAGAGAGGGATACTAGAATTCCAGTTGTGAGCGCTAGGTTTGCTTGTTATAACAGGGATATAACTGATTTTAGGCCATCTTGGATGAAAGAGAAAAGAAATATAGGGGTGTATACTAACCCATGTAGTTATATATATATTATACACATCTCTCTATATATACACATAAGTATTTGATTTCTAAATTTTATATTTTATTTTAACATATACATATATAGTATGTAAACATATCTAAGGAAATATATAGAATTTTTTTCATGTGTAGAAATGTATATTTGTTCTATAGTACCATATATATTTCTATAGTGATATCTGTGCATTTATATGAAGTTAAACAAGTTTATTCTGCTGTTTCCAACTGTAATCTCTTAATACATGGATCATTCTAGCTTATTCTTCTTGTTAATTTTTAATCTCCCATTCCAGCATCAGAGATCTGACTTCCATTAAGTGCCATTTATTTAATTAATTCTTCAAGTCTGGTGTTCATTTATAATGGTTTCAAAATTGTTAACTGATAGCTCATGGAAACCACTTTATCAAATACAGAACAATGATTATGTACAGTTCCTTTTGTCTTTGTAATCAACATTAATTTCCAGTATCAGTCTTTTCCACTAAGTCCTTTGGAGAAGTTATTAAATACACTTGTGTTATGGTCCCATACTTTCATTTTGATATCTCTTCCATTCAGGGATCCCTCAACTTGCTAAATGATGTTTTAAATATCCATACATTAAGCTTAATTTTTTTCTCTCTAAATTTCTATAGGTTTTAACAAATACATGTCATTCTGGCATATGGAATAGTTTCACTGATAAAAGAAGTCCTTCTGTTAATTCAGCCCTTCCCTACAAAACCCTGGCAATCACTTATATTTTTATCTTTTCTATAATTTTATCTTTTCTACAATGTTATATAAATGGCATCATGCAGTACAAAGCCTTCTCAGAATGACTTCCTGGTCCTAGCAATATTCCTCTAAGATGCACCCACCTATTTGTATGGGTTGGTAGTAATTTTGTTGTTGTTGCTGTTGAGTAGCATTCTAAACTGTGATGGATACATCAGAGTTTGTTTCATAAATATCTTAAAAGCATATCAAAACTTCTTTAACAAAATTGTTATAATCATTTGTGTGCATGATCCTATGGGGATCAGGTTTCAAATCAGTTCAGTAAATATCTAGGGGCCCAATTACTGGGTCACATGCTAAGATTGTTTCACAACGCAACAAAGAGTCAGTCTCCCAAAGTGGACGTACCATTTTCCATTCTACCAGAAATAAATGAGAATTCTAGCTGCTCTGCTTTTCTGCCAGTGATTATCATTAAATTTGTTTAAAGTCATGCCAAGAAATATATGCCAGTATTTTATTATTTCTATAAGGACACATTATATTGAGGATTTTCGTATATTTATTTGTCATCTGTTACTTTGGGGAGAGTATCTATTCAGATATTTTTTTCCATTTAAAAAATCAGATTGTGTGTCTTCTAATTAAGTGTTCTCTATGTATTTTTGATACAAGTTCTTTTTCACATAACTATTTAGCTAATATTTTCTCTTTGCTTATAGATAATCCTCTCATTATCTTAAAAGGGTCCTTCACAAGTTTGAATTTTTAAATTTAATGAAGTTCAAATTACTGCTTTTTATGTCATGGATGGTGATTTTGTATTTTATTTAACAATTTATAACCAAATCCAATATCAACTAGATTTTCTCTTATATTTTTTCTAAAAAGTTTGTTTTTGTATTTACATCTGTTTTTTTTTCATTTAATTATTGTGTAATGTGTAAAAGCTGTATCTGTGTTTGTTTACTTTCACTTTTATTTATTGGTATATTCTTGGCTAGGTGGACTTCTTATCTTATAGTTCAGGATCATTTAATGAAGAGACTATATTTTTCTATTGTATTGCCTATACGACTTTATCAAAATTATTTTAACATATTACTTGGGTCCACTGCTTTAAGTGTTTATTATTAACTTAACTATATCAATAAACACTCTAAATGTTAGATTAGCAAAGAAGATTTTTTAATTACCTAACTATATGTTGAGTTAAAGAAACTATGTATGAAGTCACAGGTTAAAAATAAAGAAATAGAGAAGTACCTATGCTAATGTTTAGCAAACAAAAGCTGTAGTACTTGTATTAACTTCAGAAAAAACAGACTTCAGAACAACCGATGTAATCTGAGATAAGTAAGTTCACTGAATGATGAGAAAAGTGTCAGTTCTCTAAGACCCTACGTAATCTAAACATACAGGCATCTAGCAAAAGAAAAATCCAACTAAAAAAGGCAAAAACTGATACAACTAAACAGAGAATTAGATAGACACACTGTTCTAGTTGGAGATTTTAACACTCTCCTATGAAAAACTGATAGATGATGCAGACAGAGAACTTACGATGATACATACAACCTGAAGAACACTACCAGTTCACTTTATTTACTTCTCATTTATAGATTGCTCCTTCCAACAATAACAGATGATCCACTCTTTCAAAGTTCATAGGTGATGTTCACCAAGGTAACATGGTACAATCTCACAGACCATCTTCTGAACCAAGAATATGTTTTTAAGCATTTAAAATGAATAGAAATAAGTAAAACATATTTTTAGATGTCAATGAAATTAAATAAGAAATCAATAAAGAAACATAGTTGTAGAATTGCCAAGTATCGATATAGTTAAGTTAATATTTATCATGTTTGTAACTGCTTTCAATTTATTCCAGGGCTTTTTTTTCTTCCATCTAACCTTCTTTCTGCTTTCCCCAGGACTCTGGTTTAGCTAGATGCTCAATTATGATTTTTTTAAAAAACAGTGTTTGTCCTAGAGTTTACAATATAGAGACAAATAGGTTCATTGCATTAGTAATGTCTTTGTAATCTCAGTCTACCTTCAAATAAAGATATTCAGCTTTACATGCACTGTGGGCACTTCATACCAGGGTATTCCAAATTCATTCCTTCTGATGGAAATTTGGTACATTAGTTGAAAATCGATGTAATCTAAATATACAGAGATAAGAGGGGAAAATCTTCAATCTCATCAATGCACGGAAAACAGAAAGTTAACAAAATTCAAAAATTATTTATAATAAAATTCAAGAATCAAGGAATAGAAAATTTCTTTGACTTAGCAAAGAATATACCTAGAAAGCGTGAAACTGATATTATACTTAATTGTCAAAAACCAAATATTTCCCTGTAAAATCAGGAGTAAAGCAATCAGGATGTCTGCTCTTATCCACTGCCATTCAACTTATACCAGAAATTCTAGCAAAAAAAGCCTGGGGAAGTACAGAAAAAACATACATACACCCAGATAGATAGATAGATAGATAGATAGATAGATAGATAGATAGATAGATAGATGATAGATAGGTAGATGATAGATAGATGATAGATGATAGATAGATGAATAGGGAGGGGAGGAAGGAGGGGAGGGGAGGGGAGGGAAAGAGGAGAGGAGTCCCAATCTGACAAAGGTGCTGAAAAGCCAGGTCTACATTCATTGCTGTTGAGAACGTAAAATGGTTCAGCCACTCTGGACAATAATTTGCAAATGTTGTTTAAAAAAAAAAAACACTAAAAATACAATTACCATAAACTCAACATTGCACTTCTGAACATTTATCCCTCCCTCAAAAAACCCCTCATGTCCACACTATTGTGTACTATTGTCAAATTGTGTACTATTTGTCAAAAAAGCTTTCTTTCAAGCTCCAAAACCTGAAATAGCCAAAATGGCACCCATTGGTAGTTCGTCTATGTCATAGAACTTTATTTAGCAATAAAAAGTTCATAATATCAATGTATATATCAGTTTAGATGAATCTCAAGGTCATTATGCTGTGGAAAGAAAGCTAATCCCAGAATGTCACACATTCTGTGACTTTACTTATATAATATTCTCAAAATTATTAAACTATAGAGAGGAAAATCATAAGAATGGTTAACTGGGGTTAAGAAAGATGGATAGAATGATGCACACAATATTAAGAGGTAGCAAAGGAAGGATTTATGATGATGCAACAGTTTCATATCCTGATTATGATGATTCATGAATATATAATGTGATAGAATTACATAGAATTCTGCAAGCATATCGCAACAGTGTCAACACTCTATTTTGATCCCATAATTATTGAAAATGTAAACTTTGGGAATAGAAACTAAGAGTGCATGGGATCTGTCTGTAGGTATTACCTTTGCAATTTGTGTGTATCTATGATAATTTTAAAATTAAGTTTAGAAGGAAGTTATGAAATATCTTTGCATGAATTACTTAGGCTTTAAAATTATTCATTACTTCAACAAATAGTTTTAAATGCTTTGTTTGTTAATGCTATTCTAAGGGAAGGCATTTATCAGGGAATTTGGCGAAGTTTCCATTCCTGTGGGACATCCATTCTAGTTGAGGATACATAAAATAAGCAAATAACTTATGTACAATATGCTCAGTGACCAAAGATCTTATGAAAAAACAAATGAAATGAGAGGATCAAACTCAGTGAAGACTGGGGACCAGCTCTCGTATCCAATATGATCAGAGAAAGTCACTTGGATAAAGTATTGATCTGAGCCCTGAAGGAAATATTCAGGAAGATATCTGGGGTGAGAGTACTCTAGGCAGAGGATATTGCAAAAATATGGTTAGAGAGGAGGCTCATACAGTCAAGCTGTGAGCAAGGGTTGCGTAGGAACTAGAAGTAGAAATAGAAGCATCCAGATCATGTATCTCTGGTGAGAAATTTTGATTTTATGCTAAGCTGGAATCTCTTTGGAGGATTTGAAAAAAGTGAAATGATCTGATTTAGATTTTTAAAACATCATGTTATTTTTTTATACTAGACTGTAGAGGGCCTCATATAAATGGAATAACCCAAGAAAATAACCTCCCATTCATAAATATATTTTTTCATGGATAAAAGTATAGAAATTTAATTTTTTTGGAGTCCTTGAAACTCCAATATTATTAAAGTTGTTTAACTCCTATCAAATGTCAAGACATCTATATTTAAGTTCTTTGATAGAGCATTTCTTCACAAAGATATTACAGTGCATAAATAGTTTTAATCTATGCAGATTCAGCTACTTGTAAAACAACATAGTCCATATATAAAACGCTCATTCTCTTTGTGCTTTAATTATTTTTATATTATTTATTTAGCAAGCATATTTTTATGTGGCAGAAACTAATACTTGTTCTGTAAGAGGTGAATGAGAAAAGATTTCAGTCCTCCCTTTCCTCACTTGATTGTATAGGTGATTAATACATAGGTGTGGAGGAGGGCAGAGATTATATACCTGCTAGGAATAGGTATGAACTATGGTGGAAGAAAAAAAAGGACCATGTACTTTGGGGAGTTCAAAGGTAACATCTGACAGATACTGAAATATTAGATGTGAGCTCAGCAGCTAAAGGAGACTATTCCAGGGGTAACTGTAGAGAACAGCACATGTCCTCTGGCTCATGAACATCACCTGAAGTCATGTAAAAATATCAGTAACAATAATAATGAGAAAAATAATAAGAAGAAGACAAAGATATTCCATAGGGAAGAATACAAAAATCTATTGGGTTTTAAAAATAGAATACAAAACCAAGAAATTTGATTTTGTACATATAATGATTTGCTTACATGGTTTCCCCAAACCTCCTGAGGATATAAGCTTTTCCTGTCTTACATAGCTAAGAATATTTATATTTCAATGAAACTATCTTATTAATTTTAAAGTTTTGAAATTTTTCATGAATTCTGAGACCATAAAAATTAAATGTGATCGATGGACAATAGATAGATAAACAGACAGATAGATGATAGATAATAGATAGATGATAGATAGATGATAGATGATATAGATAGATGATAAATAGATAGATAATCATTTGTTGGCAGTGATGGTCAGTGTATTAGTTAGCTTTTCCCCTGCTGGGACAAAATACCGGATACTTGCAACTTAATGAGGAAAAGTTCATTTTGGCTCACAGTTTCAGAAGTTTAAGTCCATGATCAGCTGGCTCCAATGAAGAAATATCATGGCCAAAATGTGTGGCAGAAGAAATCTGCTCGACTCATGGCATCCAGGAAATAGAGACCAGGGGAAGAGAACCAAAGAAGGAGCCATGGACCAGATACAATTCTAAGAGTCATGCCCCCATAATCCATCTGCACACATCCAGAAGTGACTTTTCTAATCCAGTAGTCATCTCTCAAGTCAATCAAGTTGAATGTCAGTACTAATCATCGCAGTCCGTAAGTCATTGAATATATGTATGCCTTCTGCCTTTCTCTCTCATGCATTCTTGTGTCATTGGAATGAAAAAGGGGGTCACTTTGAACAACAGATAAGTGTTGTATTACTTAGCACATACTTCTGTTTTTTGAGAAAGGATAAGTTTAGCTCCCTTACACTTTATTTCTTGGGTGGCCAAATTGATTTTAAAAATCATAATGTTTACTTTCCACTGCTAATATTAAACATGCAATAAAGTACTATGGCGAATCATAAGATACTTTTAACTTATTTAATAGATAGCAATGGAAACTTTAGTTAACTTAAGGAAAGGAATTTGCAGGAAAGTTTTGGAAAACCTCCTAGAGTATTAGGAGATACTAACATTCAGGTGGTCTTTAAAGAGACCAAGAAATGGATCTCACTCAAGATCTAGGTAGCTGAATATAATGGATACTCTCCCAAGGTCTTTGATTTTGAGAATAAAAAATTTTTACTTCATCACTGTTGCCTAGATGGAGATTCAGTCAGGGAAGAGAGAATGGTGGGTGAAGCCATTTATAGCCAAGTTGGGTAGTTGGGCTGTAGGCCACTTTATAGGTCGCCATATAGTAGCTCAGATGTACATCCAACAAAGGAAATGTATCGCGTGAATCTTGCTGTGTGTGTTGGACTTCTCTTTAGCTACATCAATAGCATGGCTTTGCCTCTAATGCATGTTCTACCAGTTTAGTCTTAATGAGGCCCCTTGTTTAGTCAGGTTAGATGTAATGAGCAGAGTTCATCATCCAGCCAATATGCTCTTGACTATTTAGTCTTACTGCACACTTACTTTTCACATAGCTGGCTACAAAACACCTCTAAGGATTTAACTTATTGCCTTACTTTATGTGAAAAAATTCTTAATTGAACCATTTATTGGCCAACTGGTATGTACAAACTAGATATGATATCATGAAGCATAGATTTTTAAATTCAGAATACAGTTTATATACAATATAACTATGCCAGGGATATTCACAAAAAGACATTTAATAGAGGTGTCTTGTAGTCCATCATACGCTAGAATAGAGAATTCTTCATACCTTACATTTTTAGCAATGAAGTAGAATTTATTCTTTTTTTTTTTTTTTGTGGGTACCGGGGGGTCGACCTCAGGACCTCGCGCGCCAACAGGCACCCGTGCCGCTGAGCGATATCACCGGCCCCTTTTTCGTATGTGGGTTCCGGGAGTCGAACTCGGGCCCTCGCGCTTGCAAGGCAGGCGCTTATGCCGCTGAGCCATCTCACCAGCCCTAGAATTTATTCTTGTACTGAGATAGAGTGGTTAGGTACTCATCAAACCTGCCCATTTCCGATTCCTCTTGAGAACACAGCTAGACAACATTTCCCAGCCCTCTGTGCAGGGAACTGTGACTATATAGTGGTTCTGTGATGCATGTCGCAGCCTGGCAAACAAAGCATTCCATTCTATCCTCTACCATCTCTTCCTCCATTTCATGGCTGGATTGTGTTACCTGTCATGATCATTGGAAGCCATGTGTTTTCTGCATGGTTGTCCTTCCTTCAGCCTTAATACAAATGACACCACATAGATAGGGCTGTTGTGACATTTAAATGAGATTGTACACACAAAATCACACATGAAGACCTTAACAAATGTTAGCTGCTTCACCTAGGTGTTTTGTGCTTAACTGAACAGGAAGGAAACAAATCGTATCCAATGATTTCCCTGGTGATTACTAAGGCTTCTTTGTCTCAATAAATTTTAGCCAACTCTTTTTTTTTTAGATTTTACAGTTGAGATCAATGCATGAATTTATTACTGTCTTCCCCAAGTTAAAAAGTCAGAATATCAAACTAAATAGATTTGCTTTTTGTAGAAAAAAAAATATGTGCGATCATTGTAGTTCATCTCTGAAAATTAGTGTTTCCAAAAGCAGTTTGAGGCCTAGCTTATATTATTCTCTATGTCTGTAGGCAATTAAATGCTCTATATAGACAATGACAATGTAATTATTAAGAAAAATGGGTGTGAAAATAAATCATAAAGAAGTCATTTCAGCCTTTTGTTCTTTTAAGTCATTCCATGAGAATTGAATTTTTAAAAGACCACAACACAACTAAATTGAAATAGCTCTCAAATCAGCAACTTCAATATTTCCATGAGAAGCTTAATTTAGAAAATCTGCATGCCAAAATTCTTTGCTAAATAGTCATTAGCACTTCCAAGGTTTTTGCCTTAAATTTGAGGACATATTTAACTGCATTTATTCTTCACCATCTATTCATAGAGCATTAGAGAGAAAGGTGAATGGGTTCAAATTCCCAGTCAAACTTCTGTGTCTGAGAAATCCAAGTTTAATTTATCTAAAAATAGATGGAACTTGATGCAGTTTTGCTTGTTAAGGGACAGAATTTGTAATAAAAACATGGTTTCTGTCATGCTTCCCTGCCATGGGTTTGCTGCCCGATAACCCCCAAGACATTATAGGCTGTATGGCACATAGTTAGAACAATGCATGTCCATAATACTAATCTTGAAGCTGCTTATACCAAGATGTATGGATAATTTAACAATATTATGCTGTTTATAATTTTCTGTACATGTGCAATATCTCGAACATGGATGATTAGGATTCTTCTAACATTATACTATAGTTAAGCCTGTAAACATCGTAACAACTGGCTTGTGTTTGTTAGTCTATTACCAAAAGTGTCCAAAAATGAAACTGAAATGTTTGTTTAACTCAATGTTTATTTCTTGAATAACAGAAAGACAAAGATCTGTTTCATAGAAGCTCCTTTGATTACAGAGATTGAATAAATGGCTATAAAAAAATTTTGTAGTTTAGAAATAATTCAGTATTATCTAACTAATGTAGAATGGAAATGACAAGCCTTGTTTGCCAATACTCTGATTTTCCATATTATCTTTCAGTCTAAAAGAATTATCTAATAGTTACTGATCTCCTATTTACTTGTCATAAGCTGCTGATACTATATATCTAATGAGTTTGACAGAAGCAATAGTGGCCCCCAAATCCTAGCATGTACCTTGATCCAGATTACAAAATGAAAATAAAGCAGACTTTCAAAAATATCTTTTAGTTATTCACAGTCCTTTACATGGGAAATAATTTTAACCTTAATGTACTTCATGAGATTCATGGAGAACATTATTTTAGTCTTTGCGGACACTATGTTCTTTGCTAGGTCACAATGACACGAATAAAGCAGCCTAAATGACTAATAGAGAAATCTTTGCTGCCTCTGTGCATATTTCTCCGTGTGAACTGCTGGGTTTGAAATTGAAATTCAAAACAAAATCTGCTTTTGATTAGGAACAATTAAGATGTTTGCTTTGTTTTAGGTACAAACCATTGCTCCCAATCTCACTTCAGCTCTGCTGTCTTAGAGCTGCTGGAACCTATGGTTTTGTGTTTATAAATCTTGGAGTAAAGTATTATATCATTTGTGTCATAGTTTTCTTGGACAATTAAGAAAATAAAGCAAACAAACCTAGAAAATAATGAAAGTCAAAATTATTGGACCTCTCTATTAACCATTTGGTTATGCTCATTCTAGAGAGAACAGTGTGTGTTCTTTGTTTTTATTATTTTTAGTTTTATTTATTTTTTATTAGTACATGTTTGCAGCACATAATGTTTACACCCTTGGCGGGAGTTGGTACATGTACATAACACATCTTAATTCCTCTTTTCACCCCCTTTTCCTCCCCTTCTTTCCCTTCCCTTCCTCTTGATCTCCTTCACATTTGAGAAAGATCTATCTCCCTATTTCTTATTATCTATCTTTTATTTTGCTCTTTATTTATATGAGAAACCATGCCATATTTAAACTTCTGGGTCTGATTTATTTCACTTAACATTATGGTCTCAAGCTGCATCCATTTTCTAACAAATGACTCAAGTTCATCTTTCTTTATGGCATAGTAGTACTTCATTGTGTGTAAATATCACATCTTCTTTATCCATTCATCTGTTGATAGACATATAGGCTGCTTCTAAGATTTAGGTATTATGAATTGCGCTGTTGTAAACATGGATATGTATGTATAACTGTAATATGTTGTCTTTAACTCTCTCAGGAAAATACCTAGAGGCGAAATACCTGGGTCAAGTGGAATTTCTAGTTTTAGAAGTGGATACTGATATTCATGGCAGTTGTACTGGTTTACATACTACCAATAATATAGCAGGTTCCTTTTTCCCTTCAGCCTTGCTAGAACTTATAATTTGATTTCTTGATGATGGTCATTTTTTCTGGAGTAAGATGGAATCTCAGTGTTGTTTTAATTTGTATTTCTCTACTGGCCAATGATGCTGAACGTTTCTTCATGTATTTACTGATTTCTTCCCCCTCTTTTTCTTCTTCGCCTTCTTCTCCTCCTCCTCCTCCTTCTCCTTCTGTGAAGTGTTGAAGTGTTTAGTCATTTCACTTGCTCGTTTTTTGATTAGGTCTCTTATTTGGATGGGTCTAATATTTTGAGTTGTTTATATACCCTAGATATTAGTCCTGTAGCCTAGGAAGATCTGGCAAATTTTTTCACCCATTCTGTAGGCTGTCTTTTCGCTCTGTTGGTTGTGCTTTTTTTTGTGTGTGTGGTGAGGAAGCTGTTTCATTTGATATGATTGTATTGTTGATTCTAGTACCATTTCCTGTGTAACTGGGGTTCTGTTCAGAAAGTGCTCGCCTACACCTATGATTTGAAGAGTTTGCCTGTTTGATGTTCCAGCAGGTTAAGTGTTTCTATTCTAACATTTAACCCTCTGATTCATTTTCATTTTGGTTTAATACATGTTGAGCATTATGGGTTCAATCGTCTGTGTGTGGATAGCCAGTTTTCCCAACACCACTTATTAAAGAGGCTATCTTTTCTCCAGTGTATATTTTTGACTCCTTTGTCAAACATCAAGTAGTTGAATGTGCGTGGTGTTGTTTCTGTGTCCTCTATTCTGTCTCATTGATCTTCATGTCTGTTTTTGTGCCCCTACCATGCTGTTTTTATCACTATAGCTTTGCACTGTTTTAAAAGTTGGTCTTCATTTTGAGTAGTAATTTGCACTGAAATGGTGGGTGACTTATATTTATGCATTTGTATTGTACTAACTGTGTCATTTCTCTCAAATTACAATTAAGCAAATGGTAGACGACTCTTGTTGGGCTAAATCTTGGATCTGAGATGTGGTGTGGTTTTTTTTTTTTTTAATTTTTAAAGAGAAAAAAATAGAGCAAAATTTCAAAACAACATAATATGAGGGTAACAATGATTAATACATTACATATTGTTATCTTTAAACTAGTTACTCAGGGTACAAGATATCAGCATTCAATTGTCCAAACAATATTAGCACAAACCTTTCTTCTCAATGAACTAAGTAATATTAGTAGTGTTTCTATCTTAACTATCATATATATATATATATATAATTTTTTTCTTTTCCCTTCTTTCTTTTCCCCATTCCCCCAACCCAGTTTCTCTTTCCTTTTGACCAGTTTCTTCCTGTTTTACTGTATCTATTGTACATTTTGGATCTTATTTACTCTTTCTGTTTCTGAGAAACCGAAGGTGTGGGATTCATAATTGCCCTCCAAGCTTAGTCTTTTAGCATGTCCCACCACACAGGATTTCAAAGCCTCCTATCATCAGACAGGATGGACCTTGGAAAACTGGCTCTGAAATTCCATCTTGGAGTACTAAAATGTGTTATTTATGATTTCCTTTAGAAATTATTAAACTGATTTCCCACTTCCAGCCTTCTCTATGTAACTGTGCACATGTGGTCAATTCATATTTCACGTAGTTAATGTGGATTTCAATACTTACCTCCTGCCTGTCTTGTCTTCTCCTCTGTCTCCACTATACACTCTCCTTGTCCTTTTAGCCCACGTTAATGGCATAGAGGAGAAAAGCAGAGTGTGCACTACTTGGATGAAGTTTTACAGACAAGATCCCTTTCTGCCTTTATCCCGGTGGGCTGTTTTCCCCAACTCTTACCTCTCCTTTGCCCACTTGGTACACTGAGTAGCTATAGAGCTCCAGTCCCTTATTTTCAACAGCTACTTAATATTATGAGATGTGCATCATTTATAACTACTGTTATATTTTTCTCCATTCGGTCTTGAGGACCCTTTCTTGAGAGAGGCTATAAAATCTAACCATACTCTTCTGGGGCTCCAAAGGGATTTGGTTGTGGATGTTTACAGCATGCCTTTCACTGGACACTTCTGTATCCTGGCGGACAGCCTAATGCTTGAGTATCTGATTTGTGACCAACTGCCTCTCTCGCAGGAACCTTGTTTATACTGGCAGATGTCCTGTGGCTGTTGTCTCATCCGTGTGCAGCTTATTCCTACAAAATAACCACTGTCTAGGAAAATCCAGTCCTGGAAAACAGTTAGGTTTGGGGGTAGCAGTGAGATGTGAAACAGAGGAGGCAGCAAAGCAAAACACATGGAGTTACCGACGCTGTGTATTGCTTAAGGTCCAGAAACCTCACAGGCCCACGCGAAGAGGACCCGACAGGAACACACCTTCGAATACCATGTGGTGCATGGAGAGAAAGGATCTGTGGGCCACAGCTTCCCTTGGAGGCCACGGTGTCACCCACCCAGGAGTCCTGGAGGGAGTTCTGCTTGGTGAGTTGAGAGCAAGCCAACACGTGCTCAGTGAAGTTACGCTGTGGTGTTTTGCCATTTATTTAATAATTATTTAGTATGGGACATGTTAAAAGCCTGCTTGGAACAGATTTAAAGAATGAGAGAAGAAAAAGAGATAAATGGGAAAAATTTTCACATAGAAGAGTTTTAGTTATATTAACAGATATCTGGTTTAAAAATTTTGTTTTATTAGTATATGTTTGCAGTGCATAGTAATCACATTCATCATCAGGAGTTGGTATATGTGTATAACACATCTTAATTTTTACTTCCTTTTTCTCTCTCCACCCTCCATTTCTAGATCCCTTTCATCTGCTTTTAAAAAATATCTCCTGTTGTCCAGTCTTCATTAAGAAAAGTTCTCCTATCACTAGATAGACATGGTCCCTTATGTTTCCTTACCACATTCTTACTTAGATGGTTTATTTATTTATTTCTACCAATAAATTGACATGCGAAATTGAAGACTGGGGTTTGTTACAAGTTGGAATGCTGACTCTAAGATGAGGATCAATAGGCGTAAGTTTTAATCAGTGAATGTTTTGGAGATCACTGCCTGTGGGAGGGAAAGCAATAGACAGGATGGGGCAGAGGGAGGAGTTGGATTGCCACATCTCCATGTAGACTCAAGGCAAATCCATGGGCCTCTGAATATGGGTCAGTTCCTTAAAGCCCTAGTGAAGAGCCTGGTGCACTTATCATTCAAGGCTTCCAGCAGGTGGCACGACCTTGGGTAAGGCAGCTCTTCCCAGCTGGGCAATTCCAGAGAAGATGGGCACACAGGGTCTGTCCAAAAGGAGAAGTCTCAGCAGGTGCCGTAAAAAGGGAGCTTGTGAGCCCATCATAATGTCATCGTACATTTATTCTCCATTACAGTTGACATGCATGTATGAACCCACCTCACACAGTAAGGTGGAGTATAAAACAGATATATGGTCTCTTTTCACTGCTCTTGAAGCCCACTCTAAACATAGCTCTTCCCCGCCCCAGGAGGATATCTTGGGAAGATCTTTTAGCAACTCTGTCCCTTATTCGGTGTTACCCAATAGCTTCATATTTAGGGCCACTTTATTCCCAATGTTCTCATGCATGTACTTTCAAGGCGCCCTCTTTGCATCTCTTTGGATTCATTCAGCTCAAGTCTGGTCCAGGTTTGGAAGAAGGAAAAAAGAAAAAGCACAGCATGTGTGTCTTCAGTCATCCTGGACCTGCTTCCAGCATCACTTGCAAGCTTCCACTTCTGATCCAATGAAATGAGTTCATTGGAGTGGGGCGTGGTGGCACAAGCCCATAATCCAAGCACTCTGGGAGGCTGAGGCAGGAGCACAGCCAGTTTGAACCCAAGTCCGGCAATTTAGTGCTTTAGTGAGACCCTGCCTCAAAATTTAAAAAATAAAGAAGGGCTGGAGGTATAGCTCCATTTGAAGACCTTAGGATCAGTCCCCAGTTTTGCAAAAGAAATAAAAAACCCATTGAAAATTGGGATTAGATTAAAATCAAGAACTATCTTGTCACAACATTTAGTAGATGCTGCAGTGAATTTTTTTGTAGAAATTTTTGTGAGTTCTGTGGGTACTCACCCTGCCTGTTGGGGCCCTCCAACCATAGTACTCACTGACAACACATAATCTGGCAGTTATGATTTTCCTGTCTGCTTTCTGGTACTCTACAGAGTCTCCAGTCACTATGACCAACAGCTTTCATGAGTAGGTTCTTTTCTAGATGACTCCAGCCTCGCTACATGCCTTTAGTGGTCTTTCATGAGTTCCGGAAACTTTCAGTCGTTTACCCTTTCTATCTTTCTTTTTCTTTTGGATCTTTATTTATAAGATATAGGTTAAATCATTTAGTGTTATTTTACAAGTTACAGTTACTCTGCTTTTGTCCCAGGTACCTGATACTATGTGACAAATAATGTAAAATTTAGTTGGGTAAAAACAAAAGCATTCTTTGTGATTATTATCTCTCATGGACTTGGCATTGACTGGAACTAGCTAGGTTGTTCTCACTAATTGTGTCTCATTTGACTTAAACCAGACAGTGGCTTTCAGCTAGAATCACCTCAAAGGCTTTGTCGTTCATGAGGGTAATGCAGGTTGTCAGCAGGGACTTCAGTGAAGACTGGCAGCTGGGACACGGACATGTGTCCCTTTCTTTGTCCTGACTTCCTTCAAAGCATAGTGGCTGGATTCCAAGGTTGATTCTCCCTATAGAGGAGAAGTGGAATGAACGTTATTTTTTGTACCAGGAATCGAACTCAGGACCTTGCGCTTGCCAGTAAGGTGCTGTGTCACTGAGCTATACTCCTGGCCCCAACTTTTCTAACCTAACATCAGAAGTCACAAGCTGCCACTTCACATTCTGTTTGTCAAAGAAATTACAAATTCTTCATGGGGGAGTGTCAAAGAATTTGTGGGCATATTCTAAAATTATCTCATATTTTTTCTTCTTTCTTCTTGGTTTTTAGTTAGACATTTTCTGTTGACCAATCTTCAAGTTCATTTTTTCCATTCTTGTGTTGTATCCAGTCTCCTGTCAGGCCCATTGGGTGTATGTTTTACTTATTTTAATTTTTCCATTTCTACCATTTCTATTTGGCTGTCTTACCTTTTCCTGAACATTGTCTATCTTTTCATTTAAAATATATCATTTAAAATATTTCATGACAGTTATTTTATAGTTTCTTCTATAATTTTAACCTCTTCATAATCTGAATCTATTTTAGTTAACTATTTTCCTTCTTGATCTGATTTCACTTTTTTCATTTCTTTCAATTTTTTTTTTTATTTTATGTCAAAATATTTGTTCCAGAAATAGTTTCACTTGTTCTCCACCCAGGCAAGGAGCACGATTGTATGCGCTGAGTGAGGAACTGGTTGTAGTCTTAGTTGGAGCTACTTCGTTAGATCCAAGTGTTTGTGAGCCAGGTCAGAATCTGCTCTTAACGGCTTGAAGGTAGAGCACAGGCGAGATCCTAGAGATTTTATATTCCTTATAACCAGGAGGACTGCTTCTTTAATAGCTGGAAAGTTCGCTCTCATCTCCAATTCCCCATTCCAGCATTTTGCTCAAAGTCTTATAATGGAAAGTCGTACAAATCATGAATGCTTGCACCTCCTTAGAGGTATCTTTCTCAGTTCTCCTGTGCCATTTTCCTGCCCTTTGTAGATGAAAGCCAGTGTCTCGTGTTGCTTTCTCTCAATTCTCTTTCCTTGCCACGGCCTTAGAAGTAGTTGAGAGTCTTGAATACCTTAGATGAGTCTTCTAACTCCCTTGCTTTCCCAGCCTTATTTAGACAACAATTTTCCTGTGCTTGGGGAGACATGATATACCTAAGGGCTTTTATTTCACATACCTTATAATTTCAACATGCCAGCGCCTCACAGTAGTTGAAGATGAGTGGGAAAGGGTGGAAGCGTCAGCAGGTGTCGGGCTCCTCAAAATTCTTATCTGGCACACCAGTCCATAATCAGCCACTAAAAGTTTGTTAAAATTAAAAGTTTTAATGACCAATTTCTTCTTCTTGTGCATGACGTAGTCTTCCCCTTTAGGAATGAGGATGGCTGTATTTCTCTTCTCTGCAATGAGGGGAGTATCTATGGAATATATTTAATTTAGATTTTATTGCATCTTTTGCTCTGCCACAGACTGATACAAATCTGAGTTTAAAGGATGTCCACATGGTGATGACTGTTAGCGTGGAGTTTCTTACAAATTTTTTCATTTTTCTAACTGGATACAAACCTGTACCTGTAAATGAAAGAAATCCTTTACATTATTGTATGCTTCTATGCTATGGTTATAGATTATTTTATTCTAGTTTTCTTTTTTACCTTTTAATTCTTTTGTCACAGAGTCTCCTCTGTTGTATTACCTTCCCCACGCTGTGGAGACAGGCTTCCCACTTCACATCAAGGTGCACTGCTGCTGTTTTTCCTTGGGTGCATTTCTTTAATACTTCTGGATCAGGATTTTCCTCCATCTCACCCCAAGGTTTGTGAGGAAATATTACTTGTAGGATTCTTTTTTTTTTTTTTTTGAAATTCGAAAACATTAGAATATATAGAATTTTGCACATAATTAGATACTTGTATAATAAATCCAGTGGAAAATAATTTTCTCTTGTGACTCATCTCTGAAATAACAATCCTAGAAGCCAATGGCAGAAAACAGAACGCGTGGCACTTGCCAAATGATAACAAGAGTCAGGTAGGCATGCTGTACAGCAAGGTGTGGATTAGGAAACATAATTCAGTACAATTTCTACATTAGGTATGAACTTTGGCAACATCAGAAAAGAAGCAATCAAAATAAATTTTCAAGAGATTTTCATAGAATGACTTTGTGTTTTATATTTTTTATTATATTTTTATACAAAACTGCCACGTTAAAATATGTAACAATTAAAAAATCCAGATCCTAATCGAACATATTAGAATATAAATTTGTATGAAAGATAGGAATAGTTACTTTGATGTTTCTGCTTTTGGTGAACTATCCAATTCTGAACAGATTGTGTAAGTTTCTAGAGGATTCTTTCTGAGATGTATTGGAGTAGAGATGCCAACCTGAGATCAGTGGACACTGATTTAGAAAATCTGGGAAACTAGGATGCAAAGTTTGTATTTTTCCAAGGAAATAAGGTAGATAGCTTTCAACAAATGTTCAGAGAAGCCCCAAACTCATAAACATTTCAGAAATACTTTCGGCGTATTCTGAGGTAAGATTGCCCTACCATTACTTTTAGCATATCGTAACTGACTTAAATAGAGAAAATATAGTTAATCTGTGCCTATGTCTTCTAAGACATAGAATTTGTTACCATTTGTTGGGGAGATCCCATGTTCTAGGTACTTGATATGGGTAATCTCATGCAGTTTTTACCACAGGATAAAGGGTGATATCTAATACTATTCTCATTTAGCGAATGAGAAATTTGAGGCTCAGGGAAATCATGTTCTTCGTGGCCATTAGGTCTGTAACTCGAGTTACCAGAATCTGAAGCCAATTCTTGCTCTGAATGAAAGCTCTTTCTATCTTTACCCTAAAGTATTTGAGGAGGAGCTGCTACAACACTCGAGCCTTCCTGAACAGAAAGGGCTGGACCAACTTACAAGTTATCACAAGCCTATCAATAATTTAATGAAAAGATAAAACATTAAATTGAATTTTAACCCTTTAGGAAGTCATGAAAACCTGCCAATTAACAACATAGTTGGTGTCACTGATTTTACTAGAATCCATTATTTTTCCCTTTCTAAAAATATTTTCAAAGATTTCCTTCAGTGAGGCAAAACCCCTAATTATCCACTGTTTGTGGTCAGGAGAATATGAGATGTTGGTGACACTGCAGGGTGCCACAGGTGGGAACAGAAATATTTTTGTAGTATTAAAGCCATGAAGGAAAGCATGATTACTTTGGGAGAGTAAAGATGGAATAGGAGTAATCTGTATGGTGGAGAGCATGGATGGCATAGAAAATTCCGTAATGGATAGTAAGGGATAGTAAGTGAGTGGGAATACATGTATTATCATCAGGAAAGGCGCTTTGGGTATTATGAATTGATGTAGTAAAATCCTTTTGAAAAGCAATTTGGCAGCTTGTCTGAAAAGCTATAAAACCTTTGTACCTTTTGACACAGTAATATCTCTCCTGAGTATGTATCCTAGAGAAATAATTCAAAAGAAGAACAGAAATATGTGCATAAAATTATTAATTACAGCATCAACTCTACCAGTAGAAAAATCGAAATAAACTTAATATCTAACAATAGGATGGTAAATTATAAGACATTAAATCAAAATTATTAGCCAATCATTGATATTGGAATTGTGAAGACTGAAGCAACATGCAAAATATATGCAGTGAACTTAATGAAAGCAAAGACTACAAAATTTCAGGTATTTAGTAATTAAGTGTTTTAAAGGGGGGGTTACATGTAGATTAAGACTTACAGGAAATAGGAGAAAATGAAAATAGTTATATATGATGATGGTGGAAGTTGGGGCAAAAATGGTGTCCTGTTGGCATAGTGTGTTTTAACACTTTTACCAAACCATGCAGCAAATAAAAATGAGGAAAAAGGTCTTTCCTATTCAACCTGCATCCATAGAACTTATCAGAGATCTGAGACAAAACTCCCACTAATTCCCAATATTACCACTGCTGTTGTAAAACTTGACCTCTCTAAATTGGCCACTTTGATTTACTGCAGTTTATTAGGATAAGGCTAATCAGTATAATTTTTCCACCTTCATTATGCATTGAGTATTTTTAATTGTTCCTTTTCTCTGTTGGATTATTAGTTAAATTCCCAACTAGGTCCCTATTTTAATAGTTTTCATTTTCAAAATTCATTTTGTGAAAGCACGAATACAAGTATGCACACATTCTTTCTTTTTGAATTATTTATTGAATATCTTGTATGTCCAGGGTACTGTAAATCTTCCTTATGGTATAAGAGAAAACTCCCCTTAGAGTGTACTCTAGAAATCTCAGAATCTGCTGTCCCTTTGGATAAAACCTTCTTTTGTATAGCCAAGATGCAGCCGTAGCTAGCCACAGCACACAGTTCAGCCTTTCTCATACAACTTTGGAGAATCTCTGGCTTGTGCTGTCTAAATTTTCAAGTCATGTCTGTCAAGGGTCAAGTAAAGCTCTTCCTTCTACCACAAAGCCATTCTAGAACAGTCCATTCAATGGACTTACCATCCTTTCAAACCTGTGCCCCTGCAATTTGACATTATTTTAATATATTGGCTTGTATTAATATATTACTTTTTATGTTATATACTTTTACTGTTTTTGTGCCTTTATTTCAATAGCCAGATTGTTAGGACTACAAAGGGAGGGTACAAGAACTCCAGTCTTCATAAAAGTTGACATAAATAAACAACTAATATGAATGTTAATTAAATTATATTGGCAATGTGTGTGAGAAGTATTTGGGATTAGCTTCAAATCCATTGATTTCTGAGTTCCACCAAACCTCACCTAATACTTGTATTACAATTGGTGCAGGAATGCTAAAATAGCAATGCCATCGTCCTCCAAGAAGTGAAGTTCTGAGACTCAATCCACACACTATTTTTTTTTTTTTATGTGGGTACCGGGAGTCCACCTCAGGACCTTGCGCTTGCCAGCAAGCGCTTGTGCTGCTGAGCGATAACACCGGCCCTTTTTCTCCTTTATGTGGGTATTGGGAGTTGAACTCAGGACCTCACGCTTGCCAGGCAGGTGCTTATGCCGCTGGGCTCTCTCACCGGCCCCCACTATTTGTTTTTGTGTATCATAAACATGAGCGCAGTCTTAGTCGTCTTAGTCACAGAGGATTCTGCTGATATTTTCCGAATTCATGTATCAAATAATCAACCTTACTTTTTTGAAATATTTTACTATTATGCATTGGAATTTAAGAACATGTATAGTATTCTTTTGGAACTAGAGTGTTAGAAGCAACAGTCAAATTTATCTTATAAATAGTAAATAATTCAGGACAGGAAGAAAGAAAAATTTCTCAAGGATCCACTTTGTTCCTGAGTAGATGCATCATATACATTATCACTTACAATAACCCTACTTTTTGAGCACTTAATATGTGCTAGGAACTTTTTCAAGAGCGCCCCATGTAGAATTCTATTTGATTCTTACAGTACCATGGGTTACATACAATTATTCTCCACTGCACAGATGATGAAACTGAGGTGGCAAATATTTGTAAATAGTGCACTTGATATCTCAGCCAGACAGTGAGATAGCATTTAGGCTGGAGAATGTAAACTTTTGCAGAAGCTGCTAACAGAGAAATGCATTTTAGAATCAGTATAATTCATTTATAAAGGCGAGACCAGAGACTTAATATGCTCCCTAAAAACACCCTTTCATGTATATTTCAAAGTTTTTTCACTAAATTCATTATGGTTTCGCTGAGGTAAGCATAAAAATATATTTTACAAAACTATATTATGTTAAGTTATTGTTTCAATTCTGAAACATTTGACATCATTTGATCAGATAGATTTCCATATGAATTGGATTTGCCCTCAAGAAATGAAATGAACCAGGATATTAGTGAAGAATTAATCAAAGGTTTATCTGTTCTCTGGAGTGTTGATTAGCAAACACTTTTTTTTTTTTAATCAAGAAAAGAGCAACTACATACTGGCCAAGTTGACTTATTTTTTTATTAGAGGTTACAAATGACTAGCAGATGAAACTGATATTTGACAATTCTCATATTCAGTTGATAAAATAAGTCTGTTTTCCATCATAATTTTTGCAACCAAATACTAATTATTTCATAGGTTGTAAAATAATTCTAGATATATCAAAGCAATTACAGTAACATACTATGTTACTAATGGCTAGGAAATTTGTATTCATTTAAAAGTATACAAAGTAAAATGAAATACCATGAGTTTCCTCCATTCTTGACTTAAAGAAGGTAAGAGATTCAACTTTAACTTCTACCCTGTGGTGGTACCTTGATTAATATATCTTCTGGGAAAAAGGTTTGAGATTGTTTATGTGAATTCAACTGTTTTACTTAAAAAACATCATTTGGAGCATTAAAAACATCATCCTCTAAATGAATTGTCACACATCAAGAAACAGATTTTTTGGGTTTTTTTGTTTATTTATATATTTGTTTTTTCCTTGCCATGTAGGTCTTGATGTAATGATAAGTCTGTCTGAATTTCCCTCAAAGAAAACCGTAGTCATGATTTTTTGTGTGTGTGGAAAAAGTGAATGTGGTAGCCATAATGAAAGAAAGGAGAATTGATGCGTTCTGTCTTCTACTTTACCTCTAGCTCCCCTCTTCTGACCTCAAACGTTATGGCCGATGTGAGAGAGAAGGAAAAAGGGATAAAGCTTGTACTTGTAGCTGCATCCTCCAAATCAGCAAGGAGCAGTGTACAAACAGACATTCTGTGTTTGGATATACTGTATCTAGTAGCCACATTTAAAGTTATTTTAGTTAGTAATCCCTTCTATGATGCTAATTATATGCTAGACACTGTTCTAAACATTTGGCTAATGTGAACTAATCTAATCCTTATTGTAACACTAATGAGGGAGGCACTCTTCATATACTCATTTTATAGACAAATGAACAAGGCACACAGAGGTTAAGCAACATATGTACGATCACAAGCCAGCAAACGGTAGAGGCTGAACCCACGAGGAGTGGTTGGAGTACATGATCTCCCTCACCATGTATCCGAGGCTGCCTCTCCAGATTGCAGCCAAACCACAGCGTGGCCAGAGAGTCTTGGGTACTCAGCCATCTTGAGGTTCAGCTTCTTCAGTTGGAAGACAGGAATAGTATTTGCAGTCAATGACCACTGTAGATGAATATAACACTTTCTTATGGTCTTCTTCCACGTGACTATCATCCCTGCACAGAATTTCTTTCTCTAAATACTGTCACATCGTTGTTTCAGTTGGACCCTGTCACCTTACTTTCAACTTTCAATCACGTATATTTGAGGAGGATGGCACATTTAGTTATTTTTATACAACAAAGTGTATCATGTTCTAAAACATATGCCAGTAGTTTTTATTTATTTTGTACCTCTCCCATTAGCCTGGCAGCTGCATCAGGGTGGAAAATTGTGCTTGACCCAGACTAGTCTGTGTTCCCAGACCTACAGGGAGCTCTGGCATGTGGAAGGGATTCAAGAGCTACAATTTTATAAAAACATGACTGAATGATTTTCCTTTTATCTTTAAAATTTTCATCCATATTTTCTAACAAGTGCATCGTCATTAATAGAAAGCTACAATAATGATAGCATTTCCAAAAAACAGTAATACAAATGAGCCAGAAGAAATAGTTAAAATAAAATCACACTTGTAGAAATGGAAAAACAAAGATATTTAACAAATCCTTGACATTAGTGAGACATATTGGTATCTTTTCTTTTGAGATAAAAATATGAATTATACATCTGGGCTAAGACAGAAGCCTCGAACCCCCAGACCGTGGACTGGTACAATTCTGCTGCCTATTAGGAACTGGGTTGTGCAGCAAGAGGGGAGCGGCTGGCAAGTGAGACTCCGTTTGTATTTATTTATTTATTTATTTGGTACCAGGAATCGAACTCAGGACCTTGCGCTTGCCAGGCAGGTGCTGTGCCACTGAGCTATATCCCTGGCCCTCCACCTGTATTCATACTCCCTCCCCATCCCTGGCATCACCCCCTCAAACTCTGACTCCTGTCCAATCAGTGGCAGCACTAGGTTCTCACGGGACTGTGAACCCTAAGGTGAACTGTGCATACGAAGGATCTAGGTTATATGCTGATTATGAGAACCCAGTGCCTGGTGACCTAAGGTGGAGCTGAGCCAGTGATGTCAGCACTGGGGAAGGTAATTATTATGCACCACAAACTAATACTAAAAGAAGAAATTACCCCACCTCCATCCATAATAAAATTGCCTTCCATGAAACTAGTCCCTGGTACCAAAAATGTTGGGGACTGCTCGGCTATAGTGGTTAAAATAAAAGGCACTATTTAGTGAAAAGAAAAAAACTAAATAAACCAAAATTATGAACAGCAATCAAAATTTAAAAGCAAAATATTAAAACGACCTTCTTTCCAGAAGCCTGTGTATGTCAAAGGGCCTTGAGACGTCACTCCAAGAGCCATGTGCTTCGAAGCCCGACCCCATTGCAGGGTGCTGAAGTTTGAGGAAATACCATGTAATTAGCAAGCATCTGAAACAGTCACATATCATCCTAAATGGCATCCAGGGGACACAGGATTGCTCAGTAGAGCCACTTCGCATAAATGCTCACAAAAAGGAGTCCATGTGGAGAAGTCTTGAAAGTGCCTTGGTTCTTTCTTGTGACTGCTCTTTGTACAGCTTGGATTCAGATCTAAATTAAAATACTTCTTAAACCTGTCCTATACTTTATATTTTTATGCTGTGAGATTTTAAGAGGAAGAAGGCAGATTTTTTTAGGTTAGTATGGAGACTTGTACAGTATTTTTATTCATTCACACCCTAATGGGCTGGATATATAAAACAGATTACTATGTGAGTGTGTGACAATATATTGATTCACCATGTTAAATAAAGCAAAAAATATATTAGTAGTTCTAAAATGAACAGTGAACCCACAGAAGAAACTCAAATTCTTTTACAAAATGGGCTTCAAGGTAAAACCAAAAAATAAATGTGTGTTTTTAAAATTACTTGAGGACATGGATCCCATCTTAAATATCTGGAGTATTCAGACCTCTGAGCACCTGTTCGAGTTCCTGCCAATTCTCCTCCAGGCAGCTGCCTCACTTGCCTGTCCCATGGGCTGACCCTGAGTGAGTCCAGGATGAATCTCTGATGAGCAAGTTCAGCTGGTGCTCTGTAACAGGTGTGGGTTCCTGATTGTCACTAATGGTGTGGCGTCCTTTTTAAAGAGGGAAAGAGAGGAGCCATCAAACATTTGTTTCTCAAGTCCATCATTTTAGTGTTTGTGCTCAAAACAACAAGCATACATTAGAAAAACTGGTAGGCCAATATCAGGGGTAAATACTTTTTCTTAAAGAAAATATTATGGTCCACTGGAGCATCACAAAGAGATAGTATCAGTTGTGGAGTTCGGGGTAACTCCGGAATCACAAAGAAGTGATATCGCTGGTGGAATTTGGGGGATTATAGAAGAACCAGAAGTTCCTGGGAGGTGCCCTTGTGCATCCAAGTAAAGACTGGCCCAGTGGTCCAGAGTCATGAAGAACCAGTTCCACTGAGTCAGCCTCCAGACTCCAGGCTGTGGGGCTCTGATGACAAGGGGAGAGACAGCACTTTTCATAGGGCGTGAAGCAACAGTGAACTGAATTAGGGCGACTATAAAGCTGCAGAAATGCCCCCAACTCCATCCTAGGATCCAGTGAGCCTTTTCTGGTGGCCAATATGGTGTACCCTAGTAATTAGAAACTATGATTCCCAGGCCAAATCCAGTTTGCCTCCTGTTGTTATATGCTAATGATCTAAGAATATTTTTTCTATTTTCACCAGTTTAAAAAGAATTTTAAAAACAGGAATGTTTGCGCACACTGAAAATTCTATGAAATTCATATTGTAATGAGTATAAATAAAGTTTTGTTGGAACGCAACACACATATTGCTTACATATTGTATATGACTGCTTTTGAAATACAATGACAGGATAGTTTTAACAGAAACTGAATCATGGACAGAACCTTCAAATATTTGCTATCTGACCTTTTAAAGAATGGTTTGCCAGCCCCAGTGCAGACTTACCAGACATGGTAGTTGTGTAATTTGCTAAGGCACTTTGAGCCTCAGCTTCATCATTCCTCAGAGGATATTAATATGAACTACTAGGTTGGTGGGAATATTGCATGATATAAAGTGTTACAAATACTTGCACATAATAGAGAAATCACACATCCAAAAAACAACAGCTCCCTTGGTGAGCATTGGCAAGGGTAATGTGGTTTATCTTACCACATGTTGAAACACTTTTGGCCTTGGCCAAATGCTATGTGTCCAATCAGCACAAATTTCACTCCTTTTGCAAAGAATTCTGGGACCTAAACCTTCTCTCTTGTACACAGCATGGTGGGCAGTTATGAAGCCTAAATCTGCTACAGCATTTCATGAATATCCTTCCTTACGAGACAAAGCCATTTAAGAACAAGAAACACAGCCAAGCCAGAAGAATCAGAGTGGAAATATACAATAGTACCTTAATCAAACCATACCTGTACCATTTCCCACTTAAGGGACTCTCCATGCTTTAGAGTTTTAAGTCACTCTGAGTTGGACTTCTTGAACTCACCAACAAGATCAACAAACTAATACACATGGTACCTGTCTGTAAAGTCAAACTGAAAGTTGACCTTCATTTATGGCTCAGGAGATCCTTTGATAGGCCGCTAGTCAGAAAACCAGGACACAGTGACTCCGAAATGTATTATTTTTATATGTTGGGATCCACGTAAAATCTAAAAAACATCTATAAATTGCTTAATAAACTTAATTTTACTGAGTACCAGTGCACGCTGTGCTCAAGCTGTGGGAGATGCAAGGATGAATCAGGCACATTACTAGTCCTTCAGGAATTAATGACCTCATAGAGAAGAAAAACATACAAATGACACATGAAGTTAAAATAGAAGGCAGAATAAAGTGAGGTGCGAGCTTTACATGATGTTAGAGCCAAAAGGAGAGGGCTATTGTCCTGGTTTGACCCTCACAAAATCTCTAGGGTGGGGCGGAACAGATGTTTTTATCCTCACTGGTATAGATTAGGAGCTCCAGAAAGGCCCGGTGTGACTGGTTTATTAAATGGTACTTTAAGTTTACTCAGCAATTCTGGCTCAAAGAACAATATTCTTTCCGTTCTCCCACGAAACTTTTTAACAAGAATAACATCGCAGAAGACAGATATTGTTTATTAAGCATTTCATCAAGAATTCATGAAGAGAAACTGGCCATATGTTGTGAAGGAATAAAATGAGCAACGTTTACATTAATAGGGAGCCCTGGGAATTTCAAAAATCCAGAGGCCACCTGTGTTAAGTAAGGGGAAAACTACCACTCAGATAATAATTGGCTGATATTGTCAGAGCTTTACATTTTTTTAAAAAAAGATCTAGGAATCTAGGCTGTAAGACAAATCTCATGAAATAATTCAGTACTTCATCAAGTCCTCTCAACTTTACTTCTGGAAAGTTGCATGTTGAATATATATACAAAACTTTGTGTGTGTGCATGTGTGTGTATGCACGTGTGTGGATGCACATGTGTGTGTGTGTGTTGTGTTATTGGTAAGTGAACCCAGGGCTCTGCGTATACTAGGCAAATGTCTTACCACTAAGGTATATTCTCAGCCTTTTTTAAAATTTATTTTGAGACGTCTCACTTAGTTGCTCAGGCTGGCCACAAACTTGTGATCCTTCCACCTCAGCTTCCCCAGTAGCTAGGATTACAGGTGTACACCACTTCTTCTGGCATACATCATATTTTTATTTATTTATCTATTGATAAACATCTTGGCTGATTCCATATCTTGGCTCTTGTGTCACAATAAATAGGATGTGCAGGATCTCTTTGATATAATGATTTCATTTCCTTTAAATGCATACCTAATAGTAGGATTGCTGGACCATAAATACTGTATATGAATTAAAAATATTTTTTAAAAATACAGAAAAAAGACATCTATGTCAAGCCTATTTCCTTCTACCTCCTCACATTAGTCCTCTTAGTTATCCTGGAGATTCCAGATGTATGCCCTTCTCACACATCACCTAGAAAGCATCCAGAGTAATCCATTTAAAAAACAGAACTTACTTTGCATCCACAATCCACACAGTAATCAGTCAAGATTTAATCATGCAATCCCAGGTATGATAGGTTTATTGGAATAATCAGCATATTAGGCTTGACCTTACATAAATGTGGGGGGGGAGGTTATGATGTGAATGAATCTAGAAGCTGAAGTAAAAAAAAACCAGAGACAGAGTCCTGAGCCATGACCTAAATCCCTGTTGTGGAAGGAAACCTAACTCTGCCTGTGTGAGTGTGTGTGTGTGCACCCATGTACACAGGCAAGTACATTTATATGTGTGTATCTCCACGCACATACACACATTTTTTTTTCAACAAATACTTTCATTTTTATGTCCAGGGCCAATTTACATATCTCTGAAGATATATAATTTTATTTTATTTATTTTTTTTTTGTGTGGGTACTGGGGGTTGACCTCAGGATCTCGTGCACCAGCAGGCGCCCGTGCTGCTGAGCGATATCACCGGCCCTTTTTTCGTGTATGGGTTCCGGGAGTCAAACTCAGGCCCTCGCGCTTGCCAGGCAGGCGCTTATGCTGCTGAGCCATCTCACCGGCCCCTATAATTTTATTGATTGATAAACATGTATGAATAGTTACAGTGTTGGTACATCAGTAATTGTACAAGGAAGTTCAAGCTTTGGAATCAAATGAGGTTTCGACTGTACTGCACTGCACAAGCAGCTTCCCATGAAGAATTCAGCCTCCATGCAGCTCACTTCCACTGGGGAGTATATATGTTATGTTTAGAAACAAGTGCCCAAGCCCGTGATACAGCTCAGCGGCATAAGCGCCTGCCGGGCAAGGGCGTGATCCTGAGTTCAACTCCCGGTACCCACATAAAAAGAAAAAAAAAACAAGTACCCCAATAACTCATTATTTTCAAAGGCATTATCATGGAGGTGATTCTTTTTTTCAAAAACTAATATTTCAAACCACAAAATTTATTTCAAACATTGCAAATCAGAGTTCTTCTAAGAGCCAAAGAACCCTACCAAAATCATGTATAAGCCTTTTTTTTTTTTAACATGAAGTTTTCTTCTTTGCAACTAACTAGGTCATAGCACCTGAGTTCAAAAGTATTCAGGATTCACTGATAGCGAGGTCACATGAGTTTTTGTACACTTTATTTCCTAATGTTACAACGAAGAACAAAGTACTCATAATGCTCTTGTGGGACCCTTAGGCCTATAATACTCTTATTAAAGAATCAAGATCACTGTGAGACAAACAGAACCAGTCTGATGTCATAGAACCTCACACTAATCACAGAGAATCCTAGAAGCTCCTACTGCATTTGTCTATATTCTTTTTTATAATGCCTGATGCAAAGTGTGTGCAAAATAAATACTGAACTAATGATGGAACCAAATGCGTGCAATAGAAATGGATGGAGATAGCACGATGTATGGCATTTGGAGTTTCATTTTCTGATGTGGCTGAGCAATAACAGAAGATTTTTAAAAAGATATTTTCCATCTTTAACTCAATACAGGTGTTCCTGCAGGGAGAAAAAGCTGAGCTGCTAGTACGAAGCTCCACTGCACTCAGCCTGAGCAAGGCACAGTGATGCCCTCACCGTTCTGTTGCACCAGCGGTGAACATGGGGTCAGGCAATTCTCTCCGCACATCTTAACCTTTACCACACTAGACACCTGACTTGGGTGCTCTACTTTTTTTGCAACCAACACAGCCGTGATCAAACCCAGAGACTCTTGGAAACATCTGCCTCCCCACCCTGTGCTTTTTGGCATGCAATTAAGATGCTGCCCCTGAGGTGGGGGTAGCCCCTCCAGCATTCTGAGCGTTAAACATGAGGCACTCAATGAGATAACATGCCAGGCTTCAGGCAAAGTTACATTTTCTTCATATTTATCCACAAAGAAATTTAAGAATGAAAGCAAAATTTGTAATGCAAGAACAGAGGTTGATACCTTTCAGACTGGTGAGAACTAAATTGTTCATCTTGTCCCTATCACTACTACAAATAGGAAATGTATCTGAGAACTCTAATGCCTTTGGACATTAAATTACATGTGTGTCAAATTTTATCACTGATTACAATTCATTACAAAACAACACAGGCATTTCCCCACAAGTAAATAATTGGTATTGTACGTTATGAATGCCAAGTGGAAAGACAGAAAGGATGACAGTCTTACAGATGATGTGACTAACAGCGCAAAACCTGTTTAAGCCTGTCAAGCTGTATAACTGCTTCAGTTTTTTTTAATAAACATATTTGGAATTAAGTCAACACAAGAATATGCTAGAAAACTGTGTTTCCTGGGGTTACTCAGTGTAAATAAAATATAATACAGGCAATTGGGATCTTTTTATAGATTTTATATGGTGGTCTGTCCAGACTTGTCTTTGTAATGATTATAGGATGAATTCGGCTTTAAAATCTTTGTAAATAAACGTCAAATAAACATCTCCAATATTTTTATCAGATGCCCATTCCAGATTATAGTTCTTTGTGTTCTAAAAGTAAAATCATGCTTCCAAGGTTTTGGGGCATTCTCTTCTTTGAAGCATTAAATTCTTACATTTTTGTTCTCTTTGTCTCAATAATTTTGTCTAAATCAGTATGGCTTTTTAATTTTATCCTTTACACAACTATTCTTCACTTTTCTATATTGTTTTTATTTTAAGTTTCCATTTCCATGTCTTCTTCCTCCATCTCCCCTCCCTTTCTCCTTTTCTTTTTCCTTTCTTTCACCATCTCATCTTTTTTCCATGGTCTACAAATTTCTGTATGATTGGTTTCTTCCTCTGTCAACTCGTTTTCCCTGCACAGATAGTCACTAGCCTTAAACTTATCATTTTCCAACACAGATTGTTCACCTTTGCTATTCTTTTTGTCTAGAATTCTCTTCCCTGTGCCTTCCCCTGTCCCATCAGGGATATTATTTATATATATTGCTATTCATTTTCCACAGAACAAGTCAGTATGCAGTACTCATTTATACAGTGATGTGACTGATTTATCTAGAGTTTTAGAAATACATTGTCCTGGTATTCTACCTAAAGAACTTGGCTTACATACAAATTTTTGAAAAGGCATTTCTTATAGCCATATTTATAGTCCTGCTAGTCATCTCACCCTATCCAGTAACTATTCATCCTGTTGGTTTCTTTCTCAATTCTTACCAGAATCAGTAATTACACCATTAATTTATTTGTTACACATTTGCCATATCTGTTCTAGGTCAAAGTTTCTTTAGTGTTGTGATATTCTCTGCCATGTTCTAAGTTATATAGTACAATGTCTGTAATACTTAAAACAGTGGTTGGATCATAGCAAGTTCTACATAAATCACTGTTCTACAAATGAAAATACAAATTAGTTAAGTTGGTAAAGGTATTTTCCTTGAATACATTGATTATTCTTTCTCATTGCCCTGGTCCTCGTTAGAATTAGATGGAATAAAAACCAGCTTTCAAATACCAGTCTAAGCATCCATTTGTTTTGTGCCATTTAATTGGACCCATGAATCTTTCCCCTCTTTGAAGACTTTTGGTTACAATGTAATTGTGTCAGTGAAATATGGCTTACCAATTAGCACCACTTACCATTTTCATCCATGTATGGAATATGCATCATAAAGTTATGTGGGTGAAAGTAAGCCTAGCATGGGAGGTGGGAGACAGTGAAGAATTTTTCAGCTAGGAGACAGGAGAAGCCCACAGAGCATTTCTATTCAGTTTATAATTCTAACCTAGGTCTAGGTGTTCACAGCTTCGTGGTAAATAAGACAGGAGCTGCCTTCAACACCCTAAACCAGTAATGGCGAACTTTTTAGGGCTTTCACTGATAACAAATAGCCCGTTGTGGTATTCCTTCTTCCCTTCTGACGCCAAGTGCCAGTTCCCTGTACTTTGCAGCCTCCTGCTGATGGGTTCTCTACTCTGCTCTCTCGGAGAACTTGAAACATCATCAGGTAAGCACAGACACAATGCAGAACTTCAAGACTGGAGAATTAATACCCTTGGAAAGAATTTTCGTCAACACTTAGGGAATGGTACTCTGTGGAAAAATATTTTACTCTCTCCATCTTTGGAAAGACAATTCTGAAGCACTTGTTATGTTATTTCTCAAGAGATCAATGGAAGGATTGAGCCAGTTACCCAAAAGCCATTATGCACTCAATATGGGATTTATTTTTTTCCCAGTTTCATTTTCCGAATTTCGTACTATCACTCCTTGAAGTCACCTTCCAAAGAAATGAGCTGGATCTAAGTATTGCCAAGTATTTTTCTCTGTTAGGTAATAAATTCAGAATTGTTCAAACTACATAAAAACAGAAATAAATCAAAATTGATCAAAATAGGGCTGCATAAAAAGTGTGCTTTCAAAAATTAGCATTTTTATCTAAGCACAGCTACATTTTTTTTTGTGAGTGTGGGTACTGGGGGTCGAACTCAGGACCTCACACGCCAGCAGGCGCCCATGCCGCTGAGCAATGTCACTGGCCCGTTTTTCGTATGTGGGTACCGGGAGTCGAACTCAGGACCTAGCGCTTGCTAGGCAGGCGCTTATGCCACTGAGCCATCTCACTGGCCCAACATAGCTACTTTTGACAAGGACCATCTCAGCGTAAACAAACACAGGTTATACTACTTATCTTTTTCAACTCTAACAAGTGGGAGATTGAATGAAATAGAAGAAACAAATGAACAAATAAGTACAGACACAAAGGGAATTAATTCGCATCCAGGACCCGGTGTTAATTATATTTAGAGATGGAAAATTTTTAGTTACAATTCTGGCCTTATTTCCTATAATCCCACTGTGATCCCAGCACTTTGGGAGGCTAAGGCCAGAGGATCACAAGTTTGAGCCCAGCCTGGACAATACTGACAGTTAACGAGATCCTGAGTTCAGTGTGAAGATTCCAGGTTCAATCTCCAGTGTAGAAGGAGAAGAAGGAGAAGAAGGGGAAGAGGGAGGAAGAGGAGGGAAGGAAGAAGAAGAGGAGGCAGAGGAGAAGAAAGTGTGGCCAAATAAACCAACATGGGAAAATTCCCCAAAACACATCCATGGGGAACACAAATTGTAGCATCATATTGTACCATGAGCTGTTTTCCCACAAGCCCTTAAATCTATTCACTTGTCTATGTGCATGTTTGTATAGGTTGCACATCTATTCCAGGTGGAACATTTGTTGAAGGTGTAGTGGAGGGAGCTTCCGCTTTTTACTCTGTATCCTTTCCTGACCCTTGCATTTCATGCTGATATAGTGACAGTTAATGAGATCCTGAGTTAGGTGTGAAGATTCCAGGTTCAATTTCCAGTGTAGAAGGAGAAAAAGAAAAAAAAGAAGAAGGGGAAGAGGAGGGAAGGATGAAGAAGAGGGTCAACAAATAAATACAGACACAAAGGGAATTAAATTAAATTCATTCATGCATTACTTGTGTAATATTTAGAATGTAGATCACATACTAATATTTCTCTTCTCTATTCTTTAATATAGGAAAGTTCCCTTAAACAAAAATTTCCTTTCTAAACTTGTTGCAGAAATAACTTAAATGTGGAGGAAAACAAAAGGCTGTAAAACTTTTATGTTATTTTGCTATGATAATATAACAGCTGAGCTTTGATACCCACTCAGTAAATGTTAGGTAAGTTAATGAGTAACTTTATAGGTAGCTGACCAAATAGATGTTGAAGCTCTAATCTTTACAAAATAGGCCTGTTATCTCTAGAGTTCACTAGCATCATGAAATCCAACACAATCCAGTAACTTCAGATGAGGGATATTGGTGAGATTCCTGGAAACTCAGTTTTACTCACTCTTTGGTTTTTCACAGTACTTTTCTACAACTAGAAAGGATGATGGTATTGGTGTGTACTGATCAGTTTGTTTTCCAGAAGCATGTTATGGAAAATTTAAATGTTGATAACATTTTCAGTCATACTCACTGTAAATTATTTTGAGAATTCATTTTATTTTTATGAATAGCCTGTAAACAGTATTACACTGGAGGTGATGATTGCGATTAGAAAACTCTGCTGAGGCATGCAACCACCCATGTTTTGTTGGATAAGACCCAGCTATATATATCCAAGCTTTCAAATTCCTGGCTGTATGTCAGGGTACTTACCCCGTTAATCTATCATTAGTTCCTTTTTTCACTTCAAACTTAATATCCACTCTGTGGAAAAGAGGAATCATAATGCATGAATCCCATCAATACCACTGATACTCCTCAGGAGTTCCTGAGAAAACCTATAATCAAATACCTATTTCTTAAATGGACCACTAAAAGTTATGTATTTAGTCAACTGCAGAGACAAAATTTGAATTGAGGTTATATTACTCCCAAGGCAATAAATATTAAGTAGCAGTTAAGCAAGTAAATATTCTTTGAAACAGAGTTTAAAATATTCAGAAAAAAACCTACTGTAATCCAGTAACTGTTCTGGAAGTTTTTGGGGTCCAGGAGCCATTATGGAAAACTTTGTGGTATGGATAATGCTGTGTTGACTGATATCACAAACATGTCTAACAAGTTGAAAAATCTGACATCAGATCAAAAGGCACAACCCTATAAAATATTATGTTTAGCTATTTTTTTTGTGGGTACCGGGCGTCGACCTCAGGACCTCGCATGCCAGCAGGCACCCGTGCCACTGAGCAATATCACCGGCCCTTTTTCCGCATGTGGGTTCTGGGAGTCGAACTCGGACCCTCGCGCTTGCCAGGCAGGCGCCTACGCCGCTGAGCCATCTCACTGGCCCTTAGCTATCTTTTTAAAAGATGATGCTTGAAGAAGTGAACTGCCAAAAGTCACACACCTGAAATTGTGACAGAACTATGATTTGAATCTAAGCAACATTACTATCCTTTTAATCATGTTAATTGCATCTTTGCTACATTGAAATTATGGTACTAGAAATGGCTTGTATGAGTTAATTTAGCATCTATTTAGCTACTTATTAATTCTCTCACTTAACCAACAAATGTTAATTTGCATTTGATCTCATAAAATATTAGAGGACCAGAACTATATTAAACACTGAAGAAAATATGTGAAATATAATGAGGATCATAAAAATGGGTTGAATCTGAGTAATTGAAAAATTAGTGGGGATATTTCTAAGCAAGAGGAACTATACTCTAGGCCTTGTGTATAGAATACTCATGTTTTGCAAGTAATAATAATTAGTCTATTATCAGCATAGTAAGAAAAATTTACTGAATACTTAGCCTGTGCCAAACATATAGATATATATTACTAAATGTTCACTTTACAAGACAAGAATCAAGGGTGCAGAACAGTAAATTAATTTACCCAAAGTCCATAGATAATTTCACAGTAGATTCTTGTACCCCAGCCTGTCTAATTCCAAACTTTGTCTTCTGATGGTTTTGCAGTACCATTCACAAGTACAAACAAAATATTTAATACTTAAGAATTCTTTTCTCCCAATTCTAAAAGATAGTGTTCTGTGATATTTGTTAATCAACCCAAGATTTCTAACCCAACTTTCTACACAAAGCTGATTCCTTCCTGCAGACATGTTCATAAAACACAAGGAATTTCATCTTCCAGGATGCGGACCAGCTACGAGGAGACCGCTTATAGGACAGGCTGCTCAGCATCTAATAACTGATGGATCTCAGCTGTGAACAACCTTCCTGTTAAGGATCTGATGACTGCATGGAAAAACACACTGTCTTGCCAGAGTCTGTGAAGAAGATGGCGCAGATACATGTCCTGGACAATCTGATTTTACTTTTTCTGCAGCCTTCTTTGTGAAACACCCTGGAGCCCTAAACTCAGGTGAAATTTCCTTACTTTGCATTTTCCCTATACTTATTTTTACATTTCTGTTGGTTCATATTTTACCTTATATTATTAGTACTTACTCATTGGATTCGTTTTTCCTCTTGAATGAACAAACACTTAAAGACAGGCAACAAATATTAATTATCTATGAAATCATACACCCCAAGTCCAGAACTCTCCAGCAAGTCTTAGAAATGGAAGTTCAGTGTCAGGACTGTTTTAATACACCTATGATTCTCTTGTGTTTTCAAAATGTCCAGAAATGGCATCCATGTATGTTTGAAACAAGTTAAATTTTATGAATCATCCTGACAATATGGTCTCACAAATAACATTGATAATATTTTGTTATTTCTTTCTTATTAATATGAGCTGGTTTTTCAGGCTGCAATTTTGCTGTAATATCTAAGTATCTTCTTAACAAGCCTTGGGTAATAAGCATTCGTGTTTTCCTGTGAAAAACTGTCTTCCCATTTATACACAAACTGGCCTTCTCATGTGGCTCACATGTGACCCTGTTATCAGAAACAAGAGAAACAGCTGTGTTCAAATCTCATCATACTTGAGTCCTTTGTTCCTTTATTTGTATAGATGCAATGTCCCCAAGGAATAGAAGAAAAAGTCAACTTCACAAGTGCTTGGAAAACCTGATATGAACCACCTTCATTTACACCAAATAAATAAAGTCAATGGCAGAAAAACTAGAAGAAACCTCACATATAATATATACCATGTGTATGTGTGTATTTTTGTGGTGAGATGTGGTGTAGGGATGGTAGCAAATTAGGTCTGAGACACATAAGCAGAAAGGAGATTAAATGCATTAAGACCATATTATTTTCAATTTATGAATAATTTAAAAGGGATTTGAGAAATATAAATTTTACTTTGTAGACTTTGCCTCTATTATATTATTATAACCTACTTTTAATTAACTTGCATACGTAATAGATGCACATAATTAAGAAAAAATACAGGGTATAAAACTTAGAAGTATAGAGCATTATTGCTGACTTATCCACCCCCCATTTAGTCTCCATACTTGGACAAAACTCTTGGTATCAATTCTGAACTTTGGCTCACAGAGACTTCCATCCTTACAAAATTGTTTTCATCCAGCGCAATACAAACTTATTTATTTTATGATATTTAAATGTTAGGGTATCGAATGTTATTGATGCCACTTTGCACTTTGTTTACTAAGTAAACTCTACTAGAATAAAAATTAGAGCCTTTCTACTGCTGTTTTATATCTTCCTCTGCAGTGCTACTCAGAGTGTAGTCTACAAAGACTTTTCCTGTCTATAGACCATGACTAATCTGCATAGAGATTGAACATTAGTATTTAGAAATGTTAATAGTAATTTGAGAGTGTTGCAATATGAAGAATATAGTCACCATATTTTACAGAGTTGCCAGTTCGCGATGGATTGCACAGGGAAACACACGACAGCTAGAGCAGTAGAGCATTTGGTTTGCGTCCATAACAATGACTAACACAGTGCAGGGACTAAATAAACACCTGTAGAAAGAATAAAAATTCATACGCATTCCTACAGTTGGTAAATTATAGCCTCCACAAGCAGTTATTATTCTACCAAAATGTGAAGTCCGACCAAGTGAACAGGGCAGTAACCCAATTGGAATGGAATTGCTTTTATTTTGTGCTAGTTGGACCTGCTAGACTGTAGGAGATTACGCTCCTAGAGTATTTTGAAAATGTGATTAGCACATTATTTGATCGAATATGCTGTGCTAATTAATACAAAGGACTGGGTTGCAAAATTGTATGCACACAAATCAGGGGCCTCATGCAGGATTAGGTCTTGCTAATACAGGTGGTCAAGGATATCTTGCAATTAAGTGTGCAATCCAGCAGTTCAGAAGAACGAGGAGCATTGAGCCAAGCAAAGCCTCTTTCCTGGTCCTTTTTTTTTTTTTTTTTATGTCAGATGCACACTGTCTGGCCCAGGTCTCTAGGTTGTCATTATCTTCCACTGTGGGGAACATTTAGTTTATGAAACAATCCATTTTATACATTACATTTTCCAAGAAGCCAGACTTTATAAACTCATAAATTGTATACTTATTAACTATAAACATTGCCTGACCAGGGATATCCTATTAAGGATATTCCATAGATATAGACTCTTACTAGGAAATATTATTAGACTGTTTATCTGGAACTGTAATTATCACACTGCTAAGGCAATTGATGAGGACATTTGTGCTTGTCCCCATCAAAAAGAATGAATGGATTATAGAAGAGCTACTTAACTCCTTCCTGCACACAGACTGAAGTCAATGAGAATTGTCTAACAAATATTAAAATCCTGCAGAAATGGTTTAAATGTCAAATAACTTCTGACAGCTGGAAAAATATGTAATCCAACATCATAAACAGCAAAAACTCTTTGTAAAATGATTTCATTATGGTTCACATCTGTCTCACACCTCCCTGAAACTGTGCCCTCTCTTTCCATATTAACTCTACTCTTTACCACCTGACTTTCTGTGCAGTTGGAAAATGTGTTTCAGGGACAGACTAAGGCTGGTAGATGTGCCATATTTTCTCATTCTCCTTGGACCCTTGCCATGGGAACAAGCTTTGACTTTCTTACTAAGGGCTGAGCGGCTACATGAAGAAAAGCCATTTTTTTTTTTTAGCTTAGGCCATTCTAAATCAACAACCCAAGTCCAGTAAAGTAGTTAAGATCAGTAGAACTGCCTGGCCTGCCCAAATCCTCACAAATGCTGAAGGAGAAAGAGAAAGACTGGGTGGTTTAAAACATCCTAAGTTTATTCTTTCACAGTTCGTGGAGACCAGGGTCCACAATCTTCTTGAGGATTGGTTCGTTTTAGAGGCTCTGAGAGAAAATCTGTCCCATGTGTTTTCTCCAGTTCCTGGTGACTTCAGAAATCCTTGCCTTTATAGAGGCATCACTTCAACCTCCTGTAGCACATGGCTGTATATTCTGCGTGTGTAAAATATGTGATGACCAAGTCAAAATTTCTTTATAACAAACACTGCTGTAGAACCTTTTAATATCTCTTTGCTTCTAATTCCCATTTTAATAGATCAGAATGCCTGCTCAATATCCAATACATCTGAACCTGACCTTATTTATTGCCCAAAGAACATACCCCATTATCCATATTGTAGTAAATGGAAATTCCATTCTGCAAAATGCAAGAATGGAATTGCTTAGGACAAAACAAAATAAACACACTTGGAGGTAACATTTTTCTCTCTTATGCTGCATATTCAGCCTATTAGCAAATGCAGTACCCTCAGTTCTTCTTTGAAAATATATGTAGAAATTAATGTCTCCTCAAGACTTGCACTGCTAGTCCAAAACTTTTCTAGATCTCGCTTAACTGCTGATGCTTCCTTATTTCTGCCATGGACTTCTACAGTCTTCTCAGTACAGCTGCTGGAGGAATCCCCCCCCGCCCATAGCTCAGACCATAGCTTGGTTCAGTTCATGACTCTTCTCTATGAAAACCTCCAGACTCTTCCCATCTCAGTCAGGGCGAAGACAAAGTCCCCTCAAAGACTGACAGATGTAACCCGGATTTTCTTTTCTCCTTTGGAAGTAGTTTTCCCTTCCCCTCTTCCTCTCCCTCCCGCTTTTCTTCTTCTTCTTCTTCTTCTTCTTCTTCTTCTTCTTCTTCTTCTTCTTCTTCTTCTTCTTCTTCTTCTTCTTCTTCTTCTTCTTCTTCTTCTTCTCCCTCTTCCTCTTCTTCCTCTCTCCTCTCTTTCTGTCTCTCTCTCCCTCTCTTTCTCCCTCTCTCCCCCTCCCTTTCTCATTTAAAACATTTGCTTGGCCTTGGATCTTCCTATTCTTTTGGTCAAGGTTGGTGTTTTGCTATTTCCATAGCTGGGTTTCTCCTTCATTTATTCACTCATATGTTACTTTCTCAGCATGTTTTTATTTTTTTTATTTTTTATTTTTTTTCTGAGTACCGGGGATCGACCTCAGGACCTCGCACACCAGCAGACACCCGTGCCGCTGAGCGATATCACCAGCCCTTTTATCGTATGTGGGTTCCAGGAGTCGAACTCAGGTCATCGCGCTTGCCAGGCAGGCGTTTATGCCACTGAGCTATCTCACCGGCCCTCAGGTGTGTTTTTAAAACTAAACTTCCTGGGTATACCCCAACCCCATTGTTTCATTTAATACAGGTGTGTGTGTGTGTGTGTGTGTGTGTGTGTGTGTGTTTTAATCCACTTTGTGTCTTCAGAAAATTAACATGCAGAGTTTGGTGTTTGTTACTCATCCTAGATGAGAGAGATATAGAAACATTAAAAAAGATTTTATAGCATTTCCACAGATTAGTTTTAGTTCTATTGAATCCGAAAATTTTTTAAAAGGATTCATAAGTTTTTTTTCAATTTATTTTAAAAAGTAACTCTCTAGTTTATAGTATTTTTTTAAAAAAAGATTTCCGGCAATAAAATGAGAATTTTAAAAACAAAATAAAACTGATCTTTCATTTTAGTGTCCCAATTACTGCCCTAGAAGACTGGATGATTGAATCAATACCATGGATGGCATTGAACACATAAAATTTCTAAGGCAAAATATAATTAGCAAAATGATAACAAAGAATAGTAAAAAATAAATTTTGAAAATGGTCTTTTTTGGAACTGTTACATCATTATCAATATGCTGATGTAATGTGGTACCTGATAAACATTAGCTATTAAAATTTTTAGTTTGTAGAAATTAGTTACTAAACATAATTCCATTTTTCTACCATCAGTTCAAATTCAGTACTTATAAACTCATAGCTTCTATCTGTATCTTCATTCATTGTTGAAAAACATAACAAAATAAAAATCCTTTCTATAAATCCATATGATTTTCACTTTCTTCTTTTTAAATGTTAACTAATTTATATTGCATATTTATTAAAACAAGTAAGCTACCTTAAAGGTTAATAACATTGTTGGGTGATAGATTATGGTAAAGTTCTCTATCCCACTTTTGATGTCTTTCTAATTTCTTATGTGCTTGAGAATTGTCTATCTTTTTCTTAAATGGACTATGTTACATATAGTGATTTTGTAGTGAATTCTTCCTGAAGATTGGTTGACTGAATAAATGGATGACCAATCAGACAAATGGCTATGTGTTGCAGACTATTAATGAGGCTTAATTCAAGTAATGGAAGAGTCGCAATTTTACCTATAGAAGTTAAACCCACATCAAAGTCATACCTACTTGAAGACTTTAGTCATTCCAATCTAGTATTCTGTTAAGGTATTTTATACAAGTGTGGTAATTTGCTCATGAATAATCAATTTGAAAATTTTAGCAAGAACTCTAATTGTATTTTTACCAATGTTTTAGAAAATGGATGCTCATCTGAAAATGTGAGTAATCAGTTATATGTTCCTGAGAACAGATCTGAAGGAACAGATCTATTAGAACTGTCGCAAGGAGGAATTCTGCCTCTACTTGGTATAGATAATAAGTGACCTGGTAATTACCATTCCTGTTTGACTCTAATAATTTTCATGAATTCGGAATGCAAATATACAAGTATTATTTGGTAATTAGAAGCTTGGTTCCTTAATAAAAGAGCTATAGGGAATCTATTAAGACACATGGTTAAGTCCCATCTAAGTTTACTACTCAGCTTTAAAAATATAAATTGTATTTCTCAATAATGAATAAATCTCTGAACCAATATCTTTGATACATGTTTTACATTTGCTTCTTACTCTGAACAAGATCATCCTGCGAAAGTATAAATCTCTACAATATTATCTGAAGCTTGATCCTTTATTAAATGCTTAGAAGAATAATGCAGTGCAACAAGGAGACAAAATCTTTTAAGGCAATCTTTCTGTACCCTAATAACATGTTAAAAAATGAAATAAATATAGAAAATTGCTTTCAACCCTAGTAAGTGCACTAGCTTCACAAGTATTAGAATCCTATGCAGTGAGAATCTAGTAGTCAATGGATTCACCACGGGACAGTGTTGAGGATTGAATTGTATCCCCTCAAAATTAATACATCCATGCCCTACACATCAGTATGATTACACTTGGAGATAAGAACTTTAAAAAGATAATGAAGGTTAAATGAGACCATAAATTTGAAGCCCTAGTAGAATATGACTAGTGTGTTTGTAAGAAGGGGAAGAAATAGCAAAAATGTACAAAGGCCATGTGCAAGACAAGACAAGCCTTCAAGAATTAAAGTTTCTGATGCCCTGATTTTGGATTTCAACAGGCAAAACTATGAGAAAATATACTTATATTGTTTCATCCTCTACTCTGAGATATTTTGGGGGTCAGCCTTAGCTGATTAACACAGAAAGAAAGGAATTCCATGGAGGCTAGAACATTAGAAGGTTAGAAAGGCATGTGGGAGGATTGTTGTCCTCTCACAAATAATGGTCCTCCATTACTTCTTATCTTAGGGGATAGCATCATCTTCCATTCAGATGTTGAGCCAGAAATCCAGAATTTATTGCTAGCTCTTCCATTTTCCTTGCCCAAACAATGAAATCTAGCAGCAAGTCATTTATTCTGCCTGTTTTATTCCTTTTAGATGATTTCACTCCTGTCTATTTCCATCACTGGGGTCTGGTCTAGGTCCCCTTCTTCTCAATCCTGGGCCACTCCATTCTGGCTCCCTTGTACCCAGTTTTTACTCTGCCTTCTGAGACATCTTGACAAATGCAACTGTGGCCGTGCCTTTCTTTGGTTCTCAACTTTACAGTGTAAGATTAAAAGGCTTCGATTTGCCCTGTATTGATCTGGTCCTCACCTCTCTCAAGTCAGCTTTTACCATTCTTATGCTTCCTCATTTCTACTACACAGGGATTTCTCCATTCTGTGAAGGCGCCATTTCTTCCCCCTCCAGACTCTGAAGTCAACCATTGTGCCTGTCTCTGTGGAGTCCTCTCAGGCTCATCCTCTTTTACATCTCAGCCCTAAGTCTTTTCTGCCAGAGGCCCCATTAACCTGCTCCTATTCTCTTACCACCCCCAGAACTAATCAGGTTCCAGTTATTAATTGTGAAACACATTGTAATTTCTCCTCCTTAGCATTTATTTCATGTTGATATCATTATGTTTTAAAGTCTACATTCCCTAGTGCCCTGAAATTTTTGTGAGGACAAATCACCACTCTGTCTGTTCCCTCCTTTCATTACTGGTATTCTAGTAAACTGTGTAACCACGATAAATTGCAAGTAAATGAAATGAACATGACTTTAAAAAGAAAAAGCAAGTGAAGTTCCTTTCTCAGAAGTATATCCTAGATGAAATTGATGTTTTAATTTTACTCCCAAAAATGAACTAGCTTATATAACCTACAACATTGGTAGATATATAGGTATATAACTGCCAGCTCCTGTGGCTTTCATTGCTACTGCCTGAATTCCAATTCTGAGGAGTAACCACATGGACTCCTATTTCCCACATGGGGAAACTGGTTCACAGATTTCTAGCTCACTATGTTATCCTGTCACATTTCCTCCCACGTTCATGATCAAATGTGTAATGTGGCCATCTCCACCCTGCTCTTAATCTGCTTTTAACCAATTTAAGCCACTTTACCCAACTCCTGTCTAATTTCTGAATCCCATGGACTGTTCTCTACTGTCTTTACAAAATATTTGCCATTCTCTCATTTTTACACTCTGTTTCCCTCTCTCTCATTGCTCTTGCATTCATTTTTCCTTCATTCCCATTTTCTTTTACTTCTTGTGAGATTAGTCTTTATCTCCACTGGGTCACAGGATATATGAAAATGTAGGTGTTAATTGGGAATACAAGAGATAAAAAGAAATCTTGGGGCTGTTTTGATGCGCCTTGTAAAATACCTCTACACTCAAATGCATCATTCTTTTTCCTATCATGTCCTGTATTTTTTTTTTTAATGTGAGTACTGGGAGTTGACCTCAGGACCTCATGCTTGCCAGCAAGTGCTTGTGCCACTGAGCCATACAACCAGCACTTTTTTTCCTTTATGTGGGTACCGGAGGTTTAACTCAGGACCTTGTGCTTGCCAGGCAGGTGCTTATGCCACTGAGCTATCTCACTGGCCCTCCCATCATGTCTTGAATAATTGAAGATAGAGATCCTGGAAATCTGGAGAGCATAATATGTTCATTGAATATTTAGAGTTCAATAACTCCACAGTGCAGGAATATTCATCTCCTGGGCAGAGGTGAGCATGGATTTGATATGAAATTAAATTGGATCTACTACATTCTCTGCAGTTCTGGACATTGGGACATGAGTAAGTCCTTGATTCATATTGGTTCCAGGGGAGGACAGAGGCAGTAGCCCCTCTAACCTGGCGTGTGGAGGTCAGCTCCAGAACAGGAGTAGACATTAATCCAATCTGGCCCTGGAGGTGGTCATGAATAAGGAGATTTGCCATCTCTAATTAAGAGTAAAAGGTTATTTTCCAGAATTTATGAGAAAGTTGATTTTATTTTACTCCAATTGACAGAATTTTCCTAACTGAAGTAACAGAAGGAGAAAGAATTTCCTAACATATAAAGCAGAAAAAGTGCGTATCTGGATCTTAGAATGAAAAATGTACATTTTCTTAGGTAGAAAAGTAGGAAAAAATCTTCATGTAAAGACTAAGATGGGAAAGACAAGTTAGTGAAAGAAAAATAAAAATATTGATGCTGCCAATTTTATGTATTCACTACTTTTATTAAATTAAGTATTTTAAGTACTTTTTTTGGTACTGGGAATTGAACTCAGGACCTCATGCTTGTCAGGCAGGTGCTGTAAATTAAGTATTTTAGCACTAAAGAGGATTGACATTGATAAGAATTACCATTTAAGAGGATAAAAGGGTTCATATCAAACAGTGCTTTTAGATTATGTGAAGATGTGTTTGCTGAGAGAGTTTGGGATGAGTTGCTGTTGCTGCTAAATACAGTGCATTTTGCTATTAAATACCGAAACAGGTGTCGAACACTCAGGTGTCCCTGTTGCCTGCTTTGCTTTATATGTTGAGAGTATGTTCAACTAACTCAGGTTCTGAACAAATAAAAGTAAATCAGTCAGAATCCAAAATTGTCTCAAAATTTGAACATTAAAACATTTAATGTTTTAAATGTGGAAATAAATATTATTTGACAAGAATCCAGTTGGTCAAAAAGTGAAAAGCTATATACATCGTGTGTCTAAGTGTTACTACCAACACAAAATATATAAAGAGCTAAAAATTAGAAATAAAGGTGACTATGTCAAGTAACAATAAGAAAGGTTTAATTTTAAAATTAGTAAACATATTACTTGTATACTGTAGATCACAGGAGATCAAAATATTTTCCATATTTGTCACTAATTTTCCTAACTTTAATTTAGTGGATTGAGCACTCATAGTATTATATGACTTTTTAATAATTGGTCCAGCATGATCAAAGAATAGATTTGCTACCCATAGTTAACATTTGGTGGTGGAGAAATTTGTGGTAGTGACCCGCCCTTTTCCAAGCAGAACCTTTACATCAACATAGAAATGCAAGAACAAACTACAGAATCACAGTACAGGACACATCATACAAGAGTATCATGAATCAAGCACTTCTATTACTATGGAAAGCATCAACAAATTTAAGCCATCAAAGTTACTCTTTATGCTTCCCTATCAGCCAAATTGTTAAGCCAATGGTACTTGAATTTCACTAGGATATTTATGATGAACATCTTTCACGACAAGTAGAAGTCGATTCTCAGTCCAGCAAGAAAGATTTGTATCAGCTGCATGTTGAACTTCTTAAACATCGGACGCATTAGCAGAGAGAAATGATAACCTTTAAAAGTAAAAGACTTCAATGTTCTGGCAGCTGTCACAAGATGTAGGGTGATTGAGATGCCCCACAGTGAAGTAAAAGTATTTTAATGGAAGCACAATAATTGATCAAAGAGACAATCCAGCCTCCTGGGTCCACACCGAGGATATTCCAAGTGCTTAAATCTGACATAAAGCTCTAATGGACACCCAGGGGGCCACTTCCAACAATTTATTTTACTTTAACTGAATTCCAAGACCTTAAATTACCAGAGAGAACCTAGTCACTTGCTACATTGGCTTGCATTTTCTGTTTCTGATTATTTTATGGATTACATTCAAGTTTTTCATCATGAATAATTTTATGGTAAGTAACACAAAACTAACAGATATGTCACTGACGAGCCCCACCTATAAGGGAAGATCATTGGCTTGGAAGTGTCTGAATTTTATCAACTATACACATTTATATTTCTTAGTTTATGTTCTTAAAAAAATAGACTCTCACTGCCCACACAAAGGTGAGCTCAAATCATCCTGTATGTTTATGCACAATTCACATTTTTTGCCAAAGTAATGTCACCTATGTTACAGTATTGCTAACACACACTACTACCCATCCACAATTTTTGCTAACCTGCAGCATATGAATAGAATCTGGTAATAAGAGAAGTTCTAGGGAAATTACTTTCTTGGACAATAACAAACAACTGTGGAAAAAGAAAGTTTATTATCTCGCGTAATATGGATAATGTTCTTCCCATTAGCCTGTTCACGTATCCAGTGGCTTCAAATCACATCTTGACCAATTTTTGGAATAGAGTAGCCATTGGTCTTATCCTGCCAGCTAAGTAGAGGATAATTTTGAAAATATAAAATTAAGAACCTAGTCACCAAATGTTTAAGGTATTTTAGTTTAAAAAATTGCATTGTTCTAATAGTGACTGACTCTTTTCATCTCATATTTGATTCTGTTCACACATACAGCTTCTTAAAAGTAACTTACTAGCCAAGAATGGCAACGCACACCTGTAATCCCAGTACTTGGCAGGCTGAGGCAGGAGGATTGCCTTAAGTTCTAGGCCAGCCTGGGCTACATAGCAAGACCATGTCTCAAAAAACTAAAAGAGTGAGAGAGAGGGAGAGAGAGAGAGAGAGAGAGAGAGAGAGAGAGAGAGAGAGAGAGAGAGAGAGAGAGAAAAGAAGAAGAAGAAGAAGAAGAAGAACAAGAACAAGAAGAACAAGAACAAGAAGAACAAGAAGAACAAGAAGAACATGAACAAGAATGAGAACAAGAACAAGAAGGAGAAGTAGAAGAGACAGAGAGAGACAGAGAAAGAAGGAGAGACAGACACAGAGAGAGACAGACAGACAGAGAGAAAGAGAGGCTGAATAGTTTGATAACTCTTTTCATTGTAAAATCTGTGACTCAAAGTACAATTCAGAAACAATCTAAAACAATCTAACAGAAATAAAGACCCCTTGTACACTATCTTAAAGTTTTACACATGGATGCTCAGAAAATTTTTAAATTCAATTTTATTACTTGCAAATTTTATGCAATATGGAGTTGGAAAATAGCTTGAGGCTATATATTATAAAAATTATACAATAAAATTTTCTTGTTGAAATGCTCAGTTTCAGAAGTCCTAGCAAATGTACATAAGTTTTATAATTCCCAAAATCAAGATATAGATTTTTATCAACCCCACATTTCCCTCCTATCCAATTGAAGTCAGTCTGCTCTTCTCATACCCAGCCCCTGGAAAACACTGATATAAGTTCTGCCACTAAAATTGTGTCATTTGGGTGGGTGAGATAGCTCAGTAGCATAAGTGCCTGCTTGGCAAGTGCGAGGTCCTGATTTTGACTTCCGGAAGCCACATAAAGGAAAAAGAGGACTGGTGATACCGGTCAGCGGCAGAAGTGCTTGCCGGCAAGTGCGAGATCCTGAGGTCGACTCCCGGTACCCGCATAAAAAAAAATAATAAAATAAAATAAAATTGTGTCATTTACATAATTCCATGTAAATGAAATCATAAATTATATAATATTTTTGTCTGGCTCCTCTCACATAGTGTAAACTCAGATCTTACTACTTTATTCAGTGTGAACGACCTCTGGCCTTTCATTAGCATGCTTAGATTATTTATTATAATTATTGATATGATACGTAAATTTTCTTTTTATTGTTGTTTCATACATTACTTATTTTTTTCCTCTGTCGCAGCATCATTTCATATAAAATCATTAAAGAGCAACTCTGCTTTAGCTTTATCAGCTGTACCTTTCTCTTATTCTTTGCAGTTGCTCCAGGCTTACAATACACATCCTTACCATGGTCTGAATTTAATATAAAAGCACATACTGTATAATATAATGTCGTGGGCCGATGAGATAGCTCAGCAGCACAAGCGCTTGCTGACAAGTGTGAGGTCCTGAGGTCAAGTCCCGGTACCCACATAAAAATAATAATAATAATAATAATAATAATAATAATAACATAATGTCTTACAACAGTGTACTTCCATTTCTACCTGTACCTACCGCATGTTATGTGACCTGTATTACACTGTTGTTATATGTTCTTTAAACGAAAAATGCAAAGCAAAATCTGCTGTATGTATGTATATATTCATCACTGTCAGTCTTCATTCCTTTATACAGACATAAGCAACCCGGAGAATTTTTAATATTAACATTAAATATTATAAGATATTAAAACAAAAACCACAAAAGGCTGAGAAAACTTTAAAAATCATATTACTCTTCATTTCTAATTCAAGAATTAATGACAATTTTATCATTTATATGGGGCTATGTTTTGTTAAGCACTTAGCTTCTAACTTGTATTCCATTAATATTTGTGGTGTAATACTTGTCTAATTGTCAGAACAACCACTGTTATTAATTTGTGATGTGCCATTTTATAGATTAAAGGCAGTCTTGGAAAGTTGTGGTTGTCTCTCAGAGCAGACTACTTGCCTAGCCTGTGAGAAGTCTTGGGTTCAACCCCAGGCAGTGAAAAAAGAGAGTGCGTTGTAAGGAAACTGACTTGGAGAAGCTTTATAACCTACATAAGTAATTTCAACAGCTAATAAATGGTTAATCACAGTCTAGAAGATACTGTGTCCAATACTTTATATTTTTGAATCCTATATATGTTGATAATTGCAACACTGAGTTTAATTTGGTGTATGGCAAATTGAAACAATTCCTATTAGATTACAAACCTGTCACCAGCACCTATAAATAATACTAATATCTGATTAACTTTAAAGACAATCTTTTCTTTATATGCAATAGCAGATAATTAATAAAAATTTTCACTAACACTATGGTTCTAGCAACATTTTTAATATAATCTCAAATGAAATTATTTCAATAAATTCTTTTCATTTTATTTCAGCTAGAAGCAATTATAATTCTGATTTCACCCTAACTATCCCTGGAAGCATATTAAAAACTAATTACCAAACCCCTTCCAAGTACAGTGAATAGAATTAAAATGGACATCATAGTAAATGTGAATTTTATTTTTTAATTTTTTTTAATTTTTGAAAAAATTTATTAGTATATATTTGCCATTCATATAGGGAATTTGAAAATCCTAAAAAATCGAAAAACCATGGCAAGAAGAATCATATAGTGCACACAGGTGGGCTATATTAATGATGTGCAAGTCTGGTTCAATATTTAAAAATTTAGGAATGTATTTAATTTCATCAATATGCTAAATAAGAAAAATCATATAATCATATTAATAAAAGGGGTTGATAAAAATACATTACTGATTCATGACAAACACAAAAACTAAAACCTTTCAGTGAAATAGGAATAGAAGCAAACCTTTTCAAATGATAAATACTTTCTGTTAAAAGACAACATGACAGCATCATGCTTAAAGTTGACATGCTCAATGGAGAGATACTGGCCAGTTTCTCTCTAAGAGAACAAGGCAAGGATGATATTTCTTAGTACTCTTATTTAACAATTTTCTGGAAGTCTTAAAGAGTATAATAAGACAAGAGAGAGAAATAAAATGTAATGGTTTATGTTATGTGTGAAATTGACTGGGCCATGGGATACTCAGATATTTGATCAAATATTATTCTTGGTGCCTCTTTAGGGGTGTTTTTGGATTAAATCAACATTTAAATTGGTAGACTGAATAAAGTAGAATGTTCTCCATTGTGTGAAGGAGCCTCCTTCAGTCAGTTGAAGGCTGATCCCTTCCTGAGGAGAAGAGAAATCTGCCTGCCTGACAGCCTTCAAACTGGGATATGGGATTTTTCTGTCCTTCAAGGCTCATTGAAATATCACCTTTTCTTCAGATGACAATTACCCCATCAGTTCTCCTGAGTCTCCAACTTGGTGATTCACACTGAAATTCTGAAGACCTGCTAACCTCTATAATCATGTGTTCTGGTTTAAACATTTTATGCCCCTGATCAATTCATATGTTAAAATACTTATCCCAAGGTGATAGCATTAGGAAACAAAGTTGTCATGAACATCACTATTAGTCTCATCGAACTAATTGATAGCTGTAGAATACTCATTCCAACAACAGTATAGTACACATTCTTCACAGTTTCCAAGGAAAATTCACTGATAGTTTGCATTCTTGGCCATAAGCTCACAGTGTAAAATGTAAATGAATAGGAATGCAAAATATATTATCAGGCCTTACTGATAGTGAATTAGAAATCAATCATATTAAAAAAAATAGCTGAAAAAGCCCAAATATTTGTATATGCAAAAACACACATTTGAGCAACCTGAAGGCCAAATAAGTTTTAAATGAAACTAAATTATTTTGAAATGGATTAAAATGAAAATACAACTATCTTGTGGGTAACAACAGCATTCAGGGAGAAATTTATATCATTAAATGTGCCTATTCACAAAAAGGAAGATCTAAATTCAGTCCCCTAAGTTTCTACTTTCAGAAATCAAAGAACACCTAAAATGACCAAAAGAAAGAAAAGAATAAAAATTAGAGTAGAAACCAGTGAAACCTCAGACAAGAAAAAAATAAAAAAAAGCAACAAAACTCGAAGCTGATCTCTGAAAAATGAATAAATTTATAAACCTCTAGCCAGGCTAGTTCTCCTCCACAACATCCTTCAGGGATTGAAAGAATTTACCATTAAAACAATTTGGACCTGGTGCTTTCTTATTTAGAAAATTATTACCTATTAATCAATTTCTCTAATAGATATAACACTCTTCAGATTATCATTTCCTCTGATAAGCATTTGGTAGTTTGTTATTTAAGGTTATTTTCTATTTTGTCTAAATAATAAAAATTATATTCATAGTTTTGTTTGAAGTATTTTGCTTTAAGGTCCATGAGATCAGAATTAATGATGAGCTTTTCATTTCCAATACAGTTACTTTGAATCTTTTTACTTTTATTTTGTTAGCATGGCTAGATATATAAATTGGCAAGGATCCACTAAAACTTTATTTTGTGTCTGGTGATATCACCTACAACAAAATAAGCAAAAGCTCCTAGAATTAATGAGCAAGTACAGCAAACTTATAGGATAAAAAGCCAACAGATGCAAGTCAATTTACTTCTTATGTATGTGTTTTGAATAACTACAATTTGATATTAAAGGAAAATGTCATTTATGATACTATCAAAACAACTCCAAAAACAAAAACAAAAAAAATTGAAGTATGTGCAGGCATAAATGAAACGAAATATTCACAGGGTCTGTTTGCAGAAAACTACAAAATACAAGTGAGGCAATATTGAAAGACCAGGTGAACAAATAGATGTTATATATTATTGGATAGAAAACCTAAGATGTCAGTTTTTCCCAACTGGATCTATAGATGCACTGAAATCCTAGTACAAATCCGAACAGAGATTTAATTTAGTTAATAATAATATATCAATATTGTCACTTTAATTGCAATGAATGTGGAAGAAGTTAGGAAGAGGACAGGATTTGGGCTACATGGGAACTCTCAAAACTATCTTTATAACATTTCTGTAAATCTGAGACTATCATAAAATTTAAAAATTTATTTTAAAAATTCATAGTGGAACTTTAAAAAAAGGACCACATCTATTTCATTGGATATTGAAATAGCACTAAAGAATATTTATCTCTTTTTAAGGAGAAAATGTCCTTGATTATCTTCTCAAGTAGATAAAATTTGTACAGTATGATTTCTGTTGAAATTTATGTTGATAACTATTTGTAATATACTTTACAGTTCATACTTTGTAAACCCTTCAGAAGAAAGAAATATTTACATGTTGTTCTTATTTTAATGGCTATTTTAATATGTACCAACTCCTATGTTAGAAAAGATGCTAAGTTCAAGGACATTAGCAAATGTGAAAATGGAGTAGCTCTGGAGCTACTTTGAACAGAAGGACATTAAATTCTTAAATTGCCTAATAAAAAATTCAGCATTCAAACCCTAAAATTCTGTGCTCATATAAGCAGTGTCTGTAATTTACATGAAACCTGTGCTGATTTCATTTACAACTTCATTTAATTAAAGCTTATTTACAGGAAGTGATTTTAAAGGGAAATTTTGCAACAGATATGTAAACTAACAAATTCAGTTATATTTCTTTATTTTATAAAAGTCAAGTGGGTTCTTTTAACTAATGGATCTATGATACCTATGGAAAATATTTGGAATTTTAAAATGTCGGTGTATTTGTATTTTCTAAAATATGTGCAGTTGTATGTAGAAAAATCATCTGGAATTACTAACATTATAGATAGTAATATCAGATTCTTTAACTTTCTTTAATCTATTTCTACTCAATTTGCATAAATTATATTTCTGTGAGTCATACGGATTTTATGTCCAACCTCAACGTTGAGACTATATACACTTACGGGCTTCTAGTTTGGCTTCAACCATTCCCTTACAAGTGAGGGAAGGAGAGAGAAATCATACACAGGGCTGAATATTTACATATTGTAGAGTATATACAGCACCTTTCATCTCAAGGTGCTAGCTGTTTTATGCTAATGACAAAATGTGTGCCTTAGAATATGTACTTAAAACAACAGATTAAACTGTTCATACTGAGGCATTCTATAAAAGTTAAGTATAAAAACAAAAAAATTATATTTTTTGAAAAATCAATAAGGAAGGTCGAAAATAGTGTGTATTGTTAGAGTCAAATCCCAAATAGTATGCATTGTTAGAGATTCCACACTTTCTATATTATTATTTATCTTTATTTTTATTTTTTTGAGAATTCTCTCTCTTTTTTAAGTTTGTTGGTTCAATTTAGATATAGATAATGATCACATTCATCATGGGAAATTTGTACTTGTACATGATATATTCTGTTTCTTCTTTTTTTTCCATTCCCCTCCCCTCCCTTCAACCCCTCTTCCCTACCTTATTTATAAAGTTTTATTTCCATTTTACCATTCATTTCTCATTTATTTCTCTCCCTTTCCTTCCTTTCCTCCTCCCCTTTCCTAAGTTCCTCTTTCCTTTTGAACAATTTCTCATTTCACAATATCTATTATACATTTTCATTCTTATTTGTACTTTGTTTTTCACACCAGAGGGACACTGTGATATTTACATGTTTGCCCCACTTATTTCACTTAAAAGTGTGGTTCAAGGTCCATCCATTTAGCTATAAATGTCTCAAGTTTATCCTTCTTTATGGCTGAGTAGTACTACATTGTATTAAAAAAACACATCTTTTTTACTTGTTCATCAGTTGATGGGCATTTGGGTTGTTTCCAAGATTTAGCTATTACAAACTGTGCTGCTATAAACATGGGTGCACATGTATCACTGTGGTATGATGCTTTTAATACTTTTGGGAAGGTACCAAGAAGGGAAATAGCCAGGTCAAGTGGGGCCTCTAGTCTTAGTTTTCTGAGGAGTCTCCACACTGATTTCCACCGTGGTTGCACCAGTCTACTTTCCCACCAACAGTGGAGAAGTGCTCCTTTTTCTCCACATCCCTGCGAGCATTTGTTATTGGTTAATTTCTTGACAATATCCATTCTTTCTGGAGTGAGATAGAACCTCAGTATTGTTTTAATTTGCATCACTTGAATGACCAGTGATGTTGAACATTTTTTCATATATTTATTTGTCATTTGTATTTCTTCATCTGAGAAGTGTGTATTCATCTCAGATGCTCATTTCTTGATTGGGTCTTTAAATTTGGATGTCTGATTATTTTAAATTATTTATATGTTCTAGATATAAGTCCCTGGTCTTAGGAACACCTGTCTAAATTTTTCCCCTTCTGTGCATTGTCTTTTCACTCTGTTGGTGATTTTTTTTGCTGTGCAAAAACTTTTAAATAAGATGAGAGCCCAGCTGTTGATTCCTTGTAGTATTTCCTGTTCAGTTGGTGTTTTGTTCATGAAGTCTTTGCCTACACATATGTCTTCAAGAGTTTTACTTATTCTATCTTCCAACAGATTTAGTGTTTCTGTTTTAATATTTAGATCTTTGATCTATTTTGATTTTAATTTAGTGCCTGGTTAGCTAGTTTTAGTCTTTGGCATGAGGAAAGCCAGTTTTTCCTGCACTATTTAGTGGTTATCTTTCTTCCCTTGCACATGTTTGGCCCCTTTGTCAAAGGTAAGGTGGCTGAGTGTGTTTGGAGTTGTTTCTGCATCTTCTAATCTGTTCCATTGATCCTCAGGTCTGTTTTTTTGCCAGTGCCATGCTGTTTTTATTGCAGTATCTCTGTAGTATAGTTTCAAGTCAGAGATTGTGATGCCCCCTGCCTTGCCTTTGTTGCCTAGAATTGTTTTTGCTATTGTAGGACTCACTAGTTCCAAATGAATTTTAGGAATGTTTTCTCTAGTTCTGTGAGGTATGCTAATGGTATTTTGATTGGGATTGCTTAAATCTGTGTAACAGTTTGGGGAGTATGGCTATTTTTATTATGTTGGTTCTTCCTACCCAAGAGCAAGGGATATCTTTCCATTTCCTAATATCCTCTTCAATCTTCTTTTACAGAGTACTGTAGTTTTCAGCCTATAGATCTTTTACTTCCTCTGTTAGATTGATTCCTAAGTATTTCATTTTTTTCAGTGCTATTGTGAAATGGGTCATTTCCCTAATTTCTCTCTCAGTGAGTTTTTTTATCTGTGTACAGGAGTGCTATTAATTTTTGAGTGTTGACTTTGTATCCAGCTATGTGCCTGAACTTGGTTATTAAATCTAGAAGTCTTTTGGTGGAGTTTTTGGGATTCTCTATGTAGTGTATCATACCTTTTGTGAATAATGGTAATTTAACTTCTTCCTTTTCTATCTTTATTATTTTTATTTCTTTTTCTTGTCTAGTTGCTCTGGGTAATGTCTCCAGAACTATACTGAATAGGAGTGGTGATAGTGGACATCCTTGTCTTGTTCCTGATTTTAGAGTGAAAGCCTTTAATTTTTTGACTATTTAGTATGATGTTGGCTTTTGGTTAGTCATAGAAGGCTTTTATCAGATTGAGATAAAGACCATCCATTGCAATTTTCTGTAGAGTTTTTTTCATGAATGGGTGTTGGACTTTGACAAACACTATTTTTTAATGAAAATAAAATCTTTTCTAGGAACAACTAACAATTTGAAGAACTATTTCAATAATTTTAGTGGATATAATTAAGATAGAGTTAAAACAACTTTTTTTTTTTACTTCAGAAAGTTCTGGGATTCAGCTTCACTCTAAGGAAATTTACTTTCTATTGTAAAAGTTAAATAAAATAGGCTCCAGAAATTAGAAGTTGCAGCCTCTGTTTTTGTTTAGGTCATAATGAATGAATTGTAAACATTAAATTGAAAAGTCAAATCTTCCTTGTGTGTGAATTTATTTTTTATTTTTTCAGAAAATAAGAATATAGGTTGTAATTATCCTAAATAGAGCAGAAGCATTAGGTAGGAGTTTAATGTGTGCTACTTACTTATTCTTACTTAAGAAAGGAAAGAAGGAAGGAAGAAAGAGAGCAAGGAGAGGTGAAAGGGAAGGAAGGACAGAAAGAATCTTCTCTATAATAATATTTTGAAAGCTCCCAAAGCCACTTAGAAGCAAGATCCTTTCGCTTTGTCTGAGACAGTAAGTACCAGGGGTTTTCTGGGATTGAACATTTACTTAGTCCCAGAAGGGGCTGGCTATACCCAAACTGGCATGACCTCACCTCTCTCAGTAAGAGTGACCTTTTATCAGTCCACTTCTTCCACCCAAAAGGTCATGATTCACAAGATTACATTTCGGTATTATTTTTTCAATGTGTCCTTATGTTTAAAAAGCCTGAGGGGATAAATGCAATAAAGTAATTTATTAAAGTATTTAGTCAAACTGATAGCAAATTAATGTGGTATATTTTATACTATCTTTTCATCTTGGCAGGCAATTAGCAAGGCGGATTTTGTTTAATAAAGATTAATAAATTCAAGTTATTATAGCATAATATTCAAAGGTACTTCACACTAGAAATTGTTCTAGTTCATCATCTCTAAAAATATACTTTAGGAGTCCCAAATCTATTGCAAAAAGCAAATAACCTATGACTCAATAAACAAAATAAATAACATAAACTAGTGGGTAATTTTCAGGGATTTAAGTAAATATTCCATCTTGAGAGAATAAAAGCAATGCACACCCCCTCCACAAGCTAGGAATTAAAACACACAGGAGCCTGTGACATTTTTCTTTAAAAGCATCTGTGTTCATGTTGGGACCAAACAACTAATGACAGAACAGGCACAGTGCAACTCAAGGTGAGTACCATCCTTTGTTATGATAATCTGGTTTTCATTCTACTCTAGCTGATGGAAGACTGCAGGATCTGGAGACGCATAGATCACTTCATTCTAAGGTCTGCTTTTCCTGGCAGCTCATGAGCTTCAGTCAAGAACAGACTCTGCTATAAAACTAAATCATGATTAGAAACAGGATTTATTAACCCAAATGTAGCTAAGAACATATAAATACATGGCTAACATTCCTTTGTAATCTTACAGTACTTTCAATGTTTTTCACTTATACTATCTTGAAAACTGCATGTATGGGTATTATTGTCATTCTGGAAGTGAAAATCAGAGGCTCAAAGTGATAAAGTGACTTGTCCCTAGCAGACACAGCAGTTGAGAGAGGGTGACTTGGAATTTGGTCCTTATGACTTCAAATTCTTTATTCTTTTTAATTCCCTAAATGAGACTTTCCAAAAACTGAGATAATATAGGTAACACTGTTTATGAAACCAAGGTCCTCCAGGAAGTCCAACACCCTGTGTTATTGTTATTTTATCACATCCACAATTTTGCTTCACAGTACACATTATTATAGCTGTTGTGGAAATGCACCTGGTGCCTTGATCAATAATGAAGGAACATTTTCCTGAAAAGGGGGTATGTTAATTTCACAGAGTAAAAACACATGAAAATCAGATGTAAGAGAGAACAAGGAAATGGATGAGTCAGTAGTTGGCCAGAGACCACAAGGGTGGCTTGCAGACAGCACTGCATGCCCTCCGACTCTTTTCAGAGTCTCCTCAGCAGTCAAAGAGTGGAAAGCCCTGTGAGACAGCAAAGACCTGGACCAACAGGAGGAAACAGAATGTGACTGGTTAGGGCCCTCGGACAAGGTAGGACCCCTGGGACGTACTTCAGTCAGTCTGTCAGTCTGTCTGTCAGTTTTCCTTCCTCCTTTATGGGATGAAGGAGGCACTGATCATGCCTCACCTGTGTAGACAGGTCAGTCAGGTCAGTCAGGTTCAGTTCTGGTTTCAGGTAGATTTTCGGGATTGGGGTTGAAATGTATTAACCTCTATATGCTTGTGAGTGAATGTAAAGACTCAGTGTGAGCAGACGACATAAACAATAGGTCTTTCTGTCTGTGCTCCATGATGAAAAGATCCCCGCAGAGTCTCAGAGTTACGGAGCTTGAATGGGTCGGATTTCTGCAGTTCCATAGTCATGTCTAATGGGGTCAGTGGTGACTCAGCCTCTGTAATGGGGATCTGACCCTGGTGCAGGGTTTGTATGTATGCACCTATTGCCCTTGATGGACCTAATACCCATGAGGGGAGCGGCCAGAACCAATGAGCAAGTGGTCTCTCCTTTGGGAGGGGCACCCACCCTTTGTCTGTTGCAACACCATTCAAGGGCACCACACACACCATAGGGAGTCAGTATGCGTGCAAGCCAGAGTAAGCCCACAGTTTTAGACGGCATGGTAGAAGACTTCAAGAAAGGCTTCTCAGAAGACTATGGGGTAAAAATGAAACTGTAGTGGCTCTGCACTTTCTGTGAGATTGGCTGGCCACCCTTATGCCCTGCTTGGCCAACAGAGGGAACTGTAAATGTGGAAATCGTCTGCTGAGTCTGGGACAAAGTGACCAATCCTTCACCACCCTGGTCAGTTCCCTTATATTGACTTGTGGCTAGAGCTGTGTCAAAACCCTCTGCCATGGCTCCATGCTTGTGCTTGTCAAGACAGGGAAACTGTCCTGGTGATCAAAGAAATCAGCCACACCAGAGCACCCTATAAAGAAAGCCCCAAAGACTAAAAGCAACAGAATTTACCCCATTCTGCCTGATGATCCTGAAGATTTTCCTCTTCCATACATGGGCGGCCACACTGACTTGCCAGAACCTCTGCCACCACCCTCAGAGGCAGCTGCGGCTCCTGACCAGCTGCCAGCCATACTGCTGGATTCTTCTGCTCCATCCCTGCTGACCATTTAGCCCCCAAGAGCCACCCACACCAAGTCCCATTGGTCACTGACTCTACTCATTGCATCTTTAGATGTCTCTTCAAGTATATCCTGGTACATGGGGACCAAATCAATCAGCTGCTCTATACTATCAGCCTTTCAGATCCACTAACCTCCTCAACTGGAAAAGCATATGCCATCATACTCAGAAAAGCCCCAAGCTATGACTTATCTCCTGACTTCAATCTTCCAGACACATTAGCTGACTTGGAATGACTGCTGGCACATTCTCCTGACCCTCTTCAACACTGAGGAGTGTGCCCACATTTTATAGGGAGGATGAACCTGCCTAAAGACTAGAGTTCCAGATGATGCTGCTGATCCTGACACCTGGGCAAATGCTGCTTTTCCCGCTACCCAGCCTGATTGGGACTTTAACACTGAAGCAGGCCACAATGCTTTGACAGAATATCAGAAAGCCCTCCTGGCAGGAATAAAAGTCAGGGAGAAAAAGCCCATCAATATGTCCAAAATTGCTGAAATTACTCAAGAATCCAATGAAAGTCCTATGAAATTTTATGACTATGTGAAGCCCACCGAACTTACTCCCCAGTTGATCCCAAGGCTCTCCAAAATCACCAGATGGTGAATTCAGTTTTTGTGTCACAGTGTGCCTCTGACATTCAGAGGAAAATTCAAAGGTTGATGGGTTGGCTGGCATGAACACCACTCAGATGCTCCAGATATCTAAAAAGGTTTTTATAAAACAGGAAAGAGAAGAAAAGAAGGAATGTAAATATAATCAGACTGCCCTCCTGTTTGCAATCTTGGGAAAGCTGTTTCCCGAGGGGTTCCTAACCAGTCAGCCACATAACTGGGTCTAAAGCAATAAAACCTCACACGGCCCTCAATCCAAAATGGGTGGTCGTCCCTACACTTGGCCCCAAACCAATGCACCTGATGCAAATAATTTGAACACTGGAAAGACAAATGCCCCCTCTGCCTGAAGGACCAACAGACTTCCAAAGCACTGAACCTGCCTCCGCCTCATCCCCTGCTCTCACTTTTCGATGGCGCTGAATAGACCAGACCAGGTTCCATTCAATTAGGCCCTGGGAGCCCATGGTCACAGTGAAAACTGGGGGAAAACCAATGACCTTTATGGTAGACAGCAGAGCTGAATACTCCATTGTCACCCAACCCGTTGCCCCTCTGACTTCCTGACAAAGTCAAGTAATAGGGCCTACTGGCATTCCCACTGAAAAGAGGTTTTGCCAAAGCAGATCTTGTGAGCTTGGAGGACATTTCATCAACATGAATTCTTATATATGCCTGAATGCCCAATTCCCTTGCTGGGCTGAGACCTCCTGTCAAAGTTAGGAGCAGCTATTTCTTTTGTTCCTCATCAGCCTGCCACCCTCACCCTTGGATCTCTGATTCCAGACCTGATATTGACTCTGTGCTCCAAGAAGAGTGGTGCCTCTATCAAACAGAAATGCCCCAAGACTGTAACCATGAGGTTCTCAAAACCATGTTTCCAGATGTCTAGGCAGAAAACTCACTCCTGGGGTAGTCATTAATCATGCCCCCTTGATAACTGGACTCAACCTGGGAGCCACTCCCATTGCAATCAAGCAGTATCCCATGTCTTGTGAAACCCATCTCAGGATCCAACCCCACATTTCCAGACTGAAACAAGCCAGAATTCTAGGAGACTGTCACCCTGGAACACTCCATTGCTGCCAATTAAAAAGCCTAACGGGGACTATCGGACAGTATAATTTCTCTGTGCCATTAATGCAGCTATAATAAATTTACATACAATGGTCCTCAACCTGTACATCCTCCTGAGCCTGCTCCCTCCCAAAGTTGCCTGGTTCACATGTCTGGATATAAAAGATGTGTTCTTCTGCATGCAAATAGCACCTGCCACCAGCTTCTTTTCACCTTTGAACGGGAGAACCCTGACACAGGCTGAAAGGGGCAACTCACATGGACCTGCCTTTCTCAAGGGTTCAAGAATTCTCCCATGCTGTTCGGGAGCCTTGGCAGCTGATCTAGCCAAGTTCCTCCATGGGAGATTTCACTGCACACTTTTGCAGTACACGGATGATATCCTAATTGGAAGCCCCACAAAAGAGGACTGTTGGAGAAGAACTCAGGCCCTCCTACACTGTCTGTGTGACACCAGCTACAAAGTCTCCTGGAAAAAGGCTGAAATCTGTAAGCAGAAAGTCAGATTATGAAGGGTTTGACTTAGAAAAAGGGCTCCGACACTTAGGCTCAGAAAGAAGGAAGTCATTTGCTTCATCCTTCAGCCAGACTGTAAAAGGGAACTCAAAGAGTTTTTAGGGGCAGCTGGTTTCTGTTGGATTTGGATACCTGGGTAAGCTGAAAAAGCCAGGCCACTTTATGACATGTTGAAAAAGCCCACAACTGAAAGAGATGTAATAAATTGGACTTTAGAAGAAACTAAGGCATTCAAACAAATCAAAAGGGCTTTGGTCTCAGCCCCAGCTTTAGGAATTCCAGATGTGACTTGTCCTCTGAACCTGTTTGTGGACAAGAGACAACATGTTGCCTCAGGTGTCCTAACTCAAACAGTGGGACCCTAGGAAAGGCCAGTCACCTACCTGTCCAAGACCCTAGATTCAGTATCCAAAGGATGGCCTCCCTGTTTGTGAGCACTTGCAGCAGCTGCCCACCTGATTAAAGAGGCAGACAAATGTACTTTGGGACAAAACCTGACTGTCCAGGTGCCACATGCTGTTCTTGAGCTCCTCAAAAGTTGGTGACATCATTGGCTTTCCAACAGTCAGATCACTCAATACCAAGGACTGCTTGTCAGAAACCCCCGACTCACTTTCCAGCCAGTTAAAGCTCTGAACCGAGCCACTTATTTACCCACAGAGCTGGGACAGCCCAACCACGATTGCCTTGCATTGACAGAGGAGCTTTTTTCTAGTCGGCCTGACCTTCAAATGGAGACTTTAGCAGACACTGAGTACACCCTGTTTACAGGCGGAAGTAGCTCTGTTAAAGATGGACAACATAGGACTGGCTACACTTTTGTAACCACTGAAGAGGTGCTCCTAGCTGGAACTCTTCCTCAAAATTGATCAGCTCAATGAGCCAAGCTTTGGGCACAAATACAGGCCCTCAGTTGGGCAAAGGACAAAATGGTTAATATTTACACAGATTCCCGGTATTCCTTCACTACAGCCCATGTCCATGGGATATTATAAGAGAACCTGGATTCCTGACAGCTGACGGAAAACAAATCAAAAACAAGGATGAAATCTCTCAACTCCTGACTGCAATTTGGAAACCTAAAAAGGTTGCCATTATCAACTGCAAAGGACACTGTTACTTTTGGCAATCATAAAGCAGATGAAGACATCAAGCTGGCAGCTGAATCCTCAACTTGGAAAGACAATGAATTGGTCCAAAACTTAGAAGCCTTATATGGGACCCCACCAAAAACTGTTCCTAGATTGCACCAGGTCCTGTGCAGGAAGTAAAATGGGCAAAACAGGAAGGGGCTAATATGGGCCCAAATGGCATCTGAGCTCTACCAGATAATTGAATGATCATTCCGAAGGACCTAGTTTACACCTGAGTTAAACGTCACCAAGTCATCACCCACAGGGGAAAGACTTCTATGGCCCAGCTTCTCGGTTGCTATTATTACATTCCAAAATTGACATCAATTTGTGCATCCATCAGCCAAAAGTGCCAAATCTGTGCCAGGACTGAGGCCTCAACAGGCCCCCGACCACCACCCAGGGTCCAACAAGTGGGACTCTCTCCTTTTGAAGACCTTCAAATACACTTTATTGAAATTAAGCCATGCCGGGATTACAAATATTTGTTGGTCTTTGTTTGCACTTATTCTGGCTGGCCAGAGGCAGAATACAAAGACTTTATGTACAAAGACTGAAAAGATGTCTGAAGTATGCAAAGTCTTATTAAGAGGAATTATTCCCAGATATGGATTACCCCTGACTATAGGCAGCGACAATGGACTGTCATTTATAGCAGAGGTGACTCAAAAATTAGCCAAGGAACTAAAAATTAAATGCAATCTCCACACTGCTTATAGGCCTTAGAGCTCTGGTAAAGTAGAGCAAATGAACAAAACCCTAAAGTCAATATTTACAAAGTATTACCAAGAAACTCAGATGCCATGGGTGGACCTATTGCCTGTAGCCCTCCTGAAAGTTAGGACTTCACCAGGACCCACTGGATACACCCCTTTCAAAGTCTTATTTGGGAGGCCCCCACCAGTAATTAAGGGCCTCCAAGGGGATCTACACCAGTTGGGAAATGTCACCTTACAAGAGCAACTTATTCAGTTAGGGAAAACTTTCTCCCAAATACATAAAAACTTGGCAGAGAGAGCACCCATACCTACCGATACACATGCACACACTCAGTTCAAGTGATAGGGTTTGGGTTAAAGATTGCAAAAAGGATCTTTTGTCCCCAATTTGGAAAGGCCCTTATTTAATTATATTGAGCACTCCCACTGCAGTAAAAGTGGCAGAGATCCAGCCTTGGATTCATCACTCCAGGATCAAGCAGGCTCATCCTGACGATTGCTGGAAAGCCTGTCCTGATGAAACAGACCCTTTGAAGGCCACCCTGAAGAGACAAAGCACTCAAAGCCCTGCCCCTACCACTCTGGAAGCTGGCGGGTCTACGCATGGCTGGAGATCGAACAGACATTGTGCACTGGACTACCTGTCCTAATTGATTCATGTTTTGTTACCCAGTCTGGATATTAGTTCCCCTTCTCTTATTTATCTTTGTGCTAGCCACAGGACTCTGGGCTGTATTTCCAAAGAACTAGACAGTCCCTTGCAAAACTGCCCTTCCTCTCTTTTATATTGGTGTAACTGTTCTGATAAATACTTTGTTTTGTTTTCCTATGGTTTAATTTCAATGTACTCTTATTCAGTTGAGTTCTTTGTCTTTTTCCTCCCATTAATCTTGATATTTGCTGTTGCATTTTGGACTTTGTCTCCAGGAGATTTGGGAGTTCCACAAAAGTTTACCTTTATCCTTTTCTACCTTGTTGTGGTTGTTGGACAAAGTACTCTTAACTGTTTAAGATGACTTTTCTCTGGATAATATGTATTAATATCCTAGGAATATATGAGAATTCAGGACATTGATAATTCCAAATTCAAGTTTATGGCATGAACCCTGTCATAGTTCTTAATCAGACTAAATGGGATCTCTCCCAGCCTACAATGAATCTTTATTTTGATGCATGTCCAGTTCAGGCTGCAACTCCAAATTGGGAAAATTGTTGCTATTCTTCAGGATGTGGAGGATTAAATTGGGAATGAGAATATTGTGCTAATAAAAAGTATATTTGCTCAGAATGGAAACAAATCAAAAGATACTGTAAACCATTTCTCATCTATGTTCTGCCCTCAATGGGACTGTGTCATAGAATGGGATGGATCCAAAGATAGCCTGTTGACTCAGCTACCCTCCAGCCCAATCTGCTTACCAGAAACTTGCAACCCCTTGCAGTATACTGTTCCAGATCCTTCCCATCTGGGCTGGCCATCAGGTCATCAGATAAACATCCAGGTAGATGGACAAGGACAAAACCCATGGCTTGTTTTAAAAATATAAAGGTCTGGTCACCTCCAGCACACCCATCTTGCACTAGAATTCCTTTCCCAAAACCTCTAATATTCCCATTGGCTCCTGCACCTGTTACAAATCACACAGTACTTTCAACTCCTGATGTCCTGAGTTTGGTCAATGGCACCCATCAGGTCCTCCAAGCTGTAAACCCAGAGCTGGGCAAAGACTGTTGGCTCTATGTTCCTCTTTCCATTCTTTCCTATTGAGCTCTAGGCCTAACTCAAAATAATTCTAAAGTCAATTCTACTAATACTCCTGACCATCTACTTCAGCCTTAAACCATTACAGTATGGGGAAACACTTCCTGCTTCCTGGGTTCCACAAAGGGCCAAAATGTCTCTGCTGATTGATTAGATGTGCTAACTTTCACCACAGGTTCTCTGGTGGCCCCCCTTGGAACTTTCTTTGTTTGTTCTGGTGGGATACGCCCAGTGTTTGATAGCATCAAGATGAGTCTGTGTACACTTGCTTTTCTGGTACACGACCTCTCTGTCTATCCTGGTCAACAAGGTCCTGCTCATGCTCAGCAGTCACATAAAAAATGTGACCCTGTGATATCGCCCATATTAGTGGGAATAGCAATAACAGGGAGTCTGACACTCAGTGCTACAGCCATGGGCATAGGCCAACAACAGTACTCACATTTAAGTGCTCAAATAGCTGGAGATTTTGCCAACATACAGACCTCAATAGATATATTACAGGATCAAGTAGATTCCTTAGCTGCAGTTGTCCTCCAGAACAGAAGAGCCTTAGGTCTCCTAACAGCCCAACATTGAGGCACTTGCCTTTTCCTAGAAGAAGAGTGCTGTTACTATGCCAATAAGTCATGGATAGTAAGAGAAAACTCCTGACAGCTGTGGGAAGGCCTTAAACATAGGGTTCAAAATAACATGGGAGGCTCTCCCTCATGGGGATTTCTAGACTTTCTCCCCTCGTGGACAGGAGCTCTGTTTGGACCTTTGATGGCCCTCCTGACAATCCTTCTTTTAGGTCCTTGTGTGAGTTGCATTCTGACTCACTTTCCGACTGAACTCTTTGAAGCTATATGCGATCAACTCCTTCTAAAGGTTACTTCCCATTACCAGCTCCTTAGTACAGAGGAAACTGGGGAAACTGAGGAAGAAGAAACTTCTCCATAATACAAACAGGGGGAATGTAAGAGCAAAGTCACCAAACAGCAAAGTTATAGAAAGTTCATAGCAGAAATTAGAAATCAATTAGTAGCTTCTGCCTAAGCTCACGCTGCCTGTCATATAATTAGACTCAGCTAACCTTGACTGTCTGTGTCCAGCTGTAATTTCTAGATAAAGTGTGATATCAGCCTGACTGAGTCCAGTTGTGATGTCTGTATTTTCCTCCCCAAAAGGATATGTTGAGAATTTCCAGCTTGCTTCAAGGACTTTGGGCCTGGAGCAAACCTGCCTGCTCAAGGACATATTGAACTTTACCTACTCAGCTCAGACCCCCTCCTCTCCTACTCAGAATGTTATAAACAATTCCTTATAAGTAAGATTACTTAACTTGCTTGGTAACTTATGATGTCATTCATGTAACCAATCATGTAATAACCTGCAATCAGTTTGTACTTCCTGCTTGCTAAAATGTATGTAAGCTGAACTCTAAACTGACTCAGGGCTAGTGATTTGGACTTGGTTCCCACTAGCCCACTGGCATCACAGCAAAGTCACTTTCCCACCTTCTTGGTGGGGAGGATTTTCCTTTCAGTCCTGGTTTGTTTTTCGTCCACAACACTGGCATTGTGGGTGTATGAAAGGAATTAAATTCATGGTAAGCATTATGACTTACATATAAAGCATCCACAAAGTCTCATTTACTAACGTAACAATGCTTAATGGTAAAGCCTGGTTGGGGTGAGTATGGCACTGGGTCATTACCATGGAATGGTATATTCTTGTACCCAGCCTCATCCTTTTTCTCTGGCTCCTTTCCTCTTACTCTGCTTTCTGGGTGCATAAGATGGGCAGTTTTCTTCCACCACGTCATCCCTTCATGATGTTTCTGTTGGAGCCAGCCAAACATGGACTGAAGTCTCTGAAACCATGCCCCCAATTTAATCTTTCCTCCATTAAGTTGTGCATGTCAAATATTTTGTCCCAGCAATGGAAAACTGACTGATGCAATGATCTTAGATCAATCCCTGGGTTGAAACCCAAAGAAGCCATTGCCCACCTGAGTGAACTCAAGCAAATCACTTTGAGCTTCAGTTTACTTATCTATATAATTGGAGTAAAAACACTATCTGATTCACTTCAGATGTAAAAGTGCTAAGAGAACCAGACAGGAAGCTATTTTCATAAATATTGTGTGTTGAATAGATGTAAGTTGCTATGTTTGGTGGGTGTGTATGATACTAATTACCTTACATTGTTGTAGATGAAGGTAATATAATTTTTTTTCAGTGCTTGGCCAAAATGTGCATTTCAGATTCTGTCTGTCGAACTGTAACAAGAGTTTGTGAAATAATTAGACACATAGATAAGTAAAGAAAACTTGTAAAAAATGTAGTTCTTGTTTAACTACCAAATCCTCGAAGAATATTATGCTAAGTATAACTCCTCTTTCTTATTTTTTTTTTTTTTTTTTTTTTTGTGCGTACCAGGGGGTCGACCTCAGGACCTCGCGCGCCAACAGGCACCCGGGCCGCTGAGCGATATCACCGGCCCCTTTTTCGTATGTGGGATCCGGGAGTCGAACTCGGGCCCTCGCGCTTGCAAGGCAGGCGCTTACGCCGCTGAGCCATCTCACCGGCCCCCTCTTTCTTATTTTTTGTGTCAAGTTTATATCTGTAATTTTTATTATGCTTCATGTGTCCACTTTAGTTTGCTATTTCTAACTTACTTAGGATTTAAATCACTGAATCATTCATTGGAATTACATGCAAACAAAAATAAGCAGAATTCATCTTGTTGGGGAGTTTGCCTAGCAGTGGGGAAAGAGGGAAATAAAAATAGTAAAATATAATCACTCACTGAGATGGGAGACTATTTTATAATTAAATCTTTATTCTGAATTGTGCACTAGTAGGCTTATTGGCCACTTGCTGACTTCCAGGTAGAGAGACCATCACCATGGCAAACATCCAATCATTCACTTGACACACTTACCTTCAAAACTGACAACATCAAATACTTCCAGATCCACGAAGGACTGACAGATCTGATGAAGACAGGGAATTCACATTGTGGTAGGATCAGAGCACTACCAGACAATAATATAAAGTCTTGTAGGATACTTAACTGTACCAGTTAATTTGGTCAACTTCACTGGATTAAGACACTCCTGGAGAGGTTACTGGGTCATAAGGGCACTATGTCCAGGGGTGAGTTAATACAATGATGTCAAGCTCATGACGGCATGTGCTGTCGGGAGGTGGGATGATGGATGCGGGTGGCATTCCTTTAGAGGATATTGTGTTCTTCCCCTGTGCTCTGCTTTTCTCCCCTCCCCCTTCTTTACCTCTCCCCCTCCCCTCCCCCTCCCCATTTTCCTCCTCCTTCTCTTCCTGACCTCCATGAAGTAGCAGCCTTGCTTCACTATGTCTTTCCACCATGATGTTCCTTCCTTAGAGCCAGTTGACCATCAACTGAAACCTCTGAACTGTGACCTAAAATAATCCTTTCCTCCTTCAGTCCCATGTGTTGCACATTTTGTTGGAGAAAGAGGAACCCAATTAACATACTAACATTCAGTACATTCTCTGAATTATTCTAACACAATATGTTCACCATACTAGTCAATTCGAGTGTAGGAGTCTCATTTTATTTGTCTTCATTCATCAAAACAGTATGAAGTTATTACAGGAATGAACAGGAAAAGTTGATAGAACTGTAATTCACATAGTATTGCAATTTTTATTGACTTTGGCAAAGCAAGTAAGCCCAGTGGGAAGCTATGTGTACTCATTCATGTACAACAGACATGATTTCACACTTGGCACTATTTACAGATTTGGGGTTAAGATCAAGAAGAAATTGGTGACAACTGCTGCTTCATAAGAGAACTTCCCCAGGGAAGACGCTCTTTGGCTGATCTGGCTATTACTTCGTGCAGTAAGTTGAATGATAGCCCTCAAAAGATCAGTCTGTATCCTAATTCCTAAAACCTCTGCATGCTTTTCTAATTTGGAAACAGAGTCTTTGTAGGTGTAATCAAGTTAAGAATTTTGAAGACATTGGTGTAGGCAAAGACTTTATGAATAAAAACTCAACCGCACGGGAACTATCCCAAAGAATCAATAACTAGGATCTCATCTTATTAAAAAGCTTTTGCACAGCAAGAGAAACCACCAACAGAGTGAAAAGACAACCCACAACGTGGGAAAAAATGTTTGCCAGCTGTTCTTCAGACAAAGGATTACTACTGAGAACATATAAAGAACTCAAAAAAATCAGACCTCCCAAATTTAAAGACCCACTCCAAAAATGGGCATCTGAGATGAATACACATTTCTCAGATGAAGAAATACTAATGGCAAATAAATATACAAAAAAATGTGCAACATCACTAGTCATTCAAGAGATGCAAATTAAAACAACACCGAGATACCATCTCACCCCAGAAAGAATGGCTACTATAAAGAAATCAACTAATAACAAATGCTGGAGGGGCTGTGGGGAAAAAGGAACCCTTCACTATTGGTGGGAGTGTCGACTGGTACAGCCACTGTGGAAGTCAGTGTGGAGATTCCTCAAAAAACTAGGGTTGGAAGTCCCATTTGACCCAGTTATTCCCCTTCTGGGCATCTTCCCAGAAGAATTAAAAACATCGTACCACAGTGATATATGTGCACCCATGTTTATAGTAGCACAATTTGTAATAGCCAGATCTTGGAAACAATCCAAATGCCCATCAACTGAGGAATGGATAAGAAAGATGTGGTATTTTTATACAATGGAGTACTATTCAGCCATAAAGAAGGATAAACTGGAGACTTTTATAGGTAAATGGATGCAACTCGAGAAAATACTCATAAGTGAAATAAACCGGACGCACATGTGTAAGCATCATATTGTCTCTCTAGTATGAGAAACTGAAAGAGTAAATAAGATCCAAAATGTACAATAGACACGGTGAATCAAAAAGAAACTGGTCAATAGGAAAGAGAGACTGGAATAGGGAAAAGAAAGAAGGGAAAGGGAAAAAAAATTGTATATATATATAAGATGGTTAAGATAGACACACTACCAATTTTACTTAGTTCATTGAAGAGTAAGGTTTGAGCCAATAATGTTTGGACAATTGAATGCTAATGTCTGGTATCCTGAATAACTAACTTAAAGATAATAATACGTAATGCATTAACCATTGTTACCCTCATATTATGTTGTTTTGAAAATTTGTTCTTTTTTTCATTTGTTTTGTTTTTTCTTCTCTTTAAAAAAAAAAAAAAGAATTTTGAGAAGAGGGGATCTTCCTGGTCCTAAATGAAATTGTAGGGGTCCTTATAAAAGAAAAGCAAAGGGAGATTTGCAGCAGATTGTAAAGGAGGGGCAGAGACACAGAGGAGGCAATATGAGCACAGAGGCAGATTAAAGTGTTGCTGCCACAAGACAAGGAGGCCAGCAACAGCCATAAACTGGAAGAGACGAGCAGTAGATTCTTCCCTAGAGACTCCTGAAAAGCTCAGCCTTGCCAGTACTTTGAATTTGGACTTCTGGCCTCCAGAACTGTGAAGGAATAAATTTCTGTTGTTTGAAGCCACCGCATTTGTGGTAATTTGTTGGAGTAGCCACAAGAAATGAATACACTTGGGTTCAGCCTTTGGTTTCCCATCAAGGTGAAGCCAATGCATTCCTGTTTTTACAGGGTAGCTACTGTGTCAGAGTCCAGGACCCCATTTATATCTAACAAGTGTGTGTGTAGACTGCATGCACTGGGATCATTCATCTTCTGAGGGCTTGAGTTGGAATTGTATTTTTTTCTGTTTTTTTTTTTTTTTCATTTGTTGTAGGAAATGAATGTTTGGCTAATAAGAGCCTTGTGAAATGCTTAGGAGATAAGTGCTATGTCAAACAAAATGCTGGTTTTCTACTGATTCAACTGATATAGTAACTTACTTTGTTGTTGTTCTGGGCATCGAGCCCAAGACCTTTGCACAGACCTATATCTCCTACCCATTATTATTACTATTATTATTTTGAGACAGGGTCTCACTAAGTCACTAAGTTGCCTAGGCTAGGTTTGAATTTGTGACCTTCCTGCCTCAATCTTCCAGAGTGTGGGAACTACAGGTGTGCAATAATTTACATTTTTCCACTACCCCCTTAGTCCCAAACATGCAGATAATTCTAAGCAAACTTTGTATATTTTCTCTTGAATAGATCCTTGCCCTAGTTTTGCTTCAGTCAAGGGGCATATATAGTGGAATTCTATGTAGAAATAGTAGGTACTCAGTTTAATACTAACTGAATGAATGGAGTGATATAATAAATGAATGAATATTTATGCGAGAGTTGCCTACTTGAGGAGAGAACACTTTTAACACACGTCTGTGAAGGTGACTTCACTTGGATGTTAAAAGAATAGTCTCCCATGCCTCAGTAGCAGGATTAAAACGCTTTTCTGACACCACCTTCTGTGCAGTACCTCTCTGTGTTTCAGCTTATCCTTCAAGAAAATGGGAGCTATATTAAGATTAGAAACACTGTATTATAGGGATTAGCATATTTGAAGAGATTAGATTGTATCTGGATCACAAAATACTATATTTCTGAATCCATTGCTACTCATTTTGTGCCATTTTGTGTCTTGCAGTCTGTGATTTTAAAAGCAGACTCCGGTATGGAAGACATGGAGCTACATGGTGTTGGATCATTTAAGGATGGAAGCACTCACTTTTCTCATCAGTACTGAGATGTTACCCTCAATCTGATCTCTTTGGCTCTCATGCTCCTTTCAGAATGTGCAGATCTTTGAGGAGAAATAGTACATGTTCTTCATCTTGCATCTCTCTTCGCACTACAGAGTCCTGTCTCCAGTTGCAATTAAACGTAAAGCTCGGAATGCATAAATTGATTGGATCAATTGTTTCAGAAAACTTTCTTAATAATTGTTCTGGGCACATGCTGTGGCTTCCTAGGCTTAAAAAAACCCAGCCAGAGTGGTAAGTAGTAATGATGGTGCATTTGCCAAGCTCATTCTTTGCCAATGCACCAAAAATGCAAGTTGGGGTTAGTGTTAAATACTTTGAAGTGATATAGAGAAGCTTGGATGTCATGATTAAAGAGGACTTGTTTAGAAAACAAACTTCAAGATTATAGGAAAACTTCCTCAGTGACTTTTTTAGGCCTTTGATTCAATGAACCAGCTCTTTCCTTTCCCATGAAGTGAAGCCGACCTAGACCATAATAGAGAAAGTGTCACAGATAAGCTTGCCAAATTTATGCCAGATACAATTAGTGGCAAACAAACTATACCCTTTAAAAAGCAGGTGGAGGAATGAACAAAAACAAAATCATGTTTTTGGCCATATCGCCTTTTTCACTGACCCTTCATAATATTTTCAAACCTCTAATTAAAGAGATGACTTTTTATTTTTCATCTCAGTGCTATAAATATGGCACTACCAATCATGGAGATTGTTAGAGCAGGTGATGAAGTTGAAATGTCTAACCAAAGAGGAAAGGCTTTGAGTGTCATATAATTTTAAGACTTCCTCTCTCTCACTTTTGTTATTTTAGTTTTTGTTTGGTTTTGAATCTGACTGCTTTTTCTCAAAGAGGATACTTATCACCCAACCGCATTCCCCGTTCCTGAGGGTCAGCATCCTCCAAGTGTGCTCTCCACAGCAGCTTGAAAGGCTGTTGGCTCTGCATTGTGTTTCCAGCCTCCAGCCCACAGCATATAGCACTATAATATTTTATGTGCTCAATAAAGAGCAGTTGAATAAATACAATCAAAACCATCATTCTCTTATTTTCAAGTATGACCTATTTTTCCCTTTCTCTCTCTCTCTCAACCTCTCTCTCTCACTCTCTCTCTGTCTCTCTCATTCTCGCTCTTGCTCTTGCCTTTCCTTTCCTTTTATTTCCCCTGTCCATAATCAGACCATAATTACAGTGGGATAAAGTCATGAATAGATATACTTCACATTAGCACATATAAAATCCTTTCCTAAAATGTCTTAACACTAGTTTCCACCATCTTAAAATCTTGTCAATCAGTAGGAAAAGTTATTTGACAATCTATACTCCAATCTAACACAGCTCCACTTACCCTCTATTGTATTATTTTCTTGTCTTCATCACACTTGATACTATTGAAAATGGAACATTTACATGCTTGTGGCCTGTTTCCACCTCTAGAATGCAGATTACTAGATCTAAGTGAGAAAGAACTACGACTATTTCATTCAGTACCCTCTTCCCAGAATTTGAATAATGCCAAGCTCTTAGCAGGAACTCAGTAAGTATATTTAAAATATATTATTAAGTTAAAAACATAATTGTTGGGCCAGTGAGATGGCTCAGCAGCTTAAGCGCCTGCCCGGCAAGCGCGAGGGCCCGAGTTCGACTCCCGAAACCCACATACGAAAAAGGGGCCTGTGATATCGCTCAGCGGCACGAGCACCTGCTGGCGCGCAAGTTCCTGAGGTCAACCCCCCGGTACCCACACACACACAAAAAAAAACAAAAACAAAAACATAATTGTTTAATTCAATGAGTTGTAGTACTCATTTTTTACATTTAAGAAAAGCTTTTGAGACAGTAGTTATATTCACATGATATTTAAGGTGAGTGGATTACTATGAAATATGAAAGAAACACTGACTTCATCTCAAATTACATATTTGATTTTGAATTGTCCAATAAATAGAAGCTTTCTCTGTTACATGTACTGTGTTATTATAATTAACTAAAATAAGTCAAAGAAATTTTCATTAGAATAGAGGTGTCTGAGTAAATAGTCTATCACATTTAACTTAATTTTTACAAAATTCCTCAAAGTAGGTGTCATCAAAGTTTTGGTGTCAAGAAAATGAACTGAGGAAAGGTAAATTGCAATAAAGTGCACATAAAATCAGAAAAGCAATCAAAAACATAGATGATAGATAGATAGATGGATAGATTTACTTTAGGATTTTTTGTGAGTTTTGAACATGGAAACATAGATTAGTCCATTTGGGCTACTATTACAGAATATCATAAACTGTGTGATTTGTGAACAACATGAACTTATTTCTCATAGTTCTGGAGGGACAGGTGCCAGCAAATTTGACATATATTATGGACCTAGGTCTCAGGTCATAGATGTTTATCTCTCTTAGGCCTCACATGATAGAAAGACTAAGGAAGCTCTTTCTCTGGAATCTCTTTTATTAGGGGATTAATCCAATTCAATGCATACCACCTACCAAATACCCCACCTTCAAGTACATCACACTGGGGATAAGATTTCAACATATGAATTTGGAGTGAGGGATACAAATGTCTATGACATTCAACCCCTACCCCTCACACACTTAATTTAATTTCTTCTCACATTGAAATCATTTTCGCTGTATTTTACTATCTCCAAAAGTCTTAACTTGTTCCAAATCAACTCTAAAGTCTAAAATCCAAAATCTCATCTAAATATTTTTGAAATCTTATCTAAGACTCAAGGTCTGACTCACCTTGAAGCAAATTCCTCTCCAGCTATAAATCCGTGAAGCCAAACAAGTTATGTACTTCCTGCCTCAGCCTTTCAACAAACAGAAGTTGCAGACACACAACCTTATGCAGGTAACTATACCCTTAATGTCCATCTTTCAAGCCTTTTTATTCTGTCTTTTTTTATTTTAAGCAGTCAGGAAGGACCAAGACACAAATTCAACACTTTTCTTAGAAATCACTTTAGCCAAATATCCAACTCCACAGCTTACTTGTTCTACTTTCCACGGTACACTACAGCATGAATACACAGCTCAGCCAACTTCTTTAAACGAGAACCTCCTTTCCTCCAATTTCCAATAATAAGTTCCTTATTTCCACTAACAGCCTCTTCAGAGTGGCCTTTATGACTCATATTTGTATCAAACTTTTGTTCACAATTACATAGGTATTTTCTAAGAAGTTTAAAGATTTCTATTCTGTTTATTTCTGAGCTCTCCCTAGAATCACTTTAAAGCTCCATTCACAGCAACATAGGCTTTTGCTACCATGTTCTTCCTAATATTCCAGCCTCTATGCATTACTCAGTTCTAAATCTGCTTCTATATTTTCAGGTATTTATTATAGCAATAAAGTCACTTTTCAGTAGCTATTTCTGTCTTAGTCAATTCGAGCTGCTGTAACACAGTAACATAGAGTAGGTGGTTATTTTGCATGCGAGGAAAAAAATGCAGGGGTGGGTGGAAAGCTGTAGATAAATGATTGCATCTCCCCAAAACTCATATGTTGAAATCCCAGTTCCAAAGGTACTATTAGGAAGTAGATCACTGGGTACATGATTAGGCCGGAGGACTCTACTTTGATAAGTAGGATTCATGTCAGTGTTCCCTGGGCTTTTCCAGCATGTGAGGACTTAGCAAGAACATGGCTATGTATGAATCCGAAAGGGAGCTCCCCCTAGACACAAGCTCTGCTTCCTCTTGCTCTTCCTAACTTCCAAAACTATGACCAGTGAAAATCTATTGCTTAAAAACCTTCCTAGTCTGTGGCATTCTATTATAACTGCCTGAAATGATTAGGACAGTGCATGCTAATATATTAAAATATACTGTTATTAGCCTTAGATAATGCAATTATATTTAAATGTAATGATAACATAAATAAAGTTTCCTAATGAAATGGTTTTTAACACTTTCATTTTTGTTTTGCATAAAATGCAACCAGAGTGCATGATTTTTCAAAAATCTTGGGACAGAGTATTTACAGAGTTTATAAGAAGTGAGTTAAAATCTTCTTAATATGAATTGTAGTGCAATAACAAAGTTATCTTTCCTTACCACATACTTGCACTTTTCTTTTTAATATGAAGGTTTCTTGTTCTAAAACACTCATTACCTGTGTTATACCCCTTCATGGTATTCTGTGTCTTCAGTAAACATGTTATAGTCATAATATAATGCAAACTTTCCTACATATTTGGTTAAAGATCAAAAAGATAAGTATCATCCAAAGAATATTATAAAATAATGAAAAAGTTTTATTCTTCTTTGCCCAATATGGTAACCATGAGCTACATGTAGTTACAGAACACTTTAAAATATAGCTCGTACAGCTAAGAACGTTTTTCTTAAATTGTTTTCAATTTGAATAAAACACATGACTAATACTTGAAATGTGGCTACTGTAACTAAGGAAATTAATTTTATTAATTTAAATTTAAAATAGATACATGAGACTAGTGGCTACCATTTTGGATAGTTCAGATTTGGAACATGGGTTGAATTATTTTCCTTGCTTTCTCCTCCTAAACACACAAAAGGTCATAAGGGCCTTTCATAAGGGGCAATACAGTGGTAGTTCTCAGTATTTTGGGAGTTCTTTTTGTATAAAGACTGAGAGATCTACTACCAACTTACAAACCAAGGGATATCTCCCATCCAAAGTTGCCCAGGATCTTCTTTTCTTTGTTTTCAGTCTACCAATTTGCTGGGCTCAGATCCCAGAGGTTCAAAAGAGGGCTGATTTCTGAGGATTCCAGCTTGGAGAGGAAATGGTGCTGAGAGTGCCAAATATCACATACAGTAGCCAGCATGGGACCCCCAGCCAGATTTACCAGATGAAAAAGGAGAGAGACAGAGAAAAAGAATCAGACCAAAAAATAACAATAAAACAGTTCTGTTATGCTAGTTCCGAAAAATTGGATTTATTTATATAACACTCAGTTTTAAACTGGGTGGGAATCTTACCTTAGAGTAAACAGATATTTTTGGAGTTAGAGAGTGGAGGATTTTATATATGAGGATAGCATGAGAAATTCAGTAGTTTCAAAGATGTGGGGGAAAATGTGTGTTTTTCCAGCAAACATAGCTATAATTTTAGTTTTCTCTAAATCATAAGGCTTAGAATAGAGCATATATTAGAAATCTGAAGGACATCAATTCTAAATTGTACATTTTGATACCATTACTCATTTAATATATTCTAGAATCTGAAACAGAAATAAAATTTCTGAATTTCCCATAAGTGTAAAAACCATATGATTATGAAAGTGTTCAATTCACCACAGGAGCTATCAAGCCTTGGACCTTTACTCCTCACAGATACCATGTTTTAGCAGGTACACAGCTATAAGCTGTGCTTAAAAGCCTTCTGGTGCAACATATAAATATCTTTTATAAAAAAGAAACACCTTTGGAAGTTACTTTTGTAATGAACCTCTTTTCTCCAAATTCATTTTTGGAGTTTGAAACATCAAGTAAAGAAATTGGAGCTGTCTGCTATCATGTAACATAAGGAATCCAAAGGGGAAAGCAGTGAAATCAGAACCACAAAAGCCAGCTTCCTCCGCTCTTTCACCCTCCAAAGGAAACAGAATTATATATAATGCATGTAATGGAGTCCTGTGGGCCAAAGACAAACAGCGCTTGCTGTATGTTACATTTTCTCTCTAAAAGTGATATTAGAAATACCACAATGTGAGGAAACTTTTAAATGCTTAAAACACAAACCAAGAAATGTAGGCATCTTTAAAGTTAGAGATCTAGTAGATGTATTAATGAAATGTTCACTGAAAAGGATCACAAAGAAGTCCCTCAGAGGTCAATGGCCACCTAATTTATCATCCAAACTGAAATGCATTGGGAAGTGAAAGTTGAAGCTAATTAATAATTAAGTGAGCCTTCAGGAACCAATCAAACATGTGGTCATGCTGATATGAGTTTCTCTTTTAGCCCACTGTTCATTCTTCCTGGTGCCCCTCCATTACCCAAACACCTCTTTTTTAACAATTGTTTAATACCCAGTGTCACTACAGCACTTCTCAACCTTTTCATACCTCTTCAGTTTTCCTTCTCCTGTACAGTTCTGCAACACTTTTAATTAGTTCCATATATTGGTATTATCATTATCATTCACTAATATTTATTATGTGTTAATTTTATTTCTGTAATTAAATTGTAAGTTCCTGAAGCCAAGAACCTTGGTCTATTTTTAAAATCTCCTTAAGGTTCAAAAAATTCCCCTGGAAAGAGTTACTACACAAATAGCTGGTTTTTTATTTATTCCCTATATTTTCAAAGCCCTTTTCAGGTCTTTCCTTTCTGAATTTCCCATAAGTATAAAAACCATATGATTTTAATGTCTTTCAAATCAAAGCAGAGATACTCTGTATATGATTTGTTAAAACACTCAGACTTATAACAATGCTTCAATTGTTGAAACTGATCACAATATGCAATGTTCTATCATTCTAGCTAGATGACAGGCTATTTGAAGAGGGATTATCTCCTATTTCTAGAGTCCCTCACTGTACTTAAATCTAGTAGTGGTAGGAAAACATCTAATAATTGAACCTCTGGCAACATCACAGTTATATCCACTTTCTACCTACAGAATGTCATAATGTATCAAGTAAGGCCAAAGCAAAAGTGAAAAAGGTGGCATGGGACTAACTATGTCTTGAGTTATATACAGGGTAGAGGAGTAGCAGTGGTCTGAGGCATGCTGGGAGAAGCACAAAATAGGGAAGAAAGGGAAGAGAAGAAACTAGAAGTCCTTCTAGCTAGTGGTACAGTTTTAATTTATTATGTTCTAATCTTACTTCAGGACAGACCTCAGGAAAATTCTTCTGGCTGCCCAATTGGACTCTGAAGAGGAGATCTGGCCTACCAGAGTGAACTCAAGTAACTCCACTGTAATGTAGAGTAATGGAGATAAAACTCCAAGAGACTGGGAGGAGGGCCACTACGTGGGCTGAATTATATGAGAGGTTCTCAATGTTAAGAACTTGGTTCCAAGAAAAGAAACTGGAGATAAGCCAGGGTAGGGACCAGGGATCACAAGGGAGGGAACCCAGCCCTCTGAAAGAATACTGAGAGTAGAGGAGAGACTAAATAAATCTGCCATCAACTCCAAAATAGATTCCTTCATCGTCCACTGGATAATGGGGAGAACCTACAATGTGATTTGAGCCCTGGCTGCCATGCAGCAGCAACTGAGAGTATTCTGAACAAATGATGATAGATGTAGGAAATGAGAGGGGCCTGGACCTGGACTAGACCCAGTCAATACCCTTAAGAAATAATAAGAAACAGAAAAGTCTGTGTATAGAAGATAAGCACAGAGGAGCTTTTACTTACGTGCATATCCTTGGACATCAATGGCAGAAGAGAGGATGAAACGGTATGATAAACTTTTGGAAAAGCTGGGATAAATAAAGCTAATGGGTCTTTCTATTAAATACTACCATTTGTCTGTTTCCAGACATGGCTCTCGTAGGCAGCTCAAACATTGCTTCTAAATGGAAGAATGGAACCGAGCCTTACAGAAATCCTTTCTTGGCCACTTTGGAGCTGTGGAAGGAACAGGAAATAGAGAGATGATACCCATGCAGCCTGTTCCTACTGCGTGAATCATTGTTTTCCAGCTTGTACAGTGCCTCCCATAAGTTATCTGTTGGGAAAATCTTGGAAGAAAATAAAAATGTATAAATATACATAGTGTGTTTGTTTAATACTGGCTTTGCTTCTTCCCCATACTCCCCAACGGGTGTTACTGAGAACTTTCTCCAAAAATCTGTCTGCACTTGAACTTCTGTCTCAGAGTCCGTTTCCAAGAGAACATGGTTCACAACCACTGGTTCACTGAGTTACCTCCGGTGTAAGAGGGATATTAACAGTTCAGTTGATTTGAGCAGTTACTGTGTGTGCAACACTGTTCTATGATATGTGATCTGTTATAAGCACACTTTAGAAATTAACTATTTAAATTGCTGAGTAATCTTATGATACAGCACTATTATTTCCCTCATTATAAAAATGAGGAAGTTGAGCCACAGAAATAATTTAATTTTCTCAAGTTCACAAACATAATAATTAAGGCTCCTATGATTAATCATTATGACCCTAAAGACACACTCTTAACTTATGCTTTACAGTGTTCCCTCATAGGACAATGTCAAAATTAAATGTGAACATAAACCAGGCACAGTGGGGCACACCAGTAATCCCAGCACTCTAGGAGGCTGAAGCAGGAGGATCATAAATTTAAGACCAGCTATGACAGTTAACAACTTGATGAGACCCTAGCTCAAAACTTTAAAAATATTAGATGAGAATATTGTACATATCATGTCTATAATAGTGTTCCAAAATAGGAATCAATAGATGTTTATTTTATTAGATACCTATGTACCTGTCACTGTTGTAGGGTCACAGGCATGGCGGAAAACTCTAGGGTGACATGGTACTCACAGAAAGTGGGATCCCCAGGTAGTGAATAGCCAATCAATTTTCTGATGTTGGAATGTGGACCAGTGGTAAGAACTGGTGCTCTAGGACCAAATTTCCTGTATTTGGAGCCTTACTCTTCTGCCTGCTGCTGCCATCTTCCAAGCATTAGTTCTCTCATCCATTAACAGAAAATAATAATATTATCTATGTTTTTGGGCTTTTGAAAAAATCGAATTAATTAGGATAGTGTTTAGCATATTATCTGAACTATCACAACAATGAATAAACGTTATTATAATAATATTATGTTAGTAATACAGGGGGCTTCTCAGTTAAGATTAATTTTGTTTTCACAACAACTTTAAGCAACTGAAATAAATAGTTTAAATAAGGTGGAATTTTATTTCTCTTTCTTCTGAAAGATATCCAGAGATGCGTAATCTAATGCTGGTACGGAAATTCTATGAAGGTCCTGGGTACCTTTCAATCCCGGGAACTACCAGCCTTGTTCTCACTTTGTGATCCAAGGTAACTACTAGTGTTCCAACTATGGCATTTGCATTCCAAACTGTAGGACATATAAAGGAGCACAAAAAAGGACTTGTTTCTTTGGCAAGTTTACCACCAAAAATATTACCTCTAACACTTGTGGTCATATATTAATCACATGCTACATCTAGCACAGAAAACAGATAAAGAAGATCTTTGTACAGTATTAGTCCTTTGATATCAAGTATTGAGAGACTTAATGGAGAGTAATAGCCAGAAATATTCTCATTATGTAAAAAAGAACAAATAATAGTAGTGTGGGAATATTTAGAAAATTAACAATTAAAAAATCTCTACTCTCCTTATTCAACTTACTTTCTTTTCTTACCACAAATACACAAAACATTTCAAAACCAAAGATGTTAATCAATAGAAAAAGATGTACTAAGGCAATCCAGTCAGACTCCTTATTTAAAATAAGGAAGAAATCACCACATGAAAAGGAACTTGTCCCTGTAATATGAGGAATTGAAAACTTTCTCCCATTCTAAGCATGCACTGGAGAGAAACCACCCATGGTTTTCCACAGTTTTTTTAACCTGACTTCACCATGAGGCTGGCCAGTCAAAATATAAAGTTATGGGAATGTGATTTTCAGCTACACCATAAACCTGGAGAAACCAATGTTATCCTCAATGTATTGTTTCATTATAGGCAGGGATTTCAAAGCAAGAAACAGCCACATGATCTGTATTATCGTTGACAAGATTTGAGGTTCTGTTATTGGGAGGGATGCTGTTTACTGAATATATATTCAGCACAATATCTAAAGGTGTTTTGGATCATTCCACTGGAATCCAAAGAAGACACTTTGAATAAAGAGATAGCTCAGAACCACTGTTGCAGATTTTTCAAATTAAAAAAAAAAACCTATAAAGAACAAATATGTACTTGACTTTCTGAGAATATAATAAAATATGATCTTACAATAAAATAAAAACTATACAAAAATAATCATCTTAGGGCTGAAATCCCACCCCTGCAAAAAGCAAAAAAAGCAAAAAACAAAACCTCTTAAATACAGCACAGTTCCACAGTTCCTGTGATTTTTCTTTGTGTTTTTGTCATTAAATTGTTTGGTAGTTAGTCAGCAACTCCTTCAGGAGCTCACTGGGCAATCAGATGAAGGCAAGATAACTTGTTTCTGTAGTACTGTAAAGTATGAACAGGTTTTATTTCTTTCAACTTTAGTTGAATTCAAATTTAAGACGTAGGAAAAGCATAATAACCTAGTAAATCTTCCAGGTAAAAAATATTGTTAATATACAAAATGTGGCAAAAAACTCCAAAAGATGCAAGTTTTCTTCTCTCTCTGCCTCTCTTTCTGTCTCCATTCATCTGTCTCCATCCATGTCTGTCTTTCTCTTTCTTTCTTACACATATACATACAGACTTGAGTAAAAGTAAACATAAAGATCACAATCTTTGGAAAGTTTGAATATAAAAAAAAGTCCCATGTTACAATTTATGCAGTCACTGTATGATACCTGATAGTTCAGTCTGTTTGGACTGATACAACAAAATTACTACAGATTGTATGGCTTCAACAACAAAAATTTCCTTCTCCCTGTACTAGAGGCTGAGAAATGCAAGACCAAGGAGCTGGCAGATTCCGTGTCTGGTGACGGTCTACTTTCTCGTTCATATATATGACTTCTAGTTAAATGGATGCACCTCGAGACCATACTCTTAAGTGAAATAAATCTGACACACATGCTTAAATAACACATTGTTTCACTAGTGTGAGAAACCAAAAGTGTAAATAAGGAGCAAAATGTATAACAGATATTAGGAAATGGGAAGAAAATGTTCAAATGAAAAGGGAAACGGGGGGGAAGAGGAAGGGACAAGAAAATAGAAGAAAAAATGGAAATGAAGCTTTTGTAAATAAGGAGGAGAAAAGGGGTTGAAGGTAGGAGAGCGGAATGGAAAAAAAGGAAACAAGACACATATATCTATACAGGTACAAATTCCCTATGATGGATGTTATCATTATGTATATCTAAAATGTACCAATAAAAAATAAAATTTATATGAAAAATTAAATTGTGTTGGAAAATGAAGGACACAATGTCTGTAGTCTGAAAGGCCTTGCTGAACCTCCCCTTTCCTACTTCCTAGGATGATAATATTAAAGGATGAGACAATATGAAACCACCTTCCTATTGAAAGCCAGCATCATCAGATGTAATGAATGTTCACAACCCTCATGCCATTTTATCAATCTCCATATTCGACACATCTTTGTACCGTGTGCTTCTACCAAGTCTCCTGATTGCTGTCCCTGATTTGTTTTCTCCTGGGCCCAGCTTATAAATGAAACACCCAGTCATTGTTCTTATGTGGTGACCCTACATTTATACAAAAAGTGATGCTGTGGGGCAATGCTCTTGTTCTAAGACAGGGTTTGTACTGAAGATGTATCCATTACCTAGTTGCTTGTAATTAACATGATCTGTGATTCTCTCCAAGCCCACTGTACAAGACAGTTCTTCCTTGATCTGTACCATCCTATGTCTTTCACCTTACAGTCTAGGACAAATAAAAATACCTACCCCATCTCCATTTCTAAAGGCCTATAGAGCATGCAGCAACTAACCTCCACCCCAAGACAAGAAATATCAATAGACTTGGCTCAAATCCTTAGCTCTTGAGGAACTTGTTACTTGGGAATGCATTACTTGGACTCTCTGTTTTTCTCATGAGGCCATTCCCTCTTAGGACTGCTTTGATTGTATTCCATAACTTCTGGTATGTTGTACTGGCATTGTTGTTTACTTCTGGGAACTGTCTTATTTCTACCTTGATTTCTTCCGTGACTGATTGATTCTTCAACAGTGCATTAACTTCCATGTGTTTGCATAATTTCTAGGGTCTTTTGCCACTAATTTCTAGTTTCATTGCACAATGATTTGATGAAATGCATGGTATAATTTTGATTATTTTTTATTTATTTAAGCTGTTTTAATGGCTAGTCTGTGGTCTATTTTGGAGAAATTTCTATGTGCTGCTGAGAAGAATGCGTATTCCACTGTTCAGTGGGACACTCTGTAGATATATATTAAGTCCATTTGTTTGAATGTTTGGTTCAACTGTAATTTTTTGTTTATTTTTTGTCTAGTTAATCTGTGAATTTGTGATGGTGGGGTGTTGAGGTCTCCCACTAAAATTGTATTGATGTTTATTTTATCTTTTATTTCCAGTAGTTTTTTTTTTTTTTTTTTTTCTTTATGTGGGTACCGGGAACCAAACTCAGGACCTCGCTCTTGCCAGGCAGGCACTTATGCCACTGAGCTATATCACTGGCCCTCCAGTAGTGTTTGTTTTATGAAGCTGGTTGTGCTGTTGTTTGGTGTATACATGATTATAACTGTTATATCTTTCTATTGAGTTGTTCCCTTAACCAATATGTAGTGATTTTCTTTGGTGCTTCTGATTAGTTTTGGCTTATAGCAGCACAATACAAATGGCTAAATCTTGGAAGTGGACAATATGAGTGGACAATGAAAACATGGTATTTATACAAAATGGTATTCTCCATAAAGAAGGATAAACTTGAGGAATTTGTAGGAAAATGGATGCATTTTGAGACCATAATGTTAAGTTAAATAAGTCAGATACACAAGCTTAAATATCTTGTGGTTTTTCTTACATAAGAGACCCAAATTATAAATAAAGTACAAAAAATGAGAGATAATAGGAAGTAGGAAAATAAATCTTTTTCAAATAGCAAGAAGATAAACAGATTGAGGTAGGGGGAAGAGAGGGAAAGGAAATGGGATGAAAAAAAAGAATTGAGATGTGTTATGTACATGTACCAACTCATCATAAGGAATGTAATCATTATGTAATGCGAACATGTACTAACTAAAAAATGAAAACTGGAAAAATGCGTTATTTATGCAAGCCTGAGGATCATGATCAGCAGAAGTCAAAATTTTCCAAATATTTTTAAGCATCCCCTTCAATTATTCTTCAAGACTGCCTTCTGGCCCCCCACTTTTTATTAATGCAAATTGGGTATACAGATAAATGGGTTGCATTTTGGCAGATTTGTACATGCCTATAACATACTTTAATCATTCCCTATCTCTCACCCTGTACAGAAATCAATTTAAAATGGACCAAAGACCTATTTATATGACCTGAAACTGAAATTCCTAAAGGAAAATTTGGAAGAAACACTTAAATCCATAGGCACAGGCAAAAATTTCTTGGGACACCAATAGCATTGAAAATAATATCAAGAATAGCAAAAGGGACTACAGCATATTAAAAAATTTCTTCATGTCACAGGAAACAACAGAATGAAAATACAGTCTGCAGAATGGGTGAAAGCATTTGCCAGTATTCTTCCAGCAGGGGATTAATATTAAGACATGTAAAATCTCAGAAAAATCAACAACAAAAAATCAAATGGCCCAGTCAATAAATAGCCAAAAGAGTTGAACAAATATTTCTTAAAAGAAGAGGTACATGCAAGTGACATGATAAAGCTCATCATCTTTAGACATGAGGGAAATGCAAATCAAAACTACTAGCATTTGATCCAGCCATACCACACCTTGGAATATAGAAGAAATTAAAGTCAGTATATCATAGGAATGCCTGTATACCCATGTTTATTGTGGCATAATATACATTACCAAAGATATGTAACCAGCCTAGGTGCTCAGCAACACATGAATAGGTAAAGAAAATACAGTTTGTATACACAATACAGTGGTATTCGCCTACAAAGAAGAATAAATTATTTGCCTCCTGGATTTATAAAGCATTATGTAAGTATTACCAGAAATCCATTTGTAAATAATATGGATATATTTTTCTCTATTTTTTGTGCTTTCAGGGTTTTATTCAAGAAATTTTCATTACATTGCTGTCCTAAAAATATTCTCTATATTCTAGTCTATATTTTTAAATCTCTTTTTTCATATTTAGGCCATAAAACTACCTAGAAGGTTACCTATTTTTTATGTCACATATGGCAATTTTTTTCTCAAATTATTTTTTTCATCTAAAGATTATGTTTTATTTTACATATCTATAGTATTCTCTATCCATATATTTTCATTCCCATTGCTGTTTGGTGTCCTTTTTTTGTAATGAATCAATTTGGGTAAAGAGATGACTGTTTTATTAGTCTCTGGTATATATTAAATTACATATTAATCAGGGTTTTCCCCAGAATTAGAACCAACAGGAAATATATACATATATATGTACATATATATATATATATATACACATATATATATATATATATGTAATGGGCATTGGCTCATGTAGTTATAAGGGCTAAGAGTCTCATGATTTGCTATGGGTAGCTGCAGAATTGGAAAAGCTAGTGGTATAATTTATTCTAAGTCCTAATACCTGAGAATTGGGGGATCCCATAGTATAATTCTCTTGAAGGGTAGAGATACAAAAACCAGGAATTCTGATATCAGAGGGCAGGACAAGATGACTGTCTCAGCCCAAGAGGAGACAGCAAATTAGCTTTTCCTCTGCCTTCTTGCTCTGTGGAGGTCCTCAGATGAGAGAATAATGTCCAGTACAATGGTAAAGGTGATCTTTTTCACACAGTTACCAATAGTGGATTTTAAAATCTTAATCCATCAAACCTGTACTTTGAGATTTTAATTCCTTTCCTTTTTTAATTCTTTAAATTCTATTTTGTTCTTCCAAGTTTTTATCTCACAATAGCTGTTTTCTATGCTTTATTTAAACACTTAACAATGTGTTATTTTAGTAATATCTTTCTTTTGATATTATTATCTTTTGTTGTTGAGAAGGGATTTAGCTTTGTTGTCTAGGTGGTTCTCAATCTTTTGTGCTCAAATGATTCTCCTGTCCTAGCCCCATGAGTAGCAAGTTCGATAGGTATGTGCTACCATGACTGGCTTGATACTATTATTTTTGTTTTTTGTCATCTTTTAGTACACTTTAACTACTAACTTGTCCTTATGGTGGTTCTTTTCCTTATAATTTGTGTTAATGAGATTATGTCAGAAATAAGTGGTTTATCAATGAAAGTCTGAGAAACCAGTATTATGTAATTATCCTCAAAAAATGGTTTTATGTTTGTTTCTGAGGAACATTCCATGAATTTAAGCTGTCCAAAACATTTGACATGATGTTTGAATTAAAACTGCTCAAAAGAAAAGACAAGCTGTGATGTGGGAAAGGGTAAAGAAGGAAAGGGAAAAAGAAAAAAATATACTTATACAGAAGATAGTTAAGATAGTTATACAGCTAGTTTCTCTTAGTTCATTGCAAAAAGGGTTTGTGCTAATATTGTTAGGACAAGATATCATGCCTATATCTTGTACTCTGGATAACTACTACAAGAACAACAATACGCAAAGTATTAGTTATTGTAACTCTCCTACTAACCTGTTTTGAAACTCTACCTTATTATTATTTTTATTTTTTCTCTTTAAAATAAATAAATGGGCATTTAATGTAAAGTTGGTTTTCTTGATAACCATGGTGCAGCATTACCTGCTCAGTAGAAGCAGTCTTCTCAGATCTTCATTTTACAAAGAGTTTTACACTTTACTTCCTGCCTTTCCTCTAGATCAGGGTTTTTAATACATATAAAAAGGCAGACTTAGACCATCTCATATGTATCCCTTCTCCTTTCACTGGAATTAAAATTTTAGGCCCTAGCAGCAAGGCCTTCTAGTACTTTAGTCCCTTGTTATGAGCCTCTGTGTCTCATGAAATTAAGCTTTTTTGTTTCATTTCTGCACATATGGAATATTCAAAAATCTTTTCTCTGTTTTTCTCTCTGCATTTTTATGTACTTTTTGATGAAATGACAATTTTTCTTTGTGGATACCACCAGTTGATCCGATTTGGAATTATTTATTGAACGCTTATGAAAAACTTTTTATTGATATGTACTACTTATGGGTAATTAAATAACAGATTAATGCCAATCTTATAATCCAAGAGAGGAGAGAAATATTTGTCTGAAATTGGGATGTGCATATGCAATCATTTCCAAATCACTGATGTAACACAGAGAAGGATGTCATTAGCTAGACTTGAGAGGGTTGGAGAGGCCTTCCATGCAAAAGGATTTGAGATAATCTCTTCAAGGTGATAAGGAGCCCTCAAGGCAGAAAAATAACAAGCAGACATGCTGCAAGGCCACGGAATGTGCAGCTGCTGGAGGCAATCCCAATACAGAGGTGAGAGCTGAAGCTGTAAGAAGGATGAACGTACCATTGAGAGCCTATGGTGGGAGAGGGTGTCAGAGTGAGAATGGAGAGGGTAGGCAATTATGAAACTGCAGCAAAAGGGACAGATGTGAGCAAAAACTTCAAGTGGTAAGATACACGAAAACAATAAAGAAAAGCAAAGATGAATAAAAAGTCACAAAACATCTCTCACTCCAGAGTGAACAAAAGCCCTTTTGAAGTGAAACATTATTTTAAAAGGAAAAATACATGCAAAAGGTCTTTGTATGGCCTAATCAGGAAATGGAATTGCCTATTTGAGCAAAACATTTTGTAAACTCCTATCCCCAATGAAATTCCTCTTGATCCTTTCATAACACTGGCTGGAACACTGAGTTAGAGTTAAAGCTTCTAGAAGTCTCACATTGAACTGAATAATATAGAACTCGTAAGTCAAGCATAAAAAATACCACAAGTTCAGTTATGGAATGAAGATTTCTATAATGTCCCTCTTATTTTTCACTTTGAACAAGCCATAAATGCACTGTCCTACATTTTATGACTCACCCACTGCTCCTCCAAGGGACATTCATGATCATTCAAAATTCACATGAAGCCTGGAAGGGAGAAGTGAATATCTACCATCTTGATCAGAAAAAGGCTTAAAGCATCTTTTAAACATCCTAAAGTACTACAATCTTCAACTTTCTCCTCATAATTCCATGATCCTTTATCATAGCATAGATTCTCCTTGATTCCTTAAAGATTTACAATCAGCCCAAAGGTTCATCATTCTAATCCCCATAAGTGAATTTTACTTTTTAACTGTGCACACTGTACTAGAAGTTAATTCAAAAATTGACTTCTGTGCCCTCAAGAATTGATTAATAAGTTCTTTTTGTATCCATTAAGGTTCTTTGAGATTGAGAGTTCCCAGAGCTCCAAAGGGCAATTATTGTAAATCTACCTTGGTAGGATATTCAGCATAAAGAAAATCTTATTTTCAGAGCTTATTCAGAGAAAAGCAATAGCCTTACCAAGAAGAATAGCCTTTCTAAAAATGGAGGCCCCAGATGTAGCACCCAAGTTTTAGTAGATCTTATCTGACCCATAAGCACACTGTTGGAAACCACGATTCAACCTGAGAATGTTTTATCTATGTTCTCACACAGTCGTGCTTACCACACAGTAGCTATTGGGAAAAAATTGTGGGGATTCAAGGAAGAAAAATGGAGTAAACTAAAATAGTTTTCTTCAATGATTATTAAACTAGACTTAAGATGAAGAAGCGGAGAGACTGAGGTTCAGCGAAGTAAGCGGTAGAGCTGAGCCTACGACAAATATCTATTTCTGACCCTCTGCCTCAGTCTGTTCAGTTGACAAAGATCCCAGTGGTGAAGGAGAACTGGCTTCATGATGTTCATCTCTCATTCCATCTCAAACATTAGCAGGTAAGGGAATCGCCTGGCAAACTGATGAAACTCAGCTTTACTGCATGCATGCTCAGATTCAGCAAATCTTGCAAGAATGCCAGGAAAATATGTTTATTGAAAAGCCAGGTAACTTTGATGCCAATGGAGTTGTCTCACATTTAGAGTAACTGTATTATAGGTGTATATGCATAGCCAAACAGATCACAATCCTTGTATTTACACTGAACTTTCTCCCACACATAAAAGAGAAGATTGTGTAGCTGTCTTCATTCTGAGAAAGGCACACTTGCTTGATATTGGTCATTGTGTATGAAACACTCTTGCATAACTAGCTTATTTCCTACATATTTTAAGCAGTTCCTCGAGGTATCAATGCTAGTTTTGTGCTAACCACTGGTAATAAATCATTTTTGGTCTCACATCTATGTGAAGGACAGAATACTCTCACAATATTTGCAGTGACTTCCTTCTGTAATAAATCTGAAACAGGGCTTGGCAGGCATAGGAAACTCTTGAGAAGAGCTGGAAACTGGTAGATATTTGAAAGAACTTCACTGTTGATTCTAGTTCTCACTGAAATTTTACTTGGATTTGTGTTCTGAGTCAAGGTTTAGCATATGCTTTTAATATTCACAAGAATTCTCTTCTTTAAAAGCTTTTTTACTCTCTCCAATACCATTCTTGGATTATGCCTGTTCTGTGAAGTCATTTCTCATTCATACATCTGAGATTATGCTGTCCATTTATGCTCTGAAACTCTATATTCAAAACTCTGTGTAAAATAGCTGATATTTTTGTGGTTTGTTTACAGGTACACTGCCTCGTACATGGAAGAACCCTTGCTGTACCCTTCCTCACATCAGTGGCCGTTAGCACATTGCCTCACCCAGAATAGACATAAATATTCATGGAGAAGAGGAAAGCAGGCAAGAATGTGCAAATGTCCTGGTACTGATACTAAGAATTCTCTGCACATGATTTTTGGTAGTAGACATAGACAAAAATAACTGGAAAGAAGATTCTCCTGAATCTAGTCATCGAGAACTTTGTCTTTTGCTCAGCCTAAATACTTGTATGTTTTTTACATGCTTCAATTTAATACATTATATTTTGTAAAACTATGACAGCTTTGAATTATAAAACACACTTTAGATAGTTATGTAGTTTTTAATGATATAAAACATTTAGGAAATACATTTGGTGAAGGAATGTAGCTTCAATATTTCACTTAAAACATTCAAGATCTGAGAACATTTGTGTGGAGTGTGTGTGTGTGTGTTTGTGTATGTGGTGGTGGTGCTGGGGAGAAAATCTACATCCTTGCTAATGCTAAGTACATACTCTACCACTGAGCTACATCTTCAGCCAAAAGAAACATTTTACAACAACAAAATCTGTCTCAAACTCATATAATTGTTACTACTTTACTCCCCACTAGGCAAGAGGCTTGCAAATTTATGTGTATTGATTAAAGTCTAAAAAGAACAAATTTATTTAGATTGAATTGTTAAACTGGAGGCAGTAATGGAATACTGTACTATGAGTTTCAATACTGGGTCCTGTATCTCAAATGCAGGGCACTGAGGCCATTATTTTCTTTTGTGAACAATGATTCTTTTAAATTCCCAGAAGTGCCCCCTGTGTTAGACATAAAAGACAAAGGTGTGAGATCCAAACAGTGTATGGCAGCATTTGCCCATTTTGATTAGCCAAATATCACAAAATTAATACTGGCTCATTCTGAATGATCCAGTTATGCTCATTTTTTGAGGAAAAAGAAAACCATGTAAACCCTGTTACAATGACACTAAGTTAGATCCTAGTCCTTTAAAAAGGGTTTAAAGTTATTTCAAAGAAAATTTGAATTTTGTGAAATAACTTGACTCAAATATTTCAGATCTAGACAGGATCCTTGCCTCCATGCATGAGACTTGCCAGCAATGAAAGAATTTCATGGCCTTGTGGAATTTCCAATTTTAGCCTCTTAGAGACTGACCAACCTTCAATCACACAGGTTTCAATAGTAATTACTATATTCTTTCAAAACAGAACTGCTCTTTTTCTGGAAAGATGATTTATAATTATATACAAGGAACAATGCTTAGAGTTTATTTTTAAAAGAGGGAGTATAGGTCAAGATTAAAGTTTATAACCATCATTCAGTCTCTACCCCAAACAACTCCTTAAATCTAAGTTTTTATCCTTTTTATTATACCTCTTCAGAGGGTGATTTGGAGTCTTTGGTTTCTCCTCTATAAAGAATGAAATTCATGGCAAAATTATTCTGAAAATCCAAGCCTGCACAGTTTGAAATGTGGAGTAAATACACCCTGTATAGCTGATTTTCAAATTAAACTTCAAAAGTTTCCAAAAGCAGTTATGCGTCTGGAACAAAAGCTATCAGTCAGGAATAGTGTCTTTGCATATTAGTATTAACTCTCAGAAGAATTATAACTTTAAATAGTGCATTATCTATTCTTTTATTATCTAAGGATTATATGTGATGGGATCACAACATTCTCATATACACAGCATTGCAATTATACGAAGAAATCTCACATATGTTGTTCCATTTTACCTCGGCACCATCCTTATGAAATAGGTAGGTGGGATTTTAAATACTTGGAGAACTCTCTCATTCTCCCTTTTGTCATTTATAAGATAGTTTAATTAATAAAACCTGCCCTATCTAATCTTTTGTGTTATTGAAATTAACAAAACTGATCTCTTGTGATAGACAAAGTAAAGAAAGAAAATAAAATCAGAAATACATTTTTATAAATAAGTGTATGTTAATATTCGTTTTATGCTTACCATAGCACCTTTAGTCCCTTGAGAAAGATTTGAAGAAATGAACATAATCCACCCAGAATACAGATCAACTAATCTAGAGAAAGACCACATATTGACCCATAAAGAAATTCTCAACAAAATCGAAAAGGTTGAATTATATAGAGGAAATTTCCTGAAACCCATAGTGTTACCTTGGAAATATAAAAAAATATATAGCTATAAAATCATTGAATGTTTGAAATTAAGGAGAATACTTTAAGTTAAAGTATTGAAGGAAAAACTAAACAGAAATTGGAACTATTTTAAACTAAATGGTAATGAAAACAGGAGATATCAGAGTTTGTGAAATGCACTTAATGATGTAATAAATGGAAAGTTTATAGTCTTGTGTACATACATTTTTAAAAAAGAGCATTTGGAATGAATTATCTGAGTTTCCATATCAACAATTTAAAAAAATTAAAAATCAATCAGAATGGCTGGTGAGATGGCTCAGTGGCGTAAGCGCCTGCCTGGCAAGTGCGAGGTCCTGAGTTCGACTCCCGGAACCCACATACGAAAAAAGGGCTGGTGATATTGCTCAGCGGCACGGGTGCCTGCTGGCGCGCGAGGTCCTGAGGTCGACACCCAGTACCCCAAAAAAAAAAAAAATCAGAATAAAAAAGACACGCAAATAGAAAAATAAATAAATAAATAAATGAATAAGCACTTTTCCAACAGGAGCAGCCACATTACTAAGAAACAAGTGAAAATTGTTCAAATTCATTAAGAAAATGGAAAAAGTAAATTAAGACTCTTACATGCAATCACCATAATAACTATAATTAAAATACTAATGAGTTTATTATGTATTTTTTATATTAGTCCTTTCAGAAATAGCTATCAAATTTTTCCCCATTCTGCAGATTGTCTTTTCCACTCTGTTGGTTGCTTCTTTTGCTGTGCAGAGGGTTTTTAATTTAATATGATCCCATTTTTGATTCTTGGTACTATTTCCTGTGCAACCAGGATTCTGGTCAGAAAGTCCTTGCCTGTGGCTATGACTTCAAAAGCTTTTCCTATTTTGTATTCCAGCAGGTTAAGAATATATAAAGAATTCAAAAAAATTAGAACCCCAAAATAAAATACCCAATCAAAAAATAGTCAAGTGAAATGATAGACGCTTCACAGAAGAAGTACAAATGACCAAAAATACAAGAAGAAATGGTCAACATCATTGGTCATTAGCAAAATGCAAATTAAAACAACACAGAGATTCCATTTTACCTCAAAAAGAAAAATCAGCATCAAGAAATTAAACACAGTACTAACAAATGCTGGTGAAGCTGTGGGAAGAAAGGAACACTTCTACCTTATTGGTGTAAATGTAAACTAGTACAACCACTGTAGAAATCAGTATTGAGATTCCTCAAAAAACTAAAAAGAGAAATTTCATTTGACACAGCTATTCTCCTTCTTATCTCCCCAAAGAGTTAAAGACATCACATTACAATGATAAATGTATATCCGTGTTTATAGCAGCACAATTCCTAATAGCTAAATCTTAGAAGCACCTATATGTTGATCAACAGATGAATGGTTAATGAAAATGTGGTATTCACACAGAGCAACATACTACTCTGCCATAAAGAACAATAAACTTGAGTCAATTTTAGGAAAATGCATGCAGCTTGAGACCATAATTTAGGTGAAATATGTCAGACACACAAGCTTAAATACCACTTTTTTTTTAAAGGAGAATCCTAGACCTCCACTCTGAAGCCATAATGAGGCAGCCAGTGCACCTCAGTGTCAGAGAACACCAAGGAGGGAGCTAATACTTCCCTTCTTGCAGGCCAGGATTAAGAACACATTCCCACTCATCAGTAATGAAGATCCCTGCTTTCGAGTGTTTATGGAGGCCAAGTGGAGAATTTGGACTTTTACTTGTACCTGGTGGTGATGTGGCAGTATTCCTATTACCTTGCTACAGAAATTTGGAAAACCTAGTTAAAAGAAATTTGAATAAGGTTTGGAATCTCAGAATATATATATAAGAAAATGTCCAGATTAGAAGTAAAAGCCATTCATCATGCTAAGAAACATACGTCAAACTGAATGAAACACTAACCAACCAAAGTCAACACCAAGAAGACAGGAAGACTAAATTATCTGAAAAAGGAATTTCAAATCAGGTGTGGCTTTTAAAATGTTCCAGAAAGCAAGTATGGACACACTTGGAGGAAATGAAATAAATAGAAGGCTTCAGCAAAGAAATAGAATGCTAACCATGAAAAATAAATTGTAAAGAAGAAATTTTATAACTACAAATATCATAACTAAAATAAAAAGCTGAATGGCAAGACTCAATAGAAAACTGGTAAAAAAAAGAGGAAATCATTAGAGAATTCAAAGACAGAACAATAGAAATGATACAAGATCAACAAAAGAGAGCCAGGAACCCAAAACCCCGGCAACACCTGAGGCAGGACTGTGAAGAAGGCGAGCCTAATCAACATAATGTAACCTCATCTCAATAAGGAAATGAAATAAAATTGCCTAAACAAAAGAGAGAATAATCCTGGAAAAAATTAGAAAATCTTCAAAGAATAGTGGGATTATAACAAAGGATCTAGTATTATTTTTATTTTGTTGCATGAAAAGGAAAAAAAAGGACATGAAAGGTACTGGAGAAAATGGCTGAAAACTTCTCAAATTAAAAAAAAAAAACATAAGCTTATAGATTAAAAATTTGAGTGAATACCAAAGAGTGTTAACTCAAAGAAATCTATGCCCATCATTATTTCTGAAAATTGAGTCCAAATTAAACATTATCAAATAATTTAGATGAAACATAATGTTGCCTATAGATAAAACAATTAGAATTAAAATAAATCTGTCAAAGAAATCATAGAGGGCAGAAGGAAAAAATAGGATGATTTTCAAATGATTAAATACTAGAATCCTCATTTTAAAATCTTATAGGGCTGGTGATATAGCTCAGTGGCATAAGCGCTTGCCTGGCAAGCACAAGGTCCTGAGTTCAGTTCCTGATACTCACCAAAAAAAAAAAAAACTTATAACCAGTGAAACTGTCCTTCAGGAATACAAAGAAAAAACATTCTCAGATGAAGAAAAAGTTTTTAAAAATTGTCACCAATAGAACTATTTAAAAAGAATGTCTCAAGAAAAGTCCTCAGACATAAAAGAAACAAAACAAGGTATCATGGAATATCAGAAAGAAAAGATAACTCAATAAGCAAAAATACTATAGTATTTTTCCTTCTTGAATTTTCTAAATTATATTGGCTGAATCAAAAAATAGTTAAATAGTAGTATGGTTCAAAACAAATGTAGAGAAAATATTTCACAGTCATAAATAAGGAAGTATAAAATAAAGTGAGGTAATATTTCTACATTTCAATTAAACTGGTAAAAAGATGAAACTTTACACTGCGATGAGGTCTCTCTTTCTCTCTCTCTCTATATAGACTATACTACATACATTATACACTCCATATGTATAGAAACTATACTATATATACTATACGTACTATATATATGTAATATACTATGTACTATATATATAGTACTATCTAGAGCAACCACTAAGAAGCTACGAAATACATACTAACAAACAATATGAATAAATTAAATTATTTTATCTAAAAATGTGCAAACAACCCATGGACGGAAAGAAAAATTAAGCATAACATTTAAAAATGAAAGCAAACAGAAAAAAATGTAATAATCCTCTTAAGCCATTATATATATGTATATATGCCAGTAATAACATTAAAATTAAGTGTTTAAAATAATTACAATGCAGATTGGCAAAATAGATTAAAAGTCATGATCCAAATATATAGTGTTACCAAAAACAAAAACTCATTTTATATATAAGTGCATGTGTTGGTTGATAATAAAAGGATGGGCAAAGATAAATTATGCAAAAATTAATTCAGGAACACTATAACATCTAAATTAATATCAGCTAAAGAGGCCTAAGAGGAAACTAAGTTAAGAATGAAAATTATATTACTTAAAAATAAAAGGGTTACTATCCTCACAAAGACCCAGCAATCACAAATGCATATTATAAGCAATAGGGCTACAGAACATGTCAAGCAAAGAAAAAGAAAAAAAAATAGTATGCAAGGAAAACTAGAAAAATCTACAGTTATAGTTGTGCTTTGACAGCCTTCTGTCGGTGTTTAATAGAATAATCAAGTAGAAAATTGGCAAATATATAGAAGAACTCGAAATCATCATTAACTGGTGATTTTCTTTACACTGATACAATCCTCGACCCAGTAAGAGCAAAGTACACATGTTGTTCAAGTGCTCACAGAAAACAGACCATATATCTTGTCTATAAAGTAAAACTCAACAAATTTGAAAGAGCAGAAATTATATAGAGTATGTAGCCTGACAAAGTAGGAAAAAAAACTGGGTGTCAATAAAAAAGATAAGAGTAAAAGCTCTAAACACTCAGAAATTAAATAATATACTTCTGAATAATTCATGAATCAAAGAGAAAAATCTCAGGGGAAATTAAAAAAATATTGAGCACAATCAACATGAAAAACACAGGGTAACATAATGTGTGAAATACAGCCAAAGCAGTGCTAAGAGAAAACTTTCTAGTATTAAAACGTATATACTAGACTGAAAGAAATATCTCGAACTAATAACTAAGATTCCTATGGAAGAACCTAGAAATAGAATATGAAAATAAACTCAAAACAAAGAGAAGGAAGGAAATAAAAATGATTAGGGAAGGAACAAATGAAATTGGACCTAAAAAGCCAATATATAAAAATCACTAAAACAAGAAGGCATTTCTTTGGAAAGATTAATAAAACCTGACAAACCTAAAACAAGAGGAAAAAGGTAGCAACATAAATTAACAAAAATGACCCAGAATATATTACTGCAGATTCTTCAGACCCTAAAAAAAGGAAATATATTAACAACTCTATACATACAACTATTTTAAAAAATTAATTTTATTGGTACATCTTAGATATACATAATGATCACATTATCATAGGGAATTTGTACTTGTACTTAATATATCTTGATTCTGCTTTTTTTCCCAATACTCTCCCCTACCTTCAACCTCTTCCCCTCATTTACAAAAGTTTGTTTCCATTTTTTTCTTCTCTTCTCTTTTTTTCTTTTCCCTTCCTTCCTTTCTGTCCCCCTCCCTCATTCCTCGTTCCTCTTCCCAGTTGAACAGTTACTTCCTATCTCCCAATATCTATTATACATTTCCGTGTTTATTTACTCTTTCAGTTTCTCACACCAGAGAAACAATTTAAACATGTGCACACATAACTTTGAATCCTTAGAAAGAACACTTTCTTTAAAAAAATCTATGACAACTCACTACAATTAGCTCTATATCTATTAAGGAAATTTCATTCACAATTTTAAAACTTCCACAAAAGAAACCTCCATACCCAGATAGTTTTATTGAATGATATAAACAAATATTAAAGAGCTAATACCAATTCTACATATTTTTCCACAAAACAGAGAAAGGAAAACTTCACTTTTTTAGGCAATATATCAAAACCACATAAACAATATAAAAATGGAACCCGTACAACAATATTTGTCATGAATATAAATGACAAATTATTCAAAACAATATTAGCAAAGCAAATCTATTGATGTATTAAAAACAATTATTTGCTATAGCAAACCATTATTTATTCTAAGAACAGACAAATTAACGTATTATATTTATCAACAGTCTAAAGAAGAATCACTCAACCATACCAATTTCTGCAGAAAAGCATTTGGTAAAATCCAATACATATTTATCATTTAAAAAAAAAAAACAAACAAAAATGTCTTCTCATTAAACAAGGAATAGATGGAATTTAACTTGATAAAGTTCATCTACAATACATCTATATGTAACATTAATCTTTTGTAAGATGGTATGTTTTACCCCTAATGAATGACCCCTAAATGTGTTTATCTGGACAACTCTTACTCAACATAGTTCTGGAAGATATACACAGTGCAAGGACTCATGAAAGGAAAATTAAAGGTATACAGAAAAGAAGGGAAAAAATACAACTATTATCATGGGCAGATATCATGATTGTCTACATGAAATATCTAAATAAATCTATAAAGAAAATTTTTAGAATTAATAAATAAGTTCAGCAAGGTGGAAAGTATCAGGTAAACATATAAAACTCATTTGTGTTTTGTGAACTAGCTGTAAGCAGTGAAGTTAAAAATAAAATATCATTTATAATCACTAAAGAAAGTTAAAAATCTAATAAAACAATCTTCAGCTTTTATATGCTGAAAATCACAAAGAAAAAATCATAGAAAATCTAAATAAATGGAGATATATACCATAATCATGGACAAGAAGACAAAGAGCCAATATTGATATGTAGGTTAAACAAAATTACTATAAAATTTCAGCAACATTTTTGTAAATCCATACAATGTCATTCTAAAACTTATGTATGGAATCAAAGTAACTTTTTCCCATGCTTTAAACATTCTTCAATATTTAAAAAAACTCATTATTATCTAATATTATTTAGGTGACTACATATATATGGGTTTGATTTGTAATAAGTATTTGAAAGAAATCAATGACATTATTTATGCAACCATAATACTGTATATGTAATAAACTGAGTCTCAGAATGGTTAAGAAACAGCAGATTGCTAAAGGCAAAGATAAAGGTTAAGAATTTAGAATCTTGAATGCTTTACAGAATGGTGTTGTTTAGTATTTTTTTTAAGTTTTGCAAAAGTGATTACTGTTATGGTTTATATTTCAAAAACAGCCATAGAATCATAAATTTACAACATAGGTACATATACACATCATGTAAGAATTGCAACATTTAAAAAATGATTGGCAATAACTTGTTAATTCTCTTTCATCTCCAAATATTTTCTCCTCCACTGTTTCTCTTCAGAGACACAGTAAGTACATAAAAACACACAGACACACACATATACACACAAAAAAGAAACAGGGCTGGGGAAGGAAGGAGAGAGAGAGAGAACTTTGTTTTTTCACTCAGTGTTGTATAGTTAAATTATTCCATATTAGCATAGAGAAATTTTGGTAGGCAGATCTTAGGGTGAACCCAATAATCCCTTCCTCCTAGTATCTACACCTTTGTGGATCCTCTCACCTTGAGTGCAGGCAGGATCTGTGATTTACTTTCAATCAGTAAAATATGGCAAAAATGATGGGCTGTCACTCCAGCAATTGTTATGCTAGTAAGTTATAAGATTTTGTCTTGTTTATGCATGCTCTTTAGAGATTTTCCTTGTTTAATGAATTAAGTGATCTTGTGGAAAGGAATTCCAGGCAACCTGTAAGAATTATGGCCCACAGGATCTGAGAGAAATATTCCACCAACTGTGGACACAATCTGTGTCCCTCAATTTTAGAACCACAAGGAAATTAACACCGCCAATAACCTGAGTGATCATTAATTCAGATTCTTCTCCACTTGACACATTGTAATATAGACCAGCCTAATTTCATTTCAGCCTTAAGAGACCCTAAGAAACTATTGAAAACAAATAATAAGTGTGGATTGTTGTAATATGTTAAATTTGTAGCAACAACATAGAAAACTTATATAAAGATCTACCTTATTTTTCTTACATCTTAGCATAGCATTCTGTTCATGTATCACATAAAGTTTTAATATGTTCTCATTTGATAGACATTGACTATACATGACTTTTTGTACCTAATTGAAAACATACTTACCCTGTTAATTACCAAGAGTAAAATCTTGTATCAAATATATGTTCATTAGCATTTTCACTTCAACTGCAATTACTTTACATGAGAATAGAAATTTTTATGCTTCCCCAAGCAATATGTGATATTTCATTTTCCCCGTTACCATTTCATCATTATTTCCATTTTACCAAATGCTAATATTTATAATTTTGCTACTCCTTTTTATAATACTATTAGGGATTGTGTTTAGATGTCCCCCCAAAGCCTTATGCATTCATAGGTGGGGCCTTTACAGAGTTGGTTTGATCTAGACTGTGTGATGGTGGAATTTATTTGTGGTGCAATGCTAGATTCAAGGGCACTAGGATTAAGGTGTGAGTGCTACCCACCTAAGTAGTGGATAAGATATAAGGGATAGAAAGAGCTGTGGTCACCCCTTCTTGCTTTGCTATCTTCTTCCCACAATGAACTGTTTCTCCCCTCTGATGCCACCCTGTTTTGGAGCCAACAGATTATGGACTGAAACCTCTACAAACTATGAGCCAAATAAACCTTTCCTCCTTTAACTTTGCATGTCAGGTATTTTGTCTCAGCAATGAGAAAAGTAACTAAGACAGAATTTGGTACAAGAGAAGTATTTGTGTTCATTGCTGTCTGTGACTTTACCTGACTGAGAGGTTTAGGAGACTTTGGAGCTGGCTTGTGGGAAGAGGGAAGAGTCAGGAAAGATTTGAAGATGCTGGCAGAAAAAGTAGAGCTGGAATACCCAAGGATGTATTTGATGGGAGACTCTGGCCAGAGTATAGAAGACCAGAAGGCTGATGGAAATTCTGCCAGTGAAGACCAGGCTAGGGAGGTTTCTTCAGGGAAGAACAACTGCATTGGTTGTTGGACTCCAGACGATGTATGGTATGGCTTGGCAGAAAGTTTGTTTGCATTTTGCTCATGTCCAGAGACTTTGCCTGAGATTAAGGGTGGCAGACTAATAAATCTGGCAGAAGAAATTTCAAGGTAGTCGAATGTTGAGGCATGAATGTTGTGGCATGGCTACACTTGGGGGCTTTTAGCCAGATCTGAGTTGAGAATCAAGAGCAAAGAGCCCAGCAGGATGATTTAAAGTGTGAGTTGGGCCAGAAAGAAGCTCCAGTAAAGCTATGGACTGCAAACATAGAGCAGAGGAGATCTTGTTTGCTGAGAAGGAACAGGAGAATAGAAAAGATGCCCTGAAGGAAATTATAAAGATCAGAGCAGAAATTAATGTATTGGAGACTAAAAAAACAATACAAAGAATCAATGAAGCAAAAAGTTGGTTCTTTGAAAGAATAAAGAAGATTGACAAACCCTTATCCAACCTTATTAAAAAAAGAAAAGAAAAGACTCAAATCCATGCAATTGAAAATGAAAAGGGTGATATCACGACGGACCCTGCAGAAATCCAGAAGATCATCTATACCTATTTTAAAAATCTATATTCTACTAAGATGGAAAATGCAGAAGAAATGGACAGATTCCTAGATTCATATGAATTACCAAAGCTGAATCAAGAAGATTTAAAAATCCTAAATAAACCAATATCAACCAATGAAATTGAAGATGTAATTAAAAACCTCCCAACAAAGAAAAGCCCAGGCCCTGATGGATTCACTGCGGAATTCTACAAGAAATTTAGAGAAGACCTAATGCCACTACTTCTCAAACTTTTTAATGAAATTGAAAGGGAAGCAATACTCCCAAATTCATTCCTGGAAGCAAGCAGTACCCTGATACCAAAACCAGAGAAGGACCCAACTAAGAAAGAGAACTACAGGCCAATCTCCCTAATGAGCATAGATGGAAAAATCCTTAATAAAATACTGGCAAACAGAATCCAACAAATCATCAAGAAGATTATACACCATGACCAAGTTGGATTCATCCCTGGGATGCAGGGATGGTTCAACATACGTAAATCAATAAATGTAATACACCATATGAACAGAACCAAAGACAAAAATCACATGATCATCTCAATAGATGCAGAAAAAGCTTTTCACAAAGTCCAGCACCTTTACATGATAAAAACCCTACAGAAAATTGGAATAGAGGGTCTTTATCTCAATCTGGTAAAAGCTATCTATGACAAACCAACAGCCAATATTATGCTAAATGGCCAAAAACTGAAAGCCTTCCCTCTAAAATCAGGAACAAGACAAGGATGTCCACTGTCCCCACTCTTATTCAACGTAGTTCTGGAAACTTTAGCCAGAGCGATTAGACAAGAGAAAGAAGTAAAGGGAATAATGATTGGAAAGGAAGAAGTTAAATTATCATTATTTGCAGATGACATGATACTCTACATAGAAGACCTCAAAAACTCCACTAAAAAACTGCTAGATTTAATAAGCAAATTCAGTAGTGTAGCTGGATATAAAGTCAATACTCAAAAGTCAATAGCCTTCCTGTACACAAATAACAAACTTACTGAAAGAGAAATTAGGGAAATAATACCTTTCACAATAACATCCAAAAAAATGAAGTACCTAGGAATCAACCTCACAAAGGATGTAAAAGACCTCTACACTGAAAACTACAGTACTCTGAAAAAGGAGATTGAAGTGGATATCAGAAAATGGAAAGATATCCCTTGCTCCTGGATAGGAAGAACCAATATAGTGAAAATGGCCATACTTCCAAAACTGTTATACAGATTTAATGCAATTCCAATCAAAATTCCAACAGCATATCTCACAGAATTAGAGAAAACAATCCTAAAATTCATTTGGAATCAGAAGAGACCTAGAATAGCAAAGGCAATTCTGGGCAACAAAGGCAAGGCAGGGGGCATCCCAATCCCTGACTTGAAATTATACTATAAAGCTACTGTGATAAAAACAGTGTGGTACTGGCAAAAAAACAGACCTGAAGATCAATGGAACAGATTAGAAGATGCTGAAACAACCCCAGACATACTAAGCCACCTTATCTTTGACAAAGGTGCCAAACACATTCGCTGGAAGAAAGATAGCCTCTTTAATAAATGGTGCTGGAAAAACTGGCTCTACACATGCCGAAGATTAAAACTAGACCCATATCTTTCACCATGCACTAAACTAAATTCAAAATGGATCAGTGATCTAAATATTAAAACAGAAACATTAAATCTGCTGGAAGGTAGGATAGGTAAAACCCTTGAAGACATTGGTGTAGGCAAAGACTTTATGAATAAAAACTCAACTGCACGGGAACTATCCCAAAGAATCAATAACTGGGATCTCATCTTATTAAAAAGCTTTTGCACAGCAGGAGAAACCACCAACAGAGTGAAAAGAGAACCCACAACGTGGGAAAAAATGTTTGCCAGCTGTTCCTCAGACAAAGGATTACTATTGAGAACATATAAAGAACTCAAAAAAATCAGACCTCCCAAATTTAAAGACCCACTCCAAAAATGGGCATCTGAGATGAATACACATTTCTCAGATGAAGAAATACTAATGGCAAATAAATATACAAAAAAATGTGCAACATCACTAGTCATTCGAGAGATGCAAATTAAAACAACACTGAGATACCATCTCACCCCAGAAAGAATGGCTACTATAAAGAAATCAACTAATAACAAATGCTGGAGGGGCTGTGGGGAAAAAGGAACCCTTCTTCACTGTTGGTGGGAGTGTCGACTGGTACAGCCACTGTGGAAGTCAGTGTGGAGATTCCTCAAAAAACTAGGGTTGGAGGTCCCATTTGACCCAGCTATTCCCCTTCTGGGCATCTTCCCAGAAGAATTAAAAACATCGTACCACAGCAATATATGTGCACCCATGTTTATAGCAGCACAATTTGTAATAGCCAGATCTTGGAAACAATCCAAATGCCCATCAACTGAGGAATGGATAAGAAAGATGTGGTATTTTTATACAATGGAGTACTATTCAGCCATAAAGAAGGATAAACTGGAGACTTTTATAGCTAAATGGATGCAACTCAAGAAAATACTCATAAGTGAAATAAACCGGATGCACATGTGTAAGCATCGTATTGTCTCTCTAGTATGAGAAACTGAAAGAGTAAATAAGATCCAAAATGTACAATAGACACGGTGAATCAAAAAGAAACTGGTCAAAAGGAAAGAGAGACTGGAATAGAGAAAAGAAAGAAGGGAAAGGTAAAAAAATTTGTATATATATATAAGATGGTTAAGATAGATACACTACCAATTTTACTTAGTTCATTGAAGAGTAAGGTTTGAGCCAATAATGTTTGGACAATTGAATGCTAATGTCTGGTATCCTGAATAACTAACTTAAAGATAATAATACGTAATGCATTGACCATTGTTACCCTCATATTATGTTGTTTTGAAAATTTGTTCTTTTTTTGATTTGTTTTGTTTTATCTTCTCTTTAAAATAAAAAAAAAGAAGAAAGATGCCCTGAGAGCATCACAAGAAGCAGCAGGACTCCATTCTTTGTAGCCTCAAAATTGCAAAAGTGAAACACTATGCTTTGAGAAGAGAGCCCCAGAGCACTATGTTCTAGAATGGCTTCTACCTAGGGAAGTTTTTCCTTGGGATTTGGTTCATAGGCACTGGACCCAGACAGCCAAGAGAGAAGAAAGCCTGGATACTGCTTCAACTGGTAGCACACCTTGGAGTGATCCAAGTGAAGCTAGTTTTAGATGCATGCAGAATGCAAGAGTTGTGGGGCCAGGAAAGTTCCCACTTAGATTTCAGAAAGTCTGGGAAGCCAGGCAGTGTGCCCCTGAGAGTACAGTGTATAAAGCTTTAAGTGTGAAGCCAAAGGTGCAGTGGAGACCCCAGAAGGCTGTAAAAGCCAGGAACATGGATCATCCAAAGAAAATTGCAAGGAGTGAGCAAAGCCACCCAAAGAAATACACCATGGAAGCTACAACCAGCAGGAATACCATAGAGACAGAACCACCCAAGCCCTTTGGAGTTCACAACTTGCCATAGATTGCCTGGGATGCTGGAAGGGAACTGTGGGACATGGAAGCTACAACCAGCAGGAATACCATAGAGACAGAACCACCCAAGCCCTTTGGAGTTCACAACTTGCCATAGATTGCCTGGGATGCTGGAAGGGAACTGTGGGATTTAATGTTTGCCTTACTGGATTTTGGTCTTGCTTTGTTCCCACTCCTTGGTATCCTCCTGTTTATGACTTTTGGAATAAAAATGTCTATCTCGTGCCATTGAATGTGGGAAGTGTTTAACTTAATTTTCATTTGTACAGGGGCTTACATCTAAGTGTTGCCTTAAATCTCAGAGACTTTGGACTTGGACTTTTCAGCAATGCTGAAACTGTTAGGACTTTAGCAACTCTTAGAGATGGTCTACATGGTTTTTCATAAAGGGATGTGTGTGAGTCTTTGGGGGGGGCAGGGGTAAAATGCTATGGCTTGTGTTTAGATGACCCTCCAAAACCTCATGTGGTCATAGATGGAGATTTTTCAGAAGTACCTTGGTCTAGGGTATGTAATGCCAGAATCAACTCATAGTGCAATGCTAGGATCAAGGGCACTAGAATTAAGGGTGTGAGTGCTACCCACCCTAAGTAGCCTGGATAAGATACAAGGGATAGAAAGAACTGTGGCCACCCCTTGATTGCTTTTGCCTGCCTGCTTGCCATGGACTATTTCTTTTCTGCAATGCCTCTCTGCCATGCCACCCTGCCTTGGAGCCAGCCAATTATGAGCTGAAACCTCTATGAACTATGAGCTAAATAAACTTTTCCTCGTTTAACTTTGGGTGTTGGTTATTTTGCCTCAGCAGCGAGAAAAGTAAGACAAATGCTAGTATTTTAATGCACTTTCAAGTTAAAATTATATGATAAACAAAAATATCAATAGATGACTTTTCAATCTACCTGCCTAAGACAATGGGTGTACCGAATCAAAAGTTCTAAAATTTAGAAAAGTGCCCTAATTTATATAACCATTCTATTCTGATAAATTGTGGTTAAGTCTATCCTGTTGAACTATATTGGCTTTAAAGAAATAGCTATATTGTTTTATTAAACTATTTTCATCCTTTTTAATACTGCATCTGTAATAGTTGATATATTGTATCAACTTGAGAAGTTTAGAAGTTTAACTAAGTAATTCAGCAGGGGGCCTGGGTCCTCACTTTGTAAACATCCTGAGCCTGTGCAAGAGGAGGGCACAGAGATGGTGTAGGTGTAAAGGACCCACCCTAGGGTGGGTAGTCTGCTTGCAATATAAGGGAGGAAAAAAGTCTTGCTCTCCCCCCCCTTTTGCTCCTGTTGCTTTTGCTGTCTTCTGCCACCATGAACTGTTTAACCTAATATTCCATGTGGATCCATTTGATTATCCTAATTCACCACTTGTGAGATATCATGAATTTAGTGACTCTGTACATGAAAATTTTGAATTTCTTTGGCAGAGTAGAAAATACAATGATGCTGGCTGGTTGGTCTTAGCATCCCTGGACAAACTACTGAAATAAAACAATAAGCTCAAAACATCCATAGGAAGCCTAAATTCTTCTGGCTGTGAGGACAAATTAATAAAAGGGAAATGAGGAAGGACTGATTGCTAGTTCTTTGGAGGAGCTCCAATCTTCACCTTCAGCTTGGACGTCGTCTCTTGGCTTCTGGCACAGACTGTTCAACTCGTGCCTGGAACTCTCCAGCACTCCATCACAGATGCATTGGCCTCCTGATACGGACTTGCATGGAACACTTCAGTGAGGTCCAGACCTTGGACTGAACTCTTCAGCTTCCAGCATGCAGACACCCTCTGCAAACTTCCTCATCCAACTCTGTGGCTGACCACCATAAGCATTGTAATTTCTTATACATTTTTATATATTGTGTTATATCTGTTTCTCTATTAAACCCTGACTGATACAGAATTTGGTACCAAAGAAGTGGGGTCATTGCAGTGACTATACCTGACCATGGGGTTCAAGAACCTTTGGGAATGGCTTGTGGGAAGAGTTTGGAAAGGTTCAGAGATGTAGCCTGAAAGAGTAGAGCTGGAAAACTTAGGTTGTTCTGTATGGGAGATACTGGTCAGAGTTTAGAAGACCACAAGACTGATAGAAATCTTGCCAGTAAAGACCAGGCTACGGAGGTTTCTGCTGGGAAGAAGGATTGCATGGTTGTTGGACTCCACACAATGTATGTTTTGTCTTGGCAGAAAGTTTGTTTGCATTTTGCTCATGTCCAGAGACTTTGCCTGAGATTAAGGGTGACAGACTAGTTAATCTGGCAGAAGAAATTTCAAGGTGCTGTTGAAGGCTTTTAGCCAGATCTGTGTTGACAATCAAGAGCAAAGAGCCCAGCAGGATGATTTAAAATGCTGTGAGTTGGGCCAGAAAGGAAGCTCCAATAAAGCTGTGCAGTGCAAAGATAGAGCAGAGGAGATCTTGATTGCTGAGAAGGAACAGGAGAATACAAAAGATGGCCTGAAGACATCACAAAAAGCAGCGAGTCTCCACCCTTTGCAGCCTCAAAACTGCAAAAGTGAAAGACTTTGCTTAGAGGAGAAAGCCACAGAGCACCATGTTCCAGAATGCTGGTGGCCACACCATGATCCAGAATGGTGGCAGCAAAGAGAATTTGTTCCTCAGAATTGGATTCAGAGTGCCCAGAAATCCCGGCTCTCTACCCCTACAGCCAAGAGAGAGGGAAGCCTGGCTACTGCTCTAGGTGGCAGCAGACCATGGCAGTTATCCACGTGTCCCTGGTTTTAGGCGCATGCAAAATGCAAGAGTTGTGGGGTCAGGAAGGCTTCCACCAAAATTTCAGAAGAAGGCCTAGAAGCCAGGCCATGTGCATCTGAGAGGTCAATGTGTGGAGCTGTGAGTGTGAAGCTAAAGGTGCAGTGGAGACTCCAGAAATTTGGAAAACCAGGGACATGGATCACCTAAGGAAAGCTGCAAGGAGGGAGCCAAGCAGGCCTAAGAGAGAAGCTGTGGGAGCTACAACCACCGGAAGTGCCAAGGGGTGGAACCACATGATGCTGCACATGGATCTACAGGACTCAGTGTTTTCCCTGCTGGATTTTGAACTTCCTTTGGTCCCAATCCTTTGTATTCCCCTGTTTGTAACTTTTGTAATCAAAATGTTTATCTTGTGTCATTGAGTGTTGGAAGTGTTTAACTTTTCATTTGTACAGGCGCTTGCAGCTAAGATTTTGTCTTATATCTCGGAGGAGACTTGGGACTTGTACTTTTCAGCAATACTGAAACTGTTAGGATTTTGGCAACTATTAGAGATGGATTAAATGCCTTTTGCAGGATGTACATTAGTCTTTGGGGGGCCAGGGGTAAAATGTTATGGGGTTTTATTGTTTTTTTATTTTGTTTTATTTTATTTTTTTTATGTGGGTACTGGGCGTCAACCTCAGGACCTAGCACGCTAGTGCCACTGAGCGATATGACCGGCCCTTTTTTTTCTTTATGTGGGTACCGGGAGTCAAACTCAGGACCTCGCGCTTGCCGGGCAGGCGCTTGTGCCACTGAGCCATCTCACCCGCCCTATGGTTTTAATGTAATATAATATTGGTGGACTTAGTGCTGGTTCTTGATGATTGTTAAATCTGTGTTATAATGTTCAAGATGTGAAATGATAGCAATAAGAATGTCTTTGTATCTGGAGACTGATTTAAAGAAATGTGTCTGGTTGCCAAGTTGACAAGGGGTGAATTGTAATGGTTGATACATTTTGTCAACTTGAGAAGTTTAGAAGTTTAACTAAGGGACCCGGCAGGGGACCTGGGTCCTCACTTTATAAACATCCTGAGCTGTGCAAGAGGAGGGCACGGAGATGATGTGGGTGTAAAGGACCCACCCTATGGCAGGTAGACTGCTTACTATATAAGGGAGGAAAAGAGGCTTTCTCTTCCCCCTCTTTTGCTCTTGTTGCTTTTGCCGTCTTTTGCTACCATGAACTGTTGCCCCTCTGCCACGCCACCCTGCCTTGGAGCCAGCAGACCATGGACTGAAACCTCCACAAACTGTGAGCTAAATAAACCTTTCCTTCCTTAATTTTGGGCATCAGGTATTTTGTCTCAGCAACAAGAGAAAAGTAACCAACACAGCATCTTATTTAATAATGCAGAAATATCAAATTATGCCAAAATATATAACTCAAGATAGTAATTTCGGTGAACATTTTCTCTAAAGTTGAAAACAGAAAAAAATATACATATATTTTCAATGAACCTGTCTTTTAACCTTCTGAAGCAAGAGAGGGTGAAGTTTTGGATAAATGCCCAGAATCATTAAGGTGACAAGAATCATATGTGGCAAACTGATACTTGTTACAACACACAATGTATGCAAAGAGTTTATTGTTTCATTTAAGTTGTTTTCTTCTGCATCCATAGCAAGAGTTTGGTGCAGGCTCCCAGGATTTTGTTCAGAAAAATATTATGAGTAAAGCTCTTAAACACATGCAAATATGTCCCTTTTAATAAGGGAAGGAAAATGATTACATATATGAACTATGTCTTATATATGTATATATAAATATATATACATACTATACATAATATATGAAATATTAAACAGAATGTACTATGTGTGTGTATTGCATCAACATTTACTTTGAAATATATTTTACAATTTCAGATCTCGGGGAGTTCTAACATTAACAGTGTCCTTACATAGGACACATTTTTGGATGCATTGCTTCTTTTATGCCTACACAAATATTACCCTAATATATATATAAATCTGAAAAAAATGATGATGATGTCTATTTTCTATAACCAATTCATAATGACTAAACTATAAAAGTGATCGAATATACAGTAAAAGCAAAAAGAAACAAATTCTATAGATTTAATTAAATCCCAAATTGTCATAAGAGTTAAAATATTATACAGGATTTCAAATTTTAAAATGCTTGACTTATCTTTTTTCAAAATTAATACATCATATTTCTTTCATTGGGTACCTTCAGTATCATTCAAATATCACTAACTTACTAAAAAATGTAAAGAACTGAGATAAATCAGATTTCAAAAATTCACACTATATAACTAAGCAAAATATATGGAAAATAAGTAATAAACTTCCAGAAACGTATGAGCTAGAGTAGTAAATTCCTCTACTATCAGTAACACGTTGAAATGAAGAATGTATACAAAAATGACCAAAATATAATAAATTACAAATTCACAAAATTAAAGGAAAATCTTTTCATGACAAAAGCCAATGTGGGATTCAAAGTCAGTTGTACACTGGTAAGCTAAAATTGAAGAATGGAAGGCCTGTGGCAGATGCCATACAGATTTTAGTGAACCGGATTGGGTGTCATCCTTCATGTAGAAGGATGAGCATGGGCCATAGATTTCAGCACAGAAGTCCTCGGGTACCTAGAAGTTATGGAGATTGATCTCTAAGTATGATGAGGATTAGAAAAACTCCACTTTCAAAAAATGGGAGACATCAATACACTTTACAGGCAGTCTTCATTCATCAAACTGGAATGTTCATATTTTTACTCCCATTACACACTGGTTGTGGGAAGGGACAAATGCATTGGGTTTTGCCTCTTGGGCAGGAAGATATTTAGGGTTAAATTCCTTGGGTGAATGGGTGCTTATGTGAGAAGAAGATATACACAGATTCTTGGGAATACAGGGAAATTTAAAATGCGAAGAGTTGTTCTTATCTCCCAGGATATAATCTCTCTTCCACTTTTTATTTTTACTTTGGTAATAAAAATCACATCTCTCTAAGTTTTAAACGTACTTGATTTTGAGCTAGAGGCTCATTTTGCAGCTACCTTTGTAGCTGGCTGTGGTCATATGACTCAGTTTTAGACAAGGAATTAGGAAGCTTCCTCCTCTCCACACTGAACTACCCCCTTACTTTAAGCTGAAATAGAAGGGTACGCTGGGAACAAATTTAATCCATAGAAGTCAACTGAAATAATTGTTCTAGGTAATTATAGCTACTGTATTTTAGTAGCTATAATTTTTTTTTGCAATAGTAACAGGCTAAAACTTATGAATACAGAGAAGAATTGATATGAGAACAGTAATAAAATAAAAAATAATAAAATACAGAATAATATAATGGCCCATGAAAAATGTGATTAAAGCCTCTGATACCAAGGTATTAAGAAAATAAAGTGAATGATGAACACACAAGTATAAGTAGGTTTTCAGCAAGAGGGGAAATTCAGTCTCTCAACTGAATTTAATAAAATCTCAAAATTATATTTGAGAAAACAAATCTAGATATATTTTAAAGTAGTTACATAGTATATACAAAATCAGTTTACTACTAGAAAGTAAGAATGATTAAGCACTCAGGAAGTGACTAATGAAAGCCACCATACTAACAAATTTAAAAAGAAAAATACCATGGTTATTTTAATAGATACAGAATAAGCAATCAATAAAATTAAATACTATTTGTGTCAAAAATAGATCCAAAATTAAATAAGAATCATACAAAATTGTCAAGAATGTCTGCTTTGCTAGTTTTAGTATTCATTAAACTAAAGTTAACCTAGATAGTTCAGTAGTAGAAGGTAAAAGAATAGAACTGACAAACTCACCGTTATTTACAGGTGGTATTTGTTTACATCTACAACTCAAAAAACTCTATTATTTAAAATATATGCAAACAATGTGAATTAAATGCACTTATTTAAACAAAATAATTTAGAATTAAAATTATTTAAAATAGCCCTAATCACCAGAATCAAAGTATACAGATTGGCAATAATAATAATGATAATAATAATGATAATAATACAAGAAAGGGAAGATATACAGTCCAATAATAATAAAGAAACCTGAATAGAGTATATTAACCCAAGTCTGAAATTGAGTTCTAAAATAGTTACAGTAAATCCTTTCTGAATTATTTTTGAGACTATTTTATTATAAATATGTTAGAGGAAAGGAAGAAAGAAAGAAAGAAAGAAAGAAAGAAAGAAAGAAAGAAAGAAAGAAAGAAAGAAAGAAAGAAAGAAAGAAAAGAAGGAAGGAAGAAAGAAAGAAAGAAAGGAAAGAAGAAAGAAAGAAAGAAAGAAAAAAGAAAGAAAGAAAGAAAGAAAGAAAGAAAGAAAGAAAGAAAGAAAGAAAGAAAAGATCGTAGAACATTACATAAAGACAGCAAAACTGTACTTGATTTCCATGGATAAAATTACAATCAAAGAAGTACTCTCTGCGATTCTTAGCGATTCTGGCCTTATTATCTTCTACTACTACTGGTATCAGACTAACTAAAATTCAATAGTAGACACTTCTATTTTGGGGACAATGAATTTTATAGAAGGCTGTTCAGAAAAAAATTTGGAAAACTATAGTGAAGTTTCACTTCCACATGCTGGGTGATTCAGAAATAAAACTCTTTTACCTTATAAAAATGTCTGTCAACACATATAAAATATAAAAAGATGTGTATAAAATTTTTGCCAAAAACTACTTATAACAAAAGTAGTTTGCAACTAACGTGAGCATTCTTTTTAAAAAATGATAAATATGGCACATTACTGCATTTGAATGGCACATAGCTGCTCATTTAGGGGAAAATACCGCTGTATTAAAAGTTTTCAAAAGCACAAGATATTGACAAATAACAAATTTATTATAGTAATTATCTCACTGTTTGGGGAGAATCATGAGACAAAAGAGACTATACTGGCATAGCCTGTTTTTAATATTTAATTGGTAAATAAATAATAAGGGGTCACCTATTTAACTTATGGGACACACTTATATAGTGCTTAAATAAGAAAAATAATAGCCTTTCATAAGTCTTAAAAAGAGAAAGACTGATAATAAATCGATTTAATTATTTCATGAAAAAAATTAGTAAATGATTAACAGAAGAGGAAACCCATAGAAAGTTTAAAATAAAAACATGTAAAGAAATAAAGAATAGAAATAAAACAAGTTAAATTCAACACCAACAAAACTAGGAATTTGTTATTTAGAAAATACTAAAAATATAAAACTTTTTACAAGTAATTCAAAAAACAGACTACATCATTGAAAAACATACTTGGACCAAAAATAGAAATCATCATATGAAAATGTTTAAATAATTGCAATTTATAATTTCATAAAATATTAATGAATTTCAAAACAAAATAAAATGTTGGGAAAATAAATGTTTCGAAAGACTCAAGAATAAATAAATTAACAAAAATGAATGATTTTCTGAAACATGCTTTCATATCAGTCAAGTAAAACACATGCTGAGTGAAAAGGAAGACAAAGGGAAAAGTCCACAGGCTGGTGAGATAGCTCAGCAGCATAAGCTCCTGCCTGGCAAGCGCAAGGTCCTGAGTTCAACTCCCGGTACCCACATAAAGGAAAAAAATGGCCAGTTATATAGCTTAGCGGCACAAGTGCTTGCTGCCAAGCGCGAGGTCCTGAGGTCAACTCCCGTTACCCAAATTAAAAAAAAAAAAAGGAAAAAGTCCACTTTTTATATAATTTTGTTTATATGATATTCTCAGAAAATAAAGGAATTTGTCACAAGGAAATAATTACTGGTTGGTTAGCACTGAGCATGGGAATGAGTACTGACTTCAAATGAACACAAAGAGATCATTCTCATGTGATGAAAATGTCCTAAAATTGAAATGTAGTAATGGCTGTAAAATTCTGTAAATTTAATAAAATTTGCTGAATTGCACATCAATTTTATGGTACATAAATTATACCTCATGAGACTCGAATAGACTGATAGTCATTAAAGTAGATAAACTGCATATTAAATAAGCAAAACTAGGGCCAAGGATATAGCTCAGTGGCACAAGCGCCTGCCTGGCAAGCGCAAGGTCCTGAGTTTGATTCCCAGTACCAAAAAAAAAAAAAAAAAAATCAAAGCTATATATTACAGCCCAGCTCATAATAAACAATGGGAGAAAAGAGGACTAGAGGATTTTATGGGTGAACTTTTATGTAAACCCTACATAGAAAATTCATGCTATGAATTATTAATTCATAAATTATGATTCTTTTACAAATTATTTTTAAAAACAGACAAAAGAAGAAAACCTAAGGATTTTAACAAGCATACAATATACTCTGATAATGAAACTTACCAACAGTATTTCAAGAAAAATAATCTCACTTCTGAGTGTACATGAAAACATTCTATATGTGTATAAAGCCTCATCACATTAAATTTCTCCACTGCGTTCATAAAAGATTATAATAAAGTGGAATTTATCCCCAAAATGTAAATATGTTTAAGGCCAGGAAACTAATTTTGTCTATTGAATAGATATAGGGATAAAAATTATGATTGTCTCAAAAATGCTGCAAAGGTATTGTAAAAACAATAGCCACATAGGACAAAAATGATTTTTTTGGAGACAAATTCTCACCATGCAGTTCAGGCTGGCCTTCAACTCACCATGATCTTCCTGCCTTAGCCTCCAAAGTGTTGGGACTACAGACATGCACCACCACACCTGGCCAAAAATGAAACTTTTACCATGCAGTAAAAAAGGAAAGTATTATATATAACATATTTACATATGTGTGTTTGATATTATATATATATATGTATAAATTACATATATATATTTATATTGTTTATCAAATATAATATATATTTAACTTTCATGGGCATTGTCACTTTAGGGAAGAGCCAGAACTTGCATGGTACCAGATCTGGTGAACAAGGTGGATGAGAACGCACCACAAGGTTTTATAAGCCCGCCTTTCTGTTGGATGATACTCATCAGCGGCATTCACTGCATTTTTATCTCATCTAAAGATACTCATGGAAGAGAATTTAAAGAAGTGGTTCAGAAAGTAGTAAGGATGATGGATGAGTATGTTCAAAGGAAGGGAGAGTATTTTGAAGGAGGTTAATGGCAACGTCTTTTACTTTTTATTTATAATTGAAACATTCACCATATTTGTTGATCACACCTCACGTAAAAAAACACGGGGATATAAATGACAGAGCAAACAGAGACTTTCAGAAGGTGAGCTAGTGGTTGCCTCTAAGAATGAAAGAAATATACTCAAGAGGAAAATAAAGAAACTCTCCAATTCTATGCACAATGCTCTACATATTTTGTTCATACTACTATATTGAAATACTTTTACATTTGTTAATTTTTGGAAGTACCTGGACAAGTCATTATTCTATTATCTTTTCTGTACTTCTAAACTTTCCAGAATTCAAAACAGTTTTTAAAGAAAATAAGGATAGCTAATTATGATTATAAGGATAGATATGTGAAATATACCTGTTACCTCATTTGCATAAATTATATATGCACTCTACAAATATAAGAATGCTGATCATCTAAATTACAAAAGAACGGATGTAGAATTTACATTTCAAATCCTTTAATGAATTATCTGCTTTATTTCCTTAATATCAATGTAAATTCATATCTATGCATTTGAGGTTTTATTAAATGAGATTTCTCTTTAGGAAAATTTTTATCCTTTCTGTTAATTTGATGTTAATTATGCTTTTTAATTTATTTTGAAAGTGAGTAATTTTTACTGTAGTGAAAGAGATAAAAGAGAAATGCATATACGTACGGAATCTGTATTTTGAGCACTCCGAGTGATCCTTCTACAGGTAGCTCACAGATCACAGTCTGTTACTGTGAAGTAGTTACGAGCAGGGAGCAAGGGTTGCTTTCCCTTTCGTTGGTCTCTTCCAAAACCACCAGTCTACAGAAATGTGAGCTTTAACTCTCACTTCAGCAAAAAATTCAGAGTCAAGCTGGATTCATTTCTTAGGAAGGTTATAGCAAAGTATCAGAAACAGGGTGACTTTAAAAAGCAGAAATTTATTCTTTAACCATTCTGGAAGCTAGAAGTCCAAAACCAAAATGTTGAAGTCCAAAACCAAATGTTTAAGTCATGCTCCCTCCTAAGTATCTAAGGGAGGATCTTTTCATGCCTCTTCCAGCTTCTGGTGGCTCTAGTGATTTCTTCACTTGTGACAAGAAGGCGTCAACCTCTGCCTCAGTCTTCACATGGCATCTTCCCTCTCTGTCTTTGTTTCGGTGACCCTGCTCCTGCTCTTGTGAGGACACCAGGCATAGTGATTAAGAGCCCACCCTCGTTGAGTATGACCTCATCTTAGCTAATTATTGCAATGAACTCATTTCCAAATAAGGTCACAGTCTGAGGTTCCTCCTAGAAGGACATGAATTTTGGGAGGGGTGCGACTCAACCCAGTATGTAGGAATTAAACTACTTAATTAGATATTATCTTGAAATGGTAAGTGCTTCATAGCAAATGGGAAAAAAATATTCTCCCTCTCAAAATTTTATCTCCCTTCACTAAGTAGGCAGTATCTTTAATCCCTGTGGTAATTCTTTTCTAAGTTGTTTCCCCCTGTTTGTCAGAGGACATGGCCATCATTCATTTTAGAATTACCTCATTGCAGTCTCTGCAAGATTTGGCACGTCCTCAGAAACCAGAGATTGCTTCAATAATACGTTTCTGTGTGCATGCAGGTTGAGGGAACAGAATGAAAATCCTCTGGGAAATGAACACTTTCTTAAATTTTGGTTGCCAAAGAAAGGACTTTTGCAATTGGGTGAATGAAATGACCTGCAAACGATGAATAAATCTCCCTAACCTCTTTAAACCATGTAAGACTTATAAGTATTCTTCATTAGATTTCACAGAACAAAAAGCAAAGTGGAATCATAACAAATAAGAAACCAATTTTTTTCAGGACAGAGAAGGGAGACACTTGAAATTCCAGGTAATAATTTTGTTTTCTGAGCCCAAAAGACTGTAATAATAATAATAGATAGTGCCAGCCCTAGAGATCTCGGTTCTGAATGGCAGCATCTTCAGGGTAGAGAGAGGTGTCATATTTAAGAACATCAGTAAAAATTACAAATCAGGCTGTCCTTGATGATGTCTCCTCATCACACACTCTCACACACTTCATTCCTCTCATATAACAATTTGAAGTGTTATTCACTCAGAGAAACTCCCTCAGTTTGTGTTTAAAATTCTGTAAGCTACATCCAAACATCTGTTCTCAAGGACCACATCTCCTGTGTAAGCCTCCTTGGAATCTGCAGGCCCCACCCTCCTCTATATGACTTGGCTATGCTATGTATCCAATATCACCATAATCTACTAAACTACAAACATCTAGAAACTGCTGCAAAAACTTGCTTTTCAAAGACAAAACAACAGCAACAGCAACAACAAAGACTCATAAATACTCTCATTTACTGAGATGGTGAAGTTTCCTGGATATTTCTGATCCTTTTTCTTCGAAGTTTTGCCTTTAAAGGACAGATGAGGCCCAACTAAGCATTCATGGAGGAAGTGGCCATGCTGTTATACACTGTTCTTAATAATTTATAGACTCAATATCTTCACGTAATGGTGTCCGAGTGGTCAAAGAAATGTACCCGTGAAACAATTTAATAATCCTAAGTCCTACTAGTCTCTCCTTATAAACAAGAATTTTCAACGTACGATGTCTTAGTCACTTTCTTTGTCTCTGGAACACAATACCCAACACACACAACTTCAAGGAGAAAAGGTTTATTTTGGTTCACAGTTTCAGGGTTTCAGTCATGCATAGTAGTGGGCTCCAAGGCAGAAAGGGTGTGGTAGAAAGGTCCATTGGAAGAAAGCTGCACACCTCATGGCAGCCGGGAATCAGAAAAAGAAGGGAGGAGACTGAAAGGGAGAGATACCCTTCCAGGTCACATTCCCAGTGACCCACCTTTTCTGACCAGACCACACCTCTTTACAGCAAGTCAGCTTTACACCACATAATCCAATCACCTTCCACACACAGGAGGCTTTGGGGTGCTTTTTAGATCCAAACCATAACATATGGCTAGGAGGAGATGTCTTGAAATGTGAATAATTTTCTTTTGTTAACCTCACAGCAACAATTTAAGCCATACTGAAAATAAGAATAGTTGAATGCGGCTGATGTTAACTCCCTATGCCTTGGAAAGTGAAAATTAAACAGAAAATAGTAGCTAAGTAGGCAACAGTTCCCAAGTACTTTAGATATGTGCTCTATGAAACAGTCTGGTATTTCTAAATTTCCACTTGTAGCATGTTAAATTAATGAGTGTGAGAATGAAAATTGAGACGTGTAAAAGAACTTGGTAACGTGTCAGGCAATATTCATATTTAAGTTTCTCTGGCGTAGTAGTTTTCTAACATCGCTGTGGTTTACACTCATCTGGAAAACTTTTAAAACATTTAGATGGTCCTATCAGTCAGTGAATGAAGAAACAGTGTGGTATAACAAGACTATAGAATTCTGCTCAGTATTCCCGATACAGTACAAAGAAATGTAGTACTGATACAATCTGACGGATCTCAAAGATGTCATGCTAACTTGGCTCTGCACGTGCGTTCAAACTTTGATACCGTCCTGGACACCAATCTCTGATTTTTCCGTGACATTTTCTCTGCCAGTAACCTCTTTCTCATTTGCCAACTTGTGTCCCATTTTGTAAATATTGGAGAAACTCCTGTGTGTGCTCCAAAACTCAATGGAAATGTCATTTCTTCTTTGAATTTTTTCCCACGTTCTGCAAAAGTCCATTACTTTCTCCTTTCTGCCATGGCTAGTTCTACTATTAACCTCTCTTCCAGGATGCATCAGGAATAGTACACAATTATTCACAGATATTTCAGCCCTCATTAACTTGTAGATCCCTATAGGAAACTATTCCTTTATTCTGACCCTTAGCCCAGTGCTTATCATGTCATTGATTCTTAGCAAGCATCTATCTGAATTAAACGGCCAGCACTTACCCAGCAAATGTGTTTCCTGCTAATGGAATGTGAATGAGTGATCAAATGGCCATCCTGATCAGCTGTACTCGGAGGGAAGCTCAGTGGATTTGGAGTGTTCTAACTTCCCAACAAGCCACCAGTACCCACTCTGATGTTGTATGCCCATGCATACAACAGTAAGCCTTCCTTTCCATCTGCTCTGTTCTCTTTGCCTGCCACTTACCCACAGTCTTTTCTTTGTCAAACTAAACTGTCTCAGACCCACTGGGGAGAAGGTTTCTTCCAGCTAACAGATTTCAATACTGCAATGTTTACTTTCAGGCTTTGTGTTGAGATATAAATCCAGGTGTTTACAATATGGGTTTCTTCTTCTGCAATTTCTGTTTTTCCCAAGTAGACTTCCTGAAACAGCTGGTGCCACATATGAAAACAAAATCAAAATATTTGCTCAAATTTTTCAAGAGTTTTGCATCCACTGGACCAAATGATGTTTATTTTAAAATTGACTGTGAATGATGTCATCAAGATTGTATTGCCTAGAAATATAAAACACCTCAAACAGAATTTATTAAAGAAAATTAGCTATTAGGGTATATTACTATAATTAATGGAATAGTTATTGGGATAATAGTTGATTAAAGTTGAAAAACACTTACTTTATTTCATACCAATTATGCATTAGATAGTACATTCAAACCAAGAAAATATACTGTGTGCTTTGGGAGTTTGCAAAAGCAAGCACTACCTTGAGAGCCAAGGTATACATTTATAAATTATTTAGCCATAAATTATTTGGTATATCCTCTAATAAATTGATCTTAATATAGGCTGATCATGGCTTTTTTTTAAATACAATAACCAAATGCTCTTTTTAAGAAAGAGTTTTTAGTTTAGTGTTTGGGTTGCTGCCAAAGACCCAAGGAAAGGATGCATGCAGGCAGGGGGTGGGCACGAGGGAGATTTTCTTGGCCATTATCTGAACCCAGCGTGCCCGTTAACTCTGTGAATCATCCACAGCACTACAGTCCAGGGTGAGAGTGTCCAGATATGTGTTTTAAACAGTCACATAGTTCTATGGAAAATTGCACCTGGGAAAAATGGTATGAAGGAAAGTTATACGATGAGAAGAAAATCTGTGCTGGGAGGAGTTGAAGTCATTTGGAAATCTAAATGAGGAGAGCAAATAAAGGGAGAAGTATATATAAAGAATAGCAGTCTTAAGGATTAGAGTTAAACTAGAGGAAGGTATTGATGTGAGATGGAGCTGCAGAGGGAGAATGGGGGGCTGTATGATATGCCAAATATTTTAGTTTTTATGTGAAAAGTCATGGGAAGCCCCTGCCCTTTAGCAAGAGAATAAGATGATCAGCTAATAGGACCAGGAAATCTGTCTAGTAGCAGAGGCACACAAAGATTGGGGGAAAGAGACCGCTTTATCACAGTTGTTCTTCTCAAAGCCTCTGGATTCAATGCAGTGTCCATGGGTAATGTGCAATGGGTCAACCTTGGAATGTGTGATTGTGTGTGTAATATTGCTATTTCCTTTCGGAAGATCTAGAAGTGATCCACACCCATCTGTCAGTGGTGGAAAATATCCACATCTACAGTCTAAATGAACTCCAGGGACAGCAGGTCCAAGGCTTAGCAAGGTCACACAGCTGTTCAGCGAAGGTCTATATCCTATAGGTCACGGCTCCAGCACAAACATCTAAAACAATCCTGGGTGTTCCTTAGTTAGCCTTGTGGAGTCTGCCAGCAATGCAGAAGGTTAGGTCAGCCAGGTTCAAGCAGCATCTGTGTGTGTAAGGAATGTATAGAAATGGAAGCCAGAGAAACCCTTGATTAGCCTTTGTAGATTCTGGTTGTGGGAGTTAATATCTATGTGACTATGTGTTTGTGCTGCTTGCTAATCAAAAACACCTGAGTAGGAAGAACATAGAAGTCATCTCCTAATTGAAAACAGTTTAGGAATCAAACACTGGAGTTGATCCACCCCAACCCTCCCTGATGAACTATGTGGAGATTTCTCAGCATATGGAATGACGAATAGACACATGATAACATTCTGCTGAGCTAATGTCAAAGATCATGCTGGGCAGGAAAGGAGAAACTCATCCCTTCCTCCGGATTGCACAGATGTGAAATCTGTCTGGGACTGATTACTAAAAATGCTGATCATTTCCATCTAAGAAATCCTATCACTCTCTGATTAAGTTTTAAGACATTAATGTTCAAATTGTTATCTTTGATATAAAAGAATTAACAATATAATATATTATATATGTATGCTTGTGTATGCATATTATATATGTAACATATATATATATAATTTGTAATTGCCTCAGTTCTCTTGGCCTCTGATTTTTATGTGACTATTCCTACAAACATGTGAGTCCCCAAATAGATATCATTCCTTCAGTTATCCTCTTCACTCATACATCCTGAAATTGGAGTAAAAAGAACCAATTTTCTTTGTTGTGTAGTTTGGTAATGATACAACATTTTCAGCCTCATCTGTATCCTTGACACTGTGTATTAATCTTTGTTGTATTCTAATGATTAGTCTATCATGCTGCCATTATCATTTGACTAGAGTCTGCAAATATCCTATCCCAAATCCTTTCATTTCACTCTAGGACAACTCATCCAAATAAATAAATATAGCATATCAGGCCAGTTTGCATCTCAAATTGGAAGTACTCAACTATGCCATTGTCTTTCTTAGACCCTGAAACTGGAAGATGTAAAATTTGGGGTATGATTTTCCTGGTCTGTTCCTCTTAGTTTCATCCATGATAATGAACCCTAAATTCAAGAAGGAAAGTTCCAGTTCATTCCTCTCTTTTCTTTAAGTAATAAATGTACTACTTCTGAGGCTTGGACCATGAGGAATCCTGACGAACACAGACGATGTCAAAAGGCTGAGCTGAACCAGACTGGTGGGTCACTGTGCCTTTCAGGGTAGGTAGCATCTGCCCTGGAATCTCTCTTGTTTTGTATAAGGTGAGGCAGACTTGTGCCAATGTGATTAATTCCCACCATGTAGGCACTATCTCTATGCTTTCCTTTAATTTTCAATATTCTAGGTTTAAGCATGGAAGCACCTTCAGTTCTCATGTAAGTGATAAGATGATTCATTTTTCAGAGATATTTATACTTCTATTATCAGAAGGATAGGAAAGACAGCTTTGGCATTGCTTTTAGCCTTACACCCCCTTCCCCACTCCCAACATTTAATTGCTTATGAACACCCTTAAAGTGCTGTCCTTTACCACATAGAGGAGTTTAAGGGGCGGTAATGGGACTGCATCTGACTCATCCTTCATGGAAGAATTAAGGGGCTCAAAGTAGTATAAGCACATGTCTACCTGTGTGTGTGTACGTGTGTGCGTGGGTGTGTGTACGTGTGGGTGAACGAATGAGAGAGGAGAGAGGAGAAAAGGAAAGTGAGAAACAGAGAGAGAGAGGGAGAGAGAGAAAAGAGAGAAGAGAGAGAGCTTTTGGGTAGGAGGGGAGGCTCCAAATTGGGTTGACTATTTAGCAAGCCTTCCTCATTCAACAGACCACCTAGTCTCCAGTTAGAGGTTAATTGACCCCAATGGTATTAGGGCAACATCTGTCTTTAGAATGAGTTAAGATTCAAGTAGCCTATTTTGCTTTATACAAAGCAAAATCATATGGGAAGATACAACTTTAACTTTTCAGCTGGAGTTTAGTTTGCTTTCACTTTAAACCTAACTTCCTCCAACATTTGCCTAGAGCAGAGAGTTAGAAGTACTTCATTGCCACTGTCTGAACACTATGGTTTGACACTTGAATGTCCTCAAAGGCCTGTGTGTTGGAGGATTGGTTCCCAGACCACGGTGCTACTGGAAGGAGGTGGGATCATTAGGAGGCGGGGCCTTGTGGGAGAAAGGTGAATGGAGCATGCCCTGGAAGGAGATATTAGAACCCCAGCTGCTCCTCTTCCACACTCTAGCTTCCGGGTACTATGAGGGATAACAAATCTCCTCTGTTACTTGCTTCCTCTTCGACATAATGTACTGCTGCAGGTCCAAAGAAACCGAACCAAGTGGCCACCAACTGAAATCTCTGAAACCTGAAACCATGAGCCCCAATCCACCTTTCCTCCTGTTCGCTAATTAATTTAGGTATTTTGTCATAGGGACAAAAAGCTCACACACTCCATTGCTCAATTCTGAGTTCTAGTTTACAACTGGTTTCTAGGAATTATAACATAAATAACATAAAACATTTTAGCTTACTCTCCATTTTTTATGTACACTATCTGTCTTTACTTTTCGGTACAATGTACGGTTCCAAGAAGTAATTATATTAACTTTTACAGGTTAGAAACTTTAAAAGCAAGTCCAAGGGAGGTCAAAAGAAGCTGTCCAAAGTGGTATTACTAGGAAAGGGAAGGGTTAACACAACTGTGGTTTCTGACACTAGAAACAGAAATTCGTGTAACACCGTGTGAAGAACAAATGAGGAAGTAAGTTTCTCCAAAACAACATAGATCCAAATGAGTCCATCATTATTCCATTCACATAAAAGCAAAAGGAAAATGTCTGTTCTCAGAAAAAGCGCTGACATAATGCAGCAAGTATTTATTGAGCCTTTACCATGAGCCTTGTTATTTTCCTTTTGGCAAACACACTTGAGCTGGCTGTTTTTACAGTTTGGGGTTAAGCTGCACCCATAAAGCACTTCTTCAGAAATTCCCACAGAACCTGGAGAAAACACCTGTTCAGAGTCAGGTTCCTGGGAGTGGGTGGAGGAATATACAGTTTTAATGTGTATTCTACGTAATTTTTATGGATGGTAAATCTCAAAACTTACAATTTATAAATTTTGATTCAAATTCCTGATTAGTTTGAATTTATCCCTTTTTATTCTAGCACACAAGACAAACACTGTCAGAAAATGTGTGCTACTTAGTCCTATTATTTCTTTTGAAATATTTTCACCCACACAGTCCTTTTTCTAAACCAGTGAAATGATAGAGGCTGATAGTCAGGACCACAGAATCTAGTACCAGCAATAATTAACTTTGTTTGTTGGAGAAATCTATGAGGGTGGCCCGCCTGTATTTTCTTCCCTTTTGGCAGTAGTCCCATCAGTTGTCTGACTAAAGTTTGTACTTATATTTTAATGACTCATATTCTCCTTATGCCGTGTCCCATGAATTACTTGGAAGAATTTCTGCTGATTTGAAATATCACGTATCAGGGGACAGGTACTGGATTGTGTGTGTCCGTATTTCAAGATAAGCAGATATGAAAGTCTGAACTATTTGCTCTTTTGCACCTCTCTTGGAATGACTTAATTTTGCAGTGTCTTAAATTTAAAATCATAAGGCAGATTTCATATTTTTGGTATCAACTTTAACTTGAAGTTTCTGAAGAATGAAATAATGCAGTGAAAAGTATAGACAGGGTACTAACATGGAAAACAAAATGCTATCAACATCAGAGAAACAAGGACAAAGGAAATTTTACTGTGTAGCTCATGACCATTACTACTATCTGATCAGTGAATTCTTTCCTCCAGAAACTCATTTGTCCTGGCTAGGAGTCTATGTTAAGTTCCACAGAGGGAAAGAAAGCAAGAAATCATAGTATGTAAAAAGGTCAAGCTCCTATGATAAATATGACACAGAACTACCAGACTATTTACTGATTATTCATTAATATTATTAATCCTCAACTCCTTTTTTGCTGTCTGAAATAGTGCCATCTTTCTACAGTGAAGTCCTATTATACATCAACCAACTTTTTCCCTATTTAAAGAGTGAGGCAAAGTTTAGAAAGAGAAGAGTGGATGGAAAAATAAAAATATAGGGACTCTCTCAAACCACAGGAGGCAGAATCTTTTTGAGCACAGATAAAAAACACTTTCTAAAATTCTACATTGAGTGCCAAGAATTTAAATTATATACTGCTATAAATGAAAATGAGTATGTCTGTCTTAAGATTTCTTAACCTCAGCATTACTGACATTGGAGTCAGATAATTCTTTGCTGTGGGAACCAGCCTATGTGTTGTAGGATGTCTAGAAGCAGCTCTGACCAGTACTCACTAAATCCAGTACACTGCTCCCCATCGTGAGCACCAAAATGTCTCAAAACACTGCCAAATATTCCATGGGAGACAAAGTCAGCCCCAGCTGAGAACACTGGGCTTACTGGACTGGGTGACTGTCCATGTGTGAGATGTTACCCAGCCTCAACTCAACCCACATCCCACCAAGTGAGTACCTGCTGCTCATTCAGCACTGTTAGTCTGGTCTTCACAGATCCTGGACTTCAGGGTGTTCTCTTCATATTGCGATTGTGAGAGAAACTTCTTACTAAAAGTTTGGGGCGAGGAGAGTTGTTGCTATGCCTCAATGCGATACAGGAAGCCAATTAATATCAAATAGCTGATATTAGAATGCATTAAATGTACTGTCCAACTCCATCACTAAAAAATTCCCACTAGTTCTCTTCTTCTTCAATGTCTGATGTACTGCTGTGGTCTGGGTTTTCTCCTGTCCCCCAAAAATTCTTCTCTGGCTCACTCTTCTCCCCATAATAGGAATGACTTTCTGCCTGTCATCAACTTGACTGTCCTTGATTCCATTACATAAATTACATTGATACTAATTTGTTCAAAACCCAAGCTTATGGGCCCAATTTTACATGACAAATAAATACATAGACAGATAGATAGACGATAGAGAGAGATAGAGACAGATATATTTACATTAGCATTTGGGCATTGTCATATAAGAATATATATGTGTATATATATTCATAAAGAAACAAAATTATTTTTGCTAAAAGGAGAGGAAATATACTTCTGGCCTTCAATGCTAACAAAAGATTACAATCTTTGCACAGCTTATCTTGGTTAAATATTCCTAAAGAACTCCATCTGCCACCAAGAAGAAGAAACCTCAAAAATCAGGGAAGGAGTGGTAATGTCCTGGGTACACAATGTAGTAAGTATATTTTGTATCTTTCTTACACTTAACATGGACCCCCCACCTACCCTGGCTAAGGTAATCAAGCATCCTTCCATGATGCAGTACAAGGATGCAAGGGAAAGAGACATACGTAACAAAAGAGAGGAACCATGTGCAGAGGGGTTAATGTTCATGACATAAACTTCGCATTATCATTTGCATATTTTGCATTAAAGTCAGGCTGTGAGACCACGGTGAGGTTTTTGCCTCTTGACATCCTCCCATGTCAAGATCCAAAGCATCTCTTTCTTCTATGAAGCAGCAGCTCTATATTAGGCTAGGAAAACACTTGGCAGTGTACTTGCTACCAGATAGAAAAAGACAGGACCTCACAGAGAAGAAAGATTGAAGGGAAATATGGGAGAAGTGTGAAGAGAGTTTCCCCTAGACCACAACATAGCAGCAACTGGTTTCCTTACAGTCAAGTACTCAGACCTCAGCCCTGAAACAGAACTCAAGAAGAATTAGAATAAACCAGGCAGCTTTATTGAGTTGAAATGCATTGCCTGAACTTGAAGTAAAGAACGGATTAATTACTCTATGTTTTACCTGCAACACCATTTTATGAAACCCATCCTTCCATAATTAGGGAGTTATTTCTGGAATCACATCAACAACTTTGTATCACACTCAGAATATCCCAGGCACTTTCTTGTGCACTATTAAAATGTTCTAGATACTGAGGTATTATTGGCAGTCTCAGGCATAAGGTGACTAACTAAAGTAAAAATTAAAGGATTTTTAGCATTTTAGACTATGCCTAACATAAATCAAGGATGTGACACCCTCTGTAGTTGAGTCTAATGGCATTGGCTTAGGTTTTATTGCATCTTAAATACAGTTTCATTTGAAGTGCTACAGGACCTGACTAGAAGAACTTTCCCTGTTCAAAATGAGAAAATGCATTCCCAAAGTGAGTCAAGAAAGAGAGAATTATGCCAAGGAATGTAAATTAAGTCAGTGTGGATTTGCAGGTCACTTTGAAAGATACACTTATAGTTTATGGTTATTGTATCTTCTCATTAGCAGATTAAAATTATTACATTTCTGTTCTATAGTTTAGAGCTTTGAGATTCCAGATGTTCCAGTATCAGCATTGGAGGGGAATCAAAATTATAATTAGGAGAATATTGCAGGTAAGCTTTATCTCAAAATAATTCACAAATCAGCCAAGAAATTTCCACGCACATTATACATACATCATATACATGTACTATTTATGTGTATGTTTACTATATATAATATATGAATGATAAACCTCCATTCTTACTGACATAGCATAAACCATGATTTTGATGACTTTAATTCAGAAAAACTTATTCCAGTCAATATCCTGTATCAATACCCAGAATTTTTATTAGAGGTAAGAGCCCAAATCTTACACAGTACTTTCCAATGGAGCCTAGAATGATCCCAGAACTACACTAAGCAGGGAATGATGTTGATAACTTGTTGATATTAAAGCCTTTTTTGATGCCTCTCCCTTCTTTTCTGATGTGTATCCTCCTTTTTTATCTTTATGTCAAAAATCAGGTCTGCCTTCTCATTTTCCCCCGACCTCCAATCACCTTGCATACATGATCTCGCCAGAACACTGGCTATTTTACCTGATATATTTAAGCTAAATCTTTCTTTCCTTACACGCAGGACTGTGAACATCCAGAGCCCTGCTGCAGCTTCCTGTCTGGATACCCCACTACCACCTGAGTCAACTACCTGAAGATCTTTCTAACCATGTACTTCCTGATATCTTCCTGAAATACACATTACCAGAAGTCAGCGAGACCTCCTCAGTTAATTGGTTTAATGAAAATAATCGGTCAGCTGAATATGCTCTGTAAAGCCCTTCTCATTCTCAAGATAGTCTGACAATTTAACCTTTTCCCATAGGAAGCTTCCCTGTCATGATAGAAATTGCTACATCAGCTTTCCCCAACTCCAGGATTAGGCACTCAATCCATCTGCTATGTGCTGCCAAACATCTGTGAAAAAAAAAAATAACATACAAGTCTATATTATTCTTCTGCTTAAACCCTTCGATGTACTGAACACACGTTGGGAGGCTTGTTTATCCCATGTTTGTATAAATAATCTGAGAGCAAAGTACATACCCACTTCTTTTTCTAGTGTAACTAAACCAGGGCTCATGTCTCGAAGGAACTATTTCATGTCGCTTCCAAGAGCAGAGATGGAGGAAGATTCTGTTTAGAAACTGTTTCAGACTTTTTTCTATATTCAGTCACTTTGGGCTAGGTAAAAGCACTTGAAACTAAAGATGTCTAGGAAACTTGTATTTCATTATCTTTTCTTCTCCTTGCAGCCACTCAAAGATGCTTGATATAGAACATCTCGGGTGGGAAAGAAGTGGAAGAGTGGACCCCATAGAAATGGGAAGCCCCATCCAGGGCAGGACTAGAGGAAGCAGAATTAGAGCCTGCCTCAGTACCTGAGCAGAAGATGAAGAAAGCGAAGAGGATCCACTTCTCTGTCCACAGCAAACTCTGTCCAAGCCACATCTAAAGTAAAGACCTGGTCCCCACACCCTTTGGTACTTTACATGTGAAGAATATGTACAGCGTCCTTTTGCAAGGTGGTAGGTGGTAAAGGGATGAGACACACAATTTTAACTTCCTGGTATGAATGATACACGTCATGTTTTTGAAAATATTTAAACTTCCCTGTGAGCTTTTGTTATCATGGTCTATGTCATCTAAAAACTCATTTTTGGACAATTCAGGAGATTCCTCACTGCCTGGGCTTCAGTGTTCAAACACTATGCCATTATCAGTGTCTTGCTTTGCATAAAATGCATCCCTTTGCATAAAATGTCCTGCATTCTGTGTTATAACATTAAACCCTCCTCATCTCTTGTGAGTCAGCTGAGCTTCTACAGGAACATTTATTCATATCCTGTTTTCTCTCATGCTGAATTTGGTGTTGTCCATTATGCCTCAATCTATACACATATTGTAATATATTATACTTGCAAGCAGACAAGAATTTATCCTATTAACAAATTTGTTAGTTTTTAAAATAACTAAATGCTATTAATCTTTCAGGTACCTATTCCAGGTTGCAAATAGGCAATAAATATTTGTTGAAGAAGTATTAGAGCTGTGTGCATTTTTGTGCCATTTTTCTCCTTGGCATAAATTAATAAGCATTTCTCTTTTTTTATAATTGAAGTGTGAATTACAGAGTCTAATGTCCAGGGGTGTTTTCCCAGCACCTCTAAAATCCTACCACGTTGCAGATACACTGATGATAAGTTAAGTCCTGGCAAGGAGCCACTTTCAGTGACAGCAATCCTGTCCCCGAAGCCAGGGCATCTTGAGATAGTCATTCTCCACTCAGAACTCTGCCAAATGCACACCCGAAACTAGATTTTTATCACACCTGCCTCATCTTGTTTCTGGAATATTATTTAAATCTTTTGAACTTCTAAGAATCCAGTGTAAAGGAAGGGACAAAATGTGTATCCAGAGACTTCAAGGAAGTATTTGTTCTTAAGCATCCATAGGGAGTGTCTTTGTTCTGACAACCTATAAACAACCAAATTGTTTTGTGATAAATTAAACTTTTAGTTCATAGACCTAGTGATTTTCATTTCAGTCTCTGTTCAGAAGAAATTATCTTTGAACTTTCTTAAAATTTAATCTTGACACTGAAGATTATTTTCCCTAATCTTGTGACCTCATGCTCAATTACTAAATATCCACTTAAATATTTAAGTATCTTTAAAAGGACAAAAATACACTGGGTTGAATTTCTTACATTATTTGACGAACATAACCCATTGTAACATGGTTTAATGTCCAACAGTTTCACTGTGGAAAATAGCTTCTGGATCAGAGCCAGGTATCTATGTTATCTCCCTTACATAATTTGCATATTTTAAAGTAAGAAATACCTACTTTAAAATATTGGGAAACAAGACAAATGGACAATTCCTTGAGAAAAATTCGTTGGTAGTACTAGAACAAAAGGAAATATCAAAGCTGATCACCCACTCCAGAGTGATTCTCAAACACTAATTTTGAGGGTATTTCTGGAAAGCTTTGATGCCGTTACAATTTATGGGTGACTCGTTGGTTTGCTCAAGCTCCTCTCTTTATTTGTCACATGGCTTCCTAGGAGTTGGGAATGCAGTAGAGACCATGACAGAAAGGGTTCCTGCTTCCAAGGAAGGTCAGAGAAAAAAATGAAGGTTACACAGTATGATGAAGCACACAGTGAATGTTTAAAATTTGAAAACATTCACAGTATTATAGTAAAAAGCCACATTGCCATTTCTTATGGCTTATATTTAGATGTCCCCCCCAAAGCCTCAGGTGATCATAGGTGGAGCTTTTTGGAGGTGGCTGGATCTAGAGTATGTGATGCTGGGATTAAGGATGTGATGCTGGGATTGATTCGTGTTGCAATGCTAGGATTGAGGGTGCCCCACCTAGGTGTGAGTGCTACACACTCTAAGGGCAGGTAGTCTGATGGAATACAAGGGACAGAAAAAAAGGCTGCTGATGTTGTTTGTTGTTGGTCACTTGGTGCTGGTCACTTGCTGGTTCTTTGCTATTTTGCTGCTTTGCTACCTTCTGCCTACCATGAACTGTTTCACTTCTGTGATGGCCCTCTGCCATCCCGCCCTGCCTTGGAGTCAGCCAACTCTGGACTGAAACCTCTACAAACTGTGAGCAATAAATCTTTCCTCCTTTAACTTCGGGTATTATATCTCAGCAACAAGAAAAGTAACTAAGACAGCATTAATCCCCTACAAAATACTTCCCCTCACTTTGAACATTTATTCTATCATTCTTTCCACTTTCCAAAGCAGTTTTAGAAGTCATCTTTTTTGAGTGTCTTTAGTTGTGTTTTTATGGCTGCCTCAATGTCCTGAATTCATTCAAAACATTTTAACTTTCATAGTCATTTTGACTTTGGGAAAGAGCCAGAAGTTGAATGGTGCCAGATCTGGTAATAAAATAAATGAGGACAAACCATAATTTTTTTAAGAGCCTGGATTTTCATTGGTTGGCCTTCATCAGCAACATTCATTGTATTTTTGATGACACCTTGTAAAGAGATTCACCAAAAATGTGGCAAGAATAATGGGATAAGAGTGCTCAAAGCATGGAGGATTTTTAAGGGTAATTTATGGCAATGTGTCTTTTATTGTAATGATTACTTTTATTTAAACATTCACTATATATTTCAAGCACATGTCATAGAACATATAACATTTTATGAAATCATTAAGTAAGGACCACAAAAGGCATATCACAAGAGGCTTTCTGTGCATTGAACAATACAGTCTCCCAAAATGCATCTAGGATCTAAGTATAAAGCTTTAGGTAGAAGAAAAGAAAGCTAAACAATTTGCAAATAATCTTATTCAACTTTGGAAATTTTTAGCTAATATTTGCTTGAGTTCAGGCAAAATCTTTTTGGCACTCATCAACATTCATTAATATTAATCCTTATTCTATCCCCTGTTAACTTGTTGGTCAAACACTAACTTTTAAGTTTATACCATCTTTCTTAAGTCAACAGGCGTTAGTTACAAGCCAGCTATTTCAGGCACCTTACGATATGCTGCAAGATTATAATGTACAGAACAAATATGTCTCCTTTCTAAAAACATAGAGCATCTCAAAAGAAAATACACTGTAATATGATCATGACAATGAATGTAAAGCATAGACTACTTCATTTTTAAGGCTAAAGTCAAAATTTACCCCAAATTTAAGAAACCTAGAAAGACCTGCAAAACTCTGAGGCTGATTTGATATTGGAGCCTTAGGCAGAATTGGTCCAAACCAACTCCTAAGCCTGTTTTCGAGTGCAGTCATCCATCAGTATCCATGGGGATTGGTTCCAGGACACACACGGATACCAAAATCTACAGATGCTCAGGTCTCGTATATAAGAGAGCTACATTTATACACAGCCTGCACACATCCTTCCATATACTTTACGTGATCCCTAGATTATAAATGATACCTAATACAAAATAAATACTATGTAAATAATTTTTGTACTGTATTGTTTAGGGAGTAATGACAAGAAAAATATCTGTTTATGTTCCACACAGACACATGATTTTTTTTTCTGAATATTTTCCATCTGTTGCTAGTTGAATACGTGGATATAGAACTCATGTATATGGAGAATCAATTAAGTACGTGAACTGATGGTCTAAACCAGGAATAGACCTAGAATCTTACCTGTCATCTCCCCCTGGAAACAAGCTATAAATTTAAATTTGTTTTAAACTACAGCATTTCATCCATTCATTCATTGCGTCTACTGGTTATCATTGAATTGATCACTCCCTTTTAACAATGGTCTTGTTTATTTGACTTCCAAATTATACCTGGAACCTATGCTATAAAATCCAAGTAGTGACATGGGGTATAAATCTATGATTTGTCAGTTTTCTAACTCTATACAATTAAATCTTTAGAGTAACTTCTTATAGCTAAAGAGACATAAACTTTTATAACTGAAACGAATGAACTCACTTGCTTATCTAAAGTCCAAGTTTTTTTTTTTTTTTTTTTTTTTTACTATGTCAACTTTATTCAGAGCACTCAACACTCCCAACTTCTAGTAAGGATGAGCAAATGTACCCTTTCAGTCTCTGGTAAGTTACTACAAATTTTTAATATTGGAAGGGCAAGAGGGCAATAAAAGATACCCTGGGACTAGAAGCTAATTCATATCTACCAAGCTTTGGTTATGCTGTAGTATGACATTTGATCCAATCCTTAAGACTGGCCTGGAATTATAGCTTAGTTTATTGAGGTCTTTTCTCACCTGCCTCTTGCATACAGCAGAGTCTTCCCACTGAGCTTCTTCCCTTGTCGTCCAGCTGTTGCTGGATTACAGCCATTATCATTCACCATCCCACATTGATCACACACCTGCTTTCAACTGCCGGGGCTCTACTCTACTCTGCTTTGGAAAGATCCACCTTGACAGTACCTATTCTCCTAAGTGATGTGATTAAGGCTCTTTACAGATCCCAGTAACCTTAGATTCTCTGCTTCATTGTCTTAGCAAGAAAAAATGAAGGCTGAAAAGAAGACTAATGTATGGGGGTGAATGGTTTTAATAGAGCAAACATTCTTGCATAGTGAATTATCATGGATAAAATACTGAATATATACTTTTTGGCTCCCATTTTGCATTTAAATATCACCTATTTTAAGAATATCTAAACATTTAACTATATTAGGGATTAATGTTTTTAATTCTAAAATGAAAAAGAAAACTCAAATATAGCTGGCAGTTAAATTCAATTAACTGTGCTTAATAAGATTTCTTGAGCTAAAAATGAATACATATTAATTCATTCATCCATTTAGCCATTCATGTATGAACTCATTCCACAAAATATGTATTTAGGATTAATTCTGGATAAGACCACATTCTAATCAGAGTTAAACATGTAGGAAAAGATTGTTTTTGATTTTCTGAACATATTGGATTCATTTAGCACTGAAGATTATAAGTTTTTTTTCTTTTCTTTTTTCTTCAGGAATAGTCATCTATTCCTAGAACTGAGCAAACAACGGGATGGTTATGGTTCTGTAATCACATTGATTCATTTATTTATTCATTCATTCATTTTATAAACATGTACTGAAGTCCTGCATTGGTCCAAATCTCACAGAAAGAAATGATTATCTCAATAGATTAAGTACAAAAGTTTAGCATGGCTTGCTTGCAAGATGTTAATAGAGGTAGGAGGCAAGGTATAATAAATTTTTTTTTTGCCAAGTGGAACCTGCAACTGAGAATTATGGAAAACTTTGCAGAGAAGAGGGGTCTGTTGTGGTTAGGAAGTTCTTCTGAAGGAAGTGTGGTGGATGAGATAGATGGCAGAAAGCCTCAGGAGCGGAAGAAGTCCTGGAAGGAGGCTGCAATGAGGGAGTTTTCAACCAGGCACTGAGGCTGTGGGAGAAAGAGGAAGTAACTCATTTGAAAATGATTTATGTCTTTGTCAACATGTAGATTAAAAGCCTAAATTTAACTGTATTAGTCAATAGTGTTCTCCAGAAGGGCACAGTCAGTAGGGATTCACATGGCTATAAAGGCTGAAAAGTCCTGCTTTCTGCCATCTGCAAGTCAAAGAACCAAGAAAGCTCATAGAATAATTAAGTCCAAGTTCAAAGGCCTGAGAACTAATGAGTCAATAATATAGTGCCCAGTCCGTGGGCAGGAGAAAATGGGATGAGATACCCGGTTTAGGTGGTATGAAAGTGAAAAAAATGGGGGAGAATTTCTTCTTCCTCCACCTTTTGTTCTTTTCAGGCCTTCAGTGGATTACACAGTTCCCACTCACTTCGGAGCAGGTGATCTACTTAAACAATCAATTAAAAATCATCATTTTTTTTTCTGAATTTTCACCCTTTTCCTCCATCACAGAGCATTTTTATTTCCTTTCCATCTGGAAAGAACCATAATTGGTGATTTTTTCCCTTCTCCCCTTTAGGATAGACTTTCAGTAATTAACTTCTTTTGTTTTCTTTATCCTTTTTCTCTTTAAACAGGAATACCCTGTAGGTAGACCAGCCTTCAGACCAAACCTCTTCCGAAAACTGATTCTTTGAATAAATTCCTATTCCAAGAATACCTAATTTCTATTTAAATTCAAGCTGGATAATAATAATATGGAGTAGTGTGATGGTTAATTTTGATTAGCTTGAGAGATTCCTAGGAAGTAAGGAAAATAGATTTTTGGGTGTGTCTGAGTGGATCATGGGGATGTGCTCTTCTGTGCCTCTTTCTTTGTGTCTCTACTTCCGGCTGCCATGAGGTAGGCAGATTTCCCTTGCCTTGCCCTTCCACCATAGTGTTTCTGCCTTGGAGTCAACTGAGCATGGACTGAACCTTCCAAAACTACGAGCCAAAATGAATGCTTCCTCCTTTAACTTGTGTAGGTCAGGTGTTTTGTCCCAACACGGGAAGCTAAATAATACAAATAGCATTACCTATAGGTCTTATCAAATACTAAACCTACACATTTCCTCAAGCAAAGTTAGCCACTCACAAATATTTTCAAAATTGAATCTGATTCAAATTGACACATCTTGTTGACTCGGTCTCTGAAATGGAATTGCTATGAATTCCAGTCTCATCTCATTTTTGGAATAGAAACAGTTAAAAACCACTCATGGCATGGGTCTCTCTGCGTATTGTGGTCTCTTCAGAGGCCTGTTTATTTATGCCTTGATTTTCATCTGAGCCCCTCAGACATCTATTGGTAGAAAAGGACTTTAGAAGAAGGAAGAGGAGACAAACTTTCATTTGTTTATTTTTATTTATTTATTTATTTATTTATTTATTTATTTATTTATTTATTTTGAGACTGGGTCTCGCTATGTAGTCCAGGCTGGCCTTGAACTCACTATGTAGCCCAGGCTGGCCTCAAACTCACGGCGACCCTCCTGCCTCAGCCTCCCAAGTGCTGGGACTACAGGCCTGTGCCACCACACCCAGCTTCAGCATTTCCTTTAGCTCAGAGGTTGGGTCCCCATATGTCACTTAGCCCTATGCTCCGGTGTCTCTGAAAGAAAATGCAGATCAGTGTTCAACACTCTAGTGATCATCAGGTTTTTGTTTGGTTTTGTTTTCTCCTTTTTCCTTTCTTCTCTTATTGGAATATCATTTAAATGAGGCAAGTAGGAGGTGTAGTTATATTTAAATTGATATTCCAAGCTATTGTAAAAGTTTTAAGATTCTTGTAGAATAAACCAATATTTAAAAAAAAAACTTTTAAGTGAAGAGAAAGACAAATCTCCAAGATGCCTGTTTTATGTTTAAAACTATAAAAATGTATTTAATGATTGCCACATACAATAATCCTTCTGACAGTACATCTTTAGTAAATCTTAAGGGATTTCAAAGGAGAATAGATTCCTATGGCCTGGAACCTCTGAGATGTAAATACAGAAGAATGTTGGCTATACAATCTTGCAAAACCTTCTAACCATTAAGTGATTTGATTGATGAGTCTGATATCACTCTATTTCCAGTTCCATGGGTCTATTGGCCACTAGTCAGATTTAATATATTCCTACTAGAAAATATTAAATACCATAAAATTACTACCTTGATGATTCTCAACTAAGTGCAATGATAAAAATTTTCTGACAGTTTTCATGAATGATGTTCACTCAAATAACATGTTTCCTGGATGCAATATACGATATCCAATCCTTTTAGTATATATACTGAGATTTTCCCATTTCATTTGTGATACAAGATAAAGAGTTAGCTAGGAAATGACAAAACTTCTTAGTAAATGTTGTGGTTTTTGTTTAAAATGTCCCCTAAAAGTCTCATGTGTTGGGAGTGTGACCTGGAAGGGTATATCCTTGTCCCTGGCTCCTACCTTGTCTTTCTGTCTCCTGGCTGTCATGAGTGAACAGCTTTTTTCTGCCATGTTCTTCTACCATGCTGTTTCTGCCTTGGAGCCAGCTAACCATGGACTGAATCCACTGGAAACTGTAAGCCAAATAAGCTCCTCCTCCTTTCAGTCTTGGGTGTTGGTTGTCCCAGCAACAGGAAAGCAATTCAGTAAGCTTTGAAAACCTCATGAAGGTTTTCAAAGAAAAATTAATGAAGGCTATTATACTCTAACAATGCAAATATAGTTTAAAAAGTGAAAAAAAGATCTAGCTTGATAAACATATCTAATGGTTGGACACAATATAGGGAAAAATAAACTAGCTTAAATGAAAATTTAAAGAATTAATTTGTTGTGGTGCTAAATGCCACCCAGAGGAATTTCAGAAAAGGTTTTGAAGCTTGTCACACTTTATTTTTGAAACAAGGGAATCACTGCACAAAGAACACAATGTGCGAAACTCAGTGTAGATTTGTTATATTTTAAAATATATTTCTTAAAAGGTACATATATAATACATTTTTGAAAAGATAAGAATGGTGACTTATTGTACATTTCCACAACTGTATGTTTGCAAAATTAATATCTAGAAATACTGGAAGTTTTCAGAATCAAGATCATTGTCTTATGAGATTCCTGAAATGGTAACTTTTTACATATGAATTTGACAAAGTAATGGGGTGCTCAGATATTGGGTTAAACATTCTTCTGGGCATCTCTGTGAGGGTGGCTTCGGGTGACTTTTGCAACTAAATTGATAGAAGAAGTACAGAATGTTGCTCTTCTTTTGGTGGGTGAGTCTCATCTGATGAGTTGGAGGCTTTAAAGGACACACAGCAGATCCTCCCTCATAGGAAACGAAGTTCCTTCAACTGAGACAACAGTTATCTCCTTCCTGGGACTTGCAGCTCCTCCCAGTCTCTGGGCTGCTGACCTTTTGACTGGATTGGTACCATTCTCTGTCCTGGGTCTCCACCTGTGAACTCACCTTCAAATGGTACAACTCACCCATTTCCAGAACTGCATAAGCCCATTTCTTATAATAAATTTCCTTATGCAGGTATCCAATTTGTTCTTTTTCTGTAGAAAACCCTGACTCATTCAATTCCCATTTCCAGGAGTTTACTCTGCAAAAACTTAAATTCTTGTCACTTTAATGTAATGTCTACTGCCATTGGACATTTGCTTAAATTATTATTATGGGAAACAAAAGCTTGTGGAAAGTGAATGGGTTTTAAGCCAGTAAAAATGCAAATTCTTGCACAGCTACTAACTAGATGAATAGCCCTGGGAAGCTTATTCTACAATTCTGAAAAAAAATATATTTTTCTTTATTTGAGAAATGATATAAAATTTTTATCTCCTTTCTACATTTGTTAGTCTGTTGAGAGGCCAAGCAAACCTAAAGAGGAGGATGACAGGACCAAGTCAAATATTCTTTTACACACCATTTCCTTCAAGGTCCCTTATGTTCTTTTCTTGGTGAAAACACAAATATTGAACTAAGGAAAATACAGTTTTCTGTTATCTGTAACAAGTGAATAATGCATTGACTTATTTTTCTTTCTTTTCCCTTTTACCACTGGATCATCTCCAAGGAAATGAGAGAATATTAGAGAGAATGAATGCTTGGGAAAAGTCCCAGCAGCAGTGGGCAGTGGGATGATGGGAAATCTCTCTTGACAGAGGAAAGCCCACAATGAAGGAAGGTCATAGGAATGTGTGTGTGTATGTGTGTGTGGGGTCACAGGGGTCTGCATAGTGTGTTATAGTCAGAACCTAATGTGTTTTTTTATCTAGAGTGGATTACTTTTTAATATCCCCTTCCTACAAAAAATGGTTGTTTTAGTAATAGCTGCAATGAAAAACAAATAATAATCAGAAAATAAATGCAGACATTGAAATGTTTTATATGAACCTTGTATATATAATCATGCTAGTAAAATATAACAAAATAAAATAGTTTTTCAATATATAAAAGGATTACACTAATTTTCCAGTGATTTTTATATCTAACAATCTAATCTTTGACCTTTTTTATAAGTCTTATAGATAATTTTCCAGCAACTATAATAGTGTACTAGAACATTAAAAATCTAACATCTACAAAATTACAATCTAGACAACTACTAAATTATATCACTATTGTAACACTTTATTTTTCTCTTTAGGAAAATATAACAAAGAAGAAAAACAAAATTTTATTTAATTTTTCAATATATACAATTCATTTAAATTTCATCCAGATGAATATAATGTTTTATACATTCAGTAAAATGTTCCTTCCATGTGCAAATTAAAATTAATTCTTATCACACAAAAAAATCACACTTTATAGTTTCTGCTCTTTCAAAGTCTAACATTTTAGACACAGTATAAACTCTGTTGGTCATACAGATTAGCAAAACATAGTAAGGCTGGTGATATAGCTCAGCGGCATAAGCACCTGCCTGGCAAGCACGAGGTCCTGAGTTCAGTTCCCGGTACCCAAATAAAGGAAAAAAAAAAAAAAGCACAGTAAAACAACTCAATTTTTCTTTCATTGTCTTTAAAATGAATAGACCAGAATTGTCCATTTAGGATCACGTGTTTACATAGAGGACTAGGGAGAACCACAGAGACTGGAGGTATACACCCTGCCTAAAGTAAACACAAATAACTCAGAATCAGTGCAAATTTATATTCACAAGAAATGCCTGAAGTTAAGTACATGTTATGTCGGGAGCCAATTGTATAATTAAGGATTATCTTAATTAATTTCCAATTAGAACAGTGTTTATTAAAAGTATGTAATACATATGGCTAATTTGATGTGTACACATATTATCGTTATTAGTCAACCATTGTTTAGAATTTAGACCAAGGAAAGCTTTTTCAGGAAAGATTTTATCAACATCGTTTAGACACACCACAGCCCAGCACATGGTGATAATAAAATGTGGAGTGACTAGTTGTTATATTATATGATTCACTGTTACTGTCCCAGCCTTGATGCCAACAAGTATGCTGTACACAGTTACTTTGCCATAGACAGTAGTGACTTGTCTTTGTTTAAATCTGCATCTGAGTGATGCTGAGTTCCTGTTGGGTTTACCTTAATATAGCGCACATGGTCCAAGAGCAGGTGCTTATAGAGACTGTAATCAGAAGTCTGCACTCCACAGTGGGCACTGGAAATTCCTCAGAAGGCTGATCTCCAGGCAGCATCAGAGCTTCTTAAATTAGTAGAATGGATTTTAGAGACAGTGTTCTGCTGGTGGAACAATGCTCAGGCATGAGCACTACCCCACAACCTCAACATCCCGTCACTCCTTTATCTTCAGAGTGCACCCGAGTTTCCGATGACTTCTGTCTCAGATTCGGTGTTGAAGAACACGCGCTACATAGCACTGCGGCTCTGAGCTGACGCCTGTCCTTTAATATGGTCTCGCCTCACTGTAGGGGACCTTCCATTCAGACAGGTTCATGGCAGCTAAGACAGAGAGCAGAGCCCTTTGTGAGCTTATGCAACTGGTTGCACAACTCTGTTTGGGTCTGCTTGCTAACGGCTGCTTGTAAGTGTAGCAACATTCTGGTGGCTTGTTTTAATTGTAACAGACCACCTAATGGTAGGGTCGTGGGCACAGGGCTCTCACCTGCCACCAGCTACAGGAAGTTTTACTAGTGCATGTTAAAAAGAAAAATAAAACTTAAGAATTAAGAAAGGCCAAATGTGTTTAGGGCAGTTAACAGCCTCCTATGTTTGCATGTATGCAGTGATTGCTATTGTAGAAATGGGCCAGGATATTTACCTAAATAACTTCTTTTGTTTTGTGTTTGTTATGCTTTTTCTTTTCCAGCACTGGGGATTGAACCCAGGGCCTTTTCACTAAGCTACATCCCCAGCCTATTCTTTTTCTTTCTTTATTTTTTGACAATGTCTTACTAAGTTACTAAGCCACCCAGGCTAGGATCAAACTTGCCATCCATCTGCCTCAGTCTCTTGGAGCACTGGGGTGACAGGGGTGCACTTCCATGCCCACTTACCCTGGGATGCCACGAGGAAGAGCCTAAGGGTTGGAGCTTTCTAATAAAATAAATCTGCGTCTGAAGAGACTAAAAGATAATGACTTTTTCATCCAGAAATGGCTAATAGAACCAGCATCTTCATCAGTTTACACAAGTATTTCTTGGTCTATATAAAATATAGAGTATATCTATATAAATATTTATTGGTACATACACAAAATGAACAATAAATTCACAGAACTATTCCTCGGGACATACAATTTGTAAGTGACAATTGTTTATTTTTCTGGTTCATCTCTTGACAACTTTTTTCTTATCTGAAAAAATAGAAAAACAGGATTCAAGAATTTGTGGTAGTTTTTTAAAAAAAATTTAAAAATCAAGTAAGTAATGTATTAATGCATTTCTACAATTTATTTTGAGCAGTATATTATGATACATCACATAAAAGAAGTACCCCATCCCTACTGTCAACTTACCATATACCACAACTGTTTTATTAATGACTTGTTTCACTGTTTGAGACTCTTTTGTGTTCATTCATGTGAATATACATGTACATCTACATACATTGCTATTCAAAATAGCAATGGTGTTTAAATAGACGATTTTTAATGAAAAAGTAAAGGTATTTATCTACTTCGTTCTTTCCAGTTGGAGTATACTATATTGCACAGTGTGGTAGATCCTTAGTTTCTAGTGTTCCTTAGAGGCACACAAAGTACACTTAATTTGCAGTGCCTTTGAGGTTAGGTGTGTCCCCATGAATGAAATTCGAGAGGCTGGTGGCACTTCCAGATAGGAGCACTGAGAGCTGGCTGCCCATAAACCATCATACCTTCTTTTCTGTTAGGGACAGTGTCTACCTGCGTCCTGGGTGAGCCCACAAGCCAAAGACCCCAGTTGACTGAGAGGGCTATAGGTGAGGAAAATTCACCTTGTGCTTTAATCCACTGGGATTTGGGGTCCTTTAGTAATGCAATATACCTGGGCATTTCTCCACTGCACAAATATTATTGATAATTTTTTTTAATTCAACCATTTCTCTAAGTCACTTACAATTGTTTCCACATATAAAAGAGTGGCAAGGCACCAACTTATATTTGTATCCTACATATTTCTATCCACAAAGAGATTTTGTGGTGTGTCAATTTTGAAAAATATTGCCAAAGCTGCCCTCTAAAAAGACTGCAACAATTTATAGTATTAGAAATAGTTATGAGAATGTGCAATGACTGGTAGTATAAATTATACTAGATAAGACTATAAATCATTTTAAATAAGCAGGCTATGATGAGCTGAAAAATTTCTACTGGTGTGATTTAATTTGAGTTATCTGATTATGGATTTGACTCTACTTTTGTGTGTTAGCTCTTTGCATCTGGTCTGAATGCCTGTTGCCATTCTTAATATTTGCTTCTGTTATATTTCTTTCTCATATTGACTTTAGGGACTTGTATGTGTATTGTGCATGCTGCAAACATTTTTTTCTGATCTTTTGCCTTTTTATTTTGTGTTTATTTAATCGCACAGAGTTTTCTCTCTCCTCTAGTAAAATCTATCAGCCCTCCTCATAGACCTGGGATCTAAAGTTTGGTGTTTTTCTCTACTCAGCAAAGAATTACAAAATGAAGTATAGTTCATTATAACTTAACTTATTTATACAATGTCATTCTTCCTTGGGGAGTTATTTTATGTTTACTTTTCAGCCCAACTAGAATTTCTGTAAATGACATAGTGATCAAAATGTACATTTTTATTTGAATGAGTGAGCAATTATACCCACCTGGTTCATTGAACAGTACCTTTTTCCTCCTGATTTGACATGTCCCAGTCATTCTGTTTATTTTCCATACACACTTTGCTCTCTGCTCTCGTTTAATATATTTTTTCTTCCAATATGACACGAGTTTAATTACTGGACTTTTATATCAATGTTTTGAAGTCTATCATGGCAAGTTTCCCCCTTTTATTCATTTTAATATTATTTTGCCTATTTTCACACATCATTTTTCTTAATCCAGATGAATTTTAGAATCAGTTGGTCCAGTTTGATACAGACTTCTGTTGGGTACTGAAACTTTAGAGTAGTATGTGTGGTAGCGTCACTGAGGTGCTACCTAAGCCCCTTTCTGGGGAAACTTCAGCCAGGCTGCAGAGGACTGAGAGCTGCAGGCATCTACGACTGTCCAACCCCAGGATCTTCTCCAAAGCCTACTCCAGAGCAATCTGGGAGGCATAAGGCCTGGCCATCTCGGCCACTTTGAACTCTCCATAGCGGCAAAGCCCACTTAATTCTTCTTCCCACGTTATCTAAACCTTGTTGGGCCCACATCACTGGTAAGCCTAATTCTGCTTCTTCCTCCTTCACGTCACATTATTTACCCTAACGAATATCTTGTATCCCAAATGCTGTCTAAGCAGCTGCTGCTGAATCTATAAAAATTTGTAAAGAACTGATATACTTACATTATTGGCACTCAAGTTGCTAGTGAGTGAATATTGCCTGTGAGAATGATTGGTCATTAGGCCTTATAAAACCATGTCCCATGAAGGTGATTCTGCAAAGAATTTTGCTTTTTGTTTGTTTGTTTGTTTTTTAGAAATGCACTCCATCTTCAGAGAGAACTACCAGAGTGTAAAAAATAAATTTGAAGCAGATGTCAAGTTGGTAACATCGCTGAATGTAATGTGGCTGGGGAATACAACAGGGGAGGAGGAGAGTAGAACAAATAGGTCAGGAGCTGCCTTGTGGACAGATGCGCTGCTCAGCTTCAGCCATCCCTGCCACGTGGACAGGTGGTCCACTGGATCTTTTTTTTCTAGTTTTGTTTTTTTCCAAGAGAACCCTTAAATCCACATATTAGGTAAAATCTGCTGCTGCCTACATATGCATATATGCTTCAAACTAATTTTTTTTCTAGAAGAAATAAGGTTTCTAAAGGAGAAAATATTTACTCTATTAAATATGTGATAAACTTTAATTTGTCCTTAAATATGCCTATTTCAAATGTCTGCTGTTTGGTACCCCATTTCATACAGTAGCAGATCAGAATGCTTGCCCTCTAAATGATGTGGGAGTCATTTGAGCCAACAATTTTGGCCCAAATTAAACAATATGTCATTCTTCTTTCCCCATAGAAGGAGTGAAAAGGCAAATGAGAAAAAATAGCCAAGAAGTTATTGGATATCCTTAACTTGGAAAGAAACATTATAATAGGGAATTCATTGTATGCATTACATAATGACATTGTGCTATTTGATATTTTAGAAAATAATTATATACCTCAAACTCTATAAGGCCATGGTGGCAAAACTATGGCACACATGCCACAGCAGGCTATTTGTATCACTGAAAGCTCTAAAAGGTTTGCCATCACTGCTATAAGGTATCTACTATGGTTTGAATGTCCTTTCCCAAATTCTTGCTATTGGGTAGACAGCCCAGTGAACCCCTGGGGGTGTGACTTGGAATCAAAGAACTTATTCTCCAGCTTTAAGATTTAATTGTTTTTTTTTTGTTTGTTTGTTTGTTTTTGTTTTTTTTTTTTAGGATTTTACTTACTTGGGATCATGTATTCCTTTTCTCTTGACCATTTCTCCCTTTTGGAATAGGAACATTTATCTTATGCTTGTTATGCATGCCCACAATTACATTTTGGAAATAGGTAACTGGTTTTGATTTGACAGGTTCACAGCTGCAGGTAATTTGCCTCAGGATGAATCATGCCCTGAGCCTTATTTATATTGTATTTAGATGAATTTTTAGACTTCTGATTTGGTTCTGTAAAGAGTACAGGCTTTGGGGCTATTAGAATTGAAGGAATACATTTCGAACGTGGAGGGACATGACTTTATGAGGATCAGGGAAAGGATGTCATGGTTAGAATGTCCCTCCAAGACTCATGTTGAAATTTGACTGCTATTATAATTAAATTGTCATTTATTTTTAAATTAATATGTAAGATTTTTATTAAGTCATGAGGGATCTGCTTTAATGCAGGGATTAATGTCGGTATGGGAAGGATAGGTTAGTTACTTTTGCAGGAATTCTTAATAAACACATAAACTCAGCCGTCTTCCTCTGTATCCCCAAAGCTTTCTGCCATTTCTCCTTCCAGCATGGGAGGAAGCAGTATGAAGGGCCTTGGCAGACGTCAACCCCTTGGCGTGACTTCCCAGACTCCAAAACTATGAGAAACAAATTTCTCTTTCTAATAAATTACCCCTTCTGTTGTGTTCTGTTATAGTAACAGAAAACAAAGTGAGATAGTATGAGAATGAGTAACTTTAATCATCTGTGTGTAAGTTCTAGACATAGTGAAATATATTATATTCACTTATAGAATTAACAGTACAGTAATCATATAGTTCTTGGTACCAACATAGAGATTTTTCTTCAGTATGCAAGCTCTACTAGAATTTGTTATTTATGCAAAATACTGGGTTGATGGTTTTCTGTAGCGAAGTGGTACTGTTTGGAACTTGGACCATATAATTGGTATTGTAGGCTATAAAAAGTTGACAATTTTTTGGAGTACATCAAACACTTAAATTCTAGTCTCAGGGAAGTCTAGGGAAGCCTCAGGAAAGCAGACAGGTTTTAAAGATATATAAGCATGGGTGTTTTAATGATGTTTAAAGTGGTCTCAGTGGTCTGTACCATATTCTTAAAATTTTTCTATTGCAAGAAGAAAAGTGTGTGTTTACCAAGAAGTCGACCTCTGACACAAACTCCTGGGAATGAGGAAAGTGGGTGAAGAAAACTCCTGTGGCGGGGTCCATCTGGAATCTTCCATCTCAGAGCAGGCTTTTCACATCTGGGTACTCCCTGACTTTGCCACATGGGAGGATCTCTTGAACATGACACTTTGTAATCTTTAAACTGGCATTAAGGTGGATTAATTTGGAGCTGTGAATTTCTACCTCCACATGAGTCATGATGACTCTAAGAGGTATGGAACTGTCACCTCTTTTACATGATCACATCCCAAGTATCATACATAAATCTGGCTGGGATATAAAAGAAGCTCAGGAAATATTTATGCAGGGAATAAAATCAAATATTTTAATGTGTTATTTTTAAAGATATAAAAAATTCTTAACTGTTAAAATATTTTTTAAATGTTGATGGTCTCTACACTAGTGTTAAGAGTAACACCTTTCAGGGGATCTTGTGAAGACAATTTTTAACTTAATATCAAGTATTATGTTATTCTCTCTCCCTCCTTCTCCCTGTCTCTCATCCTCCATTAGAAATGTGATATTATTGCATGCATCCCCTGAAGAAAGACTAACAAAATTTGGATAGATGCATTCCCTAAAATAAAAATGCTTCTAAAAAGCAATAATAATTACGCTAAAGAAAATGCACCAGCAAAAGCAATTTAAAAGCCAACTTACAGTTTGACTTTAGGAATATCCTTTGCCCTTCACGAAACCAGTTAGATTACTGATAAAAAGTGACCAAGGGCAAAGATTTCTGCAAACCTGAAGTACTCTGCATTGTGCCATAGTACCTGTGAAGTCTCCTCTAGTAGGGAGACGCACTGCTTTTTTGGTGACGAGTGTGAATGTGGAAGTTGTCTAATTGGATGGGTCAGTTTCACTCAGAATATGGAATTACACAGTGATCAAAATATCTTTTAGTCTCCTTGTATGTTGAATAACAAACTGACAAAAATGAATTGAAATGTGAGTCTTTGTTGAATTTTTTGTTTTAGAGGTAGATAAGCCTAGTTTGAATTTCCACAATCTGTAACTAGTATCATCTAAGTTTGAGTGCATTTTCTTAATTGCGGTTTCTTTATTTGCAAAATGAACATAACCATACAGCTGAATTAATAACTAGGTAAAATATACATAAAAGCTTAATCAGACTCTAGTATAGAATAAATAATAGGTCACTATAGTCATTATCCTTGTTATTGGTATAATGATACTGAAGTAAAAACTTGTAATTAGCAATTAGGGTATTACTGTATGCATTTTATGAATCAAAAGCTTTCCTGGTTGGTTTTATCTTAGTCCATAATTTTATTTTTAATTATTGATAAAGCCTTCACATATTTTTAATATATGTCACCCTACTATATTTTATATAGTAATACAAACTGCTTTAATTTATTTTGGCAACAAAATGGGGATTAGATAAAGAGATGAATAGATATATAGTTCCCAAATAATACATGTATACACAACAAACTTGGACTATAAATTACAAAGCACCACTATTGTCTCACACAATATTTGTTTTATGTGATGAGAGTGATAGAAGGTATAATCTCAATGGAAAATATAAATCAACTAGAAATTAATAATTGCAAGTACACTGACCTTGCTGTATGTTTTGTGTAGAGGGAACTGCAGTGACTATTTATTGAATAAATATATAAAATAAGTTAATGAACTTAATTTAGTACTTTTATGTCCAGAGGAATTGGCAGGGCACTTCAAGGAATATTACACTTAAAGCTAACAAACCTAGTTCCTCTTCCTAGAACTTACCATATGGAACTTACCATATGGTGCAAAGGACAAATCCCCATAAAAATAACTATTATACGGCAGAAGACATTGTAAGAGAGACTCAAGCATAACACTGGGGTGAAAGCAGGGTAAGAATGTTTGAGAGGTGCACAGCAATTCCAACTGGGGGAGGATTAGTGTCACATAAACATCTCCCAAGACGAACAGAATGTGCTGCCATGAATGGAGGACATGTTTGCCCATGGTAATGTATCTCAGACTTTGCTGGGCAGAAGCATCATTTGAATAGGTTGCAGAAACAGATTTGTAGCCTTCATCTCATGAAATTCTTCTGGGAGGAAGCTCAAGGTTTTGTGTTTCTAACAATTCCCGGGATAATGCCACACTGTCTATCTGTGAAGGACTGTAAGTAGCAGTGCTCTAGAATACAGCTCCCCAAAGCTGCCTAAATATGAGCAGAGGAGCAGGTGACCTGGAGATTAATGTTTGAAAGGTGGTGGAAAGACAGGCAGCATTTGTATATCCCAGGATCCTGCTAGAGATTTAATGAATCAGGAGCTCTATACTAACACGATCTCCAGGTGATAAACACCTGCACTGAAGTTTGAGAAGCACTGCTCTAATTCTTAAATTGGCCCTATGTTGGAATGACCTATAAGATTTTTCAAAACTGCTGATGCTTTTTTACTACCACGGGATGCATTCTGGATATTGGGTATTTTTAATAATTACCCGCATGATGTTTCTGTGCTCTGGAAGACATAATTCGAAGGAATGTTATGCAGAGTTTTCTCTAAATTCTGCTCTAGTCACCTGCACTGTCACATCACCTGACATTCACCCAAGTATATTGGTCAGAATCCTTTGAAATACAAATCACCACAGAAAGATGGACCTTGTTCTATCAGTCGTATCTTAGTATTACTATAATTTAATTAGAATCTGATTAAGGGAAACCCGGGAAAAACTATTATGGGAGACAGTAGGGGAAAAATATTTACTGGGAGTTAGAAGAATGGAAGAGAGTAACAATTTAAAATATAGCAGCACTTCTTGTCCTGGGCAGAGAGGGAAGGAAGTTTATAGCATTGACTATGTGGTGAGGGGCAACTGGCTATTTCTTGTTCTTCCAGAGGTAGAGTGGTGTACCAGGCACTGGAGTAGCTACAGGAGCGGGACTAAACAGAGGTAATAAGTTGGGTTTCATGTAAGCAATAAACAAGAAAATTATAAAGAACTATGAAGTGGTAATTAATTACACTCAGATTGGATACAGGGGAGAAAATGTAAGCAGTTGATGAAGAAGACATCAGAGATCACTAGGGGATCCTGCATTCCTATAGATGTACTTTTTTTGTAAGTTTACTGAGCCCAGAATTTGTCTATACATTTTAAATGTTCAATAACATTTTATTTAATAGTATCCTCAGGTCATTAAACCCACTAATTCCCTTGTTACTTAAGCCAGGCTTATTCTAGAAGTATGAATAGATAAATGTCCTTGCTAAAGACCCTTCTAATCAATAAATATCTGGTCTTCAAACACAGGTCTAGGATGGTTGTGTCTTATTCAGTAATGCTCCCAACACATCTGAGATATACTCTGGAACATATATCAGGAATTAGGTGAATGCAGAAGTAGGATAAATGTCAAGGTTTCCTTTCTTTAGTGGATCATCTTGAAGTAGAAGACAAGTGGTGATAAGGACAATGAGGAGACACATAACTCCAGATCCAGACCCTCAGTACTCACAGCTTTCATCTTTACATTGTTGTGATCTCACAGACAAACTTAGAAATTGATAAAAAAAATGTGTACCTTTCTTTAAAAGAGTTCTTACTAATCTTGTTTATTGGTGAATAAATAAAGAGGACAACAGTCACCTAATTTAAACTATTGCATTTATTATAATTACACGGGAGCACAAATAAATAAGCACAAAAGTATTGTAAAATATTGTTAATACACTAAATAAATCAATTTGCTTTCAAACAACATGTGGTTACTTCAGTAGTATCAAAGTACATTTATAATTACATGTTACCTAAAAAAATCAAGTACAAAAATTAAGAGACATTTAAACAGCAGTGTTTATATCATTATGTGTATACAAATGGCTAATAACACAAGAGTAGAGAAATCTGTTATCTAATGCTTGTTTGCACAATTTTTCAGGCACATACCTGACATTTCTAATGAGTAATGGAAATGTAATATGACATTCAGATTTTTAGATATGGTAAACGTGTTATATTGGAAAGGATGTTAAATGGTTTTCTTTAAAAACCCTGTCTTTTAAAAATGTAGTGCCATTAGCCACTAAAAAACATATTATTTTATATTATTTTCATAGCTATTTGTTTCAACTGTTTGAAAAGAGCAAGAAAGTAAACATACAATTTCTAAGTACGTAAACACGTTTTTAGTGCAAGATAACAAGACCTGTGACTTTACTGTGCTTTTTGTTTCATAATCACAGTGCACTTTACACAAATTGCTACACTATAAATGTTAAATTAAGGAGTCCCAAACAAAAGAAGTGCATATTAAACATTTTCATATATATTATATACAGTGTGTAATTTGTATGTGGGTGTATACATGTGCAAATGTAGATGCTTTTAGGGTGGGCAAACCCAGTTATATTTGGAACAACTAAATATTTCAAAGGTTTTCACATACACTTGATTGAGATGAGCCCATCAATTTCTTTAAAAATGTTTTTCTTTTAATTTTAAACTTCATAATATTTAAAAGAAATACAATTAGACATTTTTTCCAGATTATACACATTTTGTTACAATGTAATTGACCCAAATATCAGAGGGTTTTAAATCATCAAATACCCAAGTTATAATGATCAAGTCTAACATGTCAAAATGTGTTACCCTTTTACTGATTTACGTAGACTGCAGTACATATGTGTGTGTACATATAGAGGCTTACACATAAACAGAGTTCATACTTGAACACTAAATTCAGTATGGTTTAGTATCTTATTCTGACTGTACACTTGATAAGAAAAAAATGAGAATACCATATATAATCACATAAGAGTTGTCAAACATGAGATTGTATATCTTCTTAAAAACAATTGGCTGTATTTTGAAAATATTAATGATTGCATAAGTAAGCTCCTTAAATACAAGGACCATGTATTTTCCAATGTTTAATGCCAAGTGCTTCAGAAACTTTGTTTGAAATGACTGATACATAAGTTGCTCAAAAATGAATTCATTAAAAAAAAAGCGGGTTAATAACAAACTGTCCACATTCTTCAATTAGCCATCTATTCCTCCATGCAGAGAAGGTACAGTAAGATCGTTTTAAATATTGTATGTACCTTTTTTCTTTTATTTTCACTTAAGTTTAGGACACAAACAGTTATGAATTACAAGTTTATTGTACATATATTCCTATGCAAGTGTGAATTAACTCTCTTCTCAGAATTACTGATTAAATTACAGGAATCCCTTTTGAATTTCACATGTAAGTACAGCTATTTTACAAGCTCTCCTTTAGAAAACTAGCTTGATTAACATGTAGGTAATAGGAAAATTGCATGGATATGTGTCTTGTCTTGATGTCTTATTTGGTCAGTGAGAACAATAACTATATAAGGTTGTTTATGATTACTGACTTGATTACTAAACTTGCTCAAAGAATCAAACTAAATTCTGTGCATAGACAAGACATACAATGATGCCAAGCCATGGTAAGAATAAAGTTTCTTTGTTTTCTAGAAGCAAAGAAAGTTGATCACCATTTTGAAGCAGTGTCACTAGTCTTGAAAGTAAAGTTTTACCCACTCGTATCCAGACATTTGTTGTGTATTTGAAGGTGTCTATTCCTTAAAACTACTGTACACATTTTTAAATTCCTAATGTCTTGTTGTATTTTCCAAATCAGTTTATATGAGTGGAAATTAACCTTCATTTCACTCCACATCTGTTTCAGTGACATAAACACAAGGAAAGGTTGGCAGAGTTTGTACAAAGGACTACTGTCATAGCTCAGATGATGCTGGCTTCTGCGACTGGAAGTATTTCATTTTTTCTTTCCATCATTTCTAAAGAAATTTGTTTCTTCTCTTCAAAGAAATATCTCACATACAAAAGCCTCTTGCTGACAGCCAATAAAATTGTGTTTCTATAAAATCTGCTGTGAAAAGACCATTTTTCATAAGTATGAGTTCTTTCACTCTGATAACCATGCCATGTTATGATTTGTTCTTTGGCACTGCTAGAAATACGAGCTTCATCATGGCATGGTATACTGACTGAGGTTATTCTCTGACCACATTAATACCCAGAAGTGTCCCAATTTATTACTGCCAGAGAGTCAGTTTATTTTTCTCTCTAGACTAATCATCTCTTTTCCTCTACATAGAGAAACACTATATAAAGAGGAAATTGATTATAGAATGGCTATTGCCACAGTGGACAATTAAACATTGTATAGGCACAGGATAATTGCTTTTGAGTCAAATCTAAGTGAACCACTTTTCCAGGTATATCAGTTTCTTCCCATTTTGGGGAGATTTGGAGAAGTGCATGGAAATATTTGAGTAAGTTCAAATTGTCAAACATGTTGTCTCCTCAGAAAATAATGTATTTGAACAAGGGTTATGAGAAATCTGGGGAACATTATGAGTTTGACAGAACAAATGAGAATGACTGAATCAGTGTAGTACCTGTTTCCTTCTGGATAAGTGGGTAGCATTAAAAAAACGTATTCTGCCTAATTTAGAGAGATATGGGCAAGACCAGCATCTTGAAACACACTTGGGTCTCCCTGCAGAAAGATGTCACCTAAGTATAAATTTAAGGGAGGGATGAGCATTGCCACCTTGACCCTAAAGATTTATGTACCAAGATCATAAGAATGCCGAGAATTGATATTCTGTGTTTGATTGATTGTCTTAAGTATACAGAGTCATAATACTTAAAATCAAAATAACAATTTGTGTCATAACACATTTTACTTCAATTATGATTTAATCTTAACACATTTTTCATCATTCTTAGATTTGCGCTGCATTGGTTGTTGGGTTTGAAATATAAACTCTAGCTGGTGAAATGCAGTGGCAGGATTCATTTAAATGATTTAAGATCCCTCTGTGATTTCTTATATTTGTGATTCTGCTCTTTTCACCGCCTCATTAATGCAAGCAAAACCTAAAACTTCGGTAAGCATTTTATGTATACAATTCTCCCACTGAGTACACACACACACACACACACACACACACACACACACAACATACACATGCTCCCACTTACCTTTTTCCTTATTCTTTCAGAATTCTAGTTGGACATCAAAATATACATTAATTATAAAACATTAAAAAATTATGTTTTTAACATTTCAAAGGCTCCTGAAAGGAACTATTACTGATAAAGCATTGCTAGGTTTTTATCAATATAGATTACAAAAATCCCCTAATTCCTGTCATATTTGGTTTTATTGAGCAGCACAGTACTATTGCTGTCAATACCCTCACAAGGAAAACTACTATAACAATAACTTCAGACACACACTTTTTTCTCTCAGAAATATAATACTAAATTGATTGTTAACGAAGAATCACATACTGTCAATTTTAGGAAGCATAAATAGTAATTTAAATATATAAAATATATGTGATAATTTCCTTTTTATTTATCTGTGGCAATAGTTATATTCAACTAACAAGTTACTTTTAAAAGATATATAGAATTATTTTAAACTTAAATTTCATCACCACATAAAATTGAATCCACCTTATCCTCTACCCCCTGTATTTCCTGTTTCTTCCTTGAAAAAATATTAAAAAAAAAAGAAGTGATCATAATTCTTTGGTCATGGAGTCATGATCAGTAAGAATTGGTATGAGGGTTATGCACGATTATGACCCAAAAATGTAATAACTAGTTTGAAAAAATCACAAGAAGTACTTTCCCACTAATGGATTTAAATTTTGAGAAAGATTGGCATTTAGTGTACTAAAATAGGAAAGCTGGTCGAGTTGAATGTTTATTTCTTTTTCTAGGGGAAAAATCATGCACATGAAATGTTACTTGAAAACGGTGATTGCAGTGACCACACTGTCACTGGTCCCCCCTTCTCGGATGTGGTCATGCTCTTGAGCTTTGGATTCCTTGTTCCTTCCATTGTCACAGTGAACCCTGGTCTCCTCCCATCAGACCAATGATGCAAGGACACATGTCCCTCAAGTCATTTCTGAAGGAAATGTCCTAAAAACTTTCTCTGCAAGCCGAGTAACCATTGCTTAGTATAATCAAGAAGATACTGGAGAGGAAATTTTATGAAACCAATATAGCAAAGATGTTGGTGTCAATGTAACCTGGACATCCAAATTAACATCGTATTTGCATTTATTTTCTGTCAAAACCTTAAAAACTTAAAAAGCAGTAGATGTTCTTAATGAATATGACATTCAACTTCTACATTACTAGCACCAGATTGTATATTATGTGGTTGAATATGATTTATAGCTGTGAGCTCTTATACAGAAGCCATATGTGGGGAGGAGGAAAAAGAGAAGGGTTTTAAATGCAAAAATTAATAATAAAAGGCATCAAGGAATTACATATAAAAGAGATAACAAACCAGTTAATACCAAAATTATATCATATAGTAAACTCGATATTTCTGTAATTTATATACGTATAGTGTGTATTGATTCAGGTGTCACCCATAAACTAGTAAAATATTTACAATTTAATATGTTCTGGATTCAAAATAATCTGGGATAAATTAAGTGTGCCTTGACTTCAAGGACATATACATTTCATATTGAACTTGCCACAGGTAGGCACGGCTCCCTGTGGCACTGCACGCCCACAGAGAAGATATGCAACAATTAAATACCACGTGACCCAGTCGACCTCCCTCGTCATCTTAAGTGATGTGGAATCCCACATCCTGCACACACTCATATGGCAGTATCCCAGAACACTGTTTGCTGTTTAGAATAGGGCGGAGGGCTGCACTTCTTTCCACCTGCGTTCTTCTTCCAGCTGGGTAGAATAGGCATGCTATCCTGTTTGCAAAGGCCCTTTTCCGTTTTCTGTCTAGCCTTTATTTCCTTGCATAAGCAACGTTTTTTCTCAATCATCTCAAGCATTGTATGGTCTCCATGAAACCACTGCATGCATGCCACCTAGCAGAAAAGAAAGAGTGAATACAGAAGGAGAAAAAAAATGGAATGAAAGCATGTTTTTTGCACTGTCCTATTAGTTGCTTAGCTGTTTGTATACATCCTTTAAAAGCTCTTAAAACGAATTAAGAAATGTAACAATTCTTACAAAGCAAAAACGAAAGCATGGAAACTTTTCATTTAAAATAGTAATTATCACAATGTTATTTATTTAATAGTAAGTTGGGCATGAATATTTTTTCTGATATATTCTAGAAATTCACAATATGGAAATGCAACCTTTTATTTTATCTTTTCCAACAATTTGCCAAAATCTGTGTTATTTTCACGCTGGTTCCATTGTGTTATTCATCTGTGTGTCTAAGTTCAATAACTGAAATTACTTTTCAATTTGGTTTAATATGAATATGATATGTTTTAATGACATTAATGTACATTTTCATTCTTGAAATACATTTAGTCATCTGGGTTTGTTTATAAATAGCATGTAGTAAGATAAATATTCTTAATAGTTCTTTCCGCTAAAATGATTTTCACTGTGCGCCATATGTGTGGAATGCAAACGCTTAAATGATTCTTTGGAAAAAATATTTTGCTATAGTTTTGGATGCTTCAGTACATGTCTAAATTAGAGTCATTGGCCTCTACAATCGCACTGACATGGATCTTAATTAGTTCCAGAGACTTAAGAAAAAAAGACTCATCAGATCAATTGGATTACCAGGAGAAAGTCACTCCACATTGACACATATAATATATTGTTGGGCAGTAAACACTGCTCCCACATGTTATGGTACCAAGTCTACTAGTAACTGTCTTTGGAAGCAAGTCTGCCACAGAAAGAATCCAAGACAAAGAAGCTTACATTTAATTGTTCAAGAAAATAAACTCTATGCCTTACAGGGTTGAAATAGCTCCCATAAAATCACTGAAGTTGGTGTTATAATTTTAGGATAATAAAGCCCATGCTTATCTAATGTTTACTCTATATCAGATCTCTTGCTAAGTACTTTGTGTGGTTTACTTCCCTTGTTCTTCACAGTGATGATCTGAGATAAATACTACAGAGGAACCCATAATGATAAGTGAAATAACAATTAAAGGAAGGGGGTAACTTGCCCAAACTTACAGAGCCAGCAAGTGGCAAAGTCAAGATTTGAAGCTAACAGTCCATTCATGCCTTTAACAACTACAGTACACTGCCTTTCAGAGTGTGTAAAAACTGGAAAGAATTGGGAAGACAAATTAGTATAATACCCTTAAGGTATAGATGAAGAAATTAAGGTTTTAAGAAGTTAGGTGTGGAGGTAGTTTTTGCAGAGTAGAATTCTCATGATTCCTAATCCATTAGGGAAAAGGAAGACTTAACGATAGAAAACATGGATACAAATCCTGGATGTGTCAAATTTCTCCTGGTCACTTGGTTTCCCGAGCACTTTATCTGAATAACTTGTTGATAATACCTCACTTTCAGCAGTTGATGTGAAATGGGATAATAGGATATTAAGGTCAGCTCATTTTAAAAAGAGGATAGCATTGCCCGAGTCATTTTATTCCAAATACCAAGTAGTTTTCTGTACCAACACTCTGTCTGGAATGTGGAAGAAGCCCTGTGTATGTGATATTAAATGCTTCCTTCTGCACTGAAAGTTAGGATTTATCGACCCATTACAACTAGAAAACTTGAGTTGCAGAAAGTTTAATAAACTAGGGCATAGTAACAATCAGGTTGGTCTGACTCCAAAGTTAATATTTTTTCTACAAAAGTATACTCAATCCACTGAATTTTGTTTAGAAATTACAGCATACCTTGGTAGTCCACTGCTTTGAAACCAATTTAATTTGATACTCAATGCATTCTGAGGCAAAAATTTTGTCCTGGTACTCTTCATTTGTTTGGTACTAAATAGGAAAGCCAGAACTTAATGGTGTAGAACAAATGTTCATGACTCACTATTTTTCTGCAGCCAAAACAAGTTGTTGATACTCACAGTTTTGGCTTATTTTTGGTACTCCTCCTGCCTTCTGGGACAAATTAATGATGAGTAGCAAGATACATATAGTGATAGTTACTGTTCTATGTATTATTATTTCTAGCTGCCACTCAAAGCATTTATGGCTTTGTAAGTGAATAAAAATGCTTATCAAGTAACAGTCAAAATCAATGGTCTGGAATTAGAACCAAAAGATGATATTCCTAGATAAATATCTTATAAATGCCTAAAATGATACAAAGTGCCTTGAAAGGATGGGCTATATATGTGCCTTTTGATGTCTCCCAGTCCCTAGCTCAGGATCCCAAGATGTCCAAACATGAGCATTCAGATTTGAAATAAAATCCTCAGTGTTGAGTTAATCTAAAGCACAGGTTTGTGTTCCAAGAGGAGAAAGCCATAGCAGCTCAGAAATTTTTTGAAAGGCTTTCATAACATGATAATCTATGCAATAAAATACAGTAACTCTATTTTGTTGGAAATACAAGTGCAGTTTATTGAGTGACTATCAACTTTCATAATGGAATTTATAACAAAGAATTACCAGAAGACATAGCTTAATCTCATTCATCTCAGAAATCTCAACATACAGAACAGAATTATAGGTTCTCAGTAAAATTTTATGAATTCGGTAGAGGCTACCTTCATGGAACCATTTTTGTTGCCTCTTAGAAAAACTCTCCAGATAATCTTAGTGAAATCTTATTTTGTTTTACACATTTAAGTGTAATGGAAAAACCTCTGAATTTCTGTAAGACGATATAACTCATACCATCATTCTACATTTGCATTTTATTTACCTGTCTATATGACCATTAAATCATTCATTACTTTATATTCTTTAGCATTTTTATAGTGTGAATCAGTATGCATGACTATGAAATAATATTCTTTATTTTGGAAATCACAAATGATATGTCTATTATTTATATGAACTATAAAAGAATTCATCACTTTCCTGGGTTCTTTTTTTTTAACAAAGTTTTTCACTGTCTTATTAGAATATGGTTGTAAAATTCCATTCCATCTCCCCTAGCAGTTGAAAGAACTTTGAGAATCTACTATAACAACTAATTTCAAACCAAACCCCATAAATGAACTCTTCTAGTCTAGTTATTTAATTGATGGCCATTTCTTGTCAATAATTGAAATGCATTTATTATTTTACCATGTAAAAGAATATATATATATATAATATATATATAATATATATATTATATATATATATATATATATGCAATGGAGGGTAAGAAGACTTGGGAAATAACTATAAGACAAGTGTTCAACTATCATGAATACACATATTTTGGACAATACTTTTATATTAATACAATTCACCAGAGACAATATTCTTGAATAATATTAAGTTCATGGAAATAAAATCAAATGAAACTCCCTGTCAAGGAAGTGAAACAAAAATCTCTACCTCTGCGTGTTAGTTACATAGTAAATACTTGTCAAAATACAGTGTAGAAAAGGAGAAAGGAATAACTTTATAGTGGAGAAACATGTTCTACAGGCTGAACATCAGTGCCCTCACAAAATTAACATGCTGAAATTCTGACCTCCAAGGTGATGGTACTAAGTGGTGAGACTTTCAGGAGGTGTTTTTATCGTGGGACTATTGACCTTATAGAAGTGACCCTATAGAAGAGGCTCCAGGCAGCTCTTTCTTCTCTTCCACGATGTGAGGACACAGCAAGAAGCTGGAGATCTGTAACCTGGTAGTGGGTCTTACCTAAACTCAACCACACCATACCTGCCCTTGATCTTCCCAGGCTCCAGAACTATGAGAAATAACTTTTCAATGTTTACTAACTACCCAGTTTGATATTTTGTTAGAGCAACCCAAACTGGAAAGTCATCTGACAACCACTTTCAAAAGATGATCAACAGGGATAGGTCATGTTGACAGCAGGTGTCCTTGGTAAAATGTTACAAGAATGGTGGCACTTTACTTCTGCCATCTTTCTCCTTCAAATTCCTGGGTCTCCACCTTAATCATCATACAACAAATAAACCGAAATTGAGAAACATTCTACAAAATACCAGGCTGGTACTGCTGAATACTGTCAAGGTCACCTAAAATAAAGTCTGAAAAACTGTCACAATCTAGAGAAGTGTAAGGAGACTCCACGACTAAAGGTAATATATGTGCTGTCCTAGAAGGGACAGTGGAGCAGAGAAAGATCTTTAGATAAAATCTAAGAGAACTAGGATGAGGTGTGAACTTTAGTTAATCGTAATGCGTCAATATTTATTCATTAGTTGTGACTAATGATCCATAATACTATAAGAAAATAAAATTAGAAAAAATGGGTGTGGTTACACAGTCTTTGAAATTTTTCTCTAATCTAAAATTTAAAAGGCACATATTTTTAAAATATCAAATGAAAAGATTATATTCTTTCTCCATGTGAGTTTAGCTCTATCTTTTATTTTTTAAAAGGAAACAACATACTCTTATGGAATGTGTTAAATGACATGAGTGGAGTGACAATAAAAAGTCATTGATCTCTGAACATTCCATATGCATTGTATGAATATTGGTACATAATTCATGTACACATGATATGTTTACTTGAATGTAATTCACTAACATGTTTTGTGTACATATATTAGGTACACCAGTGCATACATTACACTGTACATGGCTGTGGGAGGCAGTGAACTACACACAGCATGTCAAGTGATAAAGACTCAAACATTGTGGAATCTTCTAGAATCATCTGGAACAGCATAGTGAGAAGGAGATTTTAATTCACTTTAGTAATTACTTTCTCATGGAAAAAAAATTAAGTACTTCCTGAGAGTAAGAATATATTTTCTTCAAAGAACAAATAAATAGCAACACAGTACAATAATCCATCTTTATAATATATATTTAAAGCATTTACTGTTGCAAAGTATGTAAATCATGAAGAGAAAAACACTCTGTAATTACTACCTGAAGTATCTTAACCTTACAAATGACATGAGAATAAAACTCTCATATCTTTATTTTTATTTCTGAGCCTCATCAATTAGCATGTGAAAAAAATAATTTATCAAAGAGTCAAAGACTTAGACAGAATGCAACGTTCAGCAAGTACCTTATTGACTTAACAGAATTAAATTCAGTAGCAAGTCTCAAACTTTATGAATATAATTTTATTTCTTCAACAATAGACACAACAACCAGTACTAATTTTCACATGATCAGGGGAAAATAATCTATCAGCCCTACATTGCTCTTTGTCAATTTATTCAATCTGGGTAGTTTGCGATATGAAACATTCTTATTTCCTGCATAGGAAGTATCAACTTTACCCTGGTCAAAAAGGAACCTGAAATCATCACAGTTCTTTGGATTTTTCTCTTTACTCCACAGAAAGTTTCCCCAGGAGACCATCAACAGCAGCAATGAGACATAGAGGAGAAGACCACAAAGATAGTGGGTGTGACTCAAAACAACTCTTTCAGGAACGTAGGAGGTGGCCAGACCCTCAACACTGTGTTTTCCCCATCTGTGGGACTCCTTAGCAGTCCTGAGGTTAGCTAAGGGCTATTGCTCTTATTGAATACCTTCTTTCTCACCATTTTAGTGGGCTGAGAAGTTGACTCTTAGTTAATAAGATGCACAGAAAAAATAAATATATAAATTCCATGACTTTTTACATAGATCTTCATGATAGTGAGCAGAGGTTGGCCAACTACAACCCACCAGTCAAATATACCCCACTGCCTGAACTTATATAGCTCATAAATAAGACTTTTTAAAAATTTAAGCTGGAAAAAAAATCAGAGAAACCATATTTGATGACATATGAAAATTGTATGAAATTCCAATGGCAGTGTATGTAAATAAAGTTTTTAGCATAGTAACATGCTTATTTACTAGCATATTATCTGAAGTGCTGAGTAGGTGTGACGGAAATTATTTGGCTTGCAACCTGTAAAATATTTGCAATCTATCCCCTTACAGAATAAAATTGATAGCCCCAGAAATATGTAAAATGAAAAATCTAACTAACAAAACAATAACTAACCATTTTATTATTATGAATAGAGTATCTAATGAGGTCAAGTAAATGGCATGCTAGACCTGTAAAATTGAGAAAAATAATTTTAATGGATAAATTAAACACAAAACTTGTTATATTTCCACTTATCTTCATCATAATGAATAGTTATTAGATCAAACTACTGTTGTTGTATCATCGTATTCTTTCCTAAATATGCTTTCAACTAAGTGAATGGTCAGTTGACCCTTAAAAAAGAATTATCTTTTAGAATTGTCTGATAGAAGACATAAAAAGGATAATATTAATATTGACACTATAAAAAAGCTATAAAACAAAATGAAGAGCATTGATTCACATGGACATATATTTTTTTCATGTCAGACTTGGCCCATTAAATAAATCAGAAATGATGAGCGCTTGATTTGAAATCAATTCTGGCAATTAATTTTAATAAATTATTTGGTCATGTTGAGTATACATTTTATAATTCCATCACTATGATGAAAAGTAGAAAGTTGGGATTAAAGAAATGAAGTAGATAGCCTGGTTTAAATTCTGTAGATCAGGTTTAATGTGACCCCTTCTTTTAGTAAGACTGAAGTGATTACTGAGTTACCTGGGAGCTGTCACTTGATGACAATGTAAAAGTAAAAATATATTTTGAGCCCTCCCACCACAATTTTAGTGAATAATATTTCATGACTTTTTTTCCAGCTATATTTTTGGAGGAAGTGGTTAACTTTCAAATCTATAGACAATAATCATAGCCCTCAATAAACCTTTTGAAATTGACATAATACAGAGACAGAAGTGTTAGCAATCAACTGCATTTGTCAGCATACTCACTAACACATTGCTTTATTAGTTATCAAATCACCAGTCTTTTGAGTGATCTCCACACAGAGGAAAAAATGTGTTTTTTTTCTTTGAATGACTATGTCCTGTTCTAAGGATCATTTAGAAATAATTTGTATTTTAGAAGCTTTTAGAGGCATCTCAACATCCTTGTATTTTCATTGTAAATGTGCAGATAGGACAGCCAAGCAGTGAGGAGGTGGGGCTGTGGAGGACACAGTGACTGGCAACCCTATCCTCTGTGTGAAGAGTAAGACTTGCTACATGTGGCTTCTGGAGGGGCTAGATGTGAAAGTGCCGCAATTGAGCTCAGTGTCTTGTGCACAGACAGAGGGCCCTCTGCAGTGAGTACAGCACACACAGTGGCACAATCAGCCCACATACCATGAAGCTAGTTGGGCTATCACTGGCTCCCAGAAGGAAATAAACAACAAAAAACTTCTGAAATGAATACAGCCCTGAGGCAGAGCATGTACCATTGACTGACTCTTCCTGATGGTAAAGGCTAGCAGAGTTTAACTTTCGTACAGCATAATCCTGTCAGGTGGAAGGAGAGAAGAACTACAACAGGCCCCATGTAAATGGAACCTGAAAGCAAGCAGGAGAATCTATATTTCTACTGACAATGCAGATTTCAATCCACAGTTAGTCTGAAGAGACAAAGAAGGTCACTACATATTGGTGAAAGAAACAATCCACTGAGAAGATATAATAATTATAAACACATATGTGTTGAATGTCACTGAACTTAATTTCATAAATTAAACATTAAATGATATAAAGGAAAGAATAGATCTCAATGCAATAATAAAGGATGACTTCAATACGCCACTGTTATCAATAGATAGATTATTCAGCTAAAATTTAACAAAGTAACATCATAGCGAAAATATACCATAGATGAAAAGGACTTGACAGACATCTAGAAAATATTTCATCCCATTCAGAAATCACATTCTTTTCATCAGATCAAGAATGTTTTATAAAGTAATGAAATATTAAATTTAAGATTAATATTAAAAATGCAAAAAAGCTAAAGTAGTTTCTTGCATCATCAAATCAAACAAAGAAAATTGAAGTCAACAGCAAGAGAAACTACAGAGTCTATACAAGTACAGGAAAAATGAACTCATTTTAGAATGATTACTGGGTCGTTAAAAAAATGAAGGGAGAAATTGAAAAACTCCTAGAGTCAAGTAAAATTGAAAACATAACGTGTAAGGGCCTGTAGGATATAGTGAAGGCAGTCGTAAGAAAGATGCTTTTAGTTATGAGTAACCATAATTTTAAAAAATCAATGAAATTTCAAATAAATAACCTAATGATACATGTCACAGTAACAGAAAAACAAGAACAAACCCAACTCAAGAAGGAAATATATAATAATGATCAGCACAGAAATTAACGAAATAAATCCTAACAGAACAATGCAAAAGATCATGGGAATAAAGAGGTGATTTTCTGAAATGACAAAACTAATAAACCCTTAATCAAGCTAACCAAAGAAAGAGAGAAAAGATCTAAATAAATACAGTTAGAGATGAAAAATGGATCATTACAACAGACACCATGGAAAACCAGAAGATCATTAGGAAATATTTTGAAAATCTATATTCCAATAATTTGGAAACTCTAGAAGGAATAGGTAAATTTCTAAAAGCATGTGACCTACCAAAATTCAACTGAGATGATATAAAAAATATAAACACAACAATAATAAGCAATGAGATTGAAGTATGAAACAGAGACTCCCAGTAAAGATTAGGAGTTAATAGATTCTCTACTGAATATTACCAGACCTTGAAATAAGTAGCAGAAATGCTCCTCAAAATATTCTATAAAATAGAAAAAAGGAAGGATTTCTTCTAAACACATTCTACAAAGCCAATATCACCCTGATACCAAAACCATAAACACACAGTAAAGAAGAAAACTATAGACCAATATCTTCATGAATGTAAACACAAAAATCCTTAATAAAACACTCCTAAACCTAATTTAACAACATGCTGAAAAGGTCATATATCATAAGCAATTTGGTTTCATTGCAGGGATTTAAGTGTGGTTTAATACAGGCAAAACAATAAATACAATGCACATCGTTCATAGAATCAAGGATAAAAATCAAATACATCAGAAAAAAGCTCCTACAAAATTCAGTAAAATCCCTGATGAAACTAGGTAAAGAAGAACCATACCTTAATATAATAAAGGATATATGCAGCAAATTCACAGCCAACATTACACTGAATGGGGAGAAATAGAAAACATTTCCTCTAAAACCAAGAAAAACATAAGAATGCTCACACTTGCCCTTTCTATTCAATATGGTGCTTGAAATTTTAGCCAGAGGAATTAAACAACAACAACAAAAAGAACCAGAAGAATTCAAATAGGAAAGAAAGAAGTCAAAGTGTCCTTTTTTTTTTTCTTTGTGGGTACCGGGGGTCGACCTCAGGACCTTGTGCACCAGCAGGTACCTGTGCCGCTGAGCGATATCACTGGCCCTTTTTTCGTATGTGGGTTCTGGGAGTCGAACTCGGGCCCTCGCGCTTGCCAGGCAGGTGCTTATGCCGCTGAGCCATCTCACCAGCCCCCCTCTTTATAAATGATATCATCCTATTCTTCCAAGATTCTAAAGACTCTAGCGAAAGACTTAGACCTCTTAAATAAATTCAACAAGTAGCGGATAGAAAATCAACATTAAAAAATCAATTGCTATTCTCTCTACCAGTAAGAGACTCACTGACAAAGAAATCAGGAAAAACAGTTCCATTCACAATAGCTTCAAAATAAAACAAAATAATGTAAAATAAAATGAAATACTTAGAAGTCAACCCAACCAAAGAGGTAATTTTCTCTACAGTGAAAATTATAAAACGCTAAAGAAAAAAATTGAAGATAGTACAAGATAGAAAGATCTCCTATGTTTATGGGTAAGCAGAATTAATATTATTAATGGCCTTATTGCCAAAAGTGATCTATGGATTCAAGGCAATCCTTATCAAAATATTAATGCCATTCATCACAGAACTAGAAAAAATTCCTAAAATTCATATGGAAGCACAAAATACTCTGAAGAGACAAAGCAATTCTGAGCAAAAAAGCAATGCTGGGGGTAATACGTATTGACATTTAAAATATACTACAGATCCATAGTAAAAAAAGAGCATGGTACTGGCATATGAACACACAGACCAAGTGGAATAGAATAGAGGACCTAGAAATAAGCCCACACAGATATAGCTATCATATTCTTGACAAAGAATAAAAAAGCATAGGTTGCAGAAGAGATAATCTTTTTAAAAAATGGTGGTGCAAAAACTGACTATTCATATGCAAAAGATTGAAAATCAATTCCTTTTTCTTGCTTTATACAAAATCAAGTCAAAATGGATTGAAGATCTAAGTGTAAGGCCTGTAACTTTGAAAATGCTAGAAGAAAATATAAGGGGAAATAACTCAAGATACAGGCACAGTCAATGACTTCTTGAATAGAACTCCAATAGCTCATAAAATAATAGAAAGAATCAGCAAATGGAATTACATCAAATTTGAACGTTTCTGCACAACAAAGGAAATAACAGTAAAGAGATTATAGAATAAAAAAAATCTTCACCAGCCATTTTCCAACACAGGATTAATATCATGAATACATAAATAACTTAGAAAATTTAACTCCAAAAGATCACATTATCCAATCAAAGAGGGCAAATGAACTAAGAACACAGTTCTGTAAAGAAGAAATGAAAATGGCTAATAATTATATGAGAAAGAATATTTAGAAATTTTAGCTGTCAAGGAAACACAAGTCAAAATTGCACTGAGAATTCCATCTTACCTCAGTCAGAATGGCTATCATCAAGAATATTTTAAAAAACAATAAATGAGGATCGGTGAGATAGCTCAGCAGCATAAGCGCCTGCCTGGCAAGCACGAGGTCCTGAGTTCAACTCCTGGTACGCACAAAAAGGAAAAAAAGGGCCGGTGATATGGCTCAGCGGCACAAGTGCTTGCTGGCAAGCACGAGGTCCTGAGGTCGACTCCTGGTACCCACATAAAACAAAACAAAACAAAACAAAACAAAACAAAACAAAACAAAACAAAAAACAATAAATAATATCTAGGATACAGAAGAAAAAGAATCTTTATAAGCTGTTGGTTGGAATGTACATTAGTACAGACACTGTAGAAATCAGTATGGAGGTTCCTCAAAAAAAAAAAAAAAACAGAACTATCATATAATTGAGATACACCATTCCTCGGTATACATATGAAGAATTAAAATGATCATATTTTACAAATATCGGCATATCCATATTTATTGCAGCACAATTCACAATAGCCAAGTTATGGAACCAGCCTAGTTGAACATCAAGGGTTGAAGAGATAAAGAAAATGTGGTATATATACACAATGCAGTATTATTCAGCATTAAGTAGAACAAAATCATCTCATTTTCAGGAAAATTGATTGAATTGGAGGTCTTCATGTAAAGCAAAGTAAGCCAAACTCAGGCTAATATCATACATTTTCCCTAAAATGTGAAATGAAAAAAATTTATAAGTGACATGAAAGTAGAAGGAAATTATTAGACAAGCAGAAGGGAGTCAGACAGAAGAGGTTTAAAGGAAGGATATGTGGGGAAGGATATGATCAGAGTGTTTTATGCATGTATAAATATGTCGCGAAGACACCTGACAGTCTGTGAAATTAATATGCACTAATAAAATAAATATATGTTAATAAGAGAATAAAGAAGTATAATCATATTATAAGACTCACATGTAATTAGTCAATAAAAATGCTGATTATAGATAGTCAAAATCTAAGTTGCATGAGGATGATAGTAGAATATGACGCTTTATCATGCCTAAGAGATTAGTAATAAATAATGTATAAAATGCATAAGTTAAAAAATGAATATTTATTTTAGAAATATAGATACAAATAGCAGAAAACAGCTCAAAAAGGCACAGTCCAATAACCTGTGTGACTTTACAATTATTGATAAACCCCATTTATGCAGCTTTGAAAAGTATAAAAGTAAGACGGGGAACGTAAGTCTATACTAAATGTTTCCTTATTTCCTTTTTGTCTTTTATTTATTTCTTTTTTTAAATTTTTTTTTGAGACATGGTTTTGCTATGTAGTTCAGACTGGTCTTGAACTCATTATGTAGCCCAGACTGGCCTCCAACTCACAGCGATCCTCCTGCCTAAGCATCCCAAGTACAGGCATACGCCACCATGCTCAGCCATTTTGTCTTTTCTTATACATAAATGGCAGAATGAAGTTATTTGAACTGCAATATGAGTGCTATATCAAACCAAGAAGAGAAATTTTTCAACTCCATTGGCCTGAATTTGACCTTGAACTTTCACTATTACTTCAATGATGTTACACAAGTTATATATCTTGCTTTGTTTCTTGAGAAGCTATGAGAATTAAAGATTATATATAAAATATTCTTATATTTTAGACTTTGATTACATTATTTGAAATAACAAGCACCTTCAGTATGGCTTTAAGGATTTTCATAGTTTTCTTGCCTGCATTTTTTCCATCATTAACTGTGATCTATTGATTGGTTGTTTTTTCTTGTAATTTTTCCTCAGTTATCATGGTGTTGACTTAGAATATGTGCTTTGTGCAAGGATTACTAGGCAACTCTACACCTGAAGCATGCCCTAAAGTTTCAGTATTTACTTCCCATATCTGTATTTGATTTTTTTTATGTGGGTACTGGGAGTCGAACTCAGGACCTCGTGCTTGCCAGCAGGTGCTTGTGCTGCTGAGCGATATCACCAGCCCATTTTTTTCCTTTATGTGGGTACCGGGAGTCGAACTCAGGACCCCGCGCTCACCAGGCAGGCGCTTACACCACTGAGCCATCTCACCAGCCCTCTGCATTTGATTTTGATTCAAAGATATGTCGCCAAAATGAGAAACTTGATTTCAGAAATGCTTGGCAGTGCAAAATCATGGGTGAATATTAACTCCTGACCTTCTCTTTCTAGATCTGAATCCCCCTTGACAATGTCTGATCATCTAACCCAGAACACGATGGAAAAGACAATATGTTGTATTTTAAGCCACTCATGCCATTTGTTTGCATGTATCTATGCTTACTTGTATAATCAATTATGTAAAATTCTCTTATCAAGAGGTTTGAAAGGTATAAATTAATGTCTTTCAATTTGGCATAGCTATAAAGAGTTTCAAGTTAACATCTGTTGCTCATTTTCTCTGCTTATAATGCTGAAAGAGTCTAACCCTTCAATTTGATAGTGGGGTGTTCTTTAAGAAAAACCATATCTTAAGTCATTATCAAGGTTGGGGGTGTGTTTCAACTACCATACTAAACAGTGACAATGAAAGTTTATTCCAAATTTTCCTGCTACACTATTCATCGTTATTTAATAATAAGTATCCTATTTATGTCCATCTGTGCATATGTTTCTATAACCAAGAACACCTCTTTTCTCAGATGCTGGGCATTAATTCTTGACTCTTCTTACACTGAGTGACAAACCAGTGCTTCCTAAATCGTACTCTGACTCTAGATCTGGGGAAGATCAGATTTAGTAAGCCACAGTTTTCTCAGGCTGCCTAGGAGATTCTGATGAAATGTAGTTTAAGAAATGCAGAAGCCAAGAAAAAAATGGCTTGAAGTTATATTAAGTCAAGATGACACAGAAACATTCCCTCAAATTCGGGCCCTTCCCGTTCTCTGTCCATACATACAAGGTACAGCATACAAGTAGAGAAGCAATGGAGGTTTTGGAAGAAGGAATTAGATATTTGTCTTGGCAAATTATTGCAAGTAGAGTCCATCTATCCTGCATACATTTATTACGTATACAGGAATTCATACGCATACTTACACATATATGTAAATATTAGAGATATGTGATTAAATTTTTGCCAGTTCCTATAGGACTTTTAGTTGCCATATTACTTAAAAATAAAATTATAAAAGTATTGTGGAAGAATACGTCAATAATATCACTCAGAAAAAAGATCAAAAAACTAATAAATCTCACATCTTGAGATTCATGGTAATGTAAAATGAATGAGTTCAAAATATTCTTCAATGACTTCAAAAAAGTTTTAAAACAAGTTGGTCAGTTATATGCACCTTTGAGTAAATGACTTTGGAGTGAATGATTATTGAAACCTACATAATAGTCATAATATCATCAATGATATAATACCAGAAACCATGATTAATGCACATAACCACGATCCAAGCACTTTATGGGCACAGAGCATGTATCAGTTTCTTTAACCTTAATAAATTAAGTATGCTTTGTTACTATTTTTTAGATGATAAAGTGAAATGCAAAAAGGAGATGACAGGTGAAATGTGATATGACTAATAGAAGGCAGAATTGGAATTGAAATTCAAGACTAAGAATACCAAGTGCTAAAGTCCTGGGCTTTATTACCACAGTAAATGGTCTCTCTCATAGTGGTTAAAGCAGCCCATATTGGCAACACACACACGCACACACGCACACATGCACACACACACATGTGCGCACACACGCACACATGTGCGCACACATTGGTAGCTTTGCTTAGGAAACTGTATAATTAAGTAACAGTGGTAAACATTGCTGCTGAAAGATTACAGGATTTATATACTGCAAAAACTTTGGAGAGGAGATGAAAATCTGTTCAAATTATTAATACTGGCATCACTACCTTACTACTTTTCATCATTATCGAGGTCAAGGGCACAATAACTCTCTTTTCCTACCAATGAGCAAAGCTCTCTGTGTGTACCGTGCCTGCCTCATCTTATGTTAGCTCTACAGTAACACTGTGATCTCCATTTTCTAGGTGAGAAAAATCAAGTTTAGAAGAGATTACAGCTAATTTTTCAGTCTTCGAAAACAGACCCCACTCTTGGTGTAGAAAAGAAAGCTCAACAGAGTGGAAGACAAATAATACCTTCCCTCCTCTAGTTTATGCCATCAGCTTCCATGCCTCTAACCTGCAAGCACACACTCAGAAGACACCAGAATGCTTTCACTGTTGTTAACATCAAAAGGTTGACTCACACAGGTAGTTCTTTCTCTTCACTTTACCTGCTTCCTGGCTTCCTGTTTAAAGAAGTTGTCACTAGGCTGGGCATGGTGTTACCTGCCCGTAATCCCAGCAATCTGGTAGGCTGAGGAAGGAAGATCACAAATTCGAGTCCAGCCTAGGCAATGAGAAGACTTAGGAAAATCCTGTCCAAAATGTTTTTTTGTTTTTTTTTTTAAATAAAAATGATTGGAGATGTAACTCAGTGTGAAGGCCCTGAGTTTAATCCTCAGTACAATAAATAAATAAATAAATAAAATTAATTTAATAAACTATCTTGAAGACAATATGTCTAAGTAGTGAATAATTGTAATTACAGTAAGAACAATGATACATTTTTGCTACATAACAATAGCTGCATCTCATCTCAGCTCCAAGTCACTTACTCATTGCTAGTTCCTCCACAAAACTGTGTGAAGGTTGGAAACACATTGCCTGCTCTGGGTACTGATCAAAGCAAGTTCTACTGAAGTTGCTATTACTTACTTTATTAGCTGCACTCACGTAGCAACAAATATAATATTTCCACACATATTTACACTTCTCCAAGTATTTTTGCAATTGTAGTGAGAAGTTAATATCTCTTGACTAAGTGTCACTAAAGTGTTAGCTGATGCATGGAATTGCAATAGGAGAGAAAGCTGATGAGAACAAAAAAAAACAAAAGAAAACAACAAAAACATCACTTTAGAGGTGGGAGAGTAAGGTGGAGGAAATGATAGGGAGAGGTTTATCAATAGTACTAATTACAGTTTAATAGGAGTGAAAAAGTTCTGTGTGCTATTGCACAAGATGACTACACATAATTATATGCTATATATCTCAAAAAGCTAGAAGAAAGAATATTGAATGGTTTTGAATATTAAATAAATAAAAGATAGATGACAGGGGAGACAGACATATTTAACTTAATTTAAACACTTACGAGGTATATATCTAACAAAACATCACATGATACCCCATTATTATACACAATTTTGGTTTTTTGGTATCACATTCAAAAATTAAATTAAAAAATTAGAAAAAATTTAGAAAATAATAAAGAATTTTAGAAAATAATTGCAAGATGACAACTGAATGCAAACACTTGTGGAAAGAGGGTATTAACTGTACCTTTTTGAACCAAATGCAATGTACAAACTGAGAAGCACATATGATTTTATTCTATTTAACTCATGTTCTCTGGTAAAACTCTATGATCAAATGCACAAGAGAAACTCATCCATCCAACAATGTACCAGGTATGAGTGGCATGGTATTTTCATTTTATACATGTTCCCAAGTGTAGTAAGTAGATTATTCTCTGTAAATGTATAGAAAACATACAACTTCGTGAAATAATAATATTGCATGATGAAGAGTTGATTTGTGATTTAATTCTTACATGTCTGAAATTAGCTGAAAGTTTTACTGAATTAACTTATAAAAATTAAGCCGTGGAGGATATTTTATATAACCCTAAATAAAATATAACAAAATATTCATTGATTGCAAGGCAAGATGAAGTTTCATAGGAAAGTTGATCCACGTTAAAATATTGTGAAATAAAATTATGTCTGTTACCACAGGTAGAACCATGGTTTAGTCTTAGAAAAACAAAATATGATTCATGATTTGTTTTCTTTACAATTTTATGACTTAATAATCTTTGCTCTGGGAAAGTAAAAATGGCTATATACTAAACATGAGATATTTTTTCCAACAAAGAGCACACAACAAATTTTTCAACAGTTAAACCTAATCATCACTACAGAAATAATACCAGCTATTAATTAATTAAACTAAGTGTAATAAATACAAACCTTTAAGCAGATTTCAATTTATTTTTATGGGGTTTTTTTGTTGTTGTTGTTGTTTTTGCTTTTTGAGACAGGGCTTAACTAGGTAGTCCCGGCTGGTCCCGGCTGGGCTCCACCTCCTCTTCCTCCTGCCTCAGCCTCCCAAGTGCAGTACTAGAATTACAGACGTGCACTACCATGCCTGAGCCCTTCAGAGGTAATTTATATGTTTATGAGTAAGAATTTTATAAGTATAAGGCCTTAAAGAGATTTTCCCTGAAGGAACAAGCAGTAACGCAATCTACAATTCAATTACAACAAGTATACTGATGCTTTTCACTAAGTATATTCCCTTAATCACTTACATTAGCATTACTTTAAACTTTGACTTCATTATCAAGTATTGCTTTTTAATAATGTACATGGACTTGACCATAGATAAAGAAGGGAGAATCACATCTTGGAAAATATTTGCTTTATCCCTCCAAAGAGAGGGTTTATAGACAAACATTATGTTGATTCTCAAGGAATATAATTGTTGGAACAGCTACACACAAGTTTTGCTCTTAATACTTTAAATTGAGCTGGAGAAGTACATATACAATTAATGTATTTCCCAATATAAGCATAACTACATAGAGCAGAACACACAGGCCATCACAATACTGCAAGTCACTCCACCGATCTAGGTCTGGTTAGGAAAGACAAGAGAGGCCAAACTCTGGAAAGCAAACCTGCCTCGGGCTGGCAGTTGGGCTGAGTATAAATGATGCAATGCTTAAAAATTGCAGCCCACGTGAAAAAAGCGAATCGAGAAATTTCATTTAGAGAACAGAAGTGAAAGTGGCAGTCAGGGTGGGGAGAGGACCACAGCCAGGCCAACAATGCCAGGTTTTGGATGGGCTTTGAAATCAGAGAAAGATGGTAATAATTAGCTAGAGTCAACTTTTCTCCATATTCTTTAAATAAACTTGTCTTTAGAATTCAACTTAGAATTCATTGTAATCTCAATGCTGGAACAGAGCACCAATTACTATTTTTCCTAACATTGGTGATGAAACTAATCATATAGCTAGAAAATATCATCTGGATTCTTACTTCTGTCAAAGTGAGGAAGTACTCATTCCCTTTACCTTGTTGGCAGCTGCAGGCATTGGGATCTGTGCCTCCCTGATCACACAGTCTAAATAAATTTTCTTTTATTCTGTAATTTCAAGTCTCAACCACATTGGTCTAAAGCCTGAGGCCTTGCTCCTCTGTCAGAACCAGCACTTGCTTCCCAGGTAATGCAAATAACACTTGGAATTTTGCCCATAAATTAATGAGACTTTTATAATGGATTTCCTCAAAAGAGGTCAGGCCATTTTTCTTTCTAACCATGATTATCCAGGTCTTTATGGGGTCAGTATGGAAAGGCAGGAAAAATGAACTTTATATGAAAAAGCCCAAATCAGCTGCAAGCAAGCAGTTTACTCACAGCCCCTGATCTACCAGCCAAGAACTCATCACGTAGCCCCCTTCTTCCCTTGCTTCCTTCCCATTTCCCACACTATTTGCATACTGTCCAAGACGACACTCTGCAAAGATCTAAACATGGATCTACAAGCCCACCTCCCTGTCTGAGAAAGTTGTGCACTGTGCAAGATACGCCGGACCGAGACACCAAAGAGGAGCTTCCATTCAAGTCTCAACTCAAAGTCTTAGAATCTAAAAAGGTTCTGTAGTTTGCTCGAGTACAAATACCTGGAAAGATTTGCTTATTAAATGATGATTCATGATTTTACCATGTAAGCTGGTTTTACAACGTTTTTCAAAATCAACACTGACAAGCAGTTTCTATAGTTGTGACAAGTGTACTCTTTCAGACTGAAATGATGTTTTTACTTACGAAATGGCTCTGCCACCCCAAGACCTCTCAGCATCCACCTTGCAAAGGATTGCCTGTGTGCCACGATTTCAGCCTTGTGTACAGATAAAGACAGACCTAAGGTCCGAAGTAGAGCAAAGATGAGAATAAACACAACATATTTCTTGTCAGAAATCACTCCACGACTGTCCCTGAGCCTCTGCATGTTATATTACCCTAGTTCAAAGCCATTGTGACATGCTCAACATGGTACCTTTCTGATGGATGTTTCAGAGAAAAGAGAGTCAATGGAGGGATAATTCTTGGAAAAGTAACAGGGAGAGCAAAGTAGCGGGAAACAGCTGTTGCTACATGGATTTCATTCTGAGAGGATTACATTCATCACTGATTTCCAGCAATGCCAGTGACTCCCATAGACGACTGCATTAGGTCTACATAACCTCAGCTGCCATTGAAACACATGGCCCTTATGGAGACGTCTGCTTTCATGATCTCATTTCCTGCAATTCTCCTACAAGAACTACAGGTTTTTTCTAGTTTATGGGAGATTCAAATTGAGAGATGGTGTCTTTCAATCAAGATACATCTCATTCCAGAGATGCAACATGTCTTCTACTTTTGAATCTGTGAGGAATCTTTCTTTACAGCTGTTTGGGTCCAATTTCTAAGAGTCTGAATAAGTGACCAATATCATGTCAAAGCTTTGTTTTCATAAACACTGTAATGATGAACAGAGTTCCTTCCAGTACTAATCAAGATTCAGACCTATAAATCACTCAGAAATAAAATACAGGCAAGAGAAAAATGAAAAGTAAGACAAGAGAGAAGCAAGGGAATACAGGTGTTTTCTAATAGTTTGTAGCTAGCAGAAAGAAGCATTCGATTAATGTTGAATCACCCAAAAAGTCCCTACTACTCTTCTGCTTTAATCTCTTCTTCCTTATTTCAACAGTTTTTCCCATGACTCTTCACAGCTAACAAAATAAAGATAATTCCAAAGGCATTTGCTACATTCTGGTAAGATAATTCATGCATTACTCATGAAAAACTTTACTCATTGCTGTACTTGGGAAAAAATAAGAACCTTTAATAGTCTTATTTTTCCTTGGACTACCTTCCTCAAGACCAATAGAAAATGAACTTTCTCTAATGATATAAATATAAATTATTTTCTAAGTAGGTAGAAGAAGAATATTTAAGCTCATGATTGGATGGTTTGCTTCTTTCAATAAGTGCCAAAGAACTACAAGGACCAGAGGATATTTCTCTGCAGTAATAATGGTAATTGGTGTGCTAAAAAGAACTCATACAATGATTCACATAAATTGAGCATGCACAATAGGTGAGGTGCTCATCCAAGTGCTTCACATAGGTGAATCTTACTAGTTGTTTCTCACGCCAGCCTTGCAAGGTTGATGTGGTGATGCTCACTGTATAGAAGAACTAAGGCTCTGTAAGACATACACACAAAGAAACTGAGCTAATAAATGGTTGGAATGAAAATCTAAACTCAAGTGAGGTAACTCGGCCTCCCCTTTTAAAGGTAACACCGCATGGCTCTGCTGCTGGAGTAGCTGCGCAAAGGCGAGATGACAAACGTTCTATGCGATGCATTTACTGACCACTGTTCCTGGAAAATGGCTTGTGAGCAGTAGGTGCTCTCCTTCCTCTTACTGCGTCACATATCAAGTAACCAAGGACTGCAGGAGATGCCTCACTTGTCCAAAGGAATCCCCAGGTCAAACTCCAGAATCTGTGAAGTTCTGCTGCTTCTCTCTGAATGCAGGAAGCATCAGCAAAACCTAAGATTACAGCCACTTCTGGGACTATGCTCGCGCCTTCTGCACTATGCCCACTACCACGACTCATGCCTTCTGTCTCTAGTCAGTATTTATTGTGCCCTTGTGGCTTCACATGGCCTCATGACTACCCGGCTGCGTCTCTCACAAGGAAGAGAGGCAGAAGGATCAAAACCTTTCATACAAGACCCTCTGTCTTTCCCTACTCGCCTCTGTCAGCCACAGGCAGTGGGTTTCACACAAGACTCAGTTTCTCAGAAATGGCAAAGCCACAGGTGGGGAAGAGTCGAGGTCCGTCCAACAACTCACCAACGAGGAACATCTTTAATTAGACTTCGTGTGCTGCAGAAGTAGTTTTTAAAGAAAACACTAAAATTTTTAGTTGTGCTTGTTACAGCAGCCGTGACATTTACCTATCTACTGCACAGTCACACAGGTAAACTACAGATAAAGTGTAAGGAAATACACAGCTTTTGGACGATCTAATTTTTATAGGGCTGTATGTAGTTAGATATAGAGTAGAATAATTTAAAATGATACGCTCCAATAATTTACATCTTTTGTTTGTTTGGCAGTACGGGGGACTGAACCCATGACTTTTGCACTGAGGTACAGCCCCAGCCCTTTAAAAAAAAATTTTTTTTTTGAGAGAGGGTTTTCCTACTTCCTAGATAGGGCTCAAATTTGTGATGCTTCTGCCTGAGCCACTCAGAGTGCTGGGATTACAGCCATGCACCATCACATCCAGTATACATCTTATCTTAAAAAGATTTCTGTGAATGGATAAATACTTATGGGAATGCTACGCAATATAAGTGAAGAGGTTACCTTTCTATATTTAACGAATAATTATAATACATATATATGAAATGTGTGGATTCAGAATTACTAAACAAACAAAAACAAAACCCTAACCTTTTAACAAACCATAGTTCATTTCTAGTTTTCAAAAAATAGAATTGCAATGGAAGGAATGTTAGGCAGTTATGCACTTCCTCAGCTTTCTCCTTTATTAAATAGAAATACTTGATTCTGTTATAATTTGATTGTATAGGTTTAATAAAGTATTTTATATCCTTGTAATAAAGTTATGGAAGATGCTATTATCTGTCATTTCAAAATTTCCTCTTAACATAAAATTCTTTGAATTTAAAAGAAATAAATGAGAAAACTGAGCCCTAGAACACTAGAAAAGTTCACATTATTGCAGTGGGAGTGTAGCTCAGTGGTAAAACCCTTGCAGTGTATGCAAGAGGCTTTAAAAAAAAAAAAAAGGGCCGGTGAGATGGCTCAGCGGCGTAAGCGCCTGCCTTGCAAGCGCGAGGGCCCGAGTTCAACTCCCCGATCCCACATACGAAAAAGGGGCCAGTGATATCACTCAGTGGCACGGGTGCCTGTTGGCGCGCGAGGTCCTGAAGTAGACCCCCTGGTACCCACACACACACACAAAAATAAATAAATTTAAAAAAGCAAGTTACTGCCAATATAGTGATACCTCAGTTGTCCAGTGAATCCAAGCTTGAATTTTCCACCCCTTGAACAGCAAATTTCAAAAAAAATCTGCTCAGTGTTCATGACCTTGTTTGATAGTCAACCAAAAATCCTGCTTGAAAAAACTTGTGCAGGCCAAGGGTGCATCATGTGTCGTACTTCCCCGCGGACACAAAGGGGTGAGGTTTCAGTCTAAGTGCTGCTCTTGCCAAGACAACATATAGTGCTTTTAACAAACTATAGTCCATTTCTAGTCTTCAAAAGATAGAATTGCAGTGGAATTTAATGGAATTAAAACAGTCTTCATTTTTTTTTGCACTTCATTTGTGTAAAATATGGTAAACATGGCTTCAAAGAAAGTCAGTGTCACCAGCAGTAAAGCTAAAAGGAAAACTGTGAGAACCATGATAACGTTAAAGAAAGAAATCATTGTGGAATTTGTTAAAGTTCTGGAAAAATGAATTTATAAATGTAATTGTTGGGCCTCATAACCAATTATTCGGTTTTCTATTATTTCTTATGAGAAAAATATGTTCAGCTCTCGAACTTTTCAGTGTTCGCATATGAATTCGGAACAAATTAAGTTTGACAACCACAGTATTACTGTAAAATAATGGAGAAAAAAATACCATATTTGTCACTCACGGTAGGACAGAATCTGCTTTCCAAATAAATTGCAACCTCTTACTGTGTATAATAAAACCCCCAAATCAACTATATACAGTACTTTTTATTGGTATTGTTTTTTTACAAGGCAGGGCTTCCAAGAATCAAGAGCTCTACTCATACTTCTATACTTGAGCAGCTCTTTATTTCTAGCCAGAGAGGTCTTTGCTTTACATGGAAGAGACTTCTTTTGTAAAACTGCATAGAAACCACTTCCGGAGCTTCTACTGGCCTGGCGGCTTGAAGCACTTGTAGCAAGAAAACAACTCTACTGATGGACCAAAACTCACCAAACTACTGACACAAGAAAAAATACCAAGAGGGGAACTGGGTGCTCTCTGTGCGGCAAATACTGAACTACAGTAGTTGCTTTGTGGGTCATTTCATCTAATCTTTTAGAGCTGTGTAACCATATTTACTAAAATAGTTGTGAATATTTTACTTTGTAGGTGAGGACAGTGAAATTCCAGAGCTAGGTCATAAAGAACAGAAGGTTGGAAGCCCAAATTGAGTGATTCTAAGAGCTACCATCTTTCTACGTGCAATCACATTCTTTCAAAATAGGAAATAAAAGACCACAGTGAAATAGATTTTGAAAAGAAATGTAAGACACTAGAAACTCTACTCTGAAAGTGAAAGTATATTATCAATGTGTTTGAAGCATTTTAAAAATTTGTAATAATCTTATTGGATGATAAATTGAATAGATGATAATCAAATGCTTTAAGGAAGAGCTCAGATGATGCATTTAGCCATCGAGGGATTCTCTGTATCATGTATTATAATCAATGCAAAAATCTAACTCTGGTATTAGTTTTTCTAGGATCAGGATTTCAAATTATACAGTGTTAATATTTTCTTTTCTACCTTTTTTTCCCTCTGAAATAAAGTGCTTGCTATTTTAAAGCATTCCTGAGAAGTGAGAACATGCCTCCAAAAGCAACTGTAATTGCGTCCATACTTGTTAAGCTACATTTTTTTTCCCTGAAGAACACTGGCTAAGTTATTCACCCACTATATTTAATATCTTTCTCTTTGTTGGAATAGGTATAAAATAACGTATTCATTGCCCTTTGAGGATTGAGCAGTGATAAGAAAACCAGTGAGATTGTCAATCCATTTTATCATAAATCACCACTATCCCATACACTTTAGGACTATAATTACAGCTTCTCTTAATTACTACCATTTTTCAGATAAAGCACCTGAGTCAGAGAGGTTAAATAATTTGTTCACAGAACTCAGCAAGGGGATAATTGAGCCAGGATTAAGACCAGAGATTCCACACATCTGCACATTTACATCTAATCTCACCACTTCGTGTGCAACGCATCTCCTAAATCAGTGTACTCCAGCTGGGGTTCCTCTGAGCCTCTTCATCTTATCTCATAGCTTGTATAATGCAATTCAAACACATAACACATTCAGGAATGAAACACATTGTCTTTAGTTTTACTCTCTTCCATAAATGTTACATATTAAAGGAAAGATCTCCTCCTTCCCAGGAAATTTTAGAAAAAAGGGAGAAAGAATTTGACCTCCAAAGATGGGGTCATTAATTTGTTCTGAGGTTTGAGGAAAGCAATGGAAACTCTCCCACCATTAACAAACAGTGAAGAATCACTAACGTAACATTTATGGGTTATGGAAAAAAACATTCGTCAAAGGATTAGAGAAGGTAGTAATGGATAATCATTTTACTCTAGAAATTAAGAATACCATCATTTTTTTCCTGATAACACATAGAAATTTTTTTTGCTCCTCACTTTGCTGACACATGATGTAGTCTAATATCATTATGCTATTAGAAATATAATTTTTAAATTATACCCCCCTTCTTTGGTGCAGTATTAGGGATTGAACCCATGCCCTCATGCACACTAGATAATTGCTCTACCACTAAGCTACATTCTCAGCCCTTAATTTTTTAAGACAGGGTCTCATAAAGTTGTCCAAGTTGGCCTCAAACTTGCTATTCTCCTGCCTCACCTTCCAGAGGAGCAGAAGTAGCTGGGATAATAGATGTGCACCACCCATGCCTATTACTGTGCTTTTTTTGAATTCCCTGAATTCTGATGACCCTCAGACACTTTGCAAAAATCAACCAATCTTCCCAACATTCCCAGTGTGGCCAAATGTAACCTCTGGTTCTCTCTCCATATGGCTCCCAGGAGAATCTGAAAATAGATTCTCAGATTCAGGCCATGCAATGAAACATATGTCCCAATTTTCAATTGACAGACAACAAATACTGGCCTCAAATCTCCAAAGCGAACAATCAGCAGAGATCACGGGCACAGGGTGGTGTTTCTGGACCAGGGCATCAGGTGCCGACTCCCCTTGAGCGTTTCTAGTGTCTCTGATAATCACTGCCACGCTGTGAGGCGTGGCTCCCCTTCGGGTGCTGACCAGTCACAGCCTCAAGGGGCAAATATGAAAACAAATACTTCCTGTCAATGTCCTCAGACATGATAACCCTTCCCACACCCTAACAAAGCACCCAGATAAAGTGCTAGTAAACACTTCTGAGAAGAACCAGTAAACTCTCAGACTATTAAGATAAAATCACAAAGCATTTGCAAACACCAGAATATACTTCTTAAGAAGACAGAGCACATGAGCATGGCACCTCAGAATGCATTTAACCCCTTACATCCAAACACGGTAAATGAATACATACTCCGAGCTCCAAATTCTCTGAGTTAGTCTCTCTTCAAGATCCTAGTCTCCTCATCAAAATCTGGCTAGGAGAAATGCTTCTCTCTCTACCCAGGAGCTCTCAAACAGAAAGCTAATTACTGAAACTCTCGGACCCAAGCTGTGTGAGTTCACCTGACTTCCCCAGCTCTCGGTGGGATCGTCTGCCCACCGCTCTGCAGATCTGTGCGCTTCAGTCAAGTTGCCCAGCTGGACCAGGAAACGCAGCCTACTTGTCATTGTGCCCCACACAATAGGGAAACAGAGAACTGCTGGTAGTGAGAACAGAGAGGGCCGAAGAGCCTTTAGCCTTTCATCCTCCCTACCGGGGAAGAGCTGATAGGAGGTGGTAGTGCTGGAGGGTCGGACTCTTCTTGTTCCATTTCTCAAAGGAGGTTCCGCTTTTTGACTATCCTGCAGGGCTCATTATTGCCCATCAGTACCAGAATCCTATTACCAAAAAGGTTACATGACCATTAATTTGATTCACAAATGGCCAGTGTAATGGCCTTAGAAAAAAAGTGTAGTTTGTCTCTGATGCCGAGCAATAATCCAAGGGTTGTATTTATTCTTCTAAAGACATTATTATAAATAATCCAAAGAAATTTTAGCAGTATTGATTTCAATCCACATCTCTATCATTACAAAACATATGATGAAGAATAAATTACTGCTTGATATTTCTAAAGTATGTGGTGAAAACCAACATATTGTAGAATGCTAGGTACAGTGGCACCTGCCTGAAATCCCCGCTCAGAATTTTAGGGAGAATACAGAAAGTGTTTCCCAGGAAGGAGAAAAACTAAGGCAATAGCACCTCTTTGTGGCAATATTAGGCTATACAAATTATAATTAAGGGCATTCTTTAAGGGTCTTTTTTAGAATTTTTCTGTAGAATCATGTTGAAAAGTTTAAAAGACTAACCTAGTACACCTTTCCCTTCGTTCTCGCAGAACCATATTTGAAATCTATTGTGGTTTTAAGATCTCCAAAAGAAAAATTACATTACCTCTCCCTTTGAAACATCCCCAGGTTTTACTTTTAGGTCTAACAAAAAAGTACACCATACAACAGCATTCACCTGTTTCCTCCACCGAGCCTGATCCTTTGGTTTAAATAAGAAGCAAGCGGTCTCTGTCCTCCCTGTTCCTTGGTGTCTGCACACACTGGTAGGACCGTGGAAATGGGACCAGGACAAGGTCAATTTTGTGTGGAGGAACTCATCATGGTCTACCTATATCAGCTTTCAATTTAAGTCCAGCAAATCCTATGCCCACTGTTTGCATCAGAAAGAGTTTGAATGCATCAGAATGTGCAAGGAAAGTTTCTTCATGGGAAGAGTGTATCATCTTTCCCACGTGTAACATGAATCTCTGCGTCTTCGGTGTGCTTTCATGCAGACCACGGCAATCTTCACTGGATATTTCAGACTGTTCAAAGTTCTTGAATAATAGCATCCTTTAATTTAATCTGTTCTCTCTTCCATCATCTGATGCTAGACAAAAATGAAGTAATTTAGAAACACTTTTTCTTTTTACTTTTGTTTCCTTAAAGTTTAGCATCATAATACCTTTTTATTATTAAACTGAAATCAACTTAACATTTTCACCATTTCAGCATTTTGAATATTAATGAAAATGTGGGAATTTCTTGTTACTCGCTTTAGCACGTCCTAATGACAAATTTGTTCAAATACAGAACGAACTGAACTCTTCCCAGCACATTCTGGATCCATGTTTTCCTAGCGCTGTTTATCATCTTTCAGAACCCTCTCCCCTACTAAAAGGTCATTATTTTATTACTACTACTTATTACTTTATTAACATTATTTTCTATCACTTTCATTAAAAATGTAGTCTTCCAGTTTTTAGTCTAGATGAGGCTTGTTTTATAATTCATAAAAGATCAATTTGCCTCATTTGTTCATAGGACTGAGTTTTTAAAGGATGAATTAAACATGATGATGTTTTACGTATGGGACAAAAGATGTGATGTGCAGAGACTTATTTGGGGGTCTTTAATTTTGAAGAATCACAGAATAATATATGACGAATTTGCATTCTATAATGACTTTTGATCTCTAAAATGGAAGAGAGAGATTCGTGGAAAATAATAACTAGCATTCATGCCATGAAGGTGTGCACCACATGTTTTATTTCTGAAGGTGTTTGATATAGGATATGTAAAACAATTAACTGCATGTTCCTGTCTAAAACATTACTATAAATTAAATAAGGGTCGCACCCTCATTTTGCAGTTTCGTGGTATTCATACTTAACCTTATTATATGTAATCTATATAAACTATTTTATATGCAATCTATTGCATAAATATAAACTATTTACGCAATCTTTGTTAAACTAAAATTACCCAATAAAGAAGGGGGGACACTAACTGAGAAACAATGATTATTTTCTTTATTTATTTGTGTGTAACTCTGTATTAAATTTGTGACTGTCAATTAATTGATTTCTAGTCCAAAACAATGTCATCACATTAACTTTGGAAGTCCTCTCTCCCCCTCTAGTGGTGGCAAATGGAACAGGAAATTTACAGAACGTGTTTGCTCTACAATGCTCAAAGACTGGATTGTAGCTTACGGATATAGGAAAGAACAAGGCACCAAGAGAAGAGAGAGGTTCAAATTCCAGATTTGCCATTACAAGGAAGGTGAACTTAAGGTTTCGTTTGACCTTTTGTCATCAGCTTTTTCACCTGACATAGAGTAATTTGTAGGACTGTTGTGACAGATCACAAGAGAAAAAGTTAGGTCAAATTTACTTAGACATTGATAAGACACTATAATATTTTTATTTATTTTTCTGTAGACAATGCAAGAGACATGATATATTTTATCAATGAATGGGTCTTCTGGTAGACAAACTCTCAGGCAGGCTCTGTGACACTTGCCCCCAGTGCAAAGAGCATTGATGGTGGGAAAAAGGCCTCCACCAAGTGCTTAGACCTCAGTTCCTGGTAATGAAGGAAACGACATCATGTGCCATGGGATTTTCTAAGGAAGTCATCACCATCCTGTGTAGTCTTTTTGCTGAACTAGCTTAACTCAAATTTACTCACGAGGGAATTGTCAGAAAAATCAAAAGTGCTGGATATTCTGGAGAAATGTAGAACTACTCTGAACCCTAAAAATGCCAGTATCTTCAAAAACCACTGAAGTTGGAAAATATTTGTGATTAAAAGGGATCTAAAAAAAAAAAAGAAAAAATAAAAAGAAACTGTGATGACTAAATGTAATGTCTATTCCTTCATGGGATCCTGGACTGAAAGGAAGCATTATGCGGTAAAGATTTGAAAATGAGCTTTGTATTAGACCACAGAATTGAATCATTAAAAATTATCAGGCCACTTGTTGAGTTTGTTCATTTAGAAGAATAATTTTGGTTTTAGAAGATATACATTCAAATAGTTGGAAATGAAGTGGTATGATAAAAATGTTTGTGTTTGATAGCATACACGTTGTTCTCGCTTTCCAATTTCCCTGTCACTGGGAAATTATCAAAATAAAAAAACCAAACCAATGAATGCTGTTAGGTGTTTATCCATTTTAGAGTTTTCCAGGTTAACAGTGTCTCCTTTTGTAATGCTAACTGTCTAGGGAAAGGGCCTCTTCTACATTGAACCTGTCATCTGATGTGTACACGTGATCTTAGGCAATCAGAACATGAATTCTAATCAGACAGCTTTTCTGCAAACATTCTGCTGAATATTGTAGGTAGGTCAGTTTCCCCACTGGGAAATGTGAGCAATAGTGATCACACTTAGGATTAGTCATTCTCCAGCCGTTTTCCACCTTATTCTTCATTCTGCTATTATATTGTCCCCAATCTTTTAAACATCACCATTTGGTACTCTTGTAATGTTCAGGTACTTACTTTTTCCTGACAAATTGTATGATTTCAGGCTCTCACTTTTTTGCAAATCTTAACCCTGCCCATATTGGCCTTGTACCCTCTCTTATTAAAAAGTCCATCACATGCCAATTCCTCCTTCTATAACGTCCTACTTGGCCACTGTCAGTGGCCTCCTACACACCGGCAGATAATCCCTCTGCCTTGTGATTATACTTTTATTAATTGCTTTGAATTGCAAGTGTGTGCTCACACACATGCATGCACACACACACCTACCCTCTTTACTGTTTCGCACGCGCACACACACACACACACACACCTGTCCTCTTTACAAGTTGAGAGTCCTTTGAACACAGTCTGAATCAACCATCTTGCAAACTTCAGCACCTAGCTGACATCTGGTGCTTAGCAGGACAGCAGTGAGCAACTGTTGACTGAATATATGAAAGTGATCTGCAAACTGTAGCATACAGATGTGAGTTACTAAAAAATGCCAGTGACAATTAAACGTGTCAGTTATAAGTGGCTGATAGTGCAAAAGAGGTTCTGCTAACCAGAGGCTACTGGACACAAAATGTAATAACTGCGTAAGGTGGGTGATTCTAGAACATGGAGGCTTTGGAAAGAGAAGAATAAATTAAAAGAAGCAAAAATCAATTTTACCCCCACTACCTTTTTGCCCAGACCACAGCGACTTGCACTCAGAGTTGCATGCCCGGCTGCCAAAGTAGTATCAGGACGACTGAAACGGACCATTCTCTAGGACTTGCTCCTTGGGTGCAACCACAACATGCAAAGCCCCTGAGAATAACTAAGAAGAAGGGGAAAGTTGAAAGGAAGAATGGGGAGGAGGGAAGGACATGATCTGTCCTACTCCAGACCAGCCCTGGGCCTCTCTCCTCAGCATTTTTTTGTTTTTTCTCCATTTCAATGACAGGTACTGAAATCTTTCACACTCAGACCTGCAAGATTCCTGCTAGTTTACAAGAAGCAGGGAATGGTGAAGTGCTGCCCTCCTCTGGTTTATTAAGCAAATCATCAGACAGCTGGTCCGCTGGTTGCTAAATTACATTACAGCACACTCCTCCTGTACTTCACATAAGGAAAGCCCACAGGACAGCAGAGAGAGACTGAATTCGAGTGACTGCCATAACTAACGGCTACTGATCACTGAGAGCTTTCACATTTATTTTTAATGTTTTGCCTCGGTATTTACATTTAATTCCAGGAATATTTTAGAAATTCTTTAGGCAAGTAAGAAGCACTGAATCACCCAACCGGCAAGTCTTTATGTGTTGAGGGCAGATGCTTGATAAAGCTGGGGCAGGACCATAGAAAAGAGAGGAAAAAGACGAGAGAGAAAAAGAGCGCAACCTCAATAAACTTATGCAAACTTTTGTAAACAAAAAATCCAAATCAAGTTCAATAAAATTTATACATCATTGTATAAATTTTGTGCTTTTAAAGATAAAACTCTATAGTGAGTTATGGAGATAAGGATGCATAATCACTTTTGTTCCAGGGACTATAGAGGTCTTAATTCACAAAAGAAAATATTCAACTCAAAATAGATAACAGAATCATTTAAGAATAGAATGTGTTTATAAAAACAGAAATGGGCCGGTGAGATGGCTCAGTGGCGTAAGCGCCTGCCTTGCAAGCGCGAGGGCCAGAGTTCGACTCCCGGATCCCACATACGAAAAAGGGGCCGGTGATATCGCTCAGCGGCACTGGTGCCTGTTGGCGCGTGAGGTCCTGAGGTCGACCCCCCGGTACCCACAAAAATAAATAAATAAATAAATAAATAAAAATAAAAACAGAAATGACTTTTAACAGTATAATAAAGATCTGTCTTTCATTGTGACTTGTGGTATTGTTACTTGCCAGTGGTACTTAGATTTAAGTTCTCTTTTCTAACTTCTCCCTCATCTTCAGGAAGGAGGTAAAACTAGTTAACTGAGTAGCTGAGGGGGGAATGTGTGATGAGTGTGTGCAGAGCCATCCGTTGGGAGACCAAATACCTCTGCAAATTATTGTAACACTTTACAATACCATCTTATCTATTCCCATTCTTATCGTTAATTTATTTATTAATCCAATATGTGTTAAGACAGCTAGAGATTTCCAAGTTGAAAATATACATTCTCAGCTCTCGGGAAGCCTACAGTCTAATGTAAATAACGAGAAGCTGCCTTTCTGGAAGCAAAAGAGCTGCTCCAGGAAAAGTGAAATAGTAGGTCTGTGGTCAAATACATATTGGAGAAATCTCTCTCGCTCTGTCTTTCTCTCTCTCTCTCTAACTTCCACTGCACATCTGTGAATTAAAAACTATGATAGTAGAAGAATTTATTGAACCTGACTTTTCCCGGACTTCTTTTCTGAGTAATACAACAGAAGGTAACATTTGTTAGATGATGTTTCTATTCGATACAAAAATTAGGTTATTAATGATTATGCTTCATAAATAAAAGGGAAGAAATAAGTGGGAAGTGTGCTGGGGGATCTGGAATAGCCGTGCAGACAGGGGAACACACCGGATCCCAGATTGAAGGGTAAGAGTTTGGTTACCATCCAGCGCTAGGGAGGAAGTTCCAAGAAGGAAGAGTTAGGCAGCTCTTGGAGGCATCCCTGGAGCATTTAGAAATGAGAAACAATGGTGGAGGGTGTGTGGATTGGCACGAGATGTAACAAGGAGGTGATGGCAGGTGCTAGTTGATGAACCTGAACTAGAAGGTCAAGTCCAGGTCACACAGAGCTTTAATGTCCGTGTAGGGCAGTGTGTCTTCCACCCTGCAGCCAGTGTGCTGACAGAATTGTGCACTGGAAACATCAACACACAATAATTCCCATGCTGGTGTGAAGAATGGATTGGGGATAGAAAGTGGAACTAGAGAGACAGAGAGGTGGGAAATGGGTGAGAGATGCTGGCTGTAATAAGACTGCATGGTCACCTTGCAAGGTAAGTAGGATTCAAGAGAAAGGAGACCAATTAACAGAGCTTCTGGCCTGGCCACGCTCCCTCTTTTGCTTTCCTGTCTGATGCTTAGCTTGCTTCTCCTGGTGCCCATGTGATCTTAGAGGTGCGAGACAGTGCTTTTGCATTTCTTCATTCAGGCAAAATGGTAAAAGGATCCTGTGTGTTGAATAAATGACAAAAAATAAGCATTTGGTCTTAGCCATTCTAGTCTCAAATGTGTTTTCATATCCATTATCTCATTTCTTATGGTTGTAGAAATCAAAATACTTGGAAATTCCACAAGGCTTGGACTCAGCCGCAATGAATGGGGTGTGATCGCCTGAGTACTGCAAGGATCCCTTGCTTCATTATTTAGGTATCTGTTAGACAAGTGACAGCACAGACTGGGTTCCCACCTGGAGCGTACCTCAAATAATAAGCAACTTGGCTCTGTTGCCTCCTACTGAAAAGCTGCCACCCCTTTTATATGCAAAGTTGACCGAGTTGGGTAGGAATACTCTTGACACCTTTTGGTCCTTCAAATAACTTTCTCATTTTCCAGGAACCAAGTCATTAAATGTAGCATTCCAAATACCAAATACCTTCCCTGTCAAATAGCTGACAACTGGGGATTATTAACTAGCTCTAACGCAACATCCGCTTTAGAAAACAAAAGCTTTGAAGTGACAGTATGGTTATTTTTGTACCTTTCATGTCTCTGTTTACTGGATTACTGCGGAAGCCTAGAATCCAGATAAACCTGGGTGAATACATTATTGTCTCCTGTGTGTTGTTAGTTAAATCTACACCAGTATTCTACCAGCTGGTATTTATGAGCCAGATGTTCTAGGTGTGGTGTGTGTTTGCGTGTGTGTGTGTGTGTGTTGGGGGTATTTTCTTTTCAGAATATAGACAGGATTAAGTGGGCTAAATGGTTTATGTTCACAGACATGCACACATATACACATGCACACACATTGCACACTTATGTCGCAACATGGTCGATTTCTCACACTAGTCCATGGTCTATAACAGAATGATCCAACTGTCAAGTGACATTTCTCTTTCTCTCAGGAGTCACACCCCCAAATCCATCTCACTCTTGGAAGTGTTAGTCATAGGTGGAAACTTGTGCAGTTGAAGTCCTAGTGGAATTCGTCCTCTCCTAAGAAACTTTTAATCTAGAACAGGTGAAGACAAAAGGATGATTGGAAAACCAAACTAAATAGATCAATGAAAATGAAGAAAGCAAATGTATAAGGCAAAGGTTTAGTGGACAGAACCACCTGGGCTTGGTAGATAGAGTCACTCTTGTGTGTATAAAGCTTCTTATCAGCTGTAAGACCTTCAACAAGTAATAGAAACTCTCTAGCCTCAGTTTCTTCATTAGTGACCATTAGGGTTTATATCCACAATGCCCCCAAAGACCTCACATGCTCATAGGCAGGACTTTTGGAAGAAGATTGGACCTTGAGAGCTAATAGCAGACTTGCTGTTAGGAAGCAGGGCCTGGTCAGGGGAGGCAGGGTGATCGGGGCACAGCTGGCAGGATCCATCTCTCACACTGGCTCTTCCCTTCTCCCTCGCTGCTTCCTGTCCACCATTGTAACAGCAAATTCATAGAAATTTTATAGCAGAAATTAAAAATCAATTAGTAGCCTGTTACTATATCGAGACAGGATATGCTCATGCTGCTTGTCACATAGTTAGACTGCTAAGCTCAGTCAGCCTTGACTGTCTGCGTCCAGCTGCTTCTCCTAGATAACACGCCAGGTCAACCCGACACATCCAGCTGTAATGTCTGTGTTTTCCTACCTAAAAATATATATCCAGTTTTTCCAACATGTTTTGAGAACTTTATGCCTAGGACGGACTGGCCCAGTCAAGGACACATGTAAATTTACTTGCTCCGCTGCTCAACCCCTCCCTCCCAGAATGTTCCTGCCTTATGATAAACAATTCCTTTTAAGTAAACCTGCTTAAACAAATCTGCCTGACAACATATGACTTGATTCATGTAACCAATTATATAATAACCTGCTATCAGCTTTTGTACTTCCTGCTTACAAAATGTATATAAGGTTCTGTTTCACTCTGAGCTGGGGATGGTGATTTGGACCTGGTTCCCACCAGCCTGCTGCCATTAATAAATAAGTTGCCTTCCAGCTCCTCAGTGCAAAAAGTCTTCCATTCAGTTCAGTATCGGATTTCTGCAACACCATGGCATAAGCACCTTTTCTTCCTCTACAGCCCTTAGCCATGTCTTCCTTTCTTGGAGCCAGTGGACCTTGGAATGAAAATGTGAGCCAAAAAACACCTCTCCTCCTTTAAGTTGTGGGTGTTGGATATTGTATCTCAGCGGCAAAACAGTGAGTAGAACAGTAACCTAGGGATCATATACCTACTTCAGAGTTATGCTATAAGAATCAAATTTGATGGTATAATGTTATCAAGCACATAATTAGCTGTCCACACATGCTATTTTAGAAATCTGCTTTTACTTGCAGAGGAGTTTTCAACTTGAAAGATAGTGTTCATTTTCAACACAAAATGCATGTGTCCAGCAGATGAGCTTGGTGAAGAAATTAAAGATTGCTAGTGCTTTTGAAGGAAGACATTCACCGTGTGGATATATTTATTATTCTAAGTAGTGCAACTGTAAGCCAATACTAATATCATATAACCTTTATTCTTAATCTAACTATAAGTTATAAAGACGAATTTTTTGGGAAGGAATCTTAAGCTACATGTTTCAAAGATGTTAATGGTGAACAAAATAAATGAATAAAGGTATTCTTCCATTCATTCAATTAAGATTTTTCTGCTCTTTTTCTTTTTAGTCTGCAAAATAGAGGTAATAATCCTTCCCGGAGATTTGCACTGGATTAAGGAAATTACAATGTACAGGAGATTTCATAAATCTTAATGAAATGGGTTGCCTCTATTCATAAATAATGTATAGAGGCATAATGTATAGCACTTCAAGACCACTTGATGTGATTCATTATTTCCTTCTCCCAAAAGCATTTTAAACGTTATGTTCAAAACTTAGACAAACAGCTCATCTTCTTGTTCATAAGCAAACCATTTTGTTTGATTCGATTACTATTTTGAAAGGCCAAGTACAGGCTGTTGCAATAAGCACCTCATCTACTAGAGGGCACCAAAAATCCACCTAATACTTGTGTTATTTCCCACTCAAGCTGAATCTGGAGCCTGGCAATGATTTCAATAGTTAAATGGATACATTTTACAATGAGCATCATTGTGGGCTAGAAAACTATGGTCTGGCAAAGCATTAAGTAAATGAGGACATTGGCCAAAAAAAAAAAAAAGTGTCCTCTGGCTCTGCATCTTGTCCTGACCCCAGCAGACAGTATCATACTACATGGCCTTAATGTTTTCATTGGATTTGCTCAAATAAGGGAATAAGTAGCACCAGGGGATAGACAAGCTGTAATTTTTGAAATGATAGGTGTAGCGGATTTCTACCTACATTCCTTTCAAGCCACACGTGAGATCTGCAAGCTAAGAAGAAATGTCAGACATAGGCTCCCTACTATATAGTATGTAAAGGAATACTGTATCTAATTTCTCATTTATGAGAGGAGGGACAATTAACATAGATCCAGTGATATACCAAGGACAAGGTAGAGGAAATTCATCTCTCCCAGGTACAGCAATAAAGAGATGCATATTCTGTAGAAAATTTAAAATATATAATAAAACTGATTAAAAATCTGTCTCCTTTTTAAGACCACCATTAATAGTTCTCTATAAGACTGGTAATACTGGTATGGACCAAACCAATTCCTCTATGCCCACCCCCTTTAAGTAGCTGGAATGACTCCCCTTAGAATTCTCCAGCAAGTACAAAAGTTGACTTTTTGGAAGAAGGAACTGCTATAAGGGAAAGGAAAAAGAATTATTTTGCCAGCAGATAGTGTCTACCTCAGCCTTTTCATACACATGTTATTTCATTAATTCTCAACAACATCTATACCAGGAAACTTTATTTTATAGATGAAAACACCTTCTCAGAAAAGTTAGAATACTAAGGTCACGCAAGTGCTAATTTGTAGGGCCAGAATTCTAACAAATTCCTGCTTCTTTAAATCTCAAGCTTTTATCCAGCTCTTAGACTCTGACACCTAATATGTACAAAACGTTGGGCACGGAATGTAACCCCACTTTGGCATCCTCAGTTGTCAGGTGGGACAGCAATCGCAGCCATAAGGCATATTACGATGTGGTATGGTCAGAGCATGTTCCTGCACACAGGAAACACATTTGATGACAGTAAAAGGCACATGATTGTCATTATGCAAACTTCACCTAAGAACCTAACTTTTGTCTCTTCCCTGCATTAAAAAATGCTGGATTACATACTCTCGCTACTTGACACTTTAACCTGTAGCTCTGGTAGGTTCAGTTGACAACTCTGACCACTGATGCTGTGGTTCAAAGAACATATGCAGTACCAGGGACTACAGAGGCAGGTGAAGACACCCTCAGAGTCCACTTAGCCCAGTCATCACCACTATTTGTCAGTTGGTTCAAGATTTCGTAGAGAACATCATCTTGTTTACTACACACTCATAGTAGTACACTCTCTTGTTTACTACACCCCAAGAGAACAAATGGTAAGATGATTGGGGGGAAGGATGAGATTGTTTTATTTCATTCCACTCAATAATGGAGTTCCTGAGAGGCTGGTTATGAGACTACAAGACTTTAAAAAGTGACCCTCAGGGCCGGTGAGATGGCTCAGCGGCATAAGCGCTTGCCTTCCAAGCGCGAGGGCCTGAGTTCAACTCCCGGATCCCACATACGAAAAAGGGGCCGGTGATATCGCTCAGCAGCACGGGTGCCTGTTGGCGCGCGAGGTCCTGAGGTCGACACCCCGGTACCCACAAAAAAAAAAAGTGACCCTCAAATAACCTTTCTCTCAACCTATGTAAAAGTTCATAAACATGCACTGGGCAAATAATATGTCAAAATTATTCATCCCATACTGCAGATGGTTGTAAAACACAGTCTGAATGCCTGCCATCTGTATTCTTTTTATGAATGTACAAATCAAATACTTCCAATTTCATTTCACATATTACTGGATTTAGTTACTATTTGGAGGTAATAACCAATCTTTTTCTTTCTTTAAATATGACACTAATTAAAGCTTACAGGGAGCTCTACAAAAATACATTTTTAAAAGCTAATCAGACAGGATTGTAGAGAGCACATATAAGATTAAGTATTTTTTTGTACTTGCATTATTTTAACGTAACTATGCTATAATACATGGAAATAATCAATTAGCCCTGGTTATTCTTATTTGTGATTTGAATTTATTCCACAGTTCATGGGCCTAGAGCCAATCTTCAATAAATATCACTGTAGCAAATAAATATTTTTGCAACATAATCTTTGTTAACAAAACATTTTATTTTACAATTTGAAGTTAGAATAGATAAACATGGCTTCGACATGATGCTGACTTTGTGTTGTAAACATAGCAAACACTTTTTAATCCCTTCTATTGGGCTTTTCCATATTTGCAAATCCAGAATGTCAGAAGAACCTCAGTACAGAATGAAGTAAATGTTAGGAGCCATTCATAAAGGCTGCAGCATGGCCAGATGGAAAGAAAGTTGGTGGTGGGAAGCAGTGTATTAATGGCGTGACTTTGGCTTTCACTGGGAGGCTATAATGTTCTGTTTTTGCTTTTTCTGTCTCTACCTTGTGATACAACCATGTACACAATCAAATCAGCTGTGTGAAAGTTCAGATGGGATATAGAGCATTTTCTCAGTTCAACAAACAACACCAACAAAAGAAAAAGTATGCTTAATACTTGAGCAAGAGATGGTAGAGGAGTCCTTTTGTCACACCATGTCCTAGCGCCACGTGGTCCCTAACCACATACTCTGTGGGGCTCCCTTTCCCAACACTGTCCTCTCCTGCCACAAAAACCTGAGCACTTTCTAGGTGGGAAGCACTTGAAAATGTACCCAACTGATCAGATAAAGCTTCATAATATCTATGTCCTCAGTCTATTGGGCGGGGAGCTAAAACTAGAGAGGGGCACATCTATGTCACATCTATGCTACAGGCAACCTGAAAATCCTAAAGAGGAAGTGGGATTGAAGCTTCTCTACTTTCAAGTTTTATTTTGTTTATTGATTTCACTTTCAGAACAGTTTTAAGTGCCAGCAAAATTGAGAGGCAAGTTCAGAGATGTCCCATGTTGCCCTGATGTCTTGTTTTTGTCTTTCTACTTGATCCTACTGAAAGTGGAATTAAATGAGGACACATCCTTCAAGGGTTAGGGGTTAGGGGTGGGCACTGAGTGGATGAAATCAGATTTCTAGGTCCTCTTTTTATACCCCAGAATATTATTCTATCGGACCTTCCTTTGTCTTTAGTCTTCCTCCTGCTCAAACCCAGGAAAGAAAAAAAAAAAAAAAAAAAAGGAAGCCCAGAAGTCAGAGTGACCTTGAGAAAGAACAAGGATCTTTTCAATGTTTTAAGGCACAGCATAGCAGGGACTTTCACACGTCAGTGATACCAGTGCTCTGGAGACATTAAGGACCAAGAACAGGAACCAAATCTGATTGTATGAGAAAAACATTTTTTCAAGGCTATATAAGAAGGCCCTTTATAAAGGGAGATATTCAGTAGCTCAACAAAAGGCTCACTTCGTGCACCACACTGTCTGACATGGGAGGAGCATCTCAGAACTGGGCAGAGTCCATGTCAAGGAATCCACCTTGGTCCTCTTTACCTTAGTGTTGATGTATATGGATCCCAAATCTTCATTTGAATCGCTTGTCTTTCTTTATTTAAAACATTATTTAGAAAATCCTTTTGGCCTTTGGGCATGTCCAGAAGCACAGTTTGGACACATGTCCAGCTCTGGAGAGATACCCTGGTGTGTTCTTTCATTATCCCAGAACTCTGGCCCGATGCTGGCATGCAGACAGTTACGGGCCCCAGGAGAGAAAACCATTCTGCCCAAGGCAGCCTGGGCAGGCGCTCATTACGCTCAGGTCACCTCCCAGAAGAGAGATGTTCGGAGCTTGGAGAGAGGCCAGAGGCCAGAGAGGAACGGACATCTGATAACCAATCCTGAGGGGGCATGCGTAGGGGACCAGGGCTTCCTAACCTGAGTAGTAGCCTTTCAGTATTAAAAAGGGCAAGTCCCTGTCACAGGCAGTGAGGATGCATGTGTCACAACACGGAAAGCACACAGGACACAAGATGCCCATCAGGAGGTGAGGGCGGGCCTGTGTACAGATTTCTAAAGAGATCCTGGTCTGTCAGATTGAAAATACATGTCCCTCCCAAAGTCGAAGACAACAGGAGATGTACAGAATGAACGCCTCAGGAAAAATGTGAGATTTCAGTTTAACACTTGGGCCATTTGTGATGTGTGGGTGTCCCAGAGTGTGTGTGCATGGGTGTGAGACTGTGTGTGTGTGTGTGTAGTAGAGGGTGTGGCTCTCATCTCCTTCATTCGCAGGAAACTAGTCCAAATATTTCTTGGGAACATTTTTCTGAGGAAAGCTGCAGTTCACTGTGGATATATATCCTAGCTGCTCCTGTTTATTTATTTATTTATTCATTCATTCATTATTTATTTTTCAATATCGAAGATTGAACCCAGGGACTTTGCACTGAGCTACATTCTCCTCCTCCCCTGCTTTTTACATTTTTGAGACAGGCTCTCACTAAGTCACTAAGTTGCCCAGGCTGGGCTTAAATGTGAGACCCTCCTGCCTCGGTCTCCCAGAGTTTTGGCATTATAGATGTGCACCACTATGCCCAGTAATCCTAGCTTCTCCATTCCTGAAGGAAGCATGGCTTTATTGGGAATGGGTATCAGCTGCTGCGCCCCCTACTGCAATGGCAAGAAGACACTGGCACCATCCCCAGTGGGGCTGCTTCTCAGCCAGGGCTGGGGGAATCACATGAATTCCCACTGCTGTCTAAATGTTTCACATCTCTTTCTTCTTAACACATGGCTTTCTCCTCTGTTACAGAGGAAAAAAGAGAAAGTGACATGTGCTCTGAGTTCAATAGATGGCTTTTATACGGTTTTACTTTCATAAGTAAGACATTAACTTTCTAATGACAGGCACAGAAATTCAGTTTGATTTTCAAAGACTTTCATTATGACAAATTTAAAAATTGTGGTTGCATTGCAATAAAATTCCATGAAAATGACCCTAACTGTCCCATGTCTAGTCAATTCACTTAAGAGTAAATTAAGAAAGAATGGAATATAATTTTCACTTCCAAGTTGCAGAATAATAAGCGTTGTGGAACTCACTCTAACTGCTTAGAAACTCTTATTTCTTTCCTGAGCTTTACATTTTGTCTTACATACCTTGAAGTTCCAGTCAGTAAGATTATATATTTCTATAGGTCTTATGCTTGTTGTAGTTACCTGATGCTAAAACAGATCGCAAAGTCAAGCAATGGTTACCTTCCCCTTTTTTGTTCTACAGATTCTGATGATGAACAGTGACCACTGGTCTTAGACTCCAGATTGGTGGTGGTTGGGCACTTTTTGCCACCTCCTTCCATCTGTGCTGGCAATGTCTACCCCTTCTACCTCTCTTTCCTAAGGCCATGCTCAATGGACAAGAACCCCTAGCAGTTTGTGATGACTTTTCTTTATTTTAAACAGATCACATGGTTTTCCAACGATTTCCTAATAAAAAATCTATGCATCTCCTATTAGGAATTGTGAAATAAATCTGACATACAACATCACATGATTTCCTCTTAGATGAAAAACCAAAGTATAAATAAATTAAAGTGAAAAATAAAAGATGGATAATTGGAAGTGGGGAGATAGATCTTTTGCAAATGGGAAAGGGACCAAGAGATGGAGGAGTGGAGAGGGAAAGGAGGGGAAGGGGATGTAAAAAGAATTAACATATGTTATGTACATGGACCAGCTCTCCATGATGAATGCAGTCATTATGTACTATAAACATGTACTAATAAAAAATTAAAAATAAAAATAAAGAATTCTGGGTTTTAACAACTGCTTGGGATATTTATTTTGGGAAAACTTTTATAAGCGACCAGAATGACTGTCTGGTAACACTGTGTGTTCAATTCTAGATGACACTGAACATCCACTCTTAGATTTAACAAATCTGTCTTTCATCACTACAATGCACTCCTGGGCACAGGGCAGTGTCAATCTGGTTGCAATTTAGAGACAAATCAGTATGGCTGAGGTCATAGAAATTACATGAAAAGAGCTTCATTAAGTATTTTTTACTTCAATTTTCTACTAAGTAACCTGAATTCACAGAAAGGTTCATCAGGGCTATGCTGACCTTTCTATCTCCAGAAAACAGAAGTAAATTTCACTACAATAGATCAGAAGTCACCGAGAAGCCCAGAAGGCAGAGTCTAATTCAGAGCCCTGAAAGCCATCAACAATCTGAACATCTGCTAGAATTTCTATCGCTAGGTAAGGAGATTAAAGCACGTAAAAGATGTGAGGGCTTCTCTCACATCACTATATTTTGAAGAATGAAAAACATCCCACCAGATTAGCAAAGAGTTGTGTGTGAAGGTATAAGAACATACTTTGTCTCTCTGTTCTGGATTTGCCCTAGAAACCTGCTTTCCTTGCAATTTGAAGGATTTTAGGTGAAATAGTTAAAGCTAATTAGGAAAAAGCAAAACAAAACATATAAAAACCCTTTGAGATCCAAGGGCCGTGGTGGTGAACCTATGGCATGCATGTTATTTGTTTTTCTTTTAAGACAGAATATTTTAATGTATAAGTTGTTTTTTCTCAACTAAAATCTCAGTATTCAGATTTAATTGCAATGTTGGCACTTTGTGATAAACAAGTGGGTTTTGGGTTGCAGTCTGAGCTCTCGTCTCTAAAATGTTTGCCATCCCTGTCCTAGGATAATGTTATGGCAAGGATCATGTACAGTACTTGGAAAATTGGTTGTATCAATGCAATCCTCTACCAATTAGCTAAAATTTTCTCCTTTTTGTATCCAATGCTTTTAAACTTTAAATACTGTTGAATACAATATATTTGGAATGTCTTTAATCACATAAGGTAGCAGTTTTTCTTAGTGAGATTGTGTCGTTGTTTATTTATTCAGTGTCTTCTTGTTTCTACTTCTTTTATATCCAAAAGATGTTTAAGATGGCTACATTTAATTATAAAGGCATTTACATGTTTCAATTAAGACACAGGAAATTTTTTTTTGTGTGGGTAGCGGGGGTCGACCTCAGGACCTCGCGCTTGCCAGCAAGCGCTTGTGCCGCTGAGCCATCTCACCGGCCCGACACAGGAAATTCTTAATAACAATTGAGCTGTCCTTGAGAGAAGCTTTTTTTTGTAGATATTTCACATATTCCTAAATCAAATACTGTGCATACTAAAGCCAGTAAAAAACACTAGTGCACACTGTCTCTCATTATAAAAATGCAATTATTCTGCTTAGTTATGTCTTTAAAATAGCCTGACATTTAAAATAATTGATGAATATGTAATTTGCTAATCAGTAATGGCCAGTTCCTGTAGAGGTACCATCATTAGTTTTATAATTTACCGTTTCAAAAGTTTTATGAATGCAAGATTAAAGCTGGGAAGCAGAGAGAAGCCACTTCAAGATGACATTATCCTATTTAACACCCATAATACTTAAGAGCAACAACAATTAAGCCTCACAAATTAAGTCAACATATTGAATTCCTATTGGGTGAGCTGCGGATAAGACATTTATGCGTAGTGGCTTTCCTCACACTAAATTTCCCATTCACAATCATGCAGCCAAATGAACATCAGAGAAACATACTGTATTGTGAAGGATTAAATAATGCTTTAGCTTATGCCTTTATTTCTTGTCTCTTTCCTCCAAGTGATAATAGAGATCTCATTTACCATGCATGAACACTTACATTCCCTTTCTGAGAACATTCTGATATTGTCGGTATAAGAGACAAAAAGTCATTTATTTATAGATTGACTTACTAATCTACAGCTTTTGGTAAATATCTAGATTATCTGGTCAGCCTGTCTGTATGGCCTAAGAAGAAAGACTAGTTGCAATCTTCAATCCAAGTGAGTTGGTATATGAATATTTATAAGGACATCAATATTCACAGTGTCTTACAATCATGCTCCAAGCTAAATAAAAATAAAAGTAAACTGCCATAAATATTACAGTATAATGGGATTATAGCTAAAAGATATATACAGATTCATTGACAATATCTGCGCAAGTACTGTGGACAAAACATTTAAAAAGAAAGTTACATAAAACAAAGTAGATAAATTTATCAAATATTGATAAATTTTCAGACAGTATAAAAGTACACAAAACATGGAAGAGAGAAAGAGGTTTTAAAAGTAATCACTATGCCAATACATATAGTACATGTTTACTACATTTATATTACAGAATGATGAAAATCAGAGACAAGAATGACTTGGTAACAAACAGCAAAGAAAGTTCCACCAATCACAAGGAAGAAAGACATTCCTTTAAAACGCATCCCCGCCCATAAACACATAGAAAAAGAAAAACAATGCAAAAAGTCGTCTACGGCAACACAGGACAGACAGAGGTGGGAAGTATTTGGTATGTTGCACCACAGGAAGTCAATCACGACTGGCTAACGATGATGGTACCTGGCTCTGTTGCAGGTCACTGGCTTGCCTGAGAGGAGTAACTGATGGAGGAGGCACACCTGATGTAGACGCAGACCGGCCTAATTTGCAGCTTACTTTAGGTTCTGTGAAAAAGAGGGAAAAATAAAACATTAGCTGAGCAACATCTGCAGTGATGAAATGGCTTTCTCCCTTTTGGTTTTGCTGTATGTTCTGGGAATACACAAAATGTTTCTGATGTTTGTTAATATGTGGCAGGTGATTAAACACTTTCATAACAATTGGCTCTAAAAGGAGCTTTATTCACAGATCACATCCTGGGGAATAAAGAGAAAATATCCAGAAGCATTGTTCCCTTGCACATTTTACCCCACTTAGGGTTAATTTCTATGAAGTGATTATTGAAGCAACAACACCCCATCAGGGGGAAAAGCAAATAACCTCATTATTTTTGCTCTCTCATTTTCAGCTTTGGTCCACAGGACTCTTCCATCTTAAAAAGTCTTACCCATTCTAAATCCATCCTTCTTTCCTTCCTTCCCTCCTTCTGTTATTGTGTCTAGATGTCCCCCACAAACCCTCATGTGGTGACAGGGTTTTATCAGCAGTGGCTGCATCTAGAGTGTGTGATTAATTTGTAGTGCAGTGCTGGGATAAAGGGTGGGTGATTGCTGGATCAGTCCACGGATTGGATTACCACTGCCCTAAACCCGGTAGACTGGGTACATTATGAGGGACAGAAAGAGTCTTGTCTTGCTCTCTCGTGCTTTTGCTGTCTCCTGCTGCTATGAACTGTTGCCTTTGCCATGTGCCACCCTTCCTTGGAGCCAGCTGATTATGGACCAAAACCTCTACAAACTGTGAGCTAAATAAACCTTTCCCCTTTTAACTTTGGGTGTTGGGTATTTTGTCTCAGCAAACAGAAAAGTAACTAAGACATCTTTCTTTCTTCCTTCTCTTCCTCCCAGTCCTTCCTTCCTTCCTTCCTTCCCTCATTATTTCCTGGACTACTCTCAATGTAACATTATTTTCTTTTTTTTTATGTTAAGGAGAAGAAAAAACAAAACAAATAAAAAAAAGAACAAATTTTCAAAACAACATAATATGAGGGTAACAATGGTTAATGCATTATGTATTATTATCTTTAAGTTAGTTATTCAGGATACCAGACATTAGCATTCAATTCTCCAAACATTATTGGGACAAACCTTACTCTTCAATGAACTAAGTAAAATTGGTAGTGTATCTATCTTAACCATCTTATATATATATATATATATACAATTTTTTTTCCCTTTTCCTTCTTTCTTTTCCCTATTCCAGTCTCTCTTTCCTTTTGACCAGTTTCTTTTTGATTCACTGTGTCTATTGTACATTTTGGATCTTATTTACTCTTTCAGTTTCTCATACTAGAGAGACAATACGATGCTTACACATGTGTGTCCGGTTTATTTCACTTATGAGTATTTGCTCGAGTTGCATCCATTTACCTATAAAAGTCTCCAGTTTATCCTTCTTTATGGCTGAATAGTACTCCATTGCATAAAAATACCACATCTTCCTTATCCATTCCTCAGTTGATGGGCATTTGGGTTGTTTCCAAGATCCGGCTATTACAAATTGTGCTGCTATAAACATGGGTGCACATATATCACTGTGGTACGATGTTTTTAATTCTTCTGGGAAAATGCCCAGAAGGGGAATAGCTGGGTCAAATGGGACCTCCAACCCTAGTTTTTTGAGGAATCTACACACTGACTTCCACAGTGGCTGTACCAGTCGACACTCCCACCAACAGTGAAGAAGGGTTCCTTTTTCCCCACAGCCCCTCCAGCATTTGTTATTAGTTGATTTCTTTATAATAGCCATTCTTTCTGGAGTGAGATGGTATCTCAGTGTTGTTTTAATTTGCATCTCTTGAATGACTAGTGATGTTGCACATTTTTTTGTATATTTATTTGCCATTAGTATTTCTTCATCTGAGAAATGTGTATTCATCTCAGATGCCCATTTTTTGGAGTGGGTCTTTAAATTTGGGAGGTCTGATTTTTTTGAGTTCTTTATATGTTCTCGATAGTAATCCTTTGTCTGAGGAACAGCTGGCAAACATTTTTTCCCATGTTGTGGGTTGTCTTTTCACTTTGTTGGTGGTTTCTCTTGCTGTGCAAAAGCTTTTTAATAAGATGAGATCCCAGATGTTGATTCTTTGGGATAGTTCCCGTGCAGTTGAGGTTTTATTCATAAAGTCTTTGACTACACCAATGTCTTCAAGGGTTTTACCTATCCTACCTTCCAGCAGATTTAATGTTTCTGTTTTAATATTTAGATCTCTGATCCATTTTGAATTTAGCTTAGTGCATGGTGAAAGATATGGGTCTAGTTTTAATCTTCAGCATGTGTAGAGCCAGTTTTTCCAGCACCATTTATTAAAGAGGCTACCTTTCTTCCAGCGAATGTGTTTGGCACCTTTCTCAAAGATAAGGTGGCTTAGTATGTCTGGGGTTGTTTCAGCATCTTCTAATCTGTTCCATTGATCTTCAGGTCTGTTTCTTTGCCAGTACCACACTGTTTTTATCACAGTAGCTTTATAGTATAATTTCAAGTGGGGGATTGTGATGCCCCCTGCCTTGCCTTTGTTACCCAGAATTGCCTTTGCTATTCTAGGTCTCTTCTGATTCCAAGTGAATTTTAGGATTGTTTTCTCTAATTCTGTGAGATATGCTGTTGGAATTTTGATAGGAATTGCATTAAATCTGTATAACAATTTTGGAAGTATGGCCATTTTCACTATATTGGTTCTATAACATTATTTTCAATGTTACCATTTTATCTCTATTTACTTTAAATTTTATAATTATCTTCTAAGACCTTTGCAATCTTTCATAGATTAATTTCATATACATTATATTCCACAAATTTGACACAAAGTTGTGACATAAATCTCCTGCTCATCCTGGGAGAGCTCATAGTTTATCTAGGAACACAGACATTAAACAAGAAATGATGCATGTGATTATGTAACTGCAGGTGTGATGAGCTTTCTTGGATTATTTATGGAGTGGCACAACAATGTTTGTTGGAGGAATTGCAATGGATTAAATTATTAATGGGTCCCTTTTTGTTCTTTCAAAAAACACTAAGCAAGTGCCTATTATAGGCACCACACCAAACAAGATGATAGCCTTACAGGGGTGAGGAAGACACTAATTACCCACATACTAATGAAGTTTATATTTTCACAAGAAAGACAGACATTAAATCTCAAATTATCAGCTAAAAACTGGGAAATGTGTTAGAAAGAAGTATGGGGCACCGTGGTGTCATTTATCAAGAGTATCTTCTGTGCTCTGCAGCACCTGGAAAGAGGCTTCGGAGTGGGTGGTAAAATAGGAAGTGGGCAGGACTCTGAATCCATAGATTTATTTTATTTTTAACCTACCCAGAAATCAAAAGTATTTTGAATGTGTTTCTCTCATTCACTTTATTGCTGGTGTATAGCAAGTTTATAGTTTATAACAAGAAAAACATCCTATTTTTTAGGATAGTGGGGGAGATTTGAGCTAATCACAGGTAAAGATAGAATAAACTTACCTGTAAAGTTCAGAGGAAATGCCTTGCATATACCAACTTTTTTTGATAAAAGTTGGCTCTTACCTCCCCTAAACACACACTAGCATACTTGCATACACAGTGACTCTTACCTCTACACCCTTATACTAATGAAATTAGTTGTATTTCTCTTCCCTTTTTAAGGGTCATCCCTTACAGCTTCCTCCTTCTCCTTCCATCCAGTTTGCTTTCTCTGTGTCTCTTGCTTTCTCTTTCCACTCTGCCCTTTTCCCCTTAGAACATCATTCTCATGGTGTGATAGTTAACAGATTGTGTCAACTTGAGTAAGAAACACCCAACTAAATTGGATAACCATAGTTCTGGAGGTGGCTGAAGGGATTTACTGAAGACAGAAGACCCATCCTGGTTCTGAGTGGCACCAAGCAATAGGCTTGAGCCTGACTGGAGTAAAAGGGAAATGAAAAAGGAAGGCTCGCTTCTGTTTCTTTGGAGGAGCTCTGGTCTCCACTCTCACCTTGGATGTCATCTGCTGGCTTCCAGCACAGACTCTTCAGCCCCCTGATATGGACTCGCACGGGACACTGCAATGAACTCCAGGCCTTCAACCCTTCACTGGATCCTTCAGCTCTCCGGCACACAGATAGCTCTTTTGCACTCTTACACACCTGTCTCTGCAGTGGCCACTGTAAGTCCACCTTGTAAATCCTTATGTATGTATATATCTTGCATTAAATCTGTTTCTCAAGTGAACACTGACTGATACTCGTAGCTTCTGGTGTAGTCTTATCCCTCTTGAATCACCTGCAACTTCCCGTAGCTCTGTCCTCTCCCCCATGTTCTTATTTGGTCTTGAGTCTCAGTGCTTTCTGCATAGCAGGCAATGCACATTGCCTTATACTGAAAACCAAGAGAGAGTTTCCTCTCCATGTCTTGGGTCTCTCTCTGATTTCACTATGTATAGCAAAAATATCACCTCCATTTTTCTGGACAAATCTTGTACTTCTTTGCTTCAGGTTTTCCGTTTCTTTTCCCTATAAATTTATTCCTATTGGCAACTGACTTTTCATCTTTGTGATGATTTCTGTGTTTATCTCAAATCACATCTCAGGAGTCTATTTGAGCTCCACAATCTTTCTGCTACAAAGTAATGTGGACACAATGCCAGGTTGAATTTCTTGAGTTATTTTAGGCCACCTACCTTGTTAAAGATTTTTCCACTTATTCCATATTTAAAGTCATCAGAACTTAGACTTAATAGTTTAGAAATTTAAACTAATTTTCAGAAGTCCCCTGTGATCCGATGCATCTGGTGAAGTCCACTCTGTATTTCATGGCTGCCTGCTCCCCAGGACATAGATAACAGTCTCCCTTCTGGGGATCCACATTTATCTGCTTCCCCTTTTACCCTTGAGTTGTTCTCATGCATGAGAACACATCACATGAAATCTTACCTGTCCTAAGACCTAGCTCAAGGTATGCTTCCTCTGCAAAATATCCTGTGATCTTGTATACCTCCTTCTTCTGAATTGCCTTAGCACATACATAGCATTCATACTATTTACTCTGGTTTTGATCATTTTTTCTGGTAGGGACCATATAGTAAGTACTCTATTACATATTTTTATTTCACTGAGGACACTCAGATTAACCTAGGAAAGGTCAACGTAACTTCTAAATACAGGTAGAAGTAATCAGGTAACACAGAATATAAAGCTGGATTCAGGCTTGGTTTCCCTACTTACTAAGGCAGCGACTCCCATCAAAGGACCATGATCCTCCAGGACCCACTTCAAAAAACTTTCCCTTATTTTTGTGCAGGTGATTCAAATATCTACCGGTCTATTCCTGAAAATACCACTGAACTCTGTCTGGGACTATTTAAATGAGTCTATCATATAATGACATAGATACAAATTTTACTGTAACTTAAAATTAACTTTGCTTGCCAGGAAAATACACCTTTGCATACCTTACAGAATCTTGTTACATAAAATAACAGATGAAGCATTCATCAAAAATTCAGTTGACATATCTTCATAATGAGTCAGTATTTCTACATATTCCATTATCGGTTTAGCACATTTAGTCACAAGGGGTGAAAAATGAAAGGATAACAAACAATGTTTATTTACTGTAAGGTTCTTTTCAAATTTATGTTGAAGGCATTGTCTGATAAAAAGAGATTATGTGACAAAGTCAAAAGCCTTCTATATCATAATGTACTTAAGTATTAATTCCTCTTGTTGAGTTTTCCAAACAGACTTTAACTTAATCAGGCTCTTTCTGATCACTGTAGACAGTGATATCTCTAATGTACACACTGAACCTCACCAAAATCCATACAAACTCCAAATTTTTATCATGACCTGGGAAAGCTTTGCTCCCTCAGATGACAGTCAGAGTCATGTCTTGGTTTAATAAATCCCTTCAGGCACTACAATTTAAACAACTAAACTCCCATTGCATGTATCAATTTAAACTGCCACCCGACCACCCTGTGGGTTAGCTCTGGAGTCATTCTCAGTGTGCCTCCGATAGTTATGATTCTACCTACAGACATAAAATAAGGTCATTCCCATAAATCCTTTCTGTACACGTACATACACAGGAAGATGCATACACCCATGCATACCACAGCATTGGTGCTTATGGTATCTCATGTGGTAGGGACGTTTTTTAGATTGCAAGAATTCTTTCACTTTGCCTCTTGTTTCATTTTCTTATGATCAGTCACTTCAATGCATTTGGAATTTACAGTATCTGTGAGACCAAACTGATGGCATGAATCCTTACAAGGCTGTGTCCACCGATGATTATTTGACTAAAGAATTGCAGAAAACGGTCCCAAAAATCCTAGAAAAGATTTAATTATAATCAGGCCTCTCAGCAATCCTCGAGGCCTGTGACATCAAAGCAAAACTGTCCAGCTCATTCACCTTTGCAAATGCAGTCTCTCTCACACTTGAGCAATGAGGCTTATGAGCCATGACACTACCATTCATCCTGAATTTTAATATGAATTTTGACAAGGCTTTTGGAGATCCAAAAAAAATAGACCTAGGCTTGGAAAGAAATATAATATAGAACTTCCCTTCCCAAAGAAAACATCATCCCATTAAGAGATTATTTATGAACTGGAAAGCATCTGTTCTTCCTACCTTTGAAAACACTATCAATAGCATTATATAAGTAGAAATTGATGTTATTTGTTCAACTACAGTGAAGATCAGGTGCAAAGGGAACAAGAAAAAAAAAAAAAACGAATAGGTGTAGTAGATTCAGAGAGAGAGAGAGGGAAAAGGAAAGGGAGACAGGGAGGAGGGGAAAGGAAGAAAGGAAGGATGGGAGAAAGAAGGAAGGAGAAGCATACTCATTTCAACTTCTCACAGTTAAACTATTACCAAAAGTCTTAGTCATCTTCTCATCACTGGGACACATAGCCAGACACCCACCACTGAAAGGAGGAGCAGCTTATACTGGCTTATGTTTTCAGTCCATAACCCACTGGCTCCAGGGCAGGGAGGCCTGGCACAGAGGTGCAGTGGAGGAAAACCTGCTCACATCATGGCAACCAGGAAACAAGAGAGTGAGGAACCAGGAAGGGGAGTATCTCCTTCCGGGTCACATCGGCTGTTCTGACTGCCTCTTCTGACCAAGCGCCACCTCCTAGGATCACCTCCAGCTATGCTCCCCCCATGATTCAATTGCCTTTCAAAAGCCCCTCCTGTGAGTGCATGAGGCTTTGGCCCAACACCTGGATAAAAGAGCACAATATCCAGTCATTAGCACCGTCAGTGTTTCATGGTCAGTTATATTTCACTCTCATTTTTCTTTTTATTAGACAAGAAGTCACTGGACTGAGTTACTTATTAGTTCTTTATTTTTATTCTTAATGGATACAAGGTTCCATTGCTTTGTTTCTAATTTTTTATTCAAGATAATTATTTCTTATCTTTCCCTTAAGCTGAGGTGGATTTCTGACCAGGATTATGTCTGTGAGTATGCAACAGGATAACCTCCACACATCGTACTGCTCTGCTGAGTACTGGTGGTCTCTCTACTCTCATAAAGCAAAGAAAAATGACTATTTTCAACACCTGCACCCACATAGGCAGGACGAGTATATTTTTATTTTTTTAAAAAAGCCATTTCATCTAATATCAAAGAAACAAAATAAGTCACAACTTGCAGAGATATATCTTTTCCCTGTCTTGGTTTTGTATAAAGACACCATATTTCTGCTGTGCTACCTAAGATACAATATTATGGAGGTCTTGTCAGACATGCTGCTGAAAATCTTCAATGAGTGACTCAGTCCTGCATGGAAGTAACAGTGTGGTCTTGATTTTCTCCAATATGCCAAAGTATGCTAAGTGCAGACACTAATTACTGGGGAAGGCATTTTTTGAAATAATAATGGGCTATTCGAGATATACCAGCACCTGAGTAATAAGGTACAGTTTGACCAGAGCTATAATTAAATTTACGTGGCTCCAAGCATTTCGTTTTAAAGCTTTCATCACATGTCATAGCAAACATGTCTGATATCCTTACTCCCTACACTAAATGCAATATTTTTCCTGTGCATATTGTCAACAAATTTTTATAATTTTGCTTTAAATTATTGTAATCCAATTAATTCATGATCAGTTAAGATTTCTAAATGGTAAGCACACACACTCAGGAATTCTTAAAGAATTGGACAATCTAGACCAGAGAATATTTTCAAATGTAATTGCTGGCATGGGTTAAAACTGAATAGAGCAATTAATTAAATTAATCTAATGTCACACTTTGTACTGATCCTTAAATTTCTTATTAAAGTTAATATGGCAATTTCATTTTGAGTCTTGTTGCTATGATTTTTAAAAAGATACCAAATATATATATTTTTAATCTCTAAGAAGGCAATAGGCCTGGGTAGCGTGAGGTTCAAAGACAAAACAAATCTGATAATTGCTCTGATCATTTTATGACCATGGTAAAAGAAAACAATAGCAGCAGGATATAGGAATCTATCCTGTGAGATGACATTCTCTCTTTTTTCTTTTTTTTCTTTTTTTTTCTATCTTTCCACTGAATTCTCTTCTGAGGAAATAGCAGAGACTTGCATAGTTGCTAATGATTCCCAGTATCCTATAGCCATGGACTGAGGTTCTAGCATTATCTGAAGGGTCACATTAAAGGAAAAAGAACTACTGATACAGGGGTAATCGCCAATTCTTCTTGGCCACTGGAATTCTAGTGAAGAACTAAAACACACAGAAAATTGAGGTAACCATGAGATGCTCAGTTTGTGGTCCAAAGATGGACATAGAGAATTACATGAGCCATTCCACAGAGAAGAGAAGGGAAATCCCAGAAATTCCAATATGGGAATACCCATCTTATTCCTTCTTGTGATTGGAAGGGCTAAGATGTTCGTTGTGTCCCACAATCTTCTGCAGAAAGAGTATAAATCACACTATTTCCTCCATGGGGCTGCCCAAGGTACTGCAGTGCGAGGCTGGCTTCTCACATGGTAACATCATTTGGTGTAAATTTTGATAATTTTTATTTTTAATTTGACAGCTTCTTTTATAGTAATACATAATTTCTAAAATATCCTTAAGATCTTCATTGCTGGGCTGGTGAGATGGCTCAGTGGCATAAGTGCCTGCCTTGCAAGCGCGAGGGCCCGAGTTCGACTCCCGGAACCCACATATGAAAAAAGGGGCCGGTGATATCGCTCAGCGGCACTGGCGCCTCCTGGCACACGAGGTCCTGAGGTCAAACCCTGGTACCCACAAAAAAAAAAAAAAATCTTCACTGCTTTAGCTGAATATGAAATTTTAGTTTTATTTATTTTTATTCTTTTTTCTTTTTGTCTTTTTGAGACACAGTTTCACTATGCAGTTCAGACTGGCCTTGAACTCACTTTGTAGCCCAGGCTAGTCTTGAACTTGCAGCAGTCCTCCTGCATCAGCCTTCTGAGTGCTGGGATTACAGGCATACACCACCACAGCTAGCCTTTTACTTTCATTTTTAAAAACACTTCATTTTCCCTCAAAAGTAGGTTTAAGTAGATGTGTAAAAACAACATATTTATTCTATTTAGTAAGCAAAATATAATCATTATCTTCAAATCATTACATAAAGAAGGCAAATCTACCCACTAAGATATAAAACTAAAAAAGATATACCATGATTTGCATCAGGATTAATGTGTGTTACCATGGTGACAGAAGTTTCGCTTTGTGTTATAGCATCAAAAGCACAACAGACAAACTTGGGGAAATTCTTTCCATAAGCTCCATATTAAGAATGGATACATTGCAAAAATCATTTGACGTATTCAAAAATGTATATTTTGCTTCTAAATAATAAAAGAAAAAGGAAACCCGAGGTTTAAATTTTGTATATGACTCAGTTTACTGACGTGGAAACTGTTTGCCCTTACTAAACTTACATCAAAACTGCTCATAATACTAAGGACATTTCCTCTTCATATCTTTGCTTTTTGTAGTTTGTAATGAGTAAACATCTTGAGAGAAAGTATGACTAGTTGTAAATTCTATGGTCCTCATTAGCATGGTCTACTTCAGTGACCAGGTTCTTATGCTGCTTTGCATCAAATGAGTATTTTATTCACAAACTAAGGATTGTGTGGGTAGGAATAAGATCCATTTGAGACCGAGGCTCAAGGCCCTTAAGGCAGGAACTGCAATCTGATCTCCAATGACACCTGTGCTTACTCGCTTTATAGCAGAAATTCTGGGGTCTCTAAGACAATTTGGGGATTGAAGAATGAGGCCAAAATTATTTTTATAAAAATATTAAATAATACATTGCTTATTATTTCTCATTGCATTGACAAATACACTGAAAGTAACACGTCAAAGCAGTAGTACCAATGATAATGCATTTTTCAACTACCCCGTAGAAAGGTATTTTTGCGAAAATGAATGAAGTGTTCTTATTGGTTTAAGGAAGATAATTCACAGTATTTGTTGAATGTAATAAATTTGAGATTCCCAGCCAAAAACAAAAAGAAATTGAAAACTTGCATCTGTCATTATGAGCTTGAGAACAACCTAATACTTGAAGGTTTTTCTTATGAGATCATCGACAATATCAATAAATGTGATGCATTGATTTTATGATGAAATGTGTCAACATGTGGAAGATCTCCATGACTTAGTGAAATGATATTTTCTAGATACATGACACTATCAATCATGATAGTTAAAATTTGCACTTTATTGTCTTAGTTCAAGCTAACCAATGGATTTTAATGTAACAGACTATGAATTTACAGATATGCAGCTAGTGTTGCAACCAACCTTTAAGAAACTACTATATATTGAGTTTTGCAAGGATGTTAAAGAAGAATATGCACACATATATGAAAAAGACCATTTAAATATTCCTTCCTTTTTGACTATACATCTGTATGTGGCCAGATACCCTTCATTTATTTGATCAAAGCACCATATCACAGTAGACTGAATCTAAAACGAATATGAGAATCCATGTTCTATTGAATCATTCATTAACAAGATTTTCCAAATATAAAACAAGTTCAATCTGCTCATCATTTGTTACAGTTTGGAAAATATACTTATGTTTCATTAAAAATGTTATTTATGTTAACATATAATGAGCTTATTATTATTTTAATGAATAGGTAACTTTCAAAGTTCTCAATTTTAATTTCTAATATGTTCAATATTGTTGGGTTATTTATATAAAGAAGAGCATATTTGGGGGGGGTTCAATAATTTTTAAGAACCAAAGGAATCCTGAGACCAGAGTTTGAGAATTGTTGCTTATAAAGACCCTAAGTCTCCAAGGAGTTCTAAAAGGAATCTTGTTGTACAATTAATTTTTCAGTTGAGTATTTTAAGCTTAAAAATAAAGGAATACACCATGATTTAGAACTAGAAACACAGGTAAATCTGAAAACTTCACAAGATTTCGGAACCACTAGCTGGGAATTCTCTTTTAGAAAAACATCTACAGAAAAATGCAAGATAAAATCCTATCTCCCGGTGGGACTGAGGAAAGCTATCCAAATAGTCCAGTTTTCCATCATCTAAAAGAAGCAAACTCCAAGTTCATTCCTGATTCTTTGGTGCTAACAAATGAAATGTGTTGAAATGATTGAGATGACCTCAAAGACACTCATGACTGATCACTAGTTTATAACGATCACTGCCTTTACTCAGGCTTTTCTAGTCAGCACTTAGTGCTTCACTGTTTATAACAATGTGAGAGAATCATACAGAACTCAAGTTTTCTATCTGCTAAAATTTTCTACAATTGTTAGTAAATGTCTTTGTAGTAAATGATTAAAGACAAAAACAAAAAATATTTAGAAATAAATTTTAGAGGAGAGGAAAAAAGATGGTGGATGAGTAAGAAGCACGCAGAGAAACTCTCTAAAAGTTGCCATTGGACTACGGGAATATAGTGACCGGGAGAGTGCAGGAGGGGGGCAGATGCCCCTCCGGGACCCAGAAAAGTTCTGAAGCGCAGCTTGGGACCCCCGGCACCAGTGAAGGGTACTTTCCAATGAATGACGTATTTCAAACTCTAAGGGAAAATAATTTTCAACCCAGATTGATGTACCCCACAAAACCATCTTTCAAAATTGATGGAGAAATAAAATACTTTCATGACAAAGAACATCTAAGAAAATTTATGACCACCAAACCAGCACCCCAAAATGTTCTGAAGGACATTCTAGAAAGAGATAGGAACCCCAACAGAAGGAATCCACCAGGCAGGGCAGATAATTAAATAGCAGGAAAGGGGAAAAACAAAGAGTGGGAACCAACAACAGGAAAATATCATGACAAGTATAAGTCAATACATATCAGTTTTAACCATCAATGTTAACGGTCTCAATTCACCAATCAAAAGGCACAGACTGGCAAAATGGATCAAGAAGCAAGATACAACAATATGCTGTATACAAGAAACACATTTAATTCAGAAAGAAATTCATAGACTGAAAGTCAAAGGATGGAAAACAATACTCCATGCCACAGGAACCCAGAAAAAAAGCAGGGGTAGCTATTCTTTTTGCAGACAAAGTGAATTTCAAGCCAAGAATGATTCAGAGAGATAAAGACGGTCATTACATCCTTGTAAAGGGAACAATCCAAGAGGAAGATATAACGATCATAAATATATATGCGTCAAATACCAATGCACCCAACTATATAAAACAAGTACTAAAGGACATGAAAAATCAAATAAGCACTAATACAATTATATTGGGAGATCTCAATACTCCACTGTCACAAAAAGACAGATCAACTAGACAGAAAATCAATAATGAAATAATAGAACTGAACCAAACTTTGGAACAAATGGACTTAGTAGATGTCTACAGAGTGTTCCAGCCCACAACTTCAGAATACACATTCTTCTCAGCTGCACATGGGACGTTCTCCAAAATAGACCACATACTAGCTCATAAAACCTGCTTAAGTAAATGCAAAGGAATTGAAATTATCCCATGCATATTATCAGACCACAGTGCAATGAAATTGGAAATCAATGGCAAAAGAAATCACAAAAACTCCCTAAACACATGGAAATTAAACACCACCCTCCTGAACAACCAATGGGTCACAGATGAAATTAAAGAAGAAATTAGACAATTTCTACAACTGAATGATGATGACAGTACAACATACCGGAACTTATGGGATACAATGAAAGCAGTCCTAAGAGGGAAATTTATAGCATTAAATAGTTATATTAGGAAAATAGAGCAAGCGCAAATAAACAACTTAATGGCGAACCTCGAACTTCTAGAAAAAGAAGAGCAGGTTAAGCCAAAAGCCCGTACAAGAGAGGAAATTACAAAGATCAGAGCAGAAATGAATGTATTGGAGACTAAAAAAAACAATACAAAGAATCAATGAAGCAAAAAGTTGGTTCTTTGAAAGAATAGATAAGATTGACAAACCCTTATCCAACCTTATTAAAAAAAGAAAAGACTCAAATCCATGCAATTGAAAATGAAAAGGGTGATATCATGATGGACCCTGCAGAAATCCAGAAGATCATCTATACCTATTTTAAAAATCTATATTCTACTAAGATGGAAAATGCAGAAGAAATGGACAGATTCCTAGATTCATATGAATTACCAAAGCTGAATCAAGAAGATTTAAAAATCTTAAATAAACCAATATCAACCAATGAAATTGAAGATGTAATTAAAAACCTCCCAACAAAGAAAAGCCCAGGCCCTGATGGATTCACTACCGAATTCTACAAGAAATTTAGAGAAGACCTAATGCCACTACTTCTCAAACTTTTTAATGAAATTGAAAGGGAAGCAATACTCCCAAATTCATTCCTGGAAGCAAGCATTACCCTGATACCAAAACCAGAGAAGGACCCAACTAAGAAAGAGAACTACAGGCCAATCTCCCTAATGAACATAGATGCAAAAATCCTTAATAAGATACTGGCAAACAGAATCCAACAAATCATCAAGAAGATTATACACCGTGACCAAGTTGGATTCATCCCTGGGATGCAGGGATGGTTCAACATACGTAAATCAATAAATGTAATACACCATATTAACAGAACCAAAGACAAAAATCACATGATCATCTCGATAGATGCAGAAAAAGCTTTTGACAAAGTCCAGCACCTTTTCATGATAAAAACCCTACAGAAAATTGGAATAGAGGGTCTTTATCTCAACCTGGTAAAAGCTATCTATGACAAACCAACAGCCAATATTATACGAAATGGCCAAAAGCTGAAAGCCTTCCCTCTAAAATCAGGAACAAGACAAGGATGTCCACTGTCTCCACTCTTATTCAACATAGTTCTGGAAACTTTAGCCAGAGCAATTAGACAAGAGAAAGAAGTAAAGGGAATAATGATTGGAAAGGAAGAAATTAAATTATTATTATTTGCAGATGACATGATACTCTACACAGAAGACCCCAAAAACTCCACTAAAAAACTGCTAGATTTAATAAGCAAATTCAGTAGTGTAGCTGGATACAAGTCAATACTCAAAAGTCAATAGCCTTCCTGTACACAAATAACAAACTTACTGAAAGAGAAATTAGGGAAACAATACCTTTCACAATAACATCCAAAAAAATGAAATACCTAGGAATCAACCTCACAAAGGATGTAAAAGACCTATACACTGAAAACTACAGTACTCTGAAAAAGGAGACTGAAGAGGATATCAGAAAATGGAAAGATATCCCTTGCTCCTGGATAGGAAGAACCAATATAGTGAAAATGGCCATACTTCCAAAATTGTTATACAGATTTAATGCAATTCCAATCAAAATTCCAACAACATATCTCACAGAATTAGAGAAAACAATCCTAAAATTCATTTGGAATCAGAAGAGACCTAGAATAGCAAAAGCAATTCTGGGCAACAAAGGCAAGGCAGGGGGCATCACAATCCCCGACTTGAAATTATACTATAAAGCTACTGTGATAAAAACAGTGTGGTACTGGCAAAGAAACAGACCTGAAGATCAATGGAACAGATTAGAAGATGCTGAAACAACCCCAGACATACTAAGCCACCTTATCTTTGACAAAGGTGCCAAACACATTCACTGGAAGAAAGAAAGCCTCTTTAATAAATGGTGCTGGAAGGCTCTACACATGCCAAAGATTAAAACTAGACCCATATCTTTCACCATGCACTAAACTAAATTCAAAATGGATCAGAGATCTAAATATTAAAACAGAAACATTAAATCTGCTCGAAAGTAGGATAGGTAAATTCCTTGAAGACATTGGTGTAGGCAAAGACTTTATGAATAAAAACTCAGCCACACGGGAACTATCCCAAAGAATCAATAACTGGGATCTCATCTTATTAAAAAGCTTTTGCACAGCAAGAGAAACCATCAACAGAGTGAAAAGACAACCCACAACGTGGGAAAAAATGTTTGCCAGCTGTTCCTCAGACAAAGGATTACTATCGAGAACATATAAAGAACTCAAAAAAATCAGACCTCCCAAATTTAAAGACCCACTCCAAAAAATGGGCATCTGAGATGAATACACATTTCTCAGATGAAGAAATACTAATGGCAAATAAATATACAAAAAATGTGCAACATCACTAGTCATTCGAGAGATGCAAATTAAAACAACACTGAGATACCATCTCACTCCAGAAAGAATGGCTACTATAAAGAAATCAACTAATAACAAATGCTGGAGGGGCTGTGGGGAAAAAGGAACCCTTCTTCACTGTTGGTGGGAGTGTCGACCGGTACAGCCACTGTGGAAGTCAGTGTGGAGATTCCTCAAAAAACTAGGGCTGGAGGTCCCATTTGACCCAGCTATTCCCCTTCTGGGCATCTTCCCAGAAGAATTAAAAACATCGTACCACAGTGATATATGTGCACCCATGTTTATAGCAGCACAATTTGTAATAGCCAGATCTTGGAAACAGCCCAAATGCCCATCAACTGAGGAATGGATAAGAAAGATGTGGTATTTTTATACAATGGAGTACTATTCAGCCATAAAGAAGGATAAACTGGAGACTTTTATAGATAAATGGATGCAACTCAAGAAAATACTCATAAGTGAAATAAACCGGACACACATGTGTAAGCATCGTATTGTCTCTCTAGTATGAGAAACTGAAAGAGTAAATAAGATCCAAAATGTACAATAGACACGGTGAATCAAAAAGAAACTTGTCAATAAGAAAGAGAGACTGGAATAGGGAAAAGAAAGAAGGGAAAGGGAAAAAAATTGTATATGTATATATGATGGTTAAGATAGATACACTACCAGTTTTACTTAGTTCATTGAAGAGTAAGGTTTGAGCCAATAATGTTTGGACAATTGAATGCTAATGTCTGGTATCCTGAATAACTAACTTAAAGATAATAATACGTAATGCATTGACCATTGTTACCCTCATATTATGTTGTTTTGAAAATTTGTCCTTTTTTTGATTTGTTTTGTTTTTTCTTCTCTTTAAAAAAAAAAAGAAATAAATTTTAGAAGGAGTAATGGTCATTTATCATTTTTGCCTGTCCAGAATCCATTTCATCTTTTTCTGGAATATGTAAGTTGATTTTCCTCTGGAAAGCAATACCACCAATCATCACAGCTTTTTTTTTTTTTTTTTTTTTTAATTTCAATCACACACTTGGTTTTTTGAAATGTAAGCCTGGTTTGTCATCTGAAACCATAATACTCTTCCACAAATTTTAAAATAGGGAAAGACAGCATTTGAAAGAGCATGGCATAAAGGTTTTCTCTCAAATGTTTGGGTTTTCTTTTCATTTCGTTGTTGTTTTAAGTTTTTCTAAAATACAAAAATGTCCTCACGTTCTCACTGTTCTGCACTAGTAGCTCCCTTCAGCTCCAGCGCCAGAGGTGGTCACATGACCCAGGTCTGTCCAATCACTTCTTTTACCCTCTCAGCCCCACCGATTGGCTCAGAGGTGGACATGTGACAGTTGCCTTCACACCTTGCTGAAGATTTCAGGCAAAGCAGCCTTTCTTTTGGTGGTGCCTTCTAAACTTTCATCACTTACTTGTAGCCTGCTCAGGGACAATTCATTTCACCTCGCTAAGCTTTAATTTATTCACAGGTAAAAATCCTATGTCCTAGGATTATTATAGGTATTAAATAAGATAATAAATGCAAAACTCTGTGGGGACAACCAACATGTATTAGGATCTCATGAAACGTTTTTATTATTTAGTGGTAATTCTTATCTTTCAGTTCTTTCTCAGATGAGTCAAACTCTCTCCTCACAGTGGTGCATATATGACTCAGCTGGCAGCCAGCCTCCTCCATCACCTGCCTCTACCACACTGAACTAGGTCCTCTGACAGCTCCATGCCTCTCTTACTGTGGGACGTTTGTTTGTTTATTTGATTTTGGTGCTGGGGAATGAACCCAGGGATTTCACTCTGAACTACATCCCCAGCACTTTAGCTCTGCTTATTTTGAGACAAGGTCCAGCTAAATCACTAAGTTGCCCAGGCTGGGCTTGAACTTGCAATCTTCCTGCCTCAGCCTCCAAGATTCTGCCCCTCAGTGCCTGATGTACTTACTCCTTTCCTCCTTCCTTCCCTCTCCTCCTTTACTAAATTTGATGCTCTTTGAGAAAAGGGATTGTGGCTGTCTCTTCCCCACTCTATTTCCCCCGAATAACATGATAACTACTGATCCCTGGTAAGGACACATTCAGTATTTATTAAACGACTTATTTTAAACCATATTTTATAGAATGAAGTCAGCCCAAAAGATGAATTATTTTTATAGTTCACATTTATTAAAAATACTTTTCTCCATTTATTCACCTTTCCCATGTTTCCAGAAAAAATAAATAAATAAATAAAGCTAAAATACACCCACCAATTGACCAGTCTTCCATTGAGTAGGGAGAGGAGGGAGGGCAGGGAAGGAGGGAGGGCTGGAGATTGCAGTTCCTATTTTGGACGGTAGATGGCAGTAAATATATTATTTGATACTAACTGGTAGGATTACAAAGCTTCCAGAACTAGTTTCTGTAAATGTTTAGCATAAGCAGACAGAGGCTTTTCTTTTGTGATGTCTTCGAAGGCTTCTCACAGAAACGGCATTCTTTTGGTGCAGTGTACCCACCTACCTCTCCAAAGAAAGCCAACGGAGAGCAGTGTCCGAGGGGTCTCCTCTGAGGGCCCAGGCGGGGTGCTGCGCCCGTCCCTCCCCGGGAAGGCGGCAGTGCCGCTGTCACCGTCAAGACCCAAGCAGCACGTGCAGGGTTAACCTTCCATTCCGTCCGTAAGAGAAAATATCTTCTGCATTACCTGTATTGTTTAAGCCCAGTTAACCATTCTTCCTCAGTAGAATCAGAGTAGTTGGAAATTCAGACTCTTTCTAATGAGAATGAAGTTATTATCAAGTTGTGCTATTTTTCTAGCAGTGTTCAGGGTGTAGTTTACAACATAATGCTTTAGGCATGTGCTCAACAGAAATCAAGTTTAAGGGAAATCAAGTTTGCCTGTATGTGCACAAATTTTGCACACCATAGATATATGAATATGTTATATGTAGTATATGGTGTATAAATAGCTAGCGGACACTGCAAATCTGTTGAATTAAGACTCCAGACTAAAACACATAAGTGCCTTCATGGATACACACGCGAGCGCACACACACACACACACACACACACACATGAATCACCAAATTCCTTGACATCAAAGTCTTCCCATAATTTTAACAACTGCCTTTTAGAAAAAGAATATAGGGATAAGAATCTAAATGGTTTAGGAGAAGTACCACAGAACTGCTGGAAAGCAAAGACCAGTGTTCAGATTTACTGACTCAGGGGCAATAATACCCCCTTGCTGCGTAAAACCTGCAGAAATTAGAGGCTGTGATAAGCTGCTGGGAGGCGGAGTCCTCTCCTCATCACCTCATCGAGGCTGTTCTCACAGTGTGTTGCAGGAGTGAATGACGGCACTGAAGAAAATCACATGTAATGTTGCTGGTTTGAAAACCAGGAACAAAAGCATATGGGTAACATGGTTGTTCAGGTGGTCAGGAACTAAGTGTTGGTAACTCTAACACGCCAGTTACAAACCTCTTTCCATCAGTTATAGGAACAGAGAAAATTCATGGGTTGGAGAGCAAGGAAAACATTTCTTTGGATTTATAAGGCAGTTATTTGAGGCAGAGTATTTATCTCCATAATTCTGTGTCCCTTGCTTTAGGAGGATAATAAATTAGCTGGCCCTGTATATGTGATCCCATAAGCCCTGGCTTTAAAATCCATAAATGACTTCCTGTCATTTCTAGGTTAAGATTTGAATCACAGACGCAGGCTCTCAGCTTCCTCTCTGCCCTCCTTTCAGCCTCTCCACTGTGTGTGTCCTCAAGTCGCAGGGTCATGGGGCGTCTGTCATTGCTCTTTCTCCTACTTCACCTTAGATCTCAGTCTTCAAGGGGGTGGGGGGAGAGAGAGAGAGAGAGAGAGAGAGAAGCCAGGACAAGCTCTAGTCCCCAAGCTCATGCCCCCATGACCCGCTCCCTTCAACAAGGCCCCTTTCTAAATTTGTATGATCTCCCAACCTCCCAATAATGCCATCAAATTATGAACCCACTAATGGATTAATCCACTAATAAAGTTAAAGCTCTTATGATCCAGTTACCTTTCAAAAGCTGTCCACCTCTGAACATTACTACACTGGGGTCCGAGCCTTCAATATATGAGATTTTGAAGGAAATTCCAGACTCATAACACCAGCTCTTCGGAACGCCAGGTAACACACACTAAATGAGCTGTTGTGTTACTTTCCAGTGGGTCACAAGTAAGCTACAAAGGTGACAAATTTAAATTACACAATTCAGATTCAGTATAATTTGCCATAATCTTAGAGCAATTTCTGTAATTAAACCAGATTCTGTTTTCTTTCAGCTTGTTTATTTGTGTTTATTTGAGCATACAAAACTTTATTCAGTTGGAAAATCATTTTATTCTTTTCTCCTTACAAATGAGTTCCAACTTGCTCTAGCTCATGTTGGCCTTCGCTTAAACACTAGGTCAGATCTCAGTTTTCTTCTCACTTTGATAACTGAAAAGTCTCTGATCCCTACAAGTTATGAAAAGTAGTAGTAAAACCATCATTTAAATGCCCAGTTACTGCCATTCATCAAAACTTGGAGCATTAATTCGAGGAAATTCTTCTCTCCAGACCAGCTGGATGTTCTCCTCTCACAGAGAAGGCCTCTTTTTGCCCCGAGTCTCTTCTTATCTCTCTACCCCCAGTTGGTTGCACAACCATTGCTTTCCTTTCATCTTGAGAAAGTGAGATCAGAACTGGAGGAGGTTTTTAATGAACCTAATGAGAGCTGGGGCTCTCCCCCTCTTCGGCTGTAGCACTGAAATTTTCTCTTCTTGGGGTGTTTTCAAGTGGCCCTGCAAACCTCCCATGGCTTGCTGGTTACTGCTAGGAGATCTCATGGTTATTTGTTCTGTTTTCCTTTTATTAATGGGCATCCTGTAGGGCACCTAGAGCTACATCTTGGGAGTCCTTGCTGGTCCAGGCAGTCTCCTGATCCAGGCCACCTTCAGGGTTTCTCACCATGGTCCCATCTTGACCAGGGAAAACACACTTTACATGATATCTTTATCCCACGGTCACTGCCCACCAGTGTTCCTTTGTGTGTTCACAGGCCATCCGGCTCACCTGCTGTACTTATTTTCTCCACTGTGTCCCGCAAACAGAAATAATATCAAGCGTTCCAAGTGGTCCCGTTGAAGTCTGTTTTACTTCCCATTTGTGTGTGTGTGCTTTTTAATTCATAAATATTCGTTAGAAGTTATAATGGAACATTTTTAAGCAAGGGGAGACACTTTTCCCCTCCCCAAATGGGGATGGAAACTCACTATATCCTTCCAAATACACAGATGCACACACGCAGGGTCTAAATCCTCTCTAATATCTAGTCTGCTTCTCTGCCTCTAATCACCTTCCTGGATGACAGATAAGAGTCCAGTTAAGGATACTAACATTCACTTTGTTTACTTCCTTTGCAAGTTCTGCTTTTGTGATCTGGCTTTTTGGCTTGGACTAGAAGAGTAATTATCTTCTATTATTTTGTAATTACTCTTTTGCATTTTCTACCCTGTTCATTTATATTCAGACTCTATTAAGATACGCTTTGACTATTTAAAACGGTTAACTCACTCCCAGTTCTCCTCTTACGGTTATTTCTCAAAGCTGTATGGCCAGCATCAGGAGAAGTGCAGATAACCCTGTTTCTCTGGTGAACGCAAACTCTAGCCAGATGAAGTCTTAGTTTTCCACAGATAAATGAAGTGGGACCACTGGACGTATGACTTAACATGGCTCTCCGAAGACTCTCCAAATGAGAATTCTGTTATGTACTAGAATTCAGAAAGGAAGCATTAAACTCTAGAGTGAGAAAACAGTGAGTGGAACCAAACAGCAGTATCTGGCAAGTGCTCCCTTAGGAAGTAACCAAGCACCCAATTAGAACTGGGAAGTGAAGCAGCTGAGAAGAATCATCTTCCAGTGCCTGAGCCCATGGTACAGAACGGGAGCCTGGAGGGTCATAGACACGGAGGTCCACAGCTGTCTGGGGCTAAAGAGCCAGGCAGGAAGTTAGCAGACACATCCCACAGCGAAGTCCAAATGATAGTGAACCGAACTCCACTGCACTGGTTTCTTGTTCCTGTTGCATAATCGCATTTAATATAAATAGACAGCTCTCAGTCCTCATCAATACACGGCCCCTAAACTACATATGCATTGGTCAGACATAATACTTTGAAAATTAAGACAAGAGAGAAAAGGTTTCCCATTTTTTCACTTTAAGTTTTTGTCAAGGAGCATGCTCTACTTATCTGCTATTATCCTGTGTTATTATACAATAATTAAAAAGTACTTTCATTTGCAAAAAAGATGGCACAATTCAGACCATGCTGTCTGTTTCAGTTATTTGCAGTCACACAACCCAAACCCTGGAATCTAACACTCCTCAGTTTTACTCATGTCAGTGGTTCAGTTGGGTGGTTTTGCTACTCTGTGCTGGGCTCACTTTTGCATCTATAGGAAATTGAGTGCTAAATGATAGGCGGCTCTGCTGCGCCACGCTGTGCTGTCTCCTGTGTTTTCAGGCTGGCCGGCTGCAGGCTGGGGCCCTGGCTTTCCTCTGTGAGCATCTCTTCCTCCAACAGGTTAGCCCAGGCTTGCTCACATGGCAGCGTTGGAAAACAGCAAGTGGAAGTATTCATGCCTTTGCAGGCTGAGGTTCTGTATTCATACGTAGACATTTTCATCTTATTCTGTTGGTCATTACAGGCTCAAGATGAGCCCTAATTCAAGGGAAGGGAAATTTACCTCACCTCCTGCTAATGAGCGGTGATATAAACAATTACCTGTGGCCCGAAGCAAGGGTGAGGGGAGTAATTGGGACGGTTAGTGCAGCCACAGCATCCTGAAGAGAGCAGTCCACAGGAAGAAATGAAAGAAAGCAACGAGGATACAGTTTGGATATTATGCAGACATATTAAAATACTTTATATTGGTCAAGTTCTACAAGAAAATAATTTTTGTCCATACTCCTGTGACTGAGCTGCAGGAAACACCCCATCCCCTCTTATTTTTCTGGCTCCTATTTTTCATGCTGGTTTTAAATTTTATATCAAATTCTCCAGAAAGCCTCTTGGAATTACCTTCCCTTTAGCCAAAGAACACCTATGCAGTTGTGTTTGGTTTACTTGTAACACTCAGCATTTTCTCAAAAGCATTTAGAAGAATGTGTTATTTTTTGCTTTTCCTGCTAGACTACAAATTCTGGATCTTTCATATTCTCCTGCCCTCCCTCTAGCACCCAGTCCCTGCATAGTACAGAGCAGATGCTAAACAAACTTTCGTTAGAAATAAACAAGAAGAGAGTGAGTGACTGAGTGCCAAGTTGGATAGTTATTAAAAGAAGATTTTGATAGATTTGAAGATATCATTACTTTCTTCCGATTCCTACATCCTTGCCAAGATGGCTTTAGGTCTGCTGCATTGCAACCGAGAAGACAAGAAGTACTGTGAGGGCCGGTGAGACGGCTCAGCGGCTTAAGCGCCTGCCTTGCAAGCGCGAAGGCCCGAGTTCGACTCCCGGAACCCACATACGAAAAAGGGGCCGGTGATATCGCTCAGTGGCACGGGCGCCTGCTGGCGCGCGAGGTCCTGAGGTCGTCCCCCCGGTACCCACAAAAAAAAAAAAAAAAAAAAAAAAAAAAAAGAAGTACTGTGAAAGACTTTTATGATAACTGTGTATATGATAACTGTGTATGATAATTTTATGATAACTGTGTATAATGTAGTAACCAAATCTTAAAGCTTGTCTCTGTTCATTTCTCAAAACTTCATCTACAAACATAGTCTTAAAGGAATGCAAAAAATGGCGATCAAACCAACCTAAAATCTTTGCTGAAAAATACACATCTAAGTAAAGCACAGGCTTTCACATTAATAGCAGTCTTATAACCAGTGACTCTATATAGCTAGAGGAAATCTTATATTTTCTATGTGCTGATCTTTCTGAAGGAAATATTGCTAGTCTCAGGGGGGAATAACAGATCTTTCCAGTAAAACTGAATGGAAATAGAATAAACATGGTCTACTAGCTATATTAAATGAGCTTCATGTCAGCTGTTTATTGCTATCTGTTTTTTAACAATGCTCATAATAACCTACACCATGATATTTCCTTTCTCCTTAAACTCAAGGCACTCGTAGGTAAATGGATGCATCTTAAGACCATAGTATTAAGTGAAATAAGTCAAACACAGAAGCTTAAATATCACCTTGTTTCTCTCTCATACGAGAAACTCAAAAAAACATAAATAAAGAGAAAGGAAAAGATGCATATATAAGAAGTAGGGAGACATTTCTAAAATGGATGGAGGAACAAGAGATAGGAAGGGAAGAGAGGAAGGAAAGGTGATGGAAAAAATGAGAATTGAAAAAAAAAATGATGAAAGAAAACAGAACTTTTGCAAATGGGAAGGGGACCAAGAGTTGGAAGAAGCAGGAAGGGAGGGAAGTGGTAGGAGATGAAAAAAAATTAAGATGTATTATGTGCATGTACCAACTTCCCACCTTAAATGCCATCATTATGTACTGAAAACATGTATTATTAAAAAAAAAAAGAATCTGGTAAATAGAAGTGTTAGATAATTTATTCAAGTCATCACCACCAAAATATTAATTTATTGCCAAGTATGGTTTACTTACACTTAGGAAATAGCTACACATTTATTATGGTTTCCCGGGAATTTCCCAGGTAATGTTTCACAATCCCTACTTCACTGCCCCATTTAATACTGCTGGCTGTTTTCGCTTCCCTAAATCTGTGTGCTTGGGACTCTTTTTGGACATAAAGGGCTAACTGTCTTTGAGTTATTGCTTCAGGAAGTTTATCAGTAAAGTTTGTCAGTCATTCCAGCATTATCAAGTGCAGCAAATATGTTTCAGAATTTTCAAGAAGAAAGCATCTTTCTCATAAATCATCTGGTGAAAATTCACTCTTCGAAGGCTGTAATCTTAGATTCGCCTAAGCTCCACCCCTCAGTCTCAGTGTCATGTTTCTCAAGTTAAATGGCCTTCATTCTGCCAAATCTTCCCACGCCTCCAGTCTGAGGCCTTTAAATAGCACTGGGACATTTTTGCGATTTCCCCAGTCTTCAATAAAGTTGATCAGAATCAGAATCAGACCTGCAAAGTCTAACAAACCATAGTTCAGGGGTGCGTGAAGTGTCGTGTTGAAGCCAGAGTCTCGGTCTCCCACAAAAGAATCCCGTCTCCTCTCAGTGCACTGTTCTTGCTTCCTTGTTTTTGTCGTTTTGTTTTGTTTTGTTTTGTCTAAATTCTGCTCAATTCTTGAATTGGAATGCTACTTCTTATTGGAAACTTACCTTCGTCATCCCACACTTATAATTTTTTTCTTCTGCTCACTGTAAAGATATCTGTAAATGTATGTAAAATTATAGGGATATTGGATATTTATTTAAAATATGTTATGTTCCAGAAACCTAAATGTTAAGTATGTTACATACTAATCTCATTGAATTCTTACCTTTTTTTTTTTTTTGTGGGTACCGGGGGTCGAACTCAGGATCTCGCGCACCAGCAGGCACTTATGCCACTGAGCTATCTCACCAGCCTGAATTCTTACCTTTAATTCTTTTTTTTTTTTTTTTGTGGGTACCGGGGGTCGACATCAGGACCTCGCGCACCACCAGGTGCCCGTGCCGCTGAGCGATATCACCGGCCCCTTTTTTTGTATGTGGGATCCGGGAATCGAACTCAGGCCCTTGCGCTTGCCAGGCAGGCGCTTACGCTGCTGAGCCATCTCACCAGCCCCTTACCTTTAATTCTTAATGGTATCTATGAGTTAGGAATTATTTTCATTCATCTTTTATAAATGAAGCTCAGAGAGATGAAGGGACATGCCCAATGTCACCACTAATAAAAAACAGAATCGGTATTTAAATATAGATTTGCTGGTTACCTAAACTTAGTGTTCAACCACTATATTATACATACATGCATTCATAATTAATATATAATTTATTCTACAAATGTGATTTGTAAGAAATGTCACTTTTCCTTTTAGATGCATATCTGTTTTTAACTTCTCTGAACTTGTGTGTGCAGGACCCCTCTTAGACACAAAGGGCAGGATTATAAGTGGTGGTAGAAAAATGGGCTATGAAAAGGGCCAGCACTGCTCTATAGAGTGTCATATACACTACATCCTTCTAGTCTTACCGCTCACTGGTTATCACAGGGAAGTCTGTGACCCAAGCACGAAGAGCCCCTTACAGTATAGAATTCAATAATTTGGAAGTTGGAACCACAATGCATAAAATCCAGATTCGGTGGAAGACTCATGCAAACCTTCCTCCATCCATCTTGCCTCCCATCCAGGAGTCTTACCACTTTGCTAGGGTGCTATGAAGAAGTAGGATGCTGGTTCTCACTAATCATGGAATCCCAGACCTCTGCTCCTCTTCTAGAGTTAAGAAACTCTGCCCCCACTGTTTGACCATCGAAAGCCACGTGCATTTGTCTTGTCCCCATTCCTGCATTAGCATGGCTTTCTCAAATGGTTGTACATTCTGGCAAATAAAGCATTCAGAGGGCAAGGTCCCCCAGGACCTGCTGACTTCTCTGGAACCCAGCCCCTGTGTTCTGCAGGGTCTAACCCACCCCTCCACCCAGTCGCCATGCTTTATTTTGCAAACCCAAAACACAGCCTGTCCCCTCTCAGATCTAACCAGCCAGAGGAAGTAAATCATTCAACTCAATGATTTCTGAAAATTGAGCTATAGACAATATAAAAATTAGGAGATTTCATGTAACAGCAATTGAATCTGGAAGTTTGGGGTGAGTGTTTTTTAGGGTATCATCAGCTGGTACTGAGTAGCTTCTGTCCCTTCGACATGTCCTGCACTCCCCAGGCCATCTGTACCTTTACTGAACTCAATCCTGACGTGCAACAGCATGCAATGGATCTTTCCTTGTAACAGAGAAAAAAATACCCATAGCTACAGATCTAACAAAAGTAGAAGTACATAATGTACACTAAAAGGGCTTCAAGTGTCAGGAAAAAGGGAAAAATATTTTCCTTGTGAGAATCATATGCATTTGTATGTGCTCTAAACGTGAGCCAGCTGCATCTGTTGTGAAGCAGGGCACCCTTCTGCTTCGTTGCTAAGGTACCTCCATGGCCTGCGGGCATCTGGCTTGCGGGCATCGCAGCTTACAGCCCCTCCTGGGCCTGGTCTCAACAGCAAAGGCACAGGAGGCTGAACAGAGAGGGGCTGGAGTGTTTTAAAGACTGTCAGTGTTCCTGTTTATAGGGCATTCGTTCTTCCTTGGATTTAAATTTTACACTAATAACTCATGTGTGTGTGTGTGTGTGTGTGTGTGTGTGCGTGTGTATCTGATACTATTTTGCTTATAAGCCAAAGCCTTCTAAGCTAACCTCCAAAAATGCTTCTTTAGTCAGGCTAAAATGTCAGGCACAAACCAGGAGAGGCCTTTCTCCATCTTTACTTCGCCTTCTTTGTCCTCATGTGGAAAGTTCTCCACCTTTTTACTCAATTGACAATAATAATCTAGATTTTTAAGACAATCTGATGTCTTTTTGGTTTAAGACTCAGTGTCTCATAGTACGCCTTCCATCATTTTCAGGTTTGCACTATTTTTTGTTTTTTAGAATGATTTTAAATGTCTATTAAATAGTAGATAATAATGAAAATAATTCATTTAATTATAATTAATGCATGTTCAATAGTTCTGTGCTATAAAGAAGCAGAGGAGATCACTGAGTGGTAGAGATTATATTTTGCATAGCATATGGTGTGTGTAATTGTGTATGTGGGGTGTATATATGTGTCCCAGAAGCCATAACAGAGTCAGATACAAGCTGCTTGGAAACTAATTGTTAATTGATTTGGTGATTGAAATCTGAATTTTTGTTGATACCATATTTACTTGTATAATTTCCCCACTTTCCCCTACTATTTTCATGAGCATTTGAGTCCCAGTTCTCCACTGCCTGTAAGAATCACCCCCTGGAGAATCTCTGAATTACTAAACAACAGTAACTTTAATAAAGTACTGCAGCAGTGAGTGGCAATGTTAATTAGAACCGAAATCTCCTGACATGTTTGCTTTCCTTCAGCAATTCCTCCATTCCTCAAAAGAGCTGTTACGAACAACCATTTCAAGTAACTAAAGTACTTTTGGTAAAGCAATAGTCTGTGACTGATAGAAGCTTGTGGGTGGGGGGTGGCGAAGAGAGAGAGACAGGGAGAGAGACAGAGAGAGGGAGAGAGAGAGAGGGAGGGAGAGAGAGAGAAAGGGAAACACAACCTGATGTGGGATGTCATAGTTAGAAACTTCCTTTCTCTCCTGTGATGTTAGTTATGGCACTGAGTACCTGTGTAGCTTAGGGAAATGGGTTACGTATTTTTGTTATAGTGTTTCTGGTGGAAGATTAGTAAGGAGATAACAATAAAAGAGTGGGAAGAGTGAAAAGCAGTTAATACTGATTCATTCTCCTCTGTTCCAAACAGCCAGTCCAAACCCCTTCCTGTGGCTACTCACCTATTCTGGACAAAAACCATCTTGTGACTACATATGGTTATTGCATGGTTTGTTTTAAATACCAAAGGTGAGCGAATGTCAGATTCTCTATTTTATACATTTTCTCTAGTGAAAAGGTGGCATTTTCTAATGTGTGACTGGCATATTTTAAGTTCTTTCTCTTCATAAAAATAAAAGCTAACACACAGCAATTTTTCCTTTTCTCCTTTTTTATCTCAAAGGTGGTAGAAGAGTAAGGATCCAAGTCCAAGCAATGCTCATTTGAGTTTCACTTTCACATCAGAAAATAACTTGAGCTAACATTAAATATATGAGTTTACCTGCGCCTCTACATTTTGCATTTCTTTTAATATGAGCACAAAAATTTTACAGTCAATTTTCTTTCTTTCTCTTTTTTTTTCTTCAGTGCAAGGGAATCAAACCTAGGGCCTTGCATATGCTAGGCAGGTGCTTTACCACGGAGCTACATGCACAGCCCTTCATAATCAAAGTTTAAAAATATTTTTTCTTCTTCTACCTCCATCTAACTCTCTCAGAATCTAACATGGAGAGAGGGAGGGACTAGAAATATTTATGTCATTTCTTCCAGCCAGGGGACAATTTACCGCTCTATAAACAGAGGTAAAGGCTGGAGAGAGCAGATTTTAGATGCTGTAAACCAAAATACATGCTTCATGGATTTGAGGCATTGAAACTGAAAGTGTGGTATAAATTCTGTTTACACTCTAAATTTCTTAGGAGATTTATGTCAAAGTGTTAAAGACACTGCAATGTGTATGTTTACCAATTTTTATGCAACTTAAGTTGCATAAGTGTGCAGTAAGATTTTATTTGTGGGCCTTCTGAATATATCATTTCTTTTCATAGCCCAGATATTCCTCTCTTTGTCCATATTCACTTCTTGAAATATTTGAATTCCTAGTGTCCCCTCTCAATTTCTTTCTCATTGTATTTTCTGTTCTTTTTTAGGTTTATCCAGTCTGTTGTTCTATTCATTCCAAAGGTCTCTAGCCCCAGTCTTGAGTCCCACTAAATCCCATTAGCTGCAGATCTTTAATTCCAACTACATATTGTCTTGTCTATTAGATATCCCAGACCATTTTCAACTTAATGTAGTCAAAATATAAGTCTTGACATTTCCTCCTAAATCTTGATCATATCTCATGGAATGTCTATCTCAGTGAATCATATCCCTGTCACCTGAGCCTTAGGTACCTAAAGCCTTGGAGTCATGATTATATTTTCCATGTTGTACACCAAATTACATTATTCCTATCTTTAAAGAAAATGACCACCAAATATCCATGAACTCATTCATGCTTACACAGTGTCTTTGTCCCTTATCCATACAAATAGACTGTTTTCATTTCTAGATGTAAGGGTGAATCTCTTTGATTTGGGGAAAAGAAAATCTCTTGATAAATCCATGGAAATCTCATTTCTCTTCACTCGGTTTTCACCAGTAAAGGGAGAGAGTCTGCTGGAACATCATGCCCAAAACTGTAATCATCCACTCATGGTCATGAAATACATCTTAAGTGTGGCAGAGCAGGAGACCTAGAAGGATAGAAAATTTCCAAGTCTTTGATGACATCCGTGAGCAGCTGGCCACATTCAGACTTGATGCAAAGAGAGGTAACAGAGGTCATTATTATATAAGACACTTAATTTATGCTTCGTAGTTGAAAGCATTTCTAATTTATACACAAGGCCCTCCATGTTCCTTGCTATCTGGCGAACACCTGATTTGCACTTTCTTCAATCTTATCCTTCACACTAAACATACTTTTATCTATCTCATAGACTTGTAGGTTTTCATCCAAAAAACAGACATTTTCTTCTTCATGTTTTCTGGTAAGCAAGTCTTTATGTTTCAAGTCCTCACTCAAATGTTACCTCCTCCAAAAAGTTTTACTTTATCCACCAAAAGCCCTTGATCATTCCTGCCAAAATCCAAATCTCCCTGGAAGAATGAACTGATTTTTCTTTATGTAATATTTTGTATACCTCATGCAGTTTTACACGTGAATTTGATTGGGCTAAGGCATGCAGAGTTAGCTGGTAGAACATTATTTCTAAATGTGTTTGTGATATTCTTTCTGGAAAAGATATGTGTGTGAATCAGTAGAGCAAATGAAGAAATCAACCTCACCAACGTGACTGGGCATCATCTAATCCATTGAGGGCCTGAAGAAAATAAGAAGGAAAAAGGACAAATTTACTCCCTCTCTTGAGCTGTCCATCTAGCTCCTGCTCATGGACATTGGCATCTGGTTCTTGGATTTTTCTACTGAGACTAGGACTTGTGCCATCGACTCCCCTGGTTCTTAGGCCTTTCAGCATGGTTTATACTCCACTATCGGCTTTCTGAGATTGCAGCTTGCAGTAAGCAGATCAGGGGATTTCTAAGCTTCCATAATTGTTTTAGCCAATCCCTCATAAGACATCTCATTCTGTATGTCTGCATATGTCCTATGGTTTCTGTTTCTCTGGAGAATTCTGACTAAAAAACATAATTGGGTTGTAATTATCTGTTTGTCTTCCTTGCACCAGACATTAAGCATCAAAAGCAAAGATATTTCATTCATCATTGGACCCCTAGACCCTGGAACGGTAGTTGTTACATCATAGACACTCAGGTAATATTTCTGGTTCTTACAAAATATATCTGTGGTCACATTCTATTATTCATGTATTTTAGATAGAGCTGGTACACACTTAGGTACATCTTTAAAATATTAATTATCCCCCAAGTTAATCATAAACCCCAAATGATAAGTGACATTAATCATTTTTGGAGGGAAGTAACTTTTTTGACCCACAAAAAATTTTTTTTTCTTAGATTTCTTTTTCCTTCCAGCAAAATACAAAATAGCTTCTTTTCCTACACCTATAGCAATTTATGCCTTACTATAAAAATATAATTAAATTACTGCTAAACACACATAACATTTCTTCTGCCAGAGTTGAGCATGTGCTATAAAGTTGATTCTCCACATGATATATGCTGTGGCCATCATCAAAGTTTTAGGTCTGAGAGAGAGTCTGAGGAAGCTATTGCTGGGGAATTCCAGGAATTCTCCCTGAAGATCATTCATCCATTTAAAATTTTAACTTGTGCACAAGTGTCAGAGTTACCACAGGCTAAATTCATGTAACTTGCTTTCTAAAATGAGTTTCAAAGTTGAAATGAACATTAAAGGCTCGGTCTTTTCTTCACAGCCTTAACATTCTTAAGGAATAAAAATCTGAAAACTACAGGAGGCTCCTTGAGTATTTATTATTTCAATTGACGGCTCTCCGTTGAATCCAGCATGTAGATTAATCTATTCAAAGTAACCATAAGCCATTTTTAAAAACTGGTGTGCATAATATTGCATTGCATATTTTAATTTCAAGAAATGAAATTTAGGGGCTGGTGAGATGGCTCAGCGGCGTAAGCGCCTGCCTGGCAAGCGTGAGGGCCTGAGTTCGACTCCCAGATCCCACATACGAAAAAAGAGCCGGTGATATCGCTCAGCGGCACGGGCGCCTGCTGGCGCGCGAGGTCCTGAGGTCGACCCCCGGTACCCACAAAAAACAAAAAAAAAAAAAAGTGAAATCTAAAGGTGTATTAGATTAAAATTTTCTGTCTCTTTTGACTTAGATTTGGAAACTTTGTAGCGTATTCAATGCTAGGTTAATATTTTTAGATTACCACTTCAAGATGCCTCAAAATATCTACTATCTCTGCTGCCTTCAGATCATCTTCATTACATTTACGTCTCCAATTTTACTTTTGTTCAAATTTTACCAATTGTCCAAAACCGTTTTTGAAGCAAAGGATACATAAAAAACTGAAGTGAATTTCATTAGCTAAATGGTGTTCTTTAAAGCCTCTATATATTTTTGTGGAAATTTAGTGCAAAATTTTTCAAGTTGTCAGCCCCTTGCGGTGCACAGCTCTGAGAAGCACCATCTACTTACCTATCATCTTGGAATAGTAGTACCCTGGAGTGGTGCAGTAGATGATTGCGTTGCTTTATATCATTAATTGCTTTATTTATGCTGTCTCTTTTGAGTGGAGACAGATGTACTGTGGTGATGTTTCTCTATGTGATAATTACCTGAAGGCAGTTCCTAGAGTTAAGAAGAATCACCATCTGGAAGATCGAATCCTGCTTACCTGAGCTGTGGTTTCCTGCCAACAAGGTGGGGCTCACAGAGCATCTTCCCATTCTACTGGTGACCACAGGTGGCCCTGGGGTTCCATCCCATTCCTGAGCTTTGACAGGCTCTCTGGAGGAAGTCGCTCCGTGGTGCCCTCTCTCTTTGCTGTCCAACTTTGGTAATGGCTCCGTGCTGTGGCTTCGGACTTTCAGCTCCTCTGTGGACTCTGTGTATTAACCAAATTACCCTCTGTTAAACAAAAGTCAAATCCTTCCCAAATTCTTTATTTAAAACTTAGAGAGTGATTTTCTCAAATGTTTTCAGCATCTTGTTGGAAACTTAGACTTGCACTGGAGATGAAACATTTAAATACAACAGAGATACAGATCCCATGTGACTTTTTTTTTTCCTGAGGGGGATAGGTTAATATCGCCAGGGGGAATACATATTTTTGTTTGGAAAAAGGAGTCCTTCAGTGAATACTGAGTGTTCTTTACTGTGCATCTTAAGGGAATTTTTTAAAGAGCCCTTACACCCTCTCTGTTTACATCTTTCATTCACTTTATGACCTATTAGAACATGAATTCAGTCCAACTGCTCTACCAAAAGTGTTATTGCTTAGATCACACCATGCCTTTTAATTGACAAAGTTAAAAGACATTTTTCAGCCATTGACAGTTTTTCCGTTACTTATCATTTATATGTTCAATTCTTTGGTGTCCCTGATAGCTCATCTTCCTGAATTTGGCACTGTGTCTAACACCTCTACTGGGTCATTGTACCTTCTCTTTCTCCAGGTTGTATCTGTGGTCCTTCCTTAGCCACTGCCCTTGTTTTCTATATACTCTTCCTGTGATTTTAGCTTTCTGGATTCAGCTAGCAATTATCTGATTATTAATGACGGTTAAGTATTCTAGCAGAAGCTTGGGCCATTATTTTAGCTGTAGATTTATTTATCCAGTTGTTTGCTAAGTGAGTTCATCTGGAGGCCCCCTGAATATTAAAAATGTAACACTGATACTGCGCAGACATTTATTTCTCCTTAAACTGACGATTCTTCCTGTCCATCCAATCAACCATTTTAGAAGTTTGTCTCTCCCAATATATATATATATATATATATATATATATATATATATATATATATATATATATCAGAAGACTCTGTGGATTTATTTCTAAACATCGTGCTGTCCCCTCTCTTCTAGTCTGTATCATGGCCGCCTAAAGTGTTCTGCTTCAAATTCTAATCATCTCCCTGGAGTTACTGCAGTGCGTCTCCGGCTCTTTCAGTCCCCAAGTACAAGCTCCTTATACTGCCAAGCTCAGCTATGTAAAATGCAAATCTGACCATAATGTACTCCTGATGAAAGGCCTTCAAAGAAATCTCAGGTTACCTCAGAACCATGCCTAAGCTCCTTAGTATGGCTCCCAGAATCTCCAATATCTCACCATTCCATTTTGCTCCAACCTTGTTACTTTCTATTGATCTCTGTATTCAAGGAACAATACTAAGAAGTTTATAGCTTCTGTTTCCATACTCCACCCCCAAGGAAAGCAATGCAATCATCTACAGCTACGGCCTCCCTGCTCTAAATGTCCTTCAATCTCATTTTTGCTCAACTACTTCCACTCAACCCTGGTTATGCACATTTAAGTGTACCCTAAAGCCTCCTCACTCTTGTCACCACCTCTGCCCTGACCTTGCCTTATATTATCCTTCTGCAAATGTGCTGTCTCCCCAAATCCCTGAATTATTGAAGGGCAGGTGGTAGACTTTTCGTTTTTCTTTGCATTTATAAAAATATGGTCTCCTCAGCACCTATTATATTAATAGTTATTCCACTAAATTAATTAATTATATATTAGCTTTCTTAACTCCTCAGACATCTTTTTTCTTTATTTATTTATTTTATGTGGGTACCGGGAACTGAACTCAGGACCTCGCGCTTGCCAGGCAAGCACTTGTGCCGCTGAGCTATATCACCGGCCCAGACATCTTTTTGATGTATGTAAAAAGTACAATATTTCTAATGGAAGAAAAAATAGAGTGATAATACATGTAGTAAAGTGACATTGAGCTGATAGTACCTGAAAAACTCTGGTTATCTAGTAATCACAAGCTTTAACACTGACAAAGTTAAAGTTTAATTCAAATACAAAATACTTGAGAAAGGCTGAAATATAAAAAACCAGAAATGATACAAAGAATCTGCAATTTTGTCTGTTTTTTTTTTTTATATTTAGGTTCAAATATTCATCAGCTTTCAGCAGGGCAATAATACAGATATCATACTTTAGTCCCATTATATGGATGTGTAGGACAAAGAGTAGGTAAACTGCTCAATAGATCCAGGAGCCTTGGTGAGCAGTCGGAGAGGCCTCTCACCTTTGTAAACTTGGCTGGTGATCCTGGCTTTGTTTCTCCTCTGGGAACCTCATTTTTTCTTAAGTGTGAAATGAAGATAACACTGACCCTGCCTAACTTCCTTGTTTTTATTTGAGGAATTTAATGATAGTCTATATTTTAAAATATTTTAGAAACTATAAAGTGCCAAACAAGTAAAGTAATACTCATTCAAATAAATAATAGCCCTTCATCCTTTATGAATTAATTTAATATTTCCTCATTTAAACTAGATAATCACATAAGAAACTATATATATATATATATAAATGGAAAATTCCCAAAGCACATATAACAATAGCACTCTAACCCATTATCTACAATAACCAGTCCAGGAAGCCAATCTGCCAAATATCAGTCAGTCTTATAGGAAGTCAGACCACTATCTTTAGCTACTGATTCAGGTGATCAAAAATACAATGAATACTCCTGCCAGATGCCATCCAATGGAAAGGTAAGCTTATAAAAATATGACAGTGTGTCCTCACCCACCTTATTCACCTGATCTGGCATGATGCAACTTTTGGCTCTTCCCTCAAATCCAAATGGCCATGAAAGGAAAACATTTACAATCAGCTGAAGACATCAAGTTTTCAACAAACAGAACTGAACACATGAAAGAAGACTTCCAGGACTGCTTCAGAAAATGGCAAGAACAATGAGATAAGTGTGTTTGAGAAGGATTTATGGCAATGCGTTTTTTACTGTTATTATTTTTTTAAGTTTAATTTTTTAAAATTTAAAGTCTAATCATTCTTTTCTTTTTTTTTTTTTTTTGATCATGCTACCTGATGATTGGCCTAAAGACTGCTACTTGTTACAAGAATATACTTAAATTAGGTTAAAGTTTGTTTACATAGTAAGATAGATTGTATGGAGACAGTAGCTTCAGGCCAAATTTAATTTAACTTCTTTTTCCACTTTGGTTTCCTATTCCTCTGCTTGCCTGTGAGTCTCTGCCAAATGCAAGCTCTGAATAATAGCCTTTGCCTGTTCTCATTTGTCTGGTCTTTTACTTTCACACTGCTATCATTCCTATAGCTCTAAGATGCTGTGCAGTTATGTAAATACATGTCATGAATAGAATTCTATGAGATGAACAAACAAAAAACAGAAAGGCAGTCCCATAACAATCTCAGAAAGATTTCAGGCCTTTGAATGGGTCTGTTTACAAACTTAAATTCCAGTTACACTGGAGTCAAATGTAAGAAGTCAAGATATTTTCAGGATAATCATCAGAGCTGGTCGATTTACCCAACAGTTGCTTTGCAGTGCCCTGAGACAAGAATGAAACCTGCGACACAAAAGAGTATCATAGACAGTTTCCAAGCTGTTTATTCACAGTTTCAAATACAACGTAACTCTGGCTTCCAAATGTCACAGCCTCAAATCTTAATAGCCCATCTGTTTCACCCCACCTCCTCTTCCACATTTTAACAAAACCACTGGGGTGCCGGCTTTATCATCCACATTTTCTTCTATTACCAGCATCAAGACTTTGCTTTTCCTTGTTTTCTTCTTTCTTTTGTTTTTAAACTTGTCTCGCACTCACACACAGTCCTGTCCCACCAGAATTGGAACTAGCCAAAGGAAAAAAATATGCTCACATTTAACTCTGGATCCAGTATTGTTCTTGCAGATTCAGACATTCGAATATAAAAGGCTGAGTGTTGAGTCAAGGAACCTCTACCAAGATCAGTGTTTTTGTTATTCATATCACTCCTCTGTGCATATCAGGAGGGTCATTTAGATCTCAGACATCAACTACATAAAAAAAAAAAAAAACATAGCTTCTGAAATAAAGAGGAGCATTTTCTTTTCTTTTCATTTTGCTTTGTTTTCCAGTGCCAAGAGTTAGTCTTCATTGGATTTAGGTGTGTATATTTAGAGAAAGTTGAACAAAAAGATTGAAGAATTTGTATTACTCAGACTTGTGCCTATGTACCTTAATATCTGCCACCTAAATAAAATGCAGAGCTAAAAAATCTATAAGAAAATCATAGATGTATTGCTGAGTATTTGAGCAATGAAATATATAGAGAGTCTGCCAAAAATGTATACACTCTTCAGGAAAAGAAAAATAGTATGACTTTTTTCAACAGATGTTGTTACCCTCATATGGGGGACCCTAGAGGATGTCATATGTTGCAGAAAACCCACTATACTTCCAGCCCTTAGAGAAGAAATTGAAAATGCATGTGCAGCAATCTCAATTACCAAGGTTACCCAAGCAGCAGTTAGCCATACTCATAAATGACTGGAAGCTCATGGCCACCACTTGGAGCACCTCTTGTAATTATAGAGGCCAAAGGGAACTTGTATTAATCTCATGATGTCTCAATAAATTTAGTATTAAAATATTTATACAAGTTTTTCTTTTCGTGAAGTGAGCATACAGTTTTTGACAGACTCTGTATATTCAAGAACTATTTCCTAACCAAATGTATTTTCTAATTAAAATATATCTAAAAATCTCCAAAACAGCTGTTGAAAAGAAGCAAATGGGAAGTAGACAGTCTAGGTAAGAAGCATGTATGAAGGCACATTAAAAGCTCCAAGAAATCAAATCAGGAATAAGGACGTAGCTATCCATATATTTCAATTATTTTTTAAAAATCAGTTGAAAACAAAGTGAGTTTAGTAACATAAACTTCCTAGAACAACTTACAGGCTATGCTAAATTTTTCTGTGGAGTTGAGCTTTTCAGCATTCACGGTTACAACCCCCGCTTACAGCACACAGGGCCAAGTACGTAGAATACAGTCTCCATGCTGGATTCATTGAATGAAAACTGAGTGTTGACTCTAAAATCCTATTCTGACAATGAGATCCGATCTTAATTTGAGTTCTTGTTGTGAAAATGCCTGTATTATTACATTTCTTCTTCAGACTGTGTGTTTTGCATGTCATTTCTTAAACATTTTACAGTATTTAAACCAAAAGAAGAATGTAAGGATAAGAGATCAGAGGCTCAATTCTCCTAGAACCAAATACTCTCTGCAGGATTCCAATCTATCAGCATTCCAAACCTCATGCAGCTAACTCTGAGGTTTTTTTTTCCCCAATTCCCACTTCTTTATACAATCCCCAGCTGGGCATTTATCTCTCTGGCTTCTTCCCTAATCCTCTCCCTGCCCTGGACCCTGGACCACCTGAAGTAAATTGACTCTCCTGGCTTGGGTGGCTTTCGTCAGCTCATCTGCTTCCATCAGATAATGGGCCTTGCCAGAATCTCTTATTCATTCTTCCTCATCGACATTCACTCCTTCAACCACAAAATGATGCTGAAAATTCTTATAATTTTCCACAATCTAAAGAGCCCCCTTGACCCCCACAGACAAATGTACTGATGGACTGTTACACATGGCTGGGCTGCCTGGAGTGGTGGACAAAGGCACAGCATCTTAAACTGACCGCACCGTCCCCTCTCCAAACTTGCTCTTTTTCTAGTTAAAACAGTCATGATCTTCAGCGCCAGATAAACTTGCTTTCACATTTCAACCACTCCATTTATTTGCTACTTAACTTTAGTCAAGGTTTCTGACCTCAACTTCCACATCTGTAAGTGACGATAATAATAATTTTTATTGTGCTACAGTGAAGAGAAAATGCATTTAAAGTTCCTTATATGGCATTGCTAGTGGCTACTGTATTTCAGTTTTCCCCTCAGTGTCCCTTTAATTGACTCACATTATTCTTCTCAGAATTACTTCACAAATCTTGCTAAACTATGCTATCCCCCTGTGGAAAGTATTTACAACATCAAAGTCTCCGGATCCAGACAGGAAACAGAAGCGGGGTATCTTTCCATGCCTCTCCCTCACCACTATTACTGCTCAAATTCTTGCCTTCACCTTTTCTCCCTTGTATTATGACACCCCCTGGCTTGCCTGTCAATGGTCATACTCGCCTTCAACTTTTCAGTAAATACTTCCAGGCTCCCTACACCCTTCAGAATCAAAGCCATTGCTTCTGGCTGGAACACAGGACCTTCCTGAACTGGTTTCTGGCTGTCCTCTACATTTCTTTCCCATCCAAAATTTTAATCCTGGGGTCCATAAATTGTTTTGTTTGCATCTGCTGTTCATTCAGTCTGGTACCTCTTTTTCCAAATCAAATGATTAGTCAATTAGCTGCATCTTCTCACTTGGGAATACTTAGCACAAGTAGTATCACTGTTCCTAATTCGAACTCAAGGTTTAAGTAAAGAGATTATGTTATTCTTGGGGTCCATAACCTGCCTCTGAATGTGATTTTAGAACTCATCATGTAGTGCTTCAGCCTTGGCAATCACAGCAAGACAAAAGTGTAATGTCGTCCCTATCCTGTCAACCATAAGCCCCTGACTGGTTGGTCTGTGCTTAGACTGGTGGGCTACTAGGTAGTATGAGTGGCTTGGAATAATGTAACTATCATAATACAAATGAGTTGTGGGGAGCCAAGGCTGTGGCTTATCTGGGGTAAGGGGCACAATAGTGCCTTGGTTCTTGTCTTGGCAAGTGTAAACCATCAAATGGTGGCTGTGTATATGGTACTGCTGGGTGTACCTTTGAGGTGTAGAGGCAAACATAGTTCTCTAAGCTAAATAAACATGGTGCTACTTCAAAACCTGTAATTGCTGGCTCACCGTATGACACAATACAGAAAGGTCTTGTCATATGCTCCTGTGTCACATATCACTGGCATCACTTTTCACACACAACTGTTGACTTATTGTGTCTGCTTCCTCCACCTGACCATAAGCTTCTTTAAGGTTGGTACTCAAGAGCTATTACGATCTTCAGTGAGAATTGAAAGGATGAATAAATACAGACTTAATTCACCCAGGACAGTTAGCTTATTTTTTTTTTAATCACAAACATTCCTAATTCATTTGCTAAAGACAGATCAGAAAACAAGCAACTTTCCTAGAAAAAAATGAGTATTAAAAGTATGACCAATTACCACATTTTCTTAAAGGACCTAGATTCCATTCTCCTTTCCTTTTTGGCAATATTTAAAAGGATGAACTAGCCTTTTTTTTTCTTTAATATTTCTAAGAGCATGGATGTGATTCAGATGATCCACATAAAAGTCTTTTATATTTGCTGTTACTCTTGAAATTTGACAATGTTATACAGGGATCATTTGGTTACAAAATATGAACTCTAATTGTGGTTGGCAACACAGGGCCCAAAGTCCATGCTTTCGATGAGTATTAGAACTTCCTGTTGGGCATAAAGAATGCTTCCAAATTGTCACCTAATACTGACATGATCAATGGAATCAAACTCACCCCATTCCCTTTCAACCAGTGAACAATGAAAATAATAAAAGGTGATCTCAGCAGATAAATTAAGCAGAAAGCACAAGAGATTTGAAGATCTAAGAGAAGCATTAAACTAACTGCATCATCAGATGGATATTAGATTCCAGAATCAAATTTTAAAACAGAAAAGGAATTTGCAAATCACCCACTGCAGTAGGTCACTCAAAGTAAGGTGTTTGTGTATGTAATTACCAGAGTCTTCCTGGGTGAGCAAGGACTGCCTCAGCTGGGAGAGTCCCCACCTCCTGGGAAGCCTTGGCTCAATTTCGGGCATCTCTCTTACACAGAGCTGAAGGTGGCATCCCTCCATTCTCTTGCTTGGCGGTTGTCACTTGTCTTAATTTATTTACTTGTAATTTATTACAGAGATTTCTCCCTTACAGTTCTGGAGCTGGAGATCCAAGACTGAGAGGCCACATTTGATGAAGGCCTTTAGTGCTTTGTCATCCCATGACGTAAGATGGAAGGAAAAAAAAGAAAGAGAGGAGAGGAGGGGAGAGGAGGACAGGAGACAGACAGACAGAGAGAGAGAGAGAGAGAGAGAGAGAGAGAGAGGAAGACAGCCATCAAGCTCATCTTTCCATTGGGAAGCCACTTCCTTGATAACTAGCTCACTCATGTGATAATAGCATTAATTCATTACTGAGGGCAGAACCCTCATGATATAATCACCTCCTAAAGATCCCTTAACTCTGATCTTTGGGAATTAAATTTCCAATACACGAACTTTGGGGGACATATTCAAACCAGAGCAGTACTCCTTTCCTGAAGCGATTCAGAACCAGTCTATTTCTGTTTCTAAAAACACACCCTAGAGAATGCAGAGTGAGTTCATCTGCCCCACCCACCCACCCCCAGGTCATGTCTTCTTCAGAGTATAAATCTAGAACTCTCACTCTCTCAGGCACCTTGACCTGACCTCTAATTGCAGGTCACCGTGTTTTTTTAAAGCTGTGCAGAGTGGAGCTGATCAGAGGCAAACAAAGACAGTTTACTTAGGAGTCCAAGCCAGCACTGGGGTCCTCTCATTGATTCCATCCCTCAAGCCTCGAGGGGAAAGAAGGCACAAGCTCCCGCAAAGGGCAGTGGCAGGCAAGGGCAATTTTGTTTTCATTTTTTTTTCCTTTTCTGTTGTGAACTCTGTCATCTGAGGTCAGTTATATCAGTGTCTAGAGCTAAAAGATGCCTTCTCTTCAAATATAGAAGAAGAAAAACAATAATTCAGGGCTCTGCAGAGTCCACGATTTTAAATAAACCTCATAAGGTAAAACCTTGCTACAACATGAGTCATATTGAAGTAGAATGGACTCTATAACAAATTCTGATACTTCTATAGCCTTAAAAACAGCTCAGAGACCTCACAGAACTTGCCCAAAGTCACAGAATGACAATTAACAAAGACTTGATAAAGAAATAGGGTTTCCTGGCCACAGTTCAGTACATACCTTCTAGAACACATTAGAACTCACGTGCCGATTTATTCTCAATAGTTCTCTTTTCACGGTTGTGCATAAAAACATCTTGGTTTTTTTTTTTTTTTTTGTGGGTACCGGGGGGGTCGACCTCAGGACCTCGCGCGCCAGCAGGCGCCCATGCCACTGAGCGATATCACCGACCCCTTTTTCGTATGTGGGTTCCGGGAGTCGAACTCGGGCCCTCACGCTTGCCGGGCAGGCGCTTAAAAAAACACCTTGTAATTATTCTTTCAACAAATTATATTTGCTGTTCCAAAATGAAATGTTAACATTTCTCAATGAAACATGGGGATGATTTTAATCACTCCCTTTTTGTTGAAGTGTGTGAAACTTTTAGAGATTTTGCTGCCAAATTATTTCTACCTAAAAAGCTTCCACCGAAGTGGAGTAGGTGCTGAAAAATTTCAGTAACACTTTCATCAAGAAGTTCTAAAATTGCAGGACAGAGCGAGGCAAATTTACTTGGAGAATAAAATGTATATTTTTGCTTGTGCTTGTACTGTGAAAGCCAAGAGGATCTGTAGGCAGAGACTAACCAATTGCTGACCAAATCCTTTTGCCCTTCTCCCTCTGCATCAGGTTCCGCCATCTTCCCAGCATTCCTTGCAGTTAGGGAGAGCCATAGCACCGAGGTCGGACCCTTCCAATGGGAGGGGAAGTGACGTATGCCCCTTCCAGGGCTGGCTATCAAACCCCTCACAGCGTCCTCATTCTCATGCTTCTTCTGTTGACTGGAATTGGTTGAGGTTCTAGGAGCTGGCAGAGCTATCACATGGTGAGAACTGTAGGGCATCTTTCACTGAAACCACTAACCGATTGTCACCATGTCTCTGACAAAAATCTCAGCTTGTGACATGCACTGAGTTTTTGGAGTTTACCGTAGCAATTTAATACAGATTATAGAAATATTAATTCTCATTTTCCCTCCCTTAAAAAACAATTTAAATACAAGATTCTTGAGTGCCTAATGAAGACAATGTTGTTATTGGCATACTGAGAGAAAAATTAAGGGGCAGAGAAATTACTTTGCTGCCAAATACAGCTGAGAATTTCAACATGCAATACTTTTCTCTGGTTATAGGAAAACTTCTGTACAAAACTGATATTATTTATAGGGAATTTAATAAATACTTTAAATACTAAAGCTTCAGGAAATATACACTGAGTACATAGTAGATGAAGCTCTGTAATGATCACTCAGAGAGCTTATATATTTTATTTATATTAATCCGAGGATAGTGCCATTTAATTTTTTCCAAATAGTTTTTTTAAATCCAAAATAGTAGCAAAGAACAAAATTTCTAAGGAGTTATTAAATAATATTTTTTGATTTTTCCAGAACAGGAGATCAAAACAAGAGCCATTTAGAAATATTCAGAAAGAAAATATTATTTCAACACAAATTAGACATAAATTATAGATATATGAAAATTATTTAGACATATATAAAGATCTATGAAAATTTTAAATAAATTAAAATACTTCTCCAGAAATACAAAAACTATAAATCTTTCTGGAATGAAATTGAAATAATCTGTTGATCACTCTTAGCTCAGTTCAGTGAAAAAAAATTCTGAAAATTTGACAAAGCAAAGCATACTGAACCTTGGCTTGCTCAAACGAAGTTATAGACTTGAAACACTTTTTTCTGAAGATCTTCCTAAGTCTAATGTCATATATGGCTATGATTCTGACATTCAAAAAAAGCAAAATAGTTTATGAAGCTTCAATAATATCATCAGTTCTGTTCTTGAATATATCCCCACTTTACATTTTGGTCTGCTTTCTAGTTTTCATGGTGAATATATGTATTATAATTTAATTCTTCTTTCTGTTACTCCATCCTCCCATCAAATCAAATCACAATGAACCACAAAATAAATGAAGAAAGTAAGCTCTTCAAACACATTAATGATTTGTTTAGCATCACTGACAAATTCAAGATCTAATTTTTTTCTTGGCATCTGATTAGGAGACTTGAACTAAATAGAGGTATTGGTTTAAAAAAAAAAAAAAAAAACTAACATCCTGAGTGGGTTTTCCTGTGTTTTAAAGAAAAGGAAAATTGTTTCCTGGTTACTATCAGAAAGTCAGGAGTGCAACTTCTGAACACTGTTTTTTAAAGTAACAGTTCTCATTGCTATGAGAACTACAGGTGCTGCCCTAGTCTCTTCACTTTTTTCTGGCTGCGCTTCTAATCTATGGTAGGAAGAAAGTAATTATATTATCTATTACAGGATTACAGCTCTGATAAGATCTATAAGCAGAGATGGTGGCTGCAATGAAAGGTTCAGTAGATGATTTTTCCTAGCAGGTAAGTCAAGAAATTTTGGCTAGTGATTTGAAATGGCAAAGGAGAAAGTGACAGGAAGTAGATGAGTTTTGCAGGTGGAGGGAAATATCTGTTCAAAACACGTGCCAATTTAGTGGAGAGGGAGCCCACACTGTTAGAGTGGAGAGAAGACAAGAAAGGTAATGACTGGCCTAGAGAGATAGAGCTGGCCAACCTGAGAGTGCTTTCTTCTGGAAAAGGTTCATTGCTTATTCTGAGAGAAAGGCGACTCAATTTTTTTTGTATGGATAGAGAAAATATACACTAAATTAAGATTTGTGAAAGATCACTGGTTACAGGACAGAGAAGAGATAGAGGGCTTTGTCTTGCAAGTAATCATTTATCCTTGAGTAATCCAAGGAAGGAAATGTCTGTAAACTAGGGGTTAAAGGGATTTTTTCCAGACTTTCCATAATGTGGTATGTAATATCCCCAAGCTTATATTTTATTTCTATCTCCAATGTATTATTAAAATTTCTTTCCAGCCTAGCTTTCTCCCCTTTTACACCCTAAACCCATCCAGGTTTTTCAAACCTCAAAGTCTGTAGATTGAGGTTTCGGTGTCAGGTAAAGACAAATTCCATAAAACATAAATACCCTACAAACTGTTAGCAGACTATAGGTACACTTTAAAAATAATTTTGTAGTTGGATAATTTTGAAATATGTTAGGTTAAACAAATTAAGTAGACAGACTTTTGAGATTTCTTCAAATATTTATTTAGTTGTTGTCACTGTATGTGGTTAGGAGGTTGATATAATATGCAGAATTTCTTGATCTCATTCGGTGGGGTGATTCATCTTTCAAGTACAACCCCAAGGGAGTCTTTGTTACACAGAATGAACTCTGAAAACTGAGAAGATGGGCTGCTGACACAGCACACTATTGGCAAAAATGGGCTGGAATTCAGATTAGCTTTTCCTTTCTGTATTACAGCATAGTCTTAGAGAGAGGAAAAAAAAAGACCCTCGATGTATAACTGAAATTTCCAATTAGTTACTATTTCTTTCTATATACTATTGCTAACTGTTAGGGAATGCATTGTGTCTTTTCCTACAAATTTTCTCTCTCAAAGTCTTAACTCACAATGTGACTAATTCAGAGACACAACATTTTAAAGAGCTCATGAAGGTTAAATGAGGCTATAAGGGTAGATTGCTAATTCAATATTGCAGGTGTCTTTCTAAGAAGGAAACAGCAAAGATGCATACACACACAGAAAATGTCACCTGATGACACAGCAAGAAGGCTGCCACTCGTAAACCCAAGAGAGAGGGCGACCAAAGGAGCGACCAAATCTGCCAAAACTTTGGTCTTGGACTTCAGAATTGTAAGGATATAAAAGCCTGTGTAAATTATCCAAAATGTGGTATTTTGTCATGGCAACCCAAGCAGAGTAATACACCAACTGTATTTAGAATCTTAATCTCATTCTTCCACCCTCCTAGATTTCATTTGGGGTAGAAGAAATTTGAAGAAATAAATGGAGCAGAATATGTATTTCTCCAAATGAGGACTGTGTCATTATAAAATCTCTACTTTACGGATGGAGAAATCAGTGTGCAGTCAGGCTGTACTGCTTATTCAGAAACACCCGACTGGGGAACAATAAACCTGAGATGTGACGTCCAACTTCTCTGACTTCAAACACTGTATTGAGTCTAGTTCATCATATTTTCCTCCTGCAATCCCATTTCTTCTATTTTAAAAGATGTCAGGCAATATTGGAGCACTTTGAAGGAACTTTCCAATTCTCAAATACTGTGGTGCTATTTATACTTTAATAATATTGAGTTTCACATCTTGTATTTGGGATAGACTTAAACAGAGACAGTAAGACCCTTAGACGTGGGCAGCCAGGGTTCCTGCTCTGGTACTTGCACATTGAACATTCTTACTCTCATTCCTTGCTCTGTTGTCCTGGTGTCATGGAGCAAGCAGTCTTATGAAGCCAAGATCCTGTGCTTATCCAGAGCCTTCATCCTTTTTTCCAAACTTCTCCCACTGAAGCTTGGACCTGGAAGTCTCCGTATTCATGGCTTCTGGTCCTTGGCTGTCCTCTTTCCTTAGGTATTTCCTAAAAGTCCTGATACTGAAAATGCTATGTTCAGCTCTAGGAGTAAGGACTATGCAGAGAAAAAGAGTGACTGGGTAGAGCAAATAAGAGAGTTAGGACAAGAAGTAAGGATTTCTATTCGCATTCTGTATTAGGCCTCACAATACAGAATATGAGCCCTACCCCTCATATTCTGGGTAGGCCTGCATGAAAGAATATGATTTGGGGCTTGAGTTGACTACAATTTATTCTCTTGACCCATTGCCTCCTAAGTTTGTCCATTTAGAATGCAAGTATAACTAATACCTACAATTTTCAAGAACTAAAGATCCAAAATTATGTACTAGTTTTTCTCTGACTTTTATAGGTTTATAATCTTGTCAGGGAAGTAACATACACACTTGACCCTAAAGACAACAAGAGATTATGAAAGGATTTACAAGAAATATTGCAATAGCCATAATTTAGATTACAGGAGCCCAGAGAGACAGAGGGAATGAAAAGGGACGACATAAGGAGAGGTCGAAACAGAAGCGGGTGTAAAATATAGAGGGAGAAAATAGTCCAGGGTGATATATAGACAAGGACACCAGACCACCACTGTCGATGCCATCTTCCCTTTTCTAGTCTCATTTATTCACACCCATGGCATTGGTCTTAAGAATAAGAAAAATGCAGAAGAAATACAAAATCCTTGCGTGGCAGAGAACCAAGAAGTAGACACATAGGAAATGGATTGAGACAAAACCCAGGAACATCCAGCCTGAAAAAACAGCACAGCAAATTCTTTCCAAAGAAGGGTGGAGTTTTAGCCTGTTACTGAAAGGGAAGATTTACCTTAGAAAGAGCAAGACCTGAATTTACATAGGAGAAAAGAAACAGTTTTAAGTGAGAAGCTGCACACTTTGTTTTTTTGTTTTTTGCTTTTTGTTTGTTTGTTTTGAGAAGCAGGGTATGGTGATACCATAGATGGTGGAGGAAAATTCATGCAGGAAGGGTGTTAGAGAGACCAGGGGGTGATGTGTGAGGAGTTATCCCAGATCAGAGGCTGATTATCAATAACACCTTATCTATGGGCACATGAAATCCACAGAACTCCAGATGTCACCACCTCAACCTTAATATGCCACCAAGATCTGAAAAATGCTTTTCAAAGGGCTGTACAGAGCTAGATGTAAAGGTGTAGAACTATTAAATATTTACCAGGATGTCTTCTTCATAAGCAATTTTTAGTATTTACTTCCAATGCAGGTTTTGTGCCTGCCTGCCAAATTAAGATTTTCTTTTTTTTTTGGAATTCAAAATCAATCAGCTGTTTGATGACAAGATAATCAGTTTTTACAAACCAACTTTATTGTCTGGTCCTAATTTGATGTCATGATTTAGTGAGAGAAATACCAGACAAGGTTATACTGAGAATTCATTAATAACTACTCTGAAGCCAGAGTCAGTTCTTTGCATATTAAAAATGGAACACATTAAGGAAAGTGTTCTTAATGTTCAACAACCTTTTTTTTCTTCAAAATAGTGTATAGAAATGCAAATGTCAAGTGATAATTTGCCACACTAAATATTTATTCTCACAGTCTTACAAGGTCCCTGTAATGGCAGTGGTGTGTTTTTATCCTTCTTTCCCTTTTTCAGACCTGACAGTACCTCAGCTGACTCCCTGTAAATGTGCTTTTTCACACAGTTGAATGAAAAACAACTCACTGAAACCTCCTAAAAGAAAAAAAAAAAAATCCACATTACTGTAAATGACTTTAAGATTGCAAAAATCTCAATAATCTGTATCAGCCATGAACACTGCCTTAGGATGTTTTGTGTGTATCTTTTGGCAAATTTCAAAATCATATGCTGAAAGTTAACAGTAGTCCTGCCACTAGAGTCATTCTAAAGTGGGACATAAGGCAGCAAATTAACATACACTAATAGCTTAAAAGAGAATATTATTGAAGAACAGAACCACAGGGACTTAAATATATGTAATGTTAGATTTGTTCTCTCTACTGCCCCAGCCATAATAATGCTGAATAAAGACTGGCATAGTACAAAAATCTCCATTTTAATTGTTGGGAAATTTGACTGTAGCAATAATTCTGCCACCACCTGTGTGACATTGGGTGTGTGTTCTTACTTTGTATGCTTCTGTGTCCTTATATATCAGAGAAGGAATTTAGACCATACCATCTTTATGATGCCTTTGAATCTGAAATTCTATGGAAACAGGAAGAAGCCAGGACTTGAAATCATATATGGCATTTCCTCAGCTGAAATATATGTGGATTCATGTGAGGAAAAGCATATTACAGAAATGATTTTAGATTAGAGTATCTCCCTCCTGAAGCCCAATGTTCTTAAAATTAAAATTGGTCTGTTTTAAAGAGATTTTCCTAACCAAAGAATTACAATTTTATCTTACCATAGAACAGAAGAGGGACAGTTTTACATACAGAATATTTTTAGGTGCTGCCAACAGTGTTAACAATTATACTCCCAAAATGCAGAAGAAACTATGCCAACCTCCAAGAGAACTCACAATGGTGTGAATAGAATAAAAAAAAAAACAAAAAACTGTGGTTATAATTTAAGTTGCCTTTCTGTGAAAAATTCAAGAGGATTTAGTTTCACGAGAGGGACTTCTGCTTAGTAAGGTCATGGGAAGAAAACAGACCAATTATCAATGAATGCAAGGAATCCAAATTAACTTTTCTTCTAGAGGGAAAAAACGGGGAATTCTATTGATGCCTCTACCATTTTTGTTTTTATCTAGTTTTTCAAGTGGTGATGGCAAAATAATCCTTTGAACACCAGGAGAGAAATATAATAATTAGAAAAATCAAGGAGATATTCTGTTAATAGACAATTTATGGTCTGAGAAGACTTTTGTAATAGAGAACATTTTTATGTATTCTCAAGTTGAGTTAACATGCATAGGAAATTACTAATAGGCATTTATGGATAAAAATCAAGGTTTTTTTGTTGGGTAGGCTATTACTGCATTTTTATGGAAGTGGCCTAAATGATCTTGGATGATGTAAAATTGGTATTGATAACCCAGTTCTTGAATTCATGCCAAGGATTTGGAAACCAAATGCAGTGAGTTCATGCCTCTAGATTCTTTGCTCTGGGGAGTCCCAGCCACTGCATGATACGGCCACAGCACTGTGCATAATTGTCTTTGAAGTTATAAGCCCCTGGGTACAATTTTAGACTTAGCCTCTAATTAACTTTGAGGCCTAGGGGCAAATCACTTTCCCCTTCTGAGCATACAGTTACTTATCTGTAAATCAGGCATCTGGACTCAAGAATCTTCAAATCTACCATCCTACTGGTAAGTACCACAATAAATTCCACATTAGCTTTTCTTATTTCTGATACATGTTAGAAATACTCGGGGACTTTTCAAAAATATCCATGCCTGAGCCACAATTAAATTAGAATCACAGATATTTAAACCTTGGCATCAGTACCTTTTAAGAGCTTCTGTTTTTTCTAAAATAAAGTCAAGGATCAGACTACTGTTAAATATTATAGAAAAATTTCAGCAACATTTAATATACATTGCATTATTAATTTTATAAATCAGCTAGGTCCTTTACTTCTTGGTTTTCCTTATTTTTAAATGAAAGTATCTTAATTATATTCTTTCCTCTAAGAGAAAGGAAAAAGAAAACTCTAACATAGGGGCTAATATATTTTACATCATTAGAATTCCTTGGAAAAAATATTATAGAAGTACAAAAAGCATGTTTGATCCCTGCGTGTTTAAAGGTGATATCTATAATTAATTTATTTTTGTTATTATTCTCTAAATTCACAAATAGGGAAAGACTGGGCTGACAAATCTAAGAACACACAGAGGCAACAACCAGTGAGGAAGTGGTTGAGAATTTGTTATTGAATGTTCATTCTGTTACTTGGCTTTTGCGGCTCTGCTGCCTTATAAATGAAAGGAATCCAGTAGTTTAGGGAAGATAACAGCTCTTTTATATCAATTGCCAAACAATCCTTAGGAGAGTAAAAAATGGTCGATCTAAGATAGCCAAGAAATGTCTTATTTGACACTTCTTGATGTTGTGTATCATATAGGCCTATGATTGTTTTTTAAAGGCCTTAATTCCCTTTTCTTAATTTTTGAAGGAAAGACAAGCTTTTCACTGGTAGGTGGGAGGTGTGTGGGTAGCTGAATATACTGCACAGGTGCCATCAAATTTAATTAAGACTCAAATCATTTTAACAGGCAGATAGAAAATGCTTCAGTTTTTAGAAGAATCAAGGCATTTAGGCACTAAAAATATTAATGTATGAAAAGAAAAAATATAATTTCCATTTTTCCCGAAAGATGTAATTCTAAAGATACATTCATAAATGTTTCTGAAGGAAACACTCAATGCTAAGAAGAATAATTTTTTATCCTAAAGGGCAATAAGAATGTTTAATTTCTAATAAAATACATATACAATATGTCATTATTGAAATCATAGTTACTAAGAGCCATATTGGAAAGGGATAAAGGTGTTATAGATATTAAATTTTTAAGAAAATCAAGCCAAGAATAGTAACTGTTTTAGGATGATAAAACTGATGCCTACAGAACTGAACTCATGCACAGCTGCACTTCTTAGTGATCTCAACTGGTTGATTTTCTTGATAAATATAGAGAGAGCAATAGCATTGGGAATCGCTGTTGGCCAGCACAGAATTTGTCACAGTATTCCTGGAGAAAAACACAAATATAATTTGAAAGGAGAGGACATTAATCAGATTTGACTATTTTCCCAAAATATGACATTTTAAATGAAGTTAATTAGCAAATCAAGTCAAGCTATAGGCAAAACCAATAGTAACCTTGTTGCTTTTTTTGTTTATTTTTCGTTTTTGGTTTTTGGTACCGGGAATCGAACTCAGGGCCTTGTGCTTGCCAGGCAGGCACTGTGCCACTGAGCTATATACCCGGCCCAGAACATTGATCTTAAATATTGATACATTTGGTAATATTTAGGGTGCCATTTAGAAGAACAGGGGCTTTGTTTCAGATTGTGTTTCTGCACAATTTATGATTTTGCAGAAGGAACTGAATCTCTGGATTTCTGTTTGTCTGTCATATGAGAAAGTTGTGATTATTATATGATTGTTTCTAAGGTCTAACAAATATTTACTGAGCTTTGATTTTAACGCATGGTCAAAGGACACAAAGTAGGGACTCACTGATCTTACTCTATACTGCAGTCTTTGGAACCAAGGAAAGAAAAATATAAAAGTTCTTCTGTTGTAAGTTTTATGTGATGATATCATTTCCACCTGTTGTCTTTTTGTCTCTTTCTCTCTCTCTGTCCCTCCCTCCCCTCCTCCTTGCCTCCCCTCCTCCTTCCCTCCCTCTCTCCTTCTTTCTTTGCTATTTTCTCTTGCTCTCTTTAAAATTAGGTGGCTGCCACCTATTGTCTTGCCTGAACTCCCACCAACCTCATTTCTTCACATTCATTCACCTCCACACACATATGAAACACATGTATAGAGTAGTTAATCACAAAAGACATCAGAAATAATGGTGTTATTTTTATGTGTGCGTGAATTAAATGAGAAAAAGAAACCTGCATTAAATGCTATTCCTTACTTTTAATATTAAGGATACTTACTATTGTTTTATCTTGTTTCATAAATTATCTGGTAGCAAACCTCTTTGTGGCAAAAACAGCCTGATGAATAAAATTAGAGTTTTCCAATATCCATTCTTTTGGTTTAGGCTCACAGGCTAAAAAAAAAAACCAGGATAGAAATGGAAGAAAAATAATTGAAATGGAAAAGAATAGGTAAAGAATGAGGAGGGAATGATATCAGCAACACAAAAGTCTTCAGATGAGGCTATAATTAAGCCTCAAACCAAAAGAACCCATATCCTAAAGGTCACCTGACTCAGACCATTGGAGGGAAGGCTGGGATGTTCGGGACTCTGAGCTTCTGAATCTAAGAAATAGCTGAGATATGAACCAGGAGAACTGCAAAGATGCAATACGGCAGTAAGGGAGAAAGAGAAATAGAACATCTTTCTGAAATGCTCAGTCCTAAATCTGCCTGTTTTTTCACTTTGTGTATCTTTCTAATAATGCTGTGGGTGACAGATCTTACCCTAGAAATGCCCTCTCCTTTAAAAATGTATCTGATCTTCATTTCACTTCTTAGTGTTTATTGTCTGACATTTCAAAATAAAGATTCCAGTGCTTAGGATAGAGCTGGCAGAGAATATATGTCCTGTAAAAATTTAGTGAACAAGGTCTGAATGAATGCATGAACATGTCTAAAGTGCTTAGGAACTTATACTATCAAAAAGAGTAAGGTGCTTAGGAACAAACTTAACCAAGGAAGTAGATAATTTGTACACTGGAAACTTCCAAACTTCGCTTAAAGAAATTCCAATAAATGGAAGGACATTGTGTTCAATGATTAAAAGACTTAGTATTTTAAAGATTTCAACAGCACCCAAATCAACCTACCAAATTCACTGTGAACTGTCCCCCTCCCCCTGCTGCCCAAAATCTCAAAGCTGTTGTGGTAAATATAGAAAAAAATTTATTATAAAATTTATATGGACTCTCAAGAGAACTGAATTGCCTAAACAGTTGTGAAAAATAACAAAGTTACATGTCTCAATTACTAAATTCAAATCTTACTGCAAAGCTACAGTAATCAAAACAGTGTGGTATTAGCATAAAGACAAATAGACTGATTAAATGGAAGAGAAGGCCCAGAAATCAGTTCTCAAAGATATTGTTGAATGATTTTCTTTAAGGTTGCGAAGATCATTCATTGGCAAAACAACAGTCTTCCTAACAAACTGTGTTTGGAAAACTGTATATCCACATTTGAAAGAATGAAAGAAAGGGGGCCAGTGAAATAGCTCAGTGGCATAAGAGCCTGCCTGGCAAGAGCAAGGTCCTGAGTTTGACTCCTGGTATCCACATACGAAAAAAGGGCTGTGATATCGCTCAGTGGCATGGGCGCCTGCTGGCACGCAAGGCCCTGAGTTCGACCCCTGGTACCCACAAAAAAAAAGAATGAAGGAAAATGCTTAACTTATATACAAAAAAATGCATCAAAATGTATCAATGATCTAAAGGTAAGAAGGAAAACTATAGCACATTAGGAAAAAAGAGGAAATCTTCATAACATTGCATTGGAAAATGATTTTTTTAATAGAACAACAAAATATAGACAACAAAAATAAAAAAATAGATAAATTAAAATAAATCAAAATGTATAAATGTGTATATCAACAGACGCTATTAACCAAGTGAAAATACAACCCATGGAATGGGAGACAATATTTGCAAATAATAGAACTGACAAAGGATTAACATCCAGATTGCATATAGAACTCCTGTAATTCAACCAAAATATCCTTAAACAATACAACTTAAAATGGGCAATGGACTTGGATTATTGTTTTGATAAAGATAGATGAATGAACAATAAGCACATGAAGAAATGTACAACATCATTAAGCACTGTCAAAATGCAAAACAAAACTACAGTGACATGCAACTTCAGAACCGTCAGAATTGTTATTCTGAAAAACCAGAAAATAACAAGTCTTGGCAAAGAGGTAGAGATAACTTAGGTGTATTACTTGTTGGAATGAAAAATGATACAGCTGCTTTAGAAAACAGCATGGAAGTTCCTCAAAAACTTACATATAGAATTATTATATGACCCAGCAGTTCAACTGAACCAAGTTCTACTTACTGGGTAGAACTTCTGGGACCTATAAGAATTCTATATATAATTGAAAGCAGGGCCTCAATCAGATAATTGTATGCTCATGTTAATCACTGCATTATTTAAAATAGCCAATAGGTGGAATCAACCCCAAATGTCTGCTGGTGGATAGATAGATAAACACAATGTGGTATATACATGCAAAGGATTATTATTCAGCTTTAAAAATAAAGGAAATTCTGCAAATGTGACGAAGTAAATGAAACTTGAAGAGATTGTATTAAGTGAAAGAAGCCACAGACAGACAAACACTGTATAATTCTACTTACAGGAACTACCTAGATTAATCCAAGAAAGCAAACAGAAAGTGGAGTGGTGTGATGGGGGTGGGGTGGGAATTATTGTTCAGTGGGATGGAGTTTCAGTCTGGAAAGATTTGTTAAAGTTCTTGAGATGGATGGTGATGTGGTTGTGCAATATTATGCATGTAGTTATTGTTACTGAACTATACACTTAAAATAATAAATTGTAAATTTTATATTATATATATTTACCATAAAAAGATGCTAATATGTTTGCTGACCTGGTTTTCATCTCTAACTTTCATGTTTTTCAAAGGTATGGATCTTCAACTTTAACACTAGTTGCTCTTATCATGGATGAGCCATTCGGCTGAGTTTACCTTTCCTTCTCCCATCAGGTTCATAGGACTTGTCCTGCTCTAGCTTAATATTATGGAATTTAGCAAGAGAGAGACTCTCCTTCAAAGGTCAAAGTTTCACACTAACCCTTTCTGTGGCTGTGCATTAACAATGAAAGGGAACTTGCCCTGCTTTTTTATAGGAACCCTGGTCTGATGGAGATCCAGTGCGCTTTCCGTGCCCCAGTGACTACTGCTTCTCTGGCTAGCTAGTTGATATTCTCATTTCTACTTCATGTCCTGCAATTCAGGTATTTAACATACCAGTCTTCAAAAAGGTCTGCCTTATACCATATATTCTTACTGTCAAAGGCTTTGGAATGTAAATATCTGAAGACCATAGACTGGTGGGTTTGACTTTGAATTTTTATGGAATATATTTAAATATAAGTGGATGTCTTCTAGGTCTTTCTTTTTCAGTCTCAGACCTAGGGGTTCCTGGTAATTTGAAGTCATTATGTATGGAGCTGACACCTCAACTCACAATCCCCAAGAAGCACATAACTCTGGTACAGCTTCATTTATCTGGCTTAACAGTTTCCATACTTTCATAGTCTTTTCTACTTTCCGAATAATAGGGAGGGAGGGAAGGAAGGAGGGAGAAGGGAGAAAAGAAGGAAGGAGAGAAGGAAGGAAAGAAAGGAAGGAGGGAAACAAGAGGGGACAAGGAAAGAAACAAAGAGCAAAAGAGGAAAGCACAGAAGAAAAGGCATCAGGGAAAGAAGACAGGGAGGGAGGGAGAAAAGAATACTGAAGCCCAGGAAAACACATCTTAAACCAACACAGATTATGAGCTGGCTTCCTTAAATGTCAGCTACGCAAGAGTCTTTTGAAGCTGTCCATTGATTTCACAAGGAAGTAGGTCAGTGCTGCTTTTAAGGAGAAGCCTCATGCTGCAGGTTTCATTTAACTGTGAGAGTGAATATGAAAAATTGATGTGCAAAGCAAACCGCTGCTTAATTAGCATTTGGATGAAGGCGTTCCTAGGAGAACCATGGAAGTTAAGTATACAAATGTGAGGACTGACGATGAAGTACTTCCACAGCTGTTTCCGTATCTGTAGCGTTTCTCTTGGGAATAACATTCTGGATGGTCACCTTTCCTGTGTGCCTTCTCTATGCCAGTAAATCTGAATTTAGGATAGTAGCATTCTTTCTATGGCTTTGTAGTCGCACACATGTTTTTAAATAAAATTTGAGGCATTGCTATTTTTTTCTTATGTTCCATTTTTAAATGCTAACCTTAACTTTTTGCAACTTAAGTAATTACTTTAAAATGAAATAAGATTCTCCTTGTGTGTGCTTCAAAACAAAATTTCCTATATCAAACTTCCATCTCCATACTATTTTTGATATTAAGTGCTCAAGTCTTCTTGGCTTCAACCTAATTATTTGGGTAATACTAAAACCTTTATGAAAGCAGATTTTTTATTTTGAAAAGTAAATCATTTGTAGCCAGAAAATCAAAATATTCATTACATTTGAAAAATGTATCAACAGTTCAATTATAATGAATGTGGTTTTTTGTGGGGGCAGGTCTGATAAATCATCTTTCATAATCACGTTGTCATGTTACTGGGCACTTAGCATTATGAAGACAGCCTCTTTGTTCCCAGAGTTGTTCTTTACAGAGAAGAAGGGCTTCAATAGGTGTGCGCTCCCTTTGCCTTTAAGCTTTGGATTTCATTAAAAACCTGAAAACAGCTTACCTCCTATGGGAACAGAGAGTGCCTTACATTCTCTCCAGTTCTTTATGCTGTTGACATCTGGTACCACGATGATTCACTTAAGATGTCAGATCCTTCATCCAACCCTAACTGAAGAGAAAGTTGTGCAAACAACAGCAGGGAATCTCTGAAAATTTAATTCATTTTCAATCTTTGTCTATTTTTTAATAAAATATTTATGCATTCCACATGTAGATTAGGCTCCAACAACAATTACCCATTAGAGTTGCATAGCAATTAATGCTTCACAAGGTATTCTCTTATAAATAATTTTCTTTAATATTTTAGAACAATTCTGTGAGATAAAAAAGAATGCAGTGTGACTTGGAAAGTTTGGCTTGCCCTAAAAGAAAAGAACAGCTGTTAGATAGCAAATACTTCTTTTGCCAGGGGATATTAGAAACACACTTTTTTTTCATATATATGTATATATATATATATATATATATATATATATATATATATATGTGTGTGTGTGTGTGTGTGTGTGTGTGTGTGTGTAGAACCAAGCCCCCCCTTAAACAACCATGGGAAATTTTATTATAAATTATATTAGATAGGTATACACATAGCTTGGTTCAGAAACTAATGTCAATTTTTCAGGCTTCAGATTATCAATAAAGCAAAGAAAGCCACTGTGAAAGAAACTTTTAATTTATTAGGTCTGAAATTTCTTTTAGGCCTTTTTGACACTGACAAAAAGCTTTCATCATTTTGACAGCTCTCTCGTTGTTAATCATTGGTAAGTGGTTAGTAACTAATCACTCAAAAGAACAAAACTGCTTTGTGGATATGTAGGCAATTTTGATGTTCTGTGTGTGATAGCTTAAATAGAGCAATGCTACACTTTAGCTCTGACCATTCTGTTGGGTGTTGGTAAAAACTAAATTCTTTCCAATCCTTCTAGTTCTTGGAATTTCTTACTTGTGTCATAGAACAGAAAGATTCAGTAAAATTACCCACTTATAGCATTGTGGATAAATCCAAGGTTGGATAATACAAATATATTCCCAATCTTTATGACTCTCACTGTTGTTTATTTTTATCCTTATTATTTCTTGGCTTCATTGTATCAGTGTAGCAGAAAATGCACCCCCCCCAGCCGGTATACTTCAGTTTGTTAGTTGCTGAGGTAATAGTTCCTGTTCCAGTTCCAGTTGCTCATGTCCCTTAGAAATGGTTGGTCACTCTGATGCATAGCTGGTCATTATGATGCACATTGTATAAACAATCCTCAATTGACAAGCCATTCTGTCTCTTATATCATATAAGCTTGCTTATATCATATAAGCCCTAGACCACCAGAGATCAGGGCCTGATATTCTGGGAATGATACTGATCAATGCCTGTTGACATAAATAAATCTGCTTCCAAATCCTGGGTGTTATTTTGGTGTTTCTGTTTGCTATTGCATCTGGTGCATCAGCTGGGATGACCTACCATGCTGACCTCTTTGGCCACTGGTCATGGCCTTCTCAGACAGTGCATGGACCCCTCCAGGTCCTGACGGGAAGGTGCACACTCGAGATTTCTCAAGTCCTCTTGGAGGTCTGAAGGAGGATTCCTGGCTCCACACTTGTCAGTCCTGCTCAGCTCGAGCAGAACGGGGAGTCTGATCAACTCACGTTAGTCAGGACCACCCTCAAAGGAAGGGGGTTGGAATATTAAACCTGTGAGTGCCTGTTGAATGAATGTGTGAGTGAGTGGAATGGACACTGTAAGCAATATGCTGCTCTGTCTGTGCACCAAAACTGGGGAACACTGGTTGTGGTGGCTGATTGGGCCCTCACCTGTGGTTCCATGGCAATCGACATATGACATAAGGAGGCCTTGAACCCTCCTTAGCTAAGTCATGCCTAAGTCCCCGTGAGGGGCACAGCCAGGTGGGCATCTGAATGGTCTCTCTCTCTCTGAGGGCACCCAGCCTTTGTCTGTTGCACCATCGTTCAAGGGCACACAACATATACTCTAGGGAGATAGAATGGGTGCAAGCCAGAGTAAACTTATGGTCCTTGATTGTATGTTAAAAAAACTTCAAAAGAGGATTTCCTGAGATTATGGAGTTAAAGATGAAACCAAGCTGCTCAAAGACAAAATAATAATAATAATAATAATAATAATAATAATAATAATAATAAAGGAAAAGAGGCTCATTCTTCCTAAGAATTCTGCCTTGGCACCCTCATTGGCTGCCACAGTTGCTGTCAACAGTTTCATCCCCTGCTTCTGACTCATCTACTTCCAGCCAACTAAACTGGTTCCAGCTAGCCATTGCCTGCATTCAGCCATAGAGGGCCCCTCCCACTGAACTTTCTGCTTCATGGCTACACCTATCTTGGTCAGATGGCATCATCTAACACCCACCCAAGATGAATGTCAACAATTTCTTCTGAATTCCATATTTTGACTGAGGAAAAATTGGACTGTCAGCCCTGTCAAATGAGTTGCACCCTGTCGGGCCTGAATAGATAGGACAGACCGAGCTCTATCAAATTGGGTCCCCAAGAGCCTGTGGTCATTGCAAAAGTTGGGGGCAAACCTGTGACTTTCCTAGTAGACAATGGAACAGAACTCTCTGCCTTCAAAAGTTCCCTCTGTCAAAAAGTTACCATGACCAGGGCAATTAGGACTCTTGCCTCTCACCCCTTCTGCCAGGCACAAACTTGCAGCCTGGGAGGACATATCCTCTGCACCAAGTCAGTCAGCCTCCCTCCAATTTAACCCTGCACTTTCAACTTTGATTCTTCCCTAAGGAGAAGATGATGCCTGCATCAGCCTGAGACAGACAACCACAATCCTGAAGTTCTTAAAGCTCTCCTCCAGAGGTATAAACTAAGCACTCACCTTTGGGCCTGGCCATAAACTATGTTGCCTCACTGTGACCTTCCCCATTGCTGTCAGATGTCATGGGAAGCACAGGCTTCCAGCCACACATCAGCCTGATAGGCTGTTAATCACCTTGGGCAAGATCTCTGTGCCATCAACAACACAGCCATCACCTTGCACTCTGAAGTTCCTGACCCACACACCCTTTTTGGACTGTTCTAGATTTTAAAAATGCCTTCCTCTGCTTGCAAGTTCCTCCCATAAGCCCCTTCAACTGGGAAAATCCTGAGACAAAAGGCCCGCTCACTTGGACTCAATTGCTATAAGGGGTTAAGAATTCTCCCACTATTTTGGGGGAGGCCCTAGCCATCACAGTCCCCTGAGAAAGAAAAAAAAATGTGGCTTTAAAACTGCAAAATGTCTATAGACTGTCAAATGGATAAAATGTACCTCCCTGCCTGTAAAGCCAGTTCAAGATCTCTGAGCTGCCAATGCCACTGCAATTGCCCTCTGTATATGTTGCCTAGGTCTTCTGCCACCCATAGCCTGCTGATACACTTGCCTGGACCTAAAAAACGCCTTCTTCTGCATTCAGTTGGCTTCTACCAGCCAGCCCCTCATTGCCTTTAAATGGAAAGACCCCAATTCTGGACTTAAAAGCCAACTGACCTGGACTCAACCTTCCAGAGGTTCAAAAAGTCATTTCCTCCTTTAAAAAGCACTTCTGATTAATGACACTCAAGCTGCCTGCTGGAAAGGCACAAGAGCTCTGCTACAATATCTGGCAGAAACTGGTTACAAGAAAGAAACCACAAATTTCTTGGAGCTGCTGGCTTCTATAAAAGCTAGATCCTTGAGTTCATAAAAACAATGATGCTTACTCAGACTGTCAGCCCCTGGGAGCACCCAGTGGCCTACCTGTGCAAGTACTTAGATCCAGTCACTAAGGGCTGCCTCCCCCCTTTGCCCCCATGCTCTAACAGTCACTGTCCTTCTGATCAAGAAAGCTGACAAGCTCAACTTAGACCAAGACCTAACTGTCCAGGTGCCAAATGCTGTACTGGGATGAACTGTTCTAAATATTGGCCCCCCTGACAGATGCTGAGTACACCCTGTTTACACATGGAAGTAGCTCTGCTAGGAATAAACTCTGACTGGATAGATATGCTGTGGTCACCTGGGACAAACTATTTTGGCCAAAACTCTCCTGCAGGGATGATCTGCACAGCAAACTGCTTCCTGCTGCTGTTTGGAAACCTGCCACCTATGACGCAAAATATTCTGGTCCAGCGGCCTATGCCTCCTCCAGGGATCCAATTGACTGAATCAGAAAAATTTTACCCAGTATTCCTGGAAGATCAGAGCCAGACCTGCCCCTACCTTTTGTTCTGCAAGCTCAAGTCACAGCACTGGCACCTGTATCCCTGCAGCCGGTTCAGGCTTCAGTGTCTGTGTCACTGGCCCTGACCTCATGCATTATAGTGGACTCTCCCCATTTAAAGTATATAGATAAATTAAGCATACCCCTACAAAAACAGCTTGTAACCAGTTAAAAGACCAGCTATATCTGAAGACATTCCCACATACATGTAACCCAGGTACATATTAACTACCTCTACAAGTTTCAGAAATCCAGCCTTAAATCCACTGAAAAATTTCCTAGACAGCTCCTCCAAGGCTCACTCTGAAGAGACAATGCATGCTGACCAGTCCACACATGGCTGAAGGACATCATTCACAGGATTGTTCCATACCTATTTCCCTTTATTTCTGTGTCTTTTCAGGCTGCTTACCCTTTGCTTCCCTGCCCCCTGCAAGCTGTGGATCTTTTCCTTAAGCTCTATAGATGGTTGCCCTAAGAGAATATAACAATCCAAGTTTTGATGAGCTTCCAAGTTACACTGAACACTCTCCTATATCAGATAAACTCCCTCACTCCCTTGTCAAAGTAATGTTACAGAACAGACAGGCCTAAATTATGTCTCTTACTAAAAACAACTTAGGGAAAAACTCTGTAATAAGACAATCTTGGGGAGCTTGGCTAGGGCCCATCCCAGGATCACTGACAACCCTAATGTTACTGCTTTTAGGTGGGCCTTGTCTCAGAAGATCACATATAATATGCCCAGCAAATATTTGCCAGGGAAACTAAACTAGTTTGTTCAGTTTGTTAGTTGCCCAGGTAATAGTTCCTGTTCCAGTTCCAGTTGCTCGTTTTTCTTAGAAACGGCTAGTCACTGTGTTGCATACCTGATCACTATGATGCACATTGTACAAACCAATCCCCAATTGACAAGCCATTCTGTCTCTGTATTTGCTTATGTGATATAAGCCCTAGATCACCAGAGATTAGGGCCTAATATTCTGGGAATGATCTTGATCAGTGCCCGTCGATGTCAATAAATCTGCCCCCAAATCCTGGGTGTCATTTCAGTGTTTCTGCTTGCCATTGTATCAGTTCCACCTATAACAAGGAATGTATGCCAAAACTAGGAAAACGTTATTTTATTGAATGCAACTGAAACTTGACCAGTAGAAAATGTAGAAGAAATGTTTTCTTTTCTCATAAGTAGTCAAATGAATATTGTAGACTTTTGGATTTGAATGTATTCTTTATTATTTCAACTGCTCTGGCTAGACAGTGTATGCTGTTTCAAAATTCATGTCACTAATCTTCCTTTCCCTTTTAGATCCTCCTTGGTAGTTTTACTCCTTTCATATGGGAACAGCAATAGCCCAGATTCTCCAGCTGATTGGTTGTTCTGCTAGGAGTGGAAAATTTAATTAATGTAGCTTCCATCAACAAGCAATTGAGTTTGTGGCATTCAAGAAATGACACGCAATATCACCAACACCTTACTAAATCTGGGGTTGTCATCCATTTACCTAATTCTGAAAAACTAACTTTTTGAAAATTAAGATAAGGTTTTCAAATATTTTATAACCAAAATTCATTTCAACCTGGGAACTCTTCTATTCATAACCACCTGTGACATGATCATAGCTCCCAGATTTCTGCCATACCTCTCCTCCAAAGAGGTTCAGTGTTCTCATTTGCCTTTGAATTCAATAACTCATAATGTTGAGCAGATTGAAATTCTTTCTTTAAAATGTTAGTCTTTTATCTTCTTTTTTTAATGTATCTTTTAAAATCTTCAAACACCAAAAAGGGATCAATTTTCATAGCTCATTCATTTGTACAGAAACTGATAATGATCTGATATCTACAAAACAGTCCACACTTAAATGCTTGATGATTATACTCTTTGTAACTTTTTCCCCTATAAATCTGCCTGGAATAGAATGACTATTCCTTTATATATTCCACTTAAGAGCAGAAGCAATGAATTCAGCATTCAACATAGCTACTTTTTGGCTAAATGACTATATTGATTTCAGTGTGAAATTTTCTAAGTCAGAGTCTGATTTTTTTTTTATTTAATGGTCAACCATTTCTCATATGGCTTTCTTTCTCTCCAGTTCAATAGACTTCTCAACTCACTGTGCCTATTAATTCAAGAAGTTCAGTAAATATTTATCATGTTCCAACTGAGAAAGATTGCATCGAAATCAGTGTTACAGGAAGTAAAATGATGGAAATGTATGGCCCTTGTCCTCCTCGACCTTCTTCCTTTTTGGAAAAAAGGTACAATACATCAGACTGTGTTTCATACCACTACCGGACGAAGAAGGCATTCAAAAGACAGTGTCATATGAACAGCTCTGTGTAGTTGGTAGATTCTGAGAAGGAACTTAAGGATTAGAGTACATTGTTTTATGGAATGCAGGGGGAAAGTCTTTTAAGCAAGCAAGACCAACATCGGACAGAAAGCTTCAGAGTCAGGAAAAGATCATCCAGTAACTGACCGAAGCATCCAACAAGATGGCAAAAGAAACTCAGAGTCTTAACATCTGACATTTCCACTTGAAAAGTGAGAAAACTAAGGCACTGAAAGTTAAACTGATTTATCCAAAGTCTCAAAGCTTACTCATGGTTGTACCAAGATGAAAATCACCTCTCGTGACAGTAAAGCTTGTTATAGACTTCTAGGACGTAGGACACCCACCAAGGTGTAAGACGTGGTTGTAGGAGCCTCCTTACTCAACAATATTAATAATTGTAGTTGTCAATGTGTTTGGGAATAAGTGATAGTAAATAAGTCTGACAGTAAATTTTCTGTTTCAGCTAATTGAACAGGAAGAAAGCAGTTTTAGTCTATTTCATGTGTGTAAAATTAAATACAACTGAAGGAATCTTGTTTTTTCTTAAATACTAGACTAGTAGAGCTTCATTTCTGAACTGAAACTCGTTCTGCATTTTATAAACCTACAGCAGGGAGGGTTTTTCCTAATGGAGGAAATTACTGATTAAATTGCTGACAAGAAATTGCACTTAAAGATTCAGCAGCCAGAGACTATAAACACAGGGGATAAACACGTCTGCCTACATCAATCAAAGACAGCTGCAGTCTACCCCCAGAAAGGTGAGTAATTATTTATGAAATTATGTCTCCTTCAGTGATTCTATATTGCAATTCTCGGAGAAACTGAATGAGAAAAACAGACAATGTCATGGTCCCAATTAACCAAGGAGTCGCATGCATTTTCAAAATTAAGGAATTTTACTTTTACTAGATTTAACCTCATCATCCTGAATAGAAATTTTTTTAGCTTAAAAAAGAATAATTAAGTAGGCCAACGCTTTCTTGAAGAGCTGCATTTTTTAAACATTAAAGTTAAGAGTCTGATTCTGTCAATTACACAGTGACATGAGTCTAAAAAGAAACAAGGGACTGCTGAGAAACATTTTCAGAGAGCTTTTTTGGAGTTCTTTGTTTTACCTGAATTGATTTCTGGCTCAGTACTGCTAGGGGTCTCATTGCCTTTGGGTATTGGCTGCGGCTTTTGATCTATTGGTTCTTTTTCTTTTTGAGACAGCCATGGGCCATTAAGTAAGTGCATAGTTATGGCTAAGATGTAAGCAGTGAAAGACAAAAGTCTTGTGTCCCTAAGATGGACTCAACTAGTGGAAATGCTTTGATCAGTGTGGCAAATCTGACAGACTAAAAATACCTGCACATACGTCCTTAGGTTGCATTTATAGGCACTGAGTTCTATACTCACATCTCTTTGCCTACAACACTTGGGAGATTTTGAGTCCCATGGGGGCAGAACACATGCCTTCAGGCACATCCCAGAAGCTGGGATCCACAGCTCTTTTCAGTGACTGACATATTTCAAAGTGAGTTTTGGAGATGCTACAAAGATTCACCTATGCCTCCTAAATTGATGACATTACTTAAACCATGCCACTCATGCAAATTTTGCTTCTTCTTATTAAGCAGATATCTTTGGAAGAGATAACTCATGAGTTTTTGTGGTAGCTGGTGAATTTTAATAGCAGTAGGACAGAGAAAGAAGTTAAAAAGATGAATCAAGTATAAAGTGTCCTCAAGGTAAGGAACTCTGGAACCAAATAATCTAAGCTCAAATCCCAGGTGTACTGCTTACATCACTCCGGGCAAATTGTTCTTCAATTTCTTCCATTTTAAAATTGCAGCGCTGGGCCGGTGAGATGGCTCAGCGGCTTAAGCGCCTGCCCGGCAAGCGCGAGGGCCCGAGTTCGACTCCCGGATCCCACATACGAAAAAGGGGCCGGTGATATCGCTCAGTGGCACGGGCGCCTGCTGGCGCGCGAGGTCCTGAGGTCGACTCCCCGGTACCCACACACAAAAAAAAAAATAAAATAAAAAATAAATAAAATTGCAGCGTTGATATCACCTTCCCAATTATGAAGATTGAACAGGTGTAAAACTGTCAGTGTTTCTTTGTTGATCCTTCCAAATCACTTCAACTGTCCTCTTAGCAAATTGCCGCCTAATCAGTCAGTTAGTTAAGGAAAGCAAAACAGTATTCACTCATTTCGAAGCTATGTCTATTTTCTTTCTGTTGTCTTCCATCTTTATCTTACACAAACTCAGATAAAAGCAATATATTGTAGATTTCCCTCTTGCATACACATAAGTGGTTTTGCTAATGTTAACCATATGTCATTGATGTACTGTTTGATGGAAGGCCTCAGTGTCACCAGGAATTGTTAAATAGTCAACACTCCAGGCTCAACCCCCAGAATTTCTCATTGAAGAGTCTTCATATGCACGAGAACAGCGTATATTAAAAATATATTTTCAAAGATACCTTTCTAAAATCATTCTAAAATTTAAAAATTATTTTGGATTTATTTTAAAATTCTTTAAAAAGCTGAATTAGAATAAGCTGTAGCAACAGTTTCTCCAGCAGTGCCTAAATCCATGTGTTGGAAGTTTAATCCCCACTGCAGGGTGTTGGGAGGTAGAGTGCAGTAGGATGCAACGAGCACGCGGCTCTGCTCTCCTGAATGCATTCACATCATTTTCAAGGGAGCGGATTAGTTACTGCGAGCGGACATCCTAGGAAAGTGAACTTGGTCCTCTCTTGCTCCCTCGCTTTTGCTGGCCCCTCTCCATCCACGTTCTGTCATGGGGCGGTGCAGCCTGAAGGCCCACCTGGTGTCATGTCCTTGGATTTCCCAGCTTCCAAAACCACAACCCTAATAAATGTCTTTTCTTTATGAATCGCTCAGCCCTAGTTCTATTTTAGCAGCACAGTGTGGACTAAGATGAGAAAAATAAAAGTTTCCTTTTTTATTAATTTCTATAATTGTGGGCATGTGATTTATTGAAAGTAAACAGCTCATTTATAACTGAGGTGTTCTAAAGATTCAAATCAAAGGCCATAAGGGATATATAAAATAAGAACATGTGAAAGAAAGAAAGACATGATAGGTAGAAAATCAAAATTTGGGCCGGTGAGATCGCTCAGTGGCATAAGCGCCTGCCTGGCAAGCATGAGGTCCTGAGTTCAACCCCTGTAACCGCCCCCTCGAAAAAAAGAAGAAAATCAAAATTTGAGTTTCAAAAGCTTCTTATAAAATATATTTGTACCTGGCTTACTATTTAAGTGGACAAAAAAAATTATAGCCTTAACATATGAGTTAATCACTTCTTGCTTGCCTCACATAATCCATATTTATGCATAAATTTAAAAATATATAATAAAATATATAATAAAATAAGTTATAGGGATTATCAAATATCTTCATTTAGTCATAGATTAAACAACATAACAACATTGCAGCCACTGGGGAAAAATATTTTCTAAAACATTAATCCAGGGGCAATGTTTAGAAAATTGCGATATAATATGAAATTTAGTCATAATCTACCATCTTTATCTTATCTCTTTCCTGTCTTCTAATACCCACTAACACTTACCAACCTTTAAAATATGGAATTGCTTCATTATAGATTACTGTGCTTTTTATAGATTATTAACAATAAGGTTGAAGATACAATTTTGGTTCATATAGCTTTCTTTAAATATTACGCCAGGCAAAGTGGTACACACCTGTAATCCCAGCACTCTGGGAGGCTGAGACAGGAAGAGTGCAAGTTGGATGTCAGCCTGGGAAATTCAGTGAAACCCTGCCCCAAAAATAACAATAAAAAAGATTGTAGAATAGCTCAGGGATAGAGCACTTCCTAGCATTCATGTGGCCCTAGATTTGATCCCCTGAGCTACAAAAATTAAAAACAAAAGGTTTTGTTCGTTTTAGGTCAAATGCCAGAAAATTATCAAAATCGACTCTCCTAATAAAGCAAAAGGGGCAAGAAAAACAGAGATACCAGTCTTCTTTTAATCTGTGAAATGTAAAACGTATTCCTATAATGTTAAGAAATAAGATATTCGGCAGCCATGAATGTTAGACTCTTTCATGTCACTTATTCTGTCCCTAAAGTATCAATAGGTGTCCACAAATCCTATCAGCCGAGAGTAAAGGCGTGTACTGCAACAACAATTACTGGTTAACTCTCAGTTATCCGCAATTTAATTCTACTTTTTTTTTTTTTTTGTGTGGGTACCGGGGGTCGACCTCAGGACCTCGCACACCAGCAGGCGCCCGTGCCGCTGAGCGATATCACCGGCCCCTTTTTCGTATGTGGGATCCGGGAGTTGAACTCAGGCCCTCGCGCTTGCCGGGCAGGCGCTTAAGCCGCTGAGCCATCTCACCGGCCCTAATTCTACTTTTTGCATTGCAGAAGGATTCTAAGAACCCCTAGGATTTTGGTAGCATCAGATGGTATCTTTCTATTTTCCTCTAGAGTCAAAAGAAAATAGCAATTTAATTATTAATTTGTATAATTTTCATTTTTCTTCTTTCCCAGTTTTGTAAAATATAATGCCAAAGCTAATAAAAATTCAGGCCTGCCCTTCCTCTAAAGAACTGATACATGGTTAATAGCATATGGGAAGGAAGCCAATCCGTGGCTCCCTAAAAGCTATAAAGAGCTTGGATCATTTTTCCACACACAAGTTTTGTTTTAGAAGCACACAAAGCACATTTTGAAGTAGGATAGCAGCGTCTGCGACATAGACAGCATAGGCTGATTCTAACAGATGGATTTTTCTTGAAATAGCTGCATTAGTTAATCATTTCTTTTACATATACTTTTTCTAGCTAATTGGCATAGCTGCCAGCTGGAACTGTTAAGGCTCCTCCAAAGGAACTGATAGGTAAGGAGAAATCCCTAGTTTCTTCAATTTTGAGATAAAACATTTATTAATGTCATATATGCAGTTTATGTATTTTAAAAGTAAATTACCATTTTATTTTTTCTTTTACTCTGGAAACCTTACTTCATCTGTGTGAAAGCCAAAGTAATTAAGTTGAGGAAACTTTAAATTCTAATATATTATCTGGGCCAGGTTTCCCAGTCTTGGCACTACTTACATTATGGACATGATAAGATAATCTCTTTGTCTCTATATCTCTCTCTGTCTCTGTCTCTCTGCCTCTCTCTCTCTCTCTCTCTCTCTCCCTCTCCCTCTCCATGCTGGGTTATCTTGCATAGTAGGCTGTTTAACCATATCCTGGCCCCTATTCAAAAAATGCCAGTAGTACCCAAACTGTGATAACCAATAATGTCTCCAGACATTGCCAAATATCCCTGGGGGCAAAATTGTCCTAGTTGATAATTATTGCCCTATAAAAGGTTTTTCCTAAGTTTTAGTTTAATTTGTAAAATAATTTAAAAATAATTTGATGTATGTGTGCACAAATGTAACTACGTATGCCACAAGTATTAGAAACTGCTGCTTATTGGTTAGGCAATTAAAATGTTTTGGGAGGAATTATTTAAGTAACTAATGCTTTCACAAATCTCTCTAGCTAAGGAAAAAAGAAAGAAAAGGAAAAGGAAAGTAAGAAAAAGTGGTTTAAAACTGCCAGTGACTATTAACTACATCTAAGAATGCCCTCACAATCTTCATCACCAAAAAATATTAAGGATTTCTTTTCCTTTAGGTAAAATCCTCAGTATCATAGATAACAAAATTGTATGGTGAGATCATTTGAGATGCAAATTGTCATCATCAGTTTAGGTGCCTAAGGTATCTTTTAAATAAAAGAAACTAGTATCATTTAATAAAATGGCCATGAAGAAAATGAGTGGGGATCTATCTTAGCTTTACTGTATATGAGTGAAGTGATTTATTTAGGGCCTGTACAAGGGTTAGTCATTCTGATGGAGAAATTTCCTGATCTTTGAAATCAATTGGTGAAAGGAGTTTTCACCATTTTAGGGACTTATCTGTTATTTATATATCAACAGATCTAGAAAGATCGCCATAAAAATAAGTTGTGAATTACCTTTAAAAGGAAAACAGTGACTTTATTCTAGTTTACATTGAAGGAGAGAATAAAACAACTTCAATTATGTAGAGAGAATCATTTCTGTTCTTTAAAAAAGGTCCCAAATTTTATTCACATTGCTTTCTTTTCCACAAAGCTTTTCTGATACAGACTTCCTCAAGCAGTCTCAAAATGAAGGCTATATTTTAACATTTAACAATTCTATATGTGAATGTTTAATTTTTCCCATTAAAAGTCAAAGTTTTTAGTTAAAAATTCCACAGTGGTCTCCACTGTCTCCATTGGAATTCCTGGACCCATTGTAGGAATCTAGATTTTACACTCCTTAAAAAAATTATTTGTTTATTTATTTACTTATTTGTTATTTTGATATTGTAATCTGGGCTCAGATTTGCAATCATCCTGCCTCAGCCTCCCAGAGTGCTGGAATTACAGGTCTGCACCACCACCCTTGGTTACTCTTCTTTGTAATGTTAATAATGTACAGAGTGTCCATTTTAATTCTTCAGATTTGCATTCAGAATACACTATCTGTTTAGCTTGTCCAGAGTAAAATAACGCAAGGTGCATTTTACCATCTGAACACAAAGGGACATAGATCACACGTGCTGTGCTTTACCTGTCTGTCACTGTCTTTTTTCGTTTTGATTTTGAGCCTTACTCTAGGCTTTCCAGCTCCCTCATGCTAGACTGTACACACTCACTCTCTGCAGCTGTACACCTTGCACACTCACTCTGCAGCCACACAGCTTGTGCGCTCACCCTTTGAGGTCTGAGACCTTGGACACTGTCACTGGCTGAGGCCCTAGACTGTGCACGCTCCCTGTCTGTGCCCTAGACCTTGCACACTCATTCTCTGAGGTCTTAGACCTTGTACACTCACTCTCAGAGGTCCTTGGCATTGCACGCTTACTCTCTGAGGTCCTAGGCCATGCATACTCACTCTCTGAGGACCAAGACCGTGCACGCTCACTCTCTGCATCCTAGACCTTGCACGCTCACTCCCTGAGGCCCTAGATCGCGCACGCTCACTCTCAGAGGCCCTAGACCGCGCACGCTCACTCTCAGAGGCCCTGGACCGCGCACGCTCACTCTCAGAGGCCCTAGACCGCGCACGCTCACTCTCAGAGGCCCTGGACCGCGCACGCTCACTCTCAGAGGCCCTGGACCGCGCACGCTCACTCTCAGAGGCCCTGGACCGCGCACGCTCACTCTCAGAGGCCCTACACCGCGCACGCTCACTCTCAGAGGTCCTACACCGTGCACGCTCACTCTCAGAGGCCCTACACCGTGCACACTCACTCTCAGAGGCCCTACACCGTGCACGCTCACTCTCTGAGGTCTCAGACGGTGCACACTTACTCTCTGCCGGCTCTTTGGACCGCCGGCCGCTGGATGATTTCCTCAGCAGCAGGCTGCGTCCTGAGGTAAACAGGCTGGTCAGTTCTTCCAAGGGACTCGTGGGCGTTCGGGATCGAGACCCGCCGGGATCCGCCCCGTAGGTGTTCACCGCGGCGTGGACCATCTTGGCCCCGTCCTGCGACAGGGGTCGGGGGGTGGCGGGAGGCACTGAGGACGCGCTCCGGGAGAGGCTGCCGGAGTGCACGGCGGCGTCGTAGGGCGGCGGCCTCTTGAGGCTCAGGGGGGTCAGGGACCGGCCCATGCTGACAGGCGACGGCGAGGTGGAGTGGCTCTTAGGGTAGCCGTGGGGAGACTGGGTTCGGTACAAAGTGGAAGGGGGTGGCGGGGACGAGGACAGCACAGCAGCGGCCGGAGCGGGGCCCAGGGCTCCGGCCGGGTCCTTGTCCAGCTTGGCGTGGCCGGAGGGTGGCGACGCTCCGGCTGGTGGTGGCTTCATGTAAGACACGTTTTCCAACACGGGGAGCTTGGTGACCTCCAGGGGGGTCAGCGGAGACTCGTCGGAGTTGGGGGAGCAGTGCACAGGAGCCGGGGGGAACACCAGCAGCGGCGGTCTGTGAGAGAGCAGGTTGGGGAAGGGCGGCGGGATGTCGCAGAGCAGACCCCTGGGCGTGCATGGCACCGAGGACTTGGCCGGCTCCAGGTCAGGCCCCGTGGGCGTGGCGCACTGCGAGGAGCAGCTGTGATGGTCCGGCTCGCTCTTGGGCTCCTGGCCCAGGTCGTCGAAAATGGGGTATTTCATCTCCTCGTAGACGGCCTCGCCCTGGTCGTCCTCCTCCTTCCGGAAGTCTCTGAGGATGTTGCCCACCATCTCGATGTACACGGGCTCCTCCTCCTCGGGGTCCCCCGCGGGGCTGCCGACCTGCGACAGCGAGGAGTCCCGCGTGAGCGACGTCCTCCGCGGCCCGTGCTTTCTGATGTAGGTCTCGTCGAAGGATGTGCTCAGCTGCGTGTTGGGGTTCCTTTTCGGTTTCGGAGGGGGGATTTTCTTGGAATATTCATCACTGTGGGGTCTCGGTTTGGCTGACACTAAAAGAAGAAAAAAGCAGTAAAATAGTTGAAAATAGGAAAACTTTCAAAAATGATGTGCACTTAGCACTATAAAGTTTCTAGAGGAGTGGTCAACTTCATTTCTAGCTTGAGACTCACATCGAAAATGAACTATAGAGTCAAATGTTCCTACATTTAGAAAAATCAGATGGGCAGAATGATAGGAATGATGGCCTTAGGACTGATTAATCCAGCAGATAAGCGCATTAAAGCCAAGACTACCTCTCACTTCTTTACCTTAGAATTTTTAAAAGGAAATGAAGCGTGTTGGATAGCAGTAATCATAAACTTTATAATAAATATCCTGCAAGAAATAAGTGAGAAAGAAGCTCAGGGGAATAAAAAAAAAAAAAAAATTCCAGTGTCTTTTAGCACAAATGGTCACAAAACCACCATAGAGTTGAGCCTTTTTACCGATGTGGTTGTTACTCATGATCATATCTTGCTTTCATTTAGGATAAACATTCCCTGGCCTGCTAGACTTGCTTAATCTCTGTCTTGGTTCAGATAAATGGCTTCCATGAAGATGGATCCCATACTTCAAGGGAAATTGATGTAAAAAATCTTATGAGGCTAGACAAGTTAGTGTCCAAATCTGCAGGTATTATCAATTATGATGCATTTCTCTATTTTTGTTCATAAGATCTCTTGTGATATCCCAATTGCTGTCTTGAAATGAATTTATGAGACATATTCCACTGACACATTACAACTCCCTGGAGAGTTTTAAAAGACAGTTACCCGGGGAATGATGTATAAGCTTCAAGAATAACTGCTGGAAACTCACAACAGATATGTGTACCAATGCATTCCCTTCTGAAGTCTCCCCTGTATGACAGAACATTAACTTCTGACACCATCCAGTAAGGTGGAGAAAGCTGGGAAATGTCTGTGACTGCAATCCGTTGTTTAGCATGGAAGGAATGTACTGGAGTCTTGTTATTATCTCATTATCTCATTGTGTTGATATATGATTATAATGATTATCATCATTATGCAGTGTGACAGAGTGTAGTCACTTACACTAGAAGGTAGCATGCAATATAAGTTGACAAAACTGGAGGAAATAATCAGGCTTTTCCATGACCTACATTCTAAAGAGAGGAAGGTTTCTCAAGGCACAAATTAGTACACACTAATTTTCCTTTGTTTTTTGGAAGTGGTGTAACTTATGACCTAAGATATTTTCTAGAACTTATTTAAGAAGGGGAAAGTGCTTAAGGCTTAGTCAGGTGGCTGCTGTGTGCATAAGTCTGCCTTCAACAAGAGAAAATCAATCCATTATTTTATTAGTGAGCATGCATTTCACTTCACTAGGTATTTGTGATTCTAAATATTCAGTTCCATTGTACCCATCATGGTCATTGTACTCACTACAATCAAATGGCTTTTTGAAGGGAAGTTTCCTAATATATCTAGACTTTTATTTCCTTTAATGCATACTAGCAAACTCATTTACTTGAGGACTATAGCAAGTGAAGTCCTTTAGTCTCCAAAATAAAACTCCTAAGTACATACTGAAGTGAAAACTGTCCAATCATTCTTTAGGAATTAATAGAGCAACCAATAGCTCTTCCCTGTACTACCCATCATGGTACAAACATTACTGGCTCTGAAATCTATCAAGCACATTAATTTTCATATGAATTAAAGAAATCATCGGATTATAAAAGTCCAAACTGATGAAGAAGGTAAAACTATGAATGAAAAATGTTGATTTGATTTAGTACTGGAAGGATTTTGAAAAAATCAGGATTGGAAGAATGAAACTCACCCAGACTATTCTTTGCATAGTCTGTTTCCAGTTATCCCCAACCACAGGGACTCACTCTAGACTCATTCTAGACTTGATACTAAGTAACTCAGAGTCTAGAATGATATTTGCTACTGACTGGTGGTTATAACGATTGGATGTTGGGAGGCAGGAGAAATCCGCAGGGTAGTGAGGTGCTCTACAAGTGGGTGATTAACCTGAGGATAGGAAGTTGGGTGTATCAATGAGATGGGTAACTCCAATATATGGAAACAACATACTTAAAGTAGGATTTTTATTCTTCTCTCTTAAATCACAAGCAGTCAATGATAGATCTGGGAGGAGTGTAGTATTCAGGGAAGCAACATCAGATGGACAAAACTAGTGACCACACCCCTGTTTCCCATATACATTATAAGGTATCCTTGGGAATAGGTGAGACCAATGTTTGTGTTATCCTCAAAGTATGAATAAAAAGTATTTCTCTTGTTTGGCAAAGAAACGTAGAAAAAAATGAAATAACGTTCCTTGGTATCTATGAAATGATTGAAGCAAGAGGAAGTTTTATTTCAGAACACAACATACTTAGATTTAAGGTGGAATAAATATTTGTAAGAATCTGAACAACCCATTTATACTAAGAGGACAATTTCAATGCCAAAGCAATTATGGATATTGTCTACAAGAAAAACACAGAGATGGCTCTTAGGGTAACTGTGAGGTGATCACAGCTGATATCAACTGAATTCGGTTCCTCTTCTCAGCAACAAAAAATTCTGTGTTGAAGCGCTAAACCCAATATGATGGCATCAATATCTCCTTTAGCAGATAGGTAGGACCCTCATGAGGTGATCATGAGAAGAGGGGCCTCTCTCTCTCTCTCCCCCTCCCTCTTTCCAGAATGCACAGAAAAGGAATCAGTTTACAAACCAGGTGAAGACTCCTCATCAAAAGAATTTTTTTTCTTTCCTTCCTTCCTTTCTTCCTTCTTTCCTCCCTCCCTCCTTCTTTCTTTCTTTCTTTTTCTTTCTTTCTTTCTTTCTTTGTCTTTCTTTCTTCCTTTCTTTCTTCCTGTCTTCCTTCCTTCCTTCCTTTCTTTTCTTTCTTTCTTTCTTTACTTCTTTCTTTCTTTCTTTCTTTCTTTCTTTCTTTCTTTCTTTCTTTCTTTCTTTCTTGAGACAGAGTCTCACTACATAGCCCAGGCTGGCCTTGAACTCACAGCAGTCCTCCTGCCTCAGCCACCCAAGTGCTGAGATTACAGGCATGAGGTAGCACACCTGGCTAGAAAGAATAAATTTCTAGAGTTTAAATCACTCACTTAGTTGCCTGGGCTGCCTGAGCCACCAAAGCCACAGAAAAATTTCTTGAATGAACTTTGTGTAAAGACCCTTCACAGTTGGAAGGTGAGCACCTACTTTCATTTCATTCTCTGGCACTGGAATACTTTAAATAGCTTAGTTATTTTAAGAATTAATACAACTCTTTCCTAGGCAGCCTTTTAATTTCTCCTGTCCTCTGCCCTCTTACTTCCTGCAGCAATGTCCCAGCTGCATACAGAGATTCTCATCCCGGACACCTGCCCAAGGCCAACCTTCCACCAAATCCTCTTATTCTGCCTCTTCTTGATCCAATTCTCTAACTTCATTTGTGCCAAGACACACAGTACGTAAACCTGACCCATCTTTGGATGTTCGTTGTTTGTTGTTGTCATTTCCTTTAGCATATTTGCTTCCTTCTCTACTCTATTCCACTTCCTCAGGAGCTGGACAGCATTTCTCTGGGGGAATCCCTCATCATCTAGGCAGGCTGCTTGCCCTTTCCTTTCCCTTCCACTCTTGTTGAACAAAGCCTAATGCTTGCACATTTATATAATTCAAGCAATTCTTTTCCTGGTCCTCCTCCTCGGTATTGACCAATTTTTTAAATGAAAGAATGAGAATTATTTAGAGAATTGAATGTTAACTAAATTACAGGTGACCCGGATGAATAAACAGAGCCATTCCTTCAAAACCAGGGGGCTTTTTATCTGTACACAATCTGATCTTCATCCAACACCCCTCGGACAGTCTCATAATTATCTCTGGAAAATCAAAGCACAAAACAATTCATTTTCTAGTATATTAATATTTCTCCTCATTTATCATGGTGCAAATATTTAGTAAATAATTTGTAGAGCAATGAAAATATGTTTCAACTGCCATAATACGTTTTTAAAAAGTTTATCTATATAAAGAAGTGTCTGAAATTTTAGGCAACATCATCTCATAATTTATTCTAATTTATATTCACTCTAAGAAATTAAAATGTAAAAAAATCATGTTAAAATGTAATTTCTTTATAAGGTACTTAAAATAGTCTTGAACGCCACACTTACATGCTAAAATACTGCTAAGATAAAATTTGCATTGCAAATTTCAACATGTAACCTTATTCAACCAAAATAAAAAGGTGATTTGTATCACTTTTAAATGAACTTTAAATTATTTCTAATTAGCCCAAAGATAGAAGCAATAATTCCTGTTCAGTTCCAGAACAAAAATTTTAGTGCTGAAAATAGCATGACAGTAGCATTGAATAAGCAGAAAGTGACATTTTTGAAATGAGATATTTGAACACAAAGGTTATGCATGGCTTTCAGTCACGCCTAGATAATCTGTCTTTCACAGTTAATTTTGGAAATTCACCATGTCCTTTGTCAACCTATCCTTCAGAAATACATTTTTCTTATTAGAAAGTGTAACTTTAAATCATGCTTTAATATTTGTCAATGCTTTTGACCCAAGAAGTGAAAAACAGCACAACAGAGCTCAGTATTTCCTCTCATGGAAAGACTCACTGACCACAGGATCCTAGAATTGCATAGGCCGAACTCCATATATTACCAGAGAATAAACATGAAATCCTTAATGTGTGCATTTTAAAAGAAAATCCTATATCTTAAGTCTTGTATACCCTTTAAAACTAGGAAAACAAGGAGAGAAAAAGCTTTCTCATTCATGATTTTATTCATGGCATAGAGTATCATTAAAAGAAAAAAACAACTTTCTGCTGATGCTATAAATGCAGAACAGTAACTTTTTATATTCTGCCACAGACATATATCTAAGTAAGCAGTTCAAACTGGGAAATGCACACCTATTGGGGGGAAATAATGTCCCCACTGTGTGATGCTGGAACAGCCTGAGTCTCTGGGTGAGAGACACATTTCCCACATTCAGCAAAATTGTGCTCACAATAACTCTCTTTTCACAACTCACAATTCCTCAGCTTTAAGAGATATTTTTATTTTCACAAGTCCTATAATACTATCCACATTTTTTTAAATTAAAATGTTAGTTCAGGGATGAAAGTTGCAAATCCTCTTGTTCTGTTTGCAGTAGGAACAAGAAAGTACGTTCTTATAAGAAAAGTATTGGGTTTGGAGTTGTAGGACCCATGCTACAGTCCTAGATCTGGTGACCAAAAAAAAAAAAAAAAAAAAAAAAAGAAAAAACAGAGACTTCAAGTTAACATTTGGGTGGAAAAAAACAAAGTGAGGCGTGAAACTGCCTTAACAGTGTGGCCTGAAACTCGAGTGGGATTTTACCCAAGACTCTAACCCCTTCTCTGTCTCACTTAAGGTGCAAGACATTATACAAATTAATTTGAAGAACATTTGCATTTACATTTACTTTTGTAATATATACAATAAGAGTCTCATCAAAATCACTGTACTTTGAATTACTCATTTCAACCCGAGTTGTAAAATAACTTTGAAATCTAACTTGCAATTTTTTTTTTTTTTGTGGGTACCGGGGGTTGACCTCAGGGCCTCGCACGCCAGCAGGTGCCTGTGCCGCTGAGCAATATCACTGGCGCTTTTTTCGTATGTGGGTTCTGGGAGTCGAACTCGGGCCCTCGCGCTTGCCAGGCAGGCGCTTACGCCGCTGAGCCATCTCACCAGCCCCTAACTTGCAATTTTAAAGGATAAAGGAGTAAATTAGAAAATGGGAGTACCTTTCATGTAATAAGGTTATGTAAGTACATAGAAATTCCCTAGATCACATGTACTTCTTGTAGGTTTTGATGAGGAATGTATGAAGAATCCCAAACAAGAAAAATCTCTGGTTGATAGTCTCCAGTAATGGCTCCATCAATTCTTTTCTCCTTATATGCACATATATTTTCATTAGTAAGAGGTGGAGTCCATTCTTTTCCCCTGGTAGCTTCCAACTCTTCCAAAGGAAGTCAACCATCATGTGAGAGGTCGAACTTCTCAGAAATTATGCTTTAAGTAAACCTGAGCTAACCATGGAGGAAGGAGCTGAACAACGTCAACTAAGAAAATAAAATTCTAGCCTTATGAGCTCAGTATACCTGTTCCAGTTACTTCCTGTCCACCTCCAGGTGTTTGATCTCAGATGAGACAGAAGACATTTTGGATCAAGGAAAGACTATCCCACTGTGTCCTGTTGAATTCAACCTACAGAATGATGTGCAAATATTATTATACCTTTTATGTCGCTCAATTTAGAAATAGTTATATATACTGGAAACTGAGAGCAGAAGTGTGGTGCTGCTCCAACAAAATCTAAAAGTTGTGCGTTACTTCTGGGACCTGGTGGTAGCAGAGATATGAAGGACAGTGAGAAAAATATTGGGAGCCTGAAATGTTGGAGAAATTACTAGAAAAGGCTGGAAAAATGGAGAGCTGTTGTAGAAACTGGGAAGAAATTGTGGAAATCTAAAAAAGTACAGAATCTACCTAATGAAATCATGGACTCTTTTGAGGAAAATTCTAGATGAATGTGGAAGTGTGAGCTGTTTTTTTTTTAGCTACACATGATCAAGGATTCCAAAAGCAAGGTAGTAAATAAGGAAATGCTCAGTCCTCAAGCAGAAATGAAGGGAAATAGTTCCAATGCAGTATCAGCCTGGAAGCTTTCTCTGGAGAGAAAAACAAAACAAAACAAACTTTGAAAAATAAAAAATAGCCTCAGGAAGATATAAAATCCAGAGCTCTACCAGTAAAATATAGCTTTGTGGTAAAAATAAAATTAACGGTATAACTATAAGATCAGTTGTTGAAAATTCTGAAAGATTTAAACTAGGGAAACCAGGACTTTTAAGACTCTTAGAAATGTTGTTCTACAATACCCTGACCAAATTCATAAGTAGAGACAGACCTGTTTCTAAGTGATTTGAGGTTCTATCTTTCATCTCACAAAATGGGAATAATTTGATTCATTGAAAACCCACAAAATTTGTAAGGGTAGTTTGCAAAACTTCGATGAAAAATCAGCCTGTTCAAAATTTACATTAAAAAAGCCTTTGGGCCTCAGAATTTATAAAGACTGAAAGAGAATTGAGAAAACTACTCACGTGTAGATATAGATATAGCTCTTATAGACACGAAAGGATGACTCAAGAACTCAGGCATCAAAATTAGAATTCACCGGAATTAAAAATCAGGAAGAAGAAATGGACTCTGATAAACAAATAATTTTAGTCCTCAGAGTATGAAGTCACATGTCCAAATGGACTTCTGAATTCCTATGGGCTGGTAAATTCTATGTGCTGTCCCCTCCACCAGCCACTATTTTTTTTTTAAACAAGATCATACACCCAGTTTCCCAGTCCCCAACAGGCCAATGTATGTTGGTTTGTGGAGCACAGATAAACCTTGCTTGTGTTCAAAGCCTTTGCATACGAGGAACTGCAACCCAGCACCTCTGCCTGAGAAGCTGCACTCCAGATCATTTCATGAAAACGTAAGTTAGATTTCAAGCTGATGCTGCAACACGAGGAAACTTCTGGATAAGAAGATGAGGCAATTTGTGTATTGAAACTACTGTAGTTAGGGTAACCCTAACCCTAACCCTAAGGTACAGGGTAGACCCTCATTAAAGATAGCTGCCCTCAATTCCTTCCTTCTTATGCATTTGACCTATCAACAGGTAGAATCTGTCTCTTCTTGAGTGAGCACTGGCATTGTGATATTCCTTGACCAATAGAATGTTGCATTCTGCGTCTCTGACTAGGAAGGCTGGCAGCTTTCACCTCCTTTATTTTGAAAGCTAACTGCCAAGGAAGATCACTTAGACACATATGCTATGAAGAAACCTAACAGAGTCATGTGAAGAGGCCCTATGGAGGAAAGAGGTGACTCAGTCCATGGAGTGAAGAATTCTTCAACCTTCCAACCTATCCCAACTGCCAGCTGAGTACAGCCCATTGAGGAGGCCTAACCAATATCACCTAGGGCAGAGGAATCACTATTTAAAAGCCAAATCAACTCACAGAGTACTAAAAAATAACATATTGCTATAGTTTTCAGCCATGGCATTTTGAGTTGGCTTATGATACAGTAATAGATAACTGAAAAAAATTCAAAAATTAATTTCCTGTGAATGTGGATATCTCAGAGAGAAATGCTATTGTCGTCTTCACAGAATGAGGGTACAGACTGTACCCCGAGGACACAGAATACATCTCTCCAGAATATATAAATTAAGGAAGTAAGATTGCTTCCTGAGTATTATAAAATCACCACAGGATGATTCAGAGAAGAGATAAAAAGAGATGACAAACTTGCTTGTCAAAAAGACTGCATTGGAATCAGAGTGGAAGTATTAATACATATGCAGGGAGAACAAACTGGAGTAGAGGCTGCTAGCTGCAGGGAATGCAAAACCCTGAGACGCACAGACCCCTCCCTCGTGGCTCCCTACAGCAGCTCCCTGGGGTCCCCGCATCTGTTGTATCTCTGTTACGGAGATAAATGCAGCATGCTTGTACAGCCTGAAGCCACTATACCCATAATTCTCTTTAATAATTTTCATTTCCAAAGTGTACATGTATGTTTCTCCTTAGAAACTACAAAGTAGAATTCTGGTTTTGTACACTCATCTCTTTTGAGCTCGGTTACCATGGAATCGGATGAGATGGAGTTCCTGAGTTTGTATGTTGAGGCCAGTGTCACACCAGGGCAAATGTACCACAGCAACACCATTTTTTGAAATCTGTCCAGGCAGGCAGCCAGCGTACCCGAGGAGACACAACACTTTATTCACAATATTTATCCCAGGTTTCTTGTTTGAAATTTCTGTGCCAGCACAGTATCTTGTCGGCAAATCATTCTCTTGCCCTAGACCTGGGATGCCCATTCGTTGCAGCCCACTGACAAAGAAACAGGAATGTAACTCTGCTGCAGACACTGTTTCGGCTACTCAGCTACAGGCGCTCAGATTCCACTTGTGTTTGCATTCCTTCCTCAAGCCTAGAGGGAGGAGAGGCAAGAGCTAGAGGAATGTATCCATCAGTGAGAAGTTATTGTGCAGGGATGCTCTCACTCAGTTAGGGGATATGCTGAGATACTAGGTTCCATCACCTAAATGAGGTGGAACATAACACAGGAGAAATATGACAAAGTACAGTGAAGAGAGACCATGCTTTCCAATCAAACAGATGGGAATTCCAATCTCATCATGCTGTGCTGAGTTCCCCCAAGCCACTACTTCTTCTTCTATGAGGAGACACTTATAAGGCTGATTATGAAACTCAAATGAGAAAATCAATACGTTCATTTAAAACCCTTAGTAAATGTCTGCTACTTGGAAGGGCCTCAGAAAGTGTATCCATTAATATTTCAGTCTCTCTAGATCATCAAATTTATTCCTGCTATCAGGAATTCTTGTGTCGCCTATACCATGCTACTCAACTTTAAATAGAATTCTGTTCCAATAAACCTATAATAAATTTAAAATAGTGTAACTCGATAATATATTTAATACAACTAACTTGCCAAACACACTACCTTAGCAACACAATATGCCTTCCTAGCCATTAATCTTGATTCTTCAACTTCACTGGAAAAAGAAGCACCTAGTAGATTAGTGAAGTGCACTACTGGCTGTGTCGGCGTGGGTCGTGGAGTAGGGCCTTGGATATTACGTATCATCCCTGGCTCATTGTTCTCTGGCACTATTTCCGTGCTCTGCCTCCCTGCTACCATGAACTGAGCAGCTGTGCTCCACCACACCCTGCCACCGTGATTTCTTTGCCTTGGAGCCAGTCAATAATGAACTGAAATTGTGAGCAAATAAAATCTTTTCTTGGGCCGGTGGGATGCCTCAGCGGCGTAAGCGCCTGCCTTGCAAGCGCGAGGGCCCGAGTTCGACTCCCGGATCCCACATACGAAAAAGGGGCCGGTGATATCGCTCAGCGGCACGTGTGCCTGTTGGCGCACGAGGTCCTGAGGTCGACCCCCCGGTACCCACAAAAAAAAAAAAAAAAAAACCTTTTCTTATTTAAGATGTGGGTATCAGATATTGGGTCTCGGCTACAGGAGAACTAATTAATACCGCTGTAGCATATTCATTATCTTCTTTCATAAATGCATTGTTAACTGAAAACTTTTGGAAACACCCTCCCCCTGCCACCATCACAACTGCCTAACATCACAAGAATATTGTACCACATACCACTACACTGGGAATAGATCAAAATTCAAAGCATGGCTTCTCTAAATATGTGTTGTTTTCACACCATCATCAAGTCTAAAAAGCATAAGTGAATCCATTGTAATTTGGGGACCATCTACATGTGGCTCGTTCCTTTATGTCACTCAGATCTCAGCATAAATGTCACATCCTCAGAAAAGTCTTCCATAGTCATCTGATCAACTCTTATCACTGTTGGATATTTCTCTTGCTTTCTTCTCATTTGAACTTATAATTGACTATATAGGTATTTTCTTTTTCCTTATTTATTTATAATCTTCATGAAAACAATGAACAGTTCTCTGTCTTGGGGTTTGCTGAATCATGGAGGTAAATTTACTAGAATACCACAGATGCATGGAAAATATTTGTTCATTGTTGAGTTAGTGGGGGACTTTTGACATTCTTAGAGGCAGCATTCAAGATTTGGGGTATTTTCCAATAAACTTGAAGAACCATTAGCAACCCTATAATTTCTCATTTCCTTAGAAATTGTTTAATTGAGGCAAGAAGGTGATGAGGCTAATGCAGAGTAATAATCAGTGCGAAAGACATGAAGCTGTGGGTTTGAAAGGCACCAATGAAAGAAAACTCAAACTATCCATGAGAAGGAATTAAGGTGGGTTAATTAAATATTTTACCTGCCAAAACAGAAGGCCAGAAAAATTAAAAATCCTCCTCTTTAGCTCCTTGAGATTCTCAGAAAAAGACGAGGGAACATGATAGAGGAAAATCAGAAGTTAGATGCTGCAATATATAAAGCTCTTAGGAGTTAGTCACTTTGGGAGTACTGTCCTAGACCATGAAATCATGGATTCAGTCATTTCTTGGAGGAAACTTTGTTGACTAAAAAAGCTTAATACAGCATGACCATTAAAACAATGTTACCAATGTGGGATATAGGAAACAAAGATGGCCTAAAATTCTCTTATAATTCATCCTTCCTGGGTATGAAAGTGACGGTGTACTGGGATCGCTCTGTAGCTTAATGAGTTCGTACAAGGACTGCTGTGGCCAGTATGATTTTTAGCACCATGGTAGCATACCAGACTTCCAGTCATCCCCCAAAGATAATTTTTCATTCTTTTTTCTAGCGGCACTCTTCATATATCCTTCACACTAGCTAATCCAAATGACCATTGTTCCCCACAATTTCCAGATATGTTTTTGTTCTCACTTTTCTCAGACATTTTCCTCTGCTCTTCTACTATCGCACCTAAATAAAACCCTTCTCATCCTTTCAGTTCTAACTGCAACATCACCACTTCTTCCCTTTCTTCTTAGTATTTGTATTTTTCTTTCCATTTGGGCTTCACCTATCTCTTTATTTGGAATTTCTTCACTTCCTGTCTTGTACTTGGTTATAAGCTTCTCTCTCCCAAAGGCACAACCAATTTGTATGTTTAAAATCTTAATAAATATAACACAGAGATTTGCTCTTAGTTAGACAATCAACAGTCGCTACAAATAACTATTCACTTGACAATAAACCACTTGTATAATTTAAAGTTTTCAAATCCCTTTTCTCATATATCCCTTTAGATTTTATTCTGTCTTCCTTCCATTTTCAATTTTTTTTTTTTTTGTGGGTACCGGGGGTTCGACCTCAGGACCTCGCTCGCCAGCAGGTGCCCATGCCGCTGAGCAATATCACCGGCCCCTTTTTCATATGTGGGATCCGGGAGTCGAACTCGGGCCCTCGCACTTGCCGGGCAGGCGTTTAAGCCGCTGAGCCATCTCACCGGCCCCCCATTTTCAATTTTTTAAATGAAAGTTTATCTCTACAGTTTAGGAGTACTGAATCTTAGAAAATTAATATAAATAAATATGCACACATATTGCTACAAGTTACCCAAGCCAAGAGCTCCCTGGGTGATTTTAACTCTGCATGTGAACCACCTCCATCCAGAGGTCCATCAAATCCTAGGAAATTCAAACCAGGAAAAACAATATACATGTTTAAAACTTAAGAACAGCTGGGTTATGAAATTACTATTTATAATTCTTCTCTCACTTTCACCAAATGATTTGAAGCTATTAGCTAGTCATCTTTAAAAGATCAAAGTAGGTGTTGTCAGTATCTCTACATACAGTGAAAGGAAGTTTCCAAATAAGTTGATTTCCTGTCTTCAGAGGAAAATATGATAATATCAAAGTGCCCATGGAAAATGCATGATTCTACCCAATAGCAGCTCAGTTAATTTAGATTCCACCCATGAGGATATTGTGTTAAGGGAAAGTAAGCTGGGAGAAAAATCCGATTCAGGATTAGAACATTTCTCTTGTCCTTGGGGCAGTCAACCCTGTAGAAGCCAAGTCCCTGCAGTTCCATAGATATGGTCTGCTGGGGATTATCCTTTATAAATTTGTCCTGTTTGTGATAGAAAGATATAAATATTTGTGATCTCTGTAAATATCTGAGATCACAGATGACAGCATGTAATTTCAAAGCCATGAAGTATTTTTCAACCTCACTGCAGTTTTGCTAACATCTCTTCTAAAGGAACTATAACTTCAATAATAAAGCTAATAATATCATTAATGTAATATTATTAATATAATAATAATATGTATAGCTAATAATAATAATAATAGCTACCATTTAGCAAATGTATTATTTGTGTAAGGTAATGTGCTTTTAAGTGATTATTTCATGTAATCCTCATCATATCCCCATGAGGTAGATACTATTACAAACTGCATTTCAGTCATGGAGAAACTGAATTACCTACCCAAACAGAAGGACCTGGCTGTAAACCCAGGTGATCTAACTCTAGTTGCTATCTGTCAAAGAATAATTTCCATGTATAGTGGTGATACATACTTAATTTACAAATATGTAGTTAAGGGTATTTTAACCAACTTTAAAAAGCATTCTAATACTTTTTCACAAGTCACATTAACCTGATTTCTAATCTCAACTCAGTAGTTGTATAGGCTTGGGAAAGTCAATGCTGACATTTTTAAACTTTGCTGAACTTTTCAAATGTTAAATGAATATAATGAAATTTATCAGCAGAGTGCCATGAAGATTTAGAAAGACACTATACTTGATGTATCTAGCAGACATTCTGGGACATAGGGAGGGCTTAAAATGATATCATTATCAAATATTATCACTCACTCTATAAAAATTACTCTATTCTGGAAGCTATGTAATGAGAACGTATGCTTTCATGCAGACTTCATATTTATTTAGCACAGAGCTATAAAAATTAATGGTGCCAATACCAAAGAACCTAACAGCTCTAGGAAATTATAAAATGAATGATTGCCCAAATAAATATTGATTTTATGTTCTTTGAACTATGAGATCAATATTCCAGTTTCCTTCTCTATTTGGTGTATAGCCCATAGATGTTCATATAATAGAAATGGATTTACTTTGAAAATGAATGTAACTTTCTTTTAAAACTATTAGTTATTGGAATTTCCTGAATATTATCTTTTCAGTGATGACATTCTTAGTTTCCTATCATCTTATATTTTTAAAAAAGACTATTTTTCTTGGGTGGGTTTTAATTGAAAAATGCAACTAAAGTCAAAACAAAAGAGAAAATGAAGGATATAAATCACAGCATATGCGTGGCAATGAAGAAAATTAAAAAGATTAATACTTTTCACTCAAACTCTTCTTTTCCCAAACCAGAAAACCTAAGGAGGTTTTGTGAAATAATAGGTTAGGTTTTGTGAAATAATATTTAGAGGTCACTGGTTGTGTATCTCCAATTTAAATTTAAGGACATTATAAGTTGATTGTAAAAACAGAGACACAGAGAGAATTTCTAAAATAAAAAATTCATTCCAAGGACATTCTCGTGTTTTCCACCATATGCATCTAATGAATATGTAGGTTTTTTTATATTTACATAATCCAATTGTTGATATTACATATACCCCATAATCCCTGCATCATACACTCTACATTCTGAAGAGCTAAGCTGGAAAAAGGAAAGGACTAACTTCTGTTTTGTATAATTTATATTTGGTCTCAATGACCCAGAAATTCTTTTCTTTAATAGGTCTTTTATACAGGCTCTGTTTCACTTGTTCTACATTCAATAAGGAAAACCATCCCATGCAGGCAAAAAATGGCTTGTTCCTTACCGACCATGGGGACCATTGGTCTTGTTTGGTGGTAAACTCTGAGGGATTACTGAAAACACAGCACGCACTGAAGCAGCATTAGACAATGGAAAAATATAAGCCTTGACTGCTGATCTCAGTGCTTCAGATCAATTTTGCCCTTTTCTTGCTCTAATTTTTAGTATTTCTGTCCTGAAACCCACAGTAATTTCATAGAAAAGCAGTATCTCTGAGCCAGGGCTGGGAACGGGCAGGCCCACAGTGTGGTGCAGGGAAGCAGCACTCCCAGGAGACTGAAGTCTTCTTTACCTTGGACGCAATCAGGGAGCTATCTGCGAATCTAGCTTTTTTTTTTTTTTTTTTCTTTTAAATAGTTATGACCATGGCATGGGTTATTGTTTGGTTTTAGTATTAAATTTAGGTTTGTTTTCTTTTCTGTATAATAAAAGTCATCAGAATGACGGGAATTCTGAGCCCAAAAGAAAAAAAAAAAAAGTAAGTAGAGGAGCATCATGGCTTGCAGAGGCTGTGTTAGTCGGGTGAACCCTTGGAAGTCTTTTCCCACTCCTATGTCATATCTTAAACTCTACGGAAATGCCAGGTTGGAATATCAACCTAAAATTTAAACTTCAGTTCATAGACAGCTTGACTAATAATGACAATTTAAAGGAATAGCTCTAAGCCTAATGTCAAAATATGCTAATTCAAATTTGAACCTGTGCATGCGTATATGTGCATGTACATATGTGTATATATGTATATAAGCATATGTATCTATTTCTATCTCATGAACATGCAGAAATGCCATGGTTTGCAATCTATCTATCATCTATTTATCTATCTTTCATCTATCATCTATCATGTATCTATCTATCAATCTATCTATCTATCTATCTCTCTCTCTCTTTCCTATATAGAGTTGTAGTTACTACAATTGATTAACACTGACAGTGTTATTCACATAATTCCCCTCCCCTGGTCCAAACCTAGCAAAGGCTCTGCTATAGTTCAGAAATATCGGGCCGGTGAGATGGCTCAGCGGCTTAAGCGCCTGCCCGGCAAGCGCGAGGGCCCGAGTTCGACTCCCGGAACCCACATACGAAAAAGGGGCCGGTGATATCGCTCAGCGGCACGGGCGCCTGCTGGCGCGCGAGGTTCTGAGGTCGACCCCCCGGTACCCACCAAAAAAAAAAAAAAAAAAAAAAAAAAGAAATATCTTCCAAAGGCCCATGTCTTAAAGTCTTGGTCCCCAGCTAGTGGTCCTTTTGGGAGGCAGTGGGACCTCTCAGATGTGGGGCCCAGTGCAAAAAGTTAGGTCATTGGAGACATGCCCTTGAAGGGAATATTGGGACCCTGGCCACTTCCAGTCTGTCTTTGGTTCCTGGGCACCATAAGATGAGCAGCTTTGTTCCAGCACATGCTCTTCCTCAACAGAGGCCCAAAGCCATGGAGCCAAGTGACCATGCACTGAAAGCTCTGAAATTATTAGCCAAAATACAGTTTGCTTCCTTTTAGTTGATTATCCCAGGTATTTTGTCACCACGAGGGAAAGCTAACTAACATACCTTCTTATCATTATCAGGATAAACAGTGTCTTCCATGACTTAACTTCTACCTTTTTCTCCAGCTGTGTCTTACAGAGTTTGCCTTAGATGACTTCCTGCAGCCAGAGGCTTCTCTGCAAGTGATTTGGAACAAAAAAGCAATTTATCCACTCAGGGCTGTTCTGCCAAATATTGTTTTCCAGTACACTTCAAGCCCCTGCCTCCTTTCCTGCTCAAACTTTAGATCTTGGTTTAATATTCCCTTAAGAACCACTTCCTTGGAAACTCAATCTAAGAATAATCTTTACTGAAACTTTCCTCTTTTTGTCATAGTCTCTAGGTACTTCTTTATTGTATCATTGCTTTAGTGTCCTTCTTGTGCCCTAGACAAAAAGATTATCTGTCTTTCTCACTTCTGGAGTCCCAGCTCCTATGTTGGTACCTGTTTTAAAATAAAATTAGAAGTTTTTGCAAAGTTACAAATAACAAGATGTAAGCTTCCATGTTTCCCCTTTATTCTAAACACTCTATTAAATTAATTTCCATTCCACTCCAGAAATATTTTGCAATGAAGTAGATAAGCAAGCAGAGCAGGTCTCATTATCGAACATCTTATCCCTATAGGAAAAAAATGAATGGTCTTGCAAGGAGCTGCAAAGGTTTGTCACAACTGAAATAAAAGGTCCAATTTGTACCTAAGCTAACCTGGCAGTTTAGGTACAGACACAACAGCTGCTGGCGATGTACAAGAAGATCCAGTGTGAAGAGAAGTTAATCATAACAGGAACAAGGTTCGGAGTGGTGTCCTGGCCTGCTCAGCAGGTACAAACCGCACAGAACAAGCTCACGAGGTAATTGGAAACAATTCTGTCTCTTCCATTTCCTGGACTCTGAATGTTCTCAGGCAAATTTGCCCCCACAATGCTTTTCAAACAGCACAAAGACCCAAACAGGGAAGACAAAATGTTCTCCACCAATAGGAATTTTGGTGTTACCCTGGAGATACAAATCCTTTACAAATCAAACCAAAATGTTCCTAAATTCCTCTCCAATCACCCTAAGGTACACAGCACTATGATTAGAGAATAAGAGCCTTCTAAAGGCACAGCCCAGCAAGTTCCTTAAAACAATAACAGAAATTCCTTACATCAGGAGATAATTGCGTCTTTGAGCACATACAACAAATGCCCTTAGAATAAAAAGGAAGCCACATGCCCTGGATTTCTAGAATTTTTCCATGCATTTTTGTGCACTAATTCCATGAGAAGAATTGTTTTCCTCGTTTATGTGTGTTTATCATATCGCCCACAAGGCAATAGCAGAAACTGGTTTTCCCCCCAGTGAATTTACCATTTAAAGGAGAAACAAAACACAGAATTTCAAACTGTTTACCAGAGAGTGAGACTCACAAGTGACAAAACAAGTGGAAAAAGGACTGATCCAAATTGTTTCTCCAACTCCTCCTACTCCTGTCCATTTTCAAGATTTCCCATGAGCTCTTAACATTGTCATCCTTTAATTAAGATCCGGTTAGGTCCAGAACTTTTCCAAAGTCAAGAAGTCCGAACTTTATTAAATGATTTCTTTCTCATCATAAATTCACCACTGTGAATTCAAGAAAACAGATGAAAAGCTGTGGTCCCTAATTCTAGTACCTAATCCATAGGAGTGAGAAGATGGTTTCACATTTAACATCAAAATAACAACACACATACAACACTAAAATGATATCTGCTGGCTGCTAAAGGGAAAATATTGAGCCAAGCATGGCGGTGTATGCCTGTAATCACAGTACTCAGGAGGCTGAGGCAGAAGGAGGCTCTATTAGTTTGAGCTTGACGCCAGACTGCGCTACATAGTGAGTCAAGCCCAGCTTGAACTACATAGTGAGACCCTGTCCCAGAAAAAAACAAAAAAGAAAAAAGAAAAGGATGGGAGGGAGGGAGAGTGGGGGGGAGGGAAGGAGGGAAGAAGGCAGAAAATATTTTTTATTAAAAATACACTGATTTTTACTTTGCAGCTTTCTGGGTGAACTGTTATGCTTGGCCTCCAGCTGCAGCCCTCGATTCTACTCATTACAGCACTTCCTCCGTGAACTATAATTTTCTCTATGCTTGCCTGTGTCCTCCTCTGGAATGCTTGCTCCGTGACAGCCTTACTTGCCCCTTCTGTCTCCAGAGCATAGGCAGGATGAGGAGCAGAGTGGGAACTTGAAAATACTTGTTGAGTGGGTAATTGCAATGCTTCCCAAGAGGAGGCACTGTGTCTTATAATGCTGTGCATCCGCTAACCCTTTTCTGTCTTCCCAGTGTCATCTTCTATCTCTCTTCTCCAGAGTCACCCTGCTCCAGCCACAGCCTCTCTTCTACTCCTCACTGCCAACCCTGTTCCGGTCTCAGAGCCCTAGCACTTGCTTTTCTGGCTTGTGTCTCCTTCTCCAGAGAGATGCGTGGCTTCCTCCCATACTTGTTTGCATTTCTGTTCATGCATGACCTTTTCCTTGAAGGTTTTCCCTGACCGTCTTATCTGTATCCCTCCTCACCACTCACTCATTTCTTTCTTTTCATAGCATCCATCACTAATTGTAATCTTGTTTCCTTATGCTTACTAACTTGTTGCCTGCCTGCCTTCCCTGAAACCTGGACTCCACGATGATGGGAACTTGTTTTTAGGCACTGTTATATCCTTGAGGCCTACAGCAGTGGCTACTATCTACTCGTTGTGCAATAAATATTTGTGAATTGATAGACTCATGAGAAACCACATAATGCAGTTCTTGGAAGATATTTTGTTGTTTCCATCTCTGCCTTCTACAACAAATTCATTCACAGAAGCTAAGATGCAATGTGTGGACAATATTACAATAATAAAAAGAAGGGAACTCAGAATAACAAAAACCAACTTGGATTAAAACCATCTTCCTTATTCTTTTATCCACAAAGAAACCCTATAGTTTTGCTGAGCCAAGTTGTACATGTAAAATTCTAAACACATCACAAATCCTCAGGGTTTGCTTGCTCAAGGGAATTTCTGTTCCAATTGAACAATTATACCCTTTAAAAAGATGCCAAATCATCTGGATGCAAATGTAATATCTTAGAGGTAGCAAAGACATCACTCAATTACCCAGAGCTTATCCAAATTTTGCTATGATTGTGGCTCTTTTAGAGAAAACATAGTGTTTTCATGTGTACTTAGCATCGTGGATCAAATTTCTTGAAAAATCCATTGCCTTTGCCGGGAAAGTTGCACTTGCTGGCATAAATCCCAAGGACATATTCAGTCATGTATTAAAAAATGTCCAAGGCTCTATATCATAGGGTAGTTTCCCTCAAAATCAGTTAGGAACCATATAAATATCTGACAAGAGCCTGAATGTTTAAATTATGGGACATTTGTAACTACAAAACAAAGTACTCTGTAATAAAAATAATCATATTAATATGCTTATTAAGACAGGAAAGTGGTAATGATTCACAAATTATATTTTTGCAGTGTGTGTTTATATTGTATGTGTGTCTGTGTGTACAAATGCATGGAAAATTATCTGGATTGATATTGAAAAAAACTTATTTGGTCATAGAAGAGGTGGAGAGTCAGTGATGGATGTTCTTTATCATTCCTTTTGCATATACATATATATTATAATCTTCATATCGTAATGAGTTTTTGCTTTTAAAATAAGTAATTATATTATATTAGGGAGAAAGTAAAACAAGCCTTTCCCTTTGAATTTACACCATGCACTCTCAAAGAGGCAATAGCTTGCCTAATGGGGTTAAAATAGGGTCTTGGGGGAGGAACAAAATATCTGAATCTTTTCATGTTTAAAGCATAGAAACAGCACATAAACTGACAGCCAGTGTCTCCATGCAATTATAATTTCATGAGATCATAAGAAAAATATATATCTTAAAAAGCTCCTCATTTAAATAATAGTGAATAATATCCAGGGAAATCTTCGTTTCAACACAAATATTTAAATCTTATGTCTGTATCTTTTTTAGAGATTTTAAATTCCTTTCATTTATTTTGCATTTAACTACTCTTCCTCATCTCCAGTAAGTGCAGGGTTTGAATCCAACCATAGCCTGAGGAGACAGCCCTACAGGAATTCATAAGGAGTTGCTGAAAAAAGGTCTGGGAAGGAGGTCACTGGATCACAAATGGAAAAAACCTTCAGTTTCAGAGAGAGTCAATGCCAACATCCAGTGAGCCACTTTAGGCATCTCAAACGCAATCCCTCGAAATATTTCTGGTTTTACTAATTGAGGTCAGGCAACAGGAAGCTTTTCCTAATCTCCAGACATAACCCTTTTTTTTTTTTTTCTTTTTTGGCATTTGTACAATGCCTTCATTATAGACCTTCCTTAACAGCATCCGCACAGTGATAAATGAGCAGTGGAGGTGGCAGGATTTACTGACACTCATATTTCAAAAAGTCAGGATTATGATTAGAGGAGCACAATATCAAATACAAGGCCCAAATCTGTCCCCAGAGCAAGAGCAGCTGAAATCAGAATTATCACCAGAGTTTCCTCCCAGGAACATTTTGGAATCCATCAAAAGGACAAAAGGGGATGATGCTAGAACATAAACAAAGAGAAAAGAAGGAGAGACCGCCTCCACCTCCCAATACAATAAAAACAATTTCTCCAGGTTGTCATAAAACAGGGTCCTGGGTGATTCAAATTCCAGTTACAAAAGCCAAACAGGCTGGAGATTTCTGGTAATGTGTCACAAAGAGTACTCAGCCCCCAGATGTGCTGAGTTCTTGATAAGAAGCTGAGGGATGTCATTGTGCTAAGGAAACATTTTTGTTCTTCTTACCTATTCCCAAGAATCAGATTATACTCATTTTTTAAAAAGTATTTCTATCTGGTGATGCTTCCTACATTAGTGGGAGACAGGGTGATACATTTAAAGAGATGCTGTAGTATACTAGCAGAACAATGGAACTGCAAAGTCACTCACTTCTTAAAACCTGGAAGCCCTGAACACATCACTTTACATGGCAAAGGGGACTTTGCAAGTGCTTAGCTAAAGATTTTGAGAAGAGGAGGTCGCCTTGGATTTTCCAGCTCTGTCCAGTCTAATCACAAGAATCTTTAAAACAATGCGCCTGTTCCTTGGTCATTGTCAGAGAAATAGATGTGACAATGGAAGCAGAGAGATAGAACATAAGACATGAGATAAGACCTCGACTAGTCACTGCTTAATTTTAAAGACAGAGCAAAGGGACCATAAATCAAATTTGTTTAGAATCCAGAAACATCAAGGGAAAAGATTGTCCCCTACAGCTTCCAGAAAGAGGCGCAGCCATTTTGATACCTTGATTTTATCTCAGTCAGGCAGAATTATCCAATAATAAATCGCTTTAGGCCACTGAGTCTGTGATACTCTTTTACAGCAGCAACAGGAAACTATTATGAAGCTAAGGGTGGAACTTCACATACGCACTTTATTACCAACGTTCCTTATCCTTAATTACAATTCAAATGCATGTTGGTGGACGAGACCAGCCCTTCCTCCACACTCAGACCACTCCATTGGAGAGCCATTCCATGAATCACATTAATCATTACTGGTACTGGTCAATTTTTCATAACTATAATGAAATAGCTACTTTTGAAGTGCAAAGTTTATTCAGCTGACGGTTTTGAAGGTGAAGGACCCAATAGCAGCCCCACTATGTTAGTCTGTTGTGAGGGCAACACAATAGCATGAGTGCACATACGGAATGAAGAGACCACATCTCAACACAGGAAGCCAGAGAAAGTTCCATTCCGCAGCCTCTTCTGAGGAAAACACTTCCGATAATGTAATGAACTTGCACTCGTCTTCACACCTTAAAGTCCCACCACCTCGCACAACTTCACTGAGTACCAAGCCCCCAACACGTGCTCCTCAGGGGACAAGTTATATCCGGACCACAGCAGTACCCAAAAAAACACAGAATCAGCTCGGTGAAACCAGGAGAAGAAAGTGTTAACTCTGAGAATTTTTCTCTGAATCTTTTAATTTAGTACCATAATGCATTAGGTAGAATTAGTCTACTTTATTTGCTCAATTGTGTCTGTGTTAGAGAAATGAAGGCCCTTCAAATAATGTGATTCCACCAAATTTAAAATAACTGGGTAAATTGTAGATCTTGGCAACCAGCCAATCCTACATTACCTAGCCATTTTTTCCATTCTCCTGACAAATTATACATGATAAATAAATGCCAGGGAGAGAACAAAACAGGAAATGCCAGGAAGAGAAAAAAACAGGAGAGAAACACAGCAGTTTTTTGTTTTTGTTTTTGTTGTTTTTGGTGTAGTGAATCTGATTAGAATTATACTTAATTGCAAATGCATGACTGTTCTGTTCTCAACATTTTCTTCTCAGCTCCAACTTTGAGAAAGGCCCTCCCTTACCACCTATTTAATGTGCTTTTTCGTTTTTATTTCCTCATTTTAATTTATTCACAATATTATCGCTATTGGCAGTCGTATTTATATTTCATTTTGTGATTTTAATTGTGATATGTCAACTGGACTCCAGTAAGAAATGCCTAGTAGATTAGTAAGGTTCGGGGGGCGGGGGGGGGGTCTCTGTAGATGATTGACATGTAGGCCAGCTAACTGCGGAGAAAGGCCCACCCCCATGACAGTGGCACCAACCAATAGGCAGGAAGCATGGGTAGAATTAAAAAAAAAAAAAAGAAGGAAGTCTTCCCTTTTTCAAGGGAGCTCTGGTCCTTGCCATCACCTTTGGATGTTGCTCTCTACTTCCTTCACCCTTCAATCAGACTCTTCAGTCTTCTGATACACACTCCTATCCGTGACCCTCCAGGGAGTTTCCAGGCCTTCCAGTTTCAACCCCTAGTGGATCCTCATGCTCCTGGTGTACAGAAAGCTATTTTGGATTCTTCTACTTCTGATGCAGCAGACGGCCATTGGGATTCCTGCTCCTGATTCTGTAAACCTACCTAACAAATCCCTTGTATAATACATGTATACAAAGCATACATGTATTTTATATTGAACCTCCTCATATAGAGATCCCTAACTAATATACAGTTTACATATCTACGTTCTCTGCTAAAATATAAGCTCTATGAAATTGGAGATTTTCCGTATCTTATTCATGATATATCCCCATTTGCAAAAGAATGCTTTACATATAGCAGGTATGTACAAAACATTGAAAGAAAGGATGGATGGATGGATGGATGAAACAGAAAAGAAAAGGATATTCAATGTCTCAAACATAAAGTAATCTTTGAAGAAACAACATGATTTCATAAATCTTGAACAGGTGTCTATGATTAAGACAGATGGAGAGAAGCAAACATTCAAGAAGCATTCCTTATGCAGACAAGAGCACTAACAAAAATCAGAAAGGAGATTGACTTTGACTCCTGGAGTCCACAAACTAGCTGAAAAAATAGAAACAACAAGGCTATATTGGACAGCAGAAAGTTGAGATTGTTGCATCTTATGGATCAAACAGCCTCTTCCATAAAAGTGAGATTAAGTTAAAGAGAAAGAAATAGGAAGATGATTCCCAGAACTGGTATTTCAATGTAGACTTTCCTTACCTGTGATTATGTATCCCTCACTTCACAAGCCCCTCTCATTTCTGGTGAAACCATTTGAGATAGCTTATTGATGTCTAGTCCTATGTGTGTCTGTTCAAGACTGGGGGAAGATGTAATTTGTCATCAGGTATTAACTCCCCCATCATACCATACCTGATATGGGAGGAATAGATTCACGCACTTCATTTTTGTTGAGTTTGGCCAAGTGACTTACTGCAGCCAGTGAAACTAGCAAAAACCTCATCTGTTTCCTACCTACAAAGAGGATTTAGATCCATTGGCACCTGGGCCATATCTTTTATTAGGTAATTCCCATTGATAATGAGATGGACAGAGCATAACTGATCCCTAGAAATCAAGTAGGTTAGTATTAATCTAAGACTACAGCTGAGGTATTTTAGCAACATAGGCTTTTTGGTTGTGATGGATAATCCAGAAAAAAGGCCAATACAGGAAAGGGAAAGAACATTGTTCACTGACTGACCTGAATTTCATTCCTCTTTTTCTACATAAAACTTGAAAATGGGAAGAATAAGGAAATAAAATAAATACCAACTCAGGTGCACAAAATACATTTTAAAACATAAAAAATAAAGTGCTTGTTTTTTCCCACCCACCCTAACCTATATTTATTTTGGCTATTCACACCTCCTTCCAAATGGCTGATCAAAACATAAATCCTTCTGGAATAATACTTGAATATGATTATTTTGGTCCATAAATTATCCTTTAAAAATCGTTCCAAAGGCATTAGCATATTTTGTATGGAAAATAATAAAGATGAAAAATTGTGAAGGAAAACTGGAAAACGCTTGCAGCTTCTGTATGCTACTATGATACTGAGTTTAGAAAGCTGTGATTATTTCACAAATGCAGCTTAAAATTCTCATGATCTGTGCATTAGCTGTTATTAAGATAAATGTTTTCTGATGACAGTTTCATAGATGTTTTTGGATTAGTGAATTTTTCCATGAAACAAATAGTTTATATTAAGGCCATAGTTAGAGGCAAGAAAGAAAAACTGGAGCCACTTCAGAGTAAATATTGTGTAGCCTATTGTTTATAATGCCACTGAAAAGTGTAGAATATGGCATACAAAAAGGTTAGTAATGAAAGTAAGAGACAGATTGCTCTAGTTTAATTAAATGCCGAAAATTTTCAATAAATTTTTATTTTTAGAAGTCATTCCTTTTATCTTTTCTTTTCTTAAACCTTGATAAATAGTAATTCACTTCTTCATCTCATCATAAGCTAAAAATAGAATATATGCTTTTTGATATTGGAACCTTTAGAGCGATGGTCATTAACATGTAAAATAAAAAGCTCCTGTCAGGTCCTACATAGAAGCTGGTGTATTACACATTTGCAATACAAATAATGAATTAAAGTCACCTTGCACCTGGCTGCATTCACCTTTCTTCTTCCTCTTTGTCCTGTGCCACTGAAGAGACTAATGGCGAGGATGATGTTTGCCAGGCACTTGGCTGGATACTCAGATTTCCCCACCGAGCTCCAATTCCACACTTCTGTGTTCAGCCCTGTGAGTCTAGGCTGGGACTCTGCAAAGATGCCTTACATCTGCCACGTGCAGTTTGCTAGATTGTTTTAATAGGAGGCGCTAGAAGAAGGTAGAAACTGGGAACGAGAGAGGGCTTGTTTCTTCCTATTTTGCTTTTTGTTTTTCACCATAAGGGTGCCATTTGGTCCCAGTTTCCAAATTCTAGCAATCATCAAATCATTTTTATTATGCCTCAGAGAAAGCAGCAGCAGCGGACAATGCCCCCAACTCAGAGCTCCTCACTTCTGGATAATAGGGCCCTCCTCTAAGCTTCAGGAGTTCCATAATCTCTTTTATTTGCCTCCAAAGGCTGCCTTGGTTCACACTGCTACAGCAAAATGCTGTATGCTATACTGTGAAGCAGCGGAAGTTTGTTTCTCAACTCTGGAGGCTGAAGGTCTGGGATCAGAGTGCTAGAGTGGTAAGTCCTGGTCAGGACGCTCTTCCTGGTGTGCAGACTTCTGTTTTCTCTTTGTATCACATGATGGAGACCAGAGATAATCCTCGTTTGGGGGTCATCACCCTCCTGACCCAATTACCCCTCGAAGGTACCACCGCTTAATATCATCACACTGGGGGTGTAGGATTTGAATTGGTAAATTTGGAACCCAGACCTTCAGACCACAGCAGGATGTTAGCCACTTCCTCATTTCCTCTGTGTCCTCCTTTTGTCTTTCTAGTCCTTCCATGTATGTTGAATGCCTCCTTATCTGAAATTCGGTGTGTGTTAACAGAAAATGTACTGTATCACTTTTACTTTTTACCTTTAACTGGACATAGATTAACATAAGAAGTAGGAAAGTTTGAAAATTTGAGCACATTTTCAATCAGCTTCCTTTAAATTGAACAAAAGAGGCAAAACTCTATGAGAAATGAATGAAAACTAAAGAAGTGACAAATGCCTACATAATAAAATAAAGGTTTTAAACCATTTTATACATTCTTCAAGTGTTAAAATTTTTGAGGCTCAGTGTTCACTACCTTATTTAAAACAACTTCCAAGCCCTTGATATATTGGCTTGTACATAATAAGCATCTAAATTTATTATGATGAGTTGAGTAAGAGGGTCTACAAAAGAACAAAGGATTGAAATTACAAACAGTGTCACTTTCCTGTTGTCCATATTCTTTCTCCCAGAATGAGAAATTCATAAATGACCTCACCAATCTCTCTGCTTCCTGTGTGCAGTGGAGAATGGCTGAAGAGTATTACACCAAGTTACATTAATAGAAGATTGATGCTATTATCAATTACAGATATGAATACAGCTCATGCAAGAATGCAGCACTACCACAAAATATTATTATATTTTCCCATGAGAATCTTACTTTCTGTGTTTACTTCCAAACTAGCTCTGTACTAATACTGCTTTGTCCAAGAAAATAAAAGCAACCTGCGATAATTACTTTCATGGCTCCCAGTGAACTTTACTTGCTGGTAGGAATGTCCTTGTATAGTTTCTTCCACATTGACTCTGCCTTGGATTAGGTGACTTGCTTGGTCAGTGGGACATTAGTGAGAATAAAGTAAACAAGTGATAAGTACTTGTGTATCAGTTGTGTCCTCTTGGAAGTGCTTGTTCTTGGAAGTCAGATGCCGTGCTGTAAAGACAGATTACTGAATCCCCTAAGGCCACATGAGAGATTGCAGAAGTTGAAAGGCCACCTTCTACCCAAGTTTCCAGCTGAATATAATAGCACGCAAGACTTTAGTTGCAACGCATGCAACAGACCTGCCCAGCTGATCCAACTTAAACCTCAGAATAAGGAGAAATAGTCATCATTAAACCACAAAGACATGGGGTAGTCTGTGACATGGTAATATTTAACCGGAACACTATTACATAGAAATCAAGAGACAAACAGGAATTTACACGTAACTCCTCCTTTTCACTTCTTGGAGTACGCAGGAACAAGCCTACTGAAGGCCATGATGGATATTGTTTCTTACCCTGTATTAACTTTCATTTCTCCTTCGGTTATATCCTCTCTTACCTTCCCCAGTCTTTCCCTCTCTTCTTCATCTTTCTTGTCACCATTCTAACATGTTTTCATTCCACTCTTAATTCACACAAGAATATACAGACATATGCTACCAGATCCTTCATCTCCTTTTAGCTACCACTCTGTCTCTTGGCTTCTGTTTTTAGGCAACCTTCTTAAAAACTTGTGATTGCCGTCCCTCTACTTCCTCACAGTCCATTTTCTCTTAAGCCTCCCTCCAATTTGTCTTCTCCTTCCATCCATGCTCCCTAACTTATTTTTGCCCTCACCATGAGCGACTTCTAATAGATTCATCTCTGTCTTCAACTTCATTAAGCTCTCAATGATTTGTTACTATCAATCACTTCATCTTAATATCTTCTTATCACCTGGTTTCTAAAATACTTCATGCCCCTCCCCACCTCACCCCCCAACTTAGTGGCTGTGTTTCTCTTTTATTTCTTGGCCCTTTTTATTGCATTTGAATGCAGCTGAGTTCCACATGGATGGTTTGTTGATCCTCTGAACATCCATATTCTCTCCTAAGATGACTTTTCCTGATTCAATAACTACATACCATCTTTATTCTAAGGACAACCAAGTCTGTGTCTCTACCCTAGTCTTCCTGAGCACTACATCGAGCTGGTTACTTTCCATTTTTACTTAAATATTTGATGAGTTTCTAAATCATAGTGATCTGAAACCAGATTCTTCCTAATCCTTCCCATAATGGAAGTAACACCATACTATATTGCATATATTCATTTGCTCAATGTAGAATCATAGGAGCCATGCTTGATTCTCTCGCTTATCCTTTCAAAAAATCTAACTGAGCACTTACTAGCTCCAAACACTACATTAAAGTAATGTAATTCTTGTCCTACAAGAGTCCACTGTAGAACTGAAAATAGATTTGTGGAAGGATATTTACAATGCAACTCAAAAATGTTCCAACAGAGACAAGACAAAACATGATTATAAACTAGCAGGTAGGATTTGAGTTTCATTCTTGGAAGTGAGGAAAGCAATTTGAAATAGCCAAATTATGAGAAATTTTCCTCTCATTTTATGACCTATTAATTATGTCTTTCAGCTTATTACTTCAAGATAACTAATCAATTTAGCCCACAATTATCCTTTAGGGTAGAGAGTTGTCAGATTTGAAATGTTTCCAGAAGCATTTCCCTGTGTAGAACCTTTTTTTTTTTTTTTTTGTCAAGGTGTGGATTCTTGTAGCTCTGGTTTATTCCCTTCCTTAGCAGATATCTGCATTATTTTTATCTCCATGGTGCCACAGAATAAGGTGTTAAAACCCATTTCATTTACTTCTACCAATATTTTTGCTTTGTTCCCATCTCTTATGGTTTGAGAGTTTTAGGAAACTCAGCATTCCAAAAACTAGTAACTTCCTACATCCAGAGATAAACGAGCACTGCATTTAATAGTGAGGCGGACTTATTCATACAGAGATATTTTCATTTTAATCACTTACATTGAGTGACAACTTGTGTAACTAGTAAAAGTAGAAGCATATTTCATGTGTCAGGTTCACTCGGGAAGTGCTACAAGATAAAGGTTCAGAAAGAGTTTGGCCTATTTAGTGAAATGGTCTTTGGAAGATTGAGAGCTAAAAGAAAATAATTGTCTTTTGTATTAAGAAAGTATTAACATAACGTGGCTTCTATTATAAAGAGACTGTAGGAGTGGAAAATGCCACAAATGATATTAAATATTATAAATAATTTTTCTTCAGTTCAATAAATACTCCAGAGGAGTCAAGAAGTACTGGTAACAGATCTAAGTTAATATATACTATTGAAAAATTATTTGTAAGAATTATCTATTATTAGATAATATATCTCTAAATACTAGATTTAATATTATTAGATAACATATATCTAAATACAAGGTTTAATGTTACTCTATGCAAGTTTATTTCCAAGTAACTAAAGGCTACCTTCAATTTATATATTTATTTAATCCAGCATGCACCAGGGAATAAGATCTTTAAGAATATACAACTTAATGGAGAAAATGGCCAAACAGAAAAACCTGCAATATCAATGGTGATAAAATACCGTGGGTTTTTTTTTCTTTTCTTTTTAATTTTTGCAATGCTGCTCAGGCCAGCCTCAAACTAGAGATCCTCCTGCCTCAGCCTCACAAGTGACTAGGATTACAGGCATGCACCACTGCACCCTACTGAAATATTGCTTAACTCAATAATACATTAATGTTTGAAACATTAATAATAATGCTTAAATAATGCTTAATACTAGCATGGGAGGATATGAATACGTCTCCATTCCAGGAAGTTTTGAGGTATGAATATAGAAGTTGTGAAGAATTTTCCAAAGGCCAGAGGGAAGTAGGCTTGTGCTTCAATACACACAATGCCATGGTACATATTTGCAGGGCAGGTGAGAATACCACAGACTCAGAACACCGAGCGCCACATCATGTGCTGGGGCAGGGACTGAGCAAGGGGAGGAAGCCTGGGCCGGTTGGCAGAGGCAGATGGGGAGGGCTCTGGGCTGACCCGAGGGGTGGCCTATCTCTCAGACAAGTTCCAAGCTGATTTGTGTTTAGGGAACATGAAAGTTAAATACAACCATAGGCATTTATTTATTTGAGGAAACAGCTTTGGTGGCTATGTTCATAATTTAAATATCTGGAGATCTTTCAACTGAAATTCGTTGCTGGTTCACCATCCTTTGGATCACAAGATGTAGATGTAATCCACAGCAAACACTGAGTGAGTCTTAATGTGGAGAGAGTGCTCGTATCCTTTCCTTCTCTAGAAAAGGTTCTACAGGTAGGACACGTTTGTAACCTAAAGATGTCTGTACTTATGTCTGTGCCTCTATCTATATATGGATCGAAACCTCCATTTGGCTCCAGTAAGGAAGGAATGAAGGACAGAACATGAGAAATGGCCTCCGCTGGAAAAGGAGCACTTTTCCCACTGTCTGCAATTGCACAGCTTTAGCTTGATCTGAGCACGTTATCTCTCCGGAGCCTCCTGACTGGCCTCTCTGACTTTGTATCTGACCTGTATCAGGCCGTCCTCAACAGGCACCTCAGTGATCCTTGGCAGCTAACATGCCACCCTTCTACGAAAACCACCCCGCACTGACTCCCAGGGTGGAAATTTCAAGGCCCTAGAGTGGCCTGTGAGTAAGGTCCCATAAAGTCACATTATCTTTGTCCTTTCTGATCTCACTTCTTGGTGTTCTCCTTTTCATCCAAAACATTCCCCCGATACCAACCTTCAACTGTCCCGCCTTGGGGCTTTTGCAGCAACTGCTTCTCCACTTGGAGCCCTCTACCTCATGATATTCACCTGTTACCTCTTCACCTTGAACTGTATGAGTAATCAATTGATTGCTTCTAGGTTCCAAACCCATCTCCTTTTCCTACTTGTGATCAGGAACTCAGACCCTTTAATATTTTCTCTCTGACTGACTGGCCCAGTCTAAACATCATCATTAGAGGGTGCTGTAGAGAACTGCAGTGGTGCAGGGTTTTGCTTCCTGGTTGCAGTGTCTCAGGGCCAACTTCCTATGGTGCAAGTGGCATCTCCTTGTCCAGCTCTTACCGTACACAGAGATGCTCTTCATTTAGCTGCTGAATACCCCAAAGCCATTAGCTGCCTGCTGACCCCAAGTAATCCTGTAGCGGGATGTCTTTGGTAAGAAAGCCCTGGGAATAGTTTTCCTCAACACCCAGGAAGGTGGGTTTCCAGGAGTTATGCCTGCATAATTCCCCAGCAATGCCATCCATTGATGCAGAGTTGTGTCCTCCCCATGATGTTTGGACCTCAGCCCTGGGCTAGGGACTGCTCTATCTTGCCTTATATTGTATTCCTGCATTTTTTGCAGCTTGCTTTAAGTTTACAAGTTCATGATTCATTGCAGTAAACTTTCCCTGTTCAATTTACCCTAGGGTTTCTCTCTCCTGATTGGGCCTAGACTGATACAATGTTTTAACTCAGATATCAGGATAACATCATTTTTGTTCTCTCGACTTAAAATTTCTTTCTGAATATCTTTGCCTTGCTTGGAATTTCTCATTCTTCCATAGCACCAATCACCTCCAGACATGCTAATGAGCTTATGGGTATATTATGCTTATTGCTTAGTGCCTACTTTGCTTACTATAGAATATAAACACTTCAAAGGTATGCCCCTTTTTTGCTTTTTCTCATGCATATATCTGAAACTTATAGAACAGTGCCTCGCATTTCACAGGTGCTCCATAAATATTTGTTGAGGGAAGAATTACATGGATCACAAGCAGCTGCCTTTCTGAAAAATAACTACATTGGTCCATAATGGGGGAAATTAACCTATTTACAGTGGCTACAGCCAATATTTTCATACTCTTTGGGATTGAGGGAGATGCTAGTTCTTCTACTTGTCCTACACTGTAAATTAGAGAACCTGCTTATCGCTACATTTGCAGCTCTTAAGACACAATCTTTCTTTTCCCACCATGGGAGAATATTGTCTCAACACCTCCAAATTTACTTAGCCATCTTACCCAAATCAGCAGCTCCCTACTCAGTTGTTCTTTGAATGTTGCAATTAATTTTACATTTAATCTACTTGTATTCATTGTCAAACTCCACATCCTGTTAAAGTAGCAATTTAACAGACATTGAAACTCAGATTTTGGTTAGGAACGTACGAGAATATTCCAGTTACCAAACAGATCAATATATATATGACTTTGTTGTTCTAATGGCAAATACGCAAAGCAAATATTTTCTTTTCTTTTTAAAGTTTATATAGCATGTAAATTATTGTGTCCAAATAATCTAGGCACAGCTAGGGATAAATTAAATTAAAATATATAAACACAATCAAGGGCTAATTTTTATTTCTCTTGATATCCAGCATATGGAATCAGAGTCTTTTTACTGCATGAAGTACCTCTAATTGAATTTCATCTTTGTATGCTCTTAACTTTCTTTTAAAGATAGCCCAGCACTTTGTGCGTTACAGAGATGGGGAAATATGTAAGATAAAATAAATGTGTGAACTCTCCAATACAGATTATTTGTGGAGAGCAGAACATTGGTTGTTTGAAAATACAAGGATATAACTTAGTTTGGTTAGCCACATTTTCTGGAAATATAAGAGCATTCATATTCAGTAGCAATACACTTTCTCATTTTAAACATTTTTATAAGAGGTATTTCTAAATAAAGATGTATTGCATCTTTATTTTCAATAGTTTAAGATACTTGCTCTGAGGAGCCATCTCTGGCTCTTCTAGTTTGAAGTAGGTGCCCTTGACCTAAGCTCACGGCATACCTTGAACTCCCCCTCCGCAACCACTATGCCATCTCATTATGACTGTAGGTTCCACTGTCACTGGCCCTTGCTGAGTTGTAATGACTTTTAGGGCAGGGTAATTTTTCTCCATTTCCCAGCATAGTGCCTGGTACATGGTAGATACTCAATAAATATTCTTTGACTAATAACATCCTCAGATGTACCACTATGAACACAGAAATAAATACAGGAGGATCATAGCCAAGGCACTCAGAGAGGATGGAAGTATTTGTCTTAACACTGAAAGTATACATCTTTAAACTTTTTTTTTTATTACCATAAGTAGCAGTCTTTCCTTTCCTTTTCTCATGCTTATTAATTGTTTGTAATACATTACGAGATTAAAGACCTGAAAGTAACATTATACTCAGTAAAAATAAAGAAAAATAGGAATTAAATAAGGGCACTAAATTCACTTAGTGCAACAAGAAGGAGTTTGGATTCTCTATGCTTTTTCCTTTTTTAAAAAAATTATTAGTTTTCAGCTGCTCTGATTACATGAAGTTGTCAGAAAGCAGAGGTTTCCAAAGGGTGTTATGTTTCCATGTTCCACTCTGGGTGGTCAACTTAATTTAATCCATATTAATAGCAATAAATAAATTAAAAAGACCTAGTCTTAAATCGCTGCCCTTCCACTTAACAAGAAAAATCACAGAAAGCAATTCATATTCTAAAAGCTCTCAGTACAGACACAGGGCCATAAAATCGAAGCACTCGTTCTACAAACGACTGGATGCTCCATTGAGGTCAATTAAAAGCAAGATTTATGCACATGTGCAGCCACTGTGCCTTAAAAATGACTTCACACTTCCTCCTTTAAGGCAAAATGAAGAACTACTCGAGCTGGATACTTTTAGGATGGAAAGCACACTTAATCTGGAAGAATAAACCTTGCCTCTAAGAATGTTATTGAAATGGCTTAGCGAAACTCTGAAATATATAAACATAGGACAAATTAAAATTAACATCCAGAAATAATTTAAGGGAATTAAATACCAGCTCTATTTTACCTCTTAATTGAAAAATTTATTTTTCCCACCTTATCTGAATGGCTCGAGTCAAACATGCTTTGATTTATATCACAGATAAACACAAAAGTACACAGTGCCAATGACATATTATAGATCATCAGTAATATTCTTTGCTGCCATCCACAATTAATTTGTGTACCATCAAGATTTGGCGAGTCAAGACAACAGAAGAAAAACAAGGTTTACAAAGCAAAGCAAAGCAATCTCATCTTTCAAATCTTTCAGAATGGTTACTATCTCAGAAACAAAGCTGGGCCTGAACAGACTGGAGAGCCTCGCGCTTGCTCTCTGAGGATCATGAGTCACTATGCTTTTCTTCTGTTCGCGCTAATGCCTGGACTTGCTACACTGAAGACACCTGAAAATGCATTACTCTTCATAGCAACTCATTTCCTGGAACACTTACTTGTGAAAACACATGTTATCCAAAAATACTCATCCTGCACTGCCTACTAATCTCTACTCTGTGGTAGGCATTGAAGATATAAAGACAAAGGAATGAGATCCATGTATTTATAGAATGCTCAAACTCATTAAGATACAGAATAGGTAGTCACATATTTAAAACAAAATTTAATGGCAAATATAATGCCGTTATACACAAAGTACTATTAAATCATCAAAATGTGCTTATGTACATTATTACAAATACAGAGAATGTGGCAGCTGATCTGGGACCTTGCAGGAAGAGTAGAAAATTTGCAATAGAGACTGTTTTAGAAAAAGGGACTTTCTTATGGGAAGGTACAGAGGAAGGAACAAGCTTGGCTTGCTTAGAAAAAACTGAGTAGTCTGAGTCGGCCATGAGAACCATGAATGATGAAAGATGTGGCTCTGTGGACAGGCAAGTGTCAGGTGATTAAAGTCATGCAAATGAGCTCGTATTTATTAGGTGAAAGCTTAGTGCCATGATCACATGAAATCATGAGAAAAATAACACCGTGACTGGGTGTGCCTGTGACAGACCTCTGTGGAAGCAGTAGGGAGGATGGACTTGGGAAGGTGAGGCTGCAGGAAAGGAAACTAGCAAGGTACCTGTGCAATTGTCCAGGTGGAAATGTTGATGGCCTGTGATGTCAGAGTGAGACTGAATAGAGAAATTTCAGCCATGAGAGGAGCAGAAATGGCTAGGACTTGCTTACAGATGAGACCTCAAGATTGAGGTCAGGAGCAAAATCTGATGAGACTTTCTAACTTGGGCATCAAGACAGAAGACTTGGGGGAAAACTAGCTGAGTCACTGTGGGTATGAAGAGTTTGAAGGCTGTGATACCTACACCGAGGTATAGGTGGAGACAAAAATAGGGTCCAGAGACATCATGGCTTAAGAATCCAGTGGGACAAAGAACCTTTCAAAGGAAACTGAGAGAGCAGTAAGAAGAAAGCTAGTAGAGGGCCAGGTATGAAGTAGCAAGGAACAGAGGTTTTAGGAAGTAGGGCAGTTCATAGAGTAAAACAATGTTGAGAAACAACACAGGACAGGGACAGAAGGATGGCACTGAGATGGGAACCAAGAGTGAATTCAATGGCATGATGAGAGCAGACTGAGATAGCAATAAGGTGTGGACATAGAACAAATGAGAAACAATGGACAAACACATACAGAAGGCCTTGTAGCAAACAGTCACAAGAAAGGACAGATGCAGGATGGTGGCACAGAAGAGCCACCACCATAAGGATGGAGTCTGAAATAGTCCCACTTGAAACATGCCTCAGGGGACATTTACTGGTTAGAAAGATTCTTTCCCATTATTATTCAATCTTAGAGATAAAAAGCACAGAAATAAAGTTACTTTCTTAAAATAAAAATATATCTTAAAAGTTCAGTATTGCATCAAATGCTTTATGTAATTAAATGGGGAAAATATTTTTATCAGAATTTGCATGTTTGCTTATGTAAGGGCCTGCAGGCCCTGAGCTGTCTTCTGAGGACAGAGGTTTCAGTTCTCTTTAGGACTTTGGGGTCAAAACAGAAGTCTAGATAAACAGAGGACAGATAAGGGCTTGGTGGGAAAGAGGTGAAAGACACGGGCATCATTTAAGTAAGGCACGTGGTAGTTTAGATTTTAAATGTTCCCCAAAGACTTTTGGGATGGGAAGGTAATTGGATTGTAGCTCTGTACTCATTAAAGTGTTAGTAGACTGGTGAGTATCTAGCTGCCTTGCTGGTGGTCACTGAGGGAGTGATCTAGAAAGTTATCTCTCTGTCCCCAACCCTCTCTTCTCTCTCTGCTTCCTGGCTGCCAGAGATGAGCAGCTCTCCTCTGTCCGGGCTCTCCCACCACGCCATCAGTGCCTTAGAGTCAGCCCACCATGAAGTGAAGCAATAAAACTCTCCTACTTTAACTTTTGTGTGTCTGATCAGTGTTTTGTCCCACTGATGAGGAAAGTTACTAATACAGCAAACTATGAATTTGGTTTCCTCACTTTTCCTTGTAAAATTTGAATAATTAGTATTTTAACAATTTATTACATTACTCCCTAAATACTTCAGCATACATGCAAAGAAGAGATAAATCCCTATTAGAGTCTGAGTACAGATGGAAACACAGACCACCAGGAAAGTTGAGATGAAGACTGTGTTTAGTACTCTGCCTTTTCTCTACTTTATTTAATGACACATGCTTTCTGGTGTCCATGTAGCCATTATCAAAACTTAGTGCAATTATTGGAATTGAGAAGTTGCATATCTTGAGAACACAGAATGCCGTATCTCTTTGTCACTAAAATGCTACTGGACAAGCAGACAGGGATAAGGAAGGTTACCACCACCAATCCCAACAATCCAGGGGTTTGGAGGAACCCACAGGCAGCAGTACTGGGGAGCACGTTCATTGTACAAGGGGTGCTGTGCCTTATCTGGTGCACAGCTATCTGGTGTCTTAGGAAACAGGCGACAGTGCTGAGCCAAGGTAACCAACTAAGAAAACCAGCAGTGAAGACCAAATAGACTGATGCATATGTACTTTACAAGGTTAATATTTGCAGCATTTTAGTACCAGTATTTTACTTGGATTACTATGTTTGATAGGTTTTTTGGACTGCTGAAATAAAGAGTGTATTTTCTCATGCCTTCTACACAAGGCTGAAGCCAAAGGAAATGAGAAGTTTCTCACTTTCAACCAAATAATATAATCTAGACACTGCAAAGGAATGTCTTCCATTACATGGAGAAAATGAAAAAAACAAAACAAAACAAAACAAAAAAACTAAGAGAAAAAATGTAAAAGAGTTATATTTTGCCCTATTTATTTGCCAATTATTTAGATAGTCTCCTGATTTTTCTGTTAATCTATGGAATTGCAGTTTACCTCTTGAATCGCTAACTAATTTTGCACAGGTTGATTTCCGAAGTACCAAAAAATAGTTTCTGGTAAAGTGATATATGCTTATTCTCTTTTGAATCACCCTGAGTTGTTAGAATCTAGGCTGTCCCTCAAGATTCCTGCCCTCTGGAGTTTACACTTTATGTAATTCTCTTTATTGGAGTTCAGGGAGGCCTATGAATACAGTATTTAATTCTCGTGATTATGTTACAGTAAATGTAAAAAACCAAAATAATTTTTCAGTTGTGCTTAAAGTTCCTAATCAGTTGACTTTGAAATAGCCAAAAAGAAGTTTATACTGGGCAAGCTGGTGCTATTCAAGGGAACTGTCTAAAAAGAATGGTCCCCGTCAAGAAGTCAAATAATAACAAATGCTGGGGAGGCTGCATGGAGAAAGGAACCTTACTATGTTGTTAGTGGGAGTGTAAACTAGTACAACTATGAAAATCAGTATGGAGACTCCTCACAAAAGTAAAAATAGAAATTCCATTTGATCCAGTATCCCCCTTCTAGATGTCTTCCTGCAAGAGTTAAGGATATCACATTACATGACGCATGCATACTCATGTTTATAGCAGTGCAATTCATAAAAGCTAAATCTTAGAAGCAGCCCTTATGTCCATCAACAGATGAATGGAAAAGTGAATGTGATATTTACACATAATGGACTACTACACTGCCAAAAAGATAACCTTGAGTCCTTTGTAGAAAAATGAGACCATAATGTTAAGTGAAATAAATCAGATACACAAGTTTAAATATCACATGGTTTCTCTATATAGGAAACTAAAATTATAAATAAAGAACACAATAAAAGATAGTAGGAAGCAGGGAGATGCATCTTTCTCATATGGGAAGCAGATCAAGAGATGGAGGGAGAGGGAGGGAGAAGAGGGGTAGGGGATGAAAAAGGGAATTAAAATGTGTTATGTGGGCCAGTGAGATAGCTCAGCAGCATAAGCACCTGCCTGGCAAGTGCGAGGTCCTGAGTTCGACTCCCAGTACCCACATAGGAAAAAAGGGCCGGCGATATCACTTAGTGGCACGGGCGCTTGGTGGCGCACGAGGTCCTGAGTTTGACCCCCAGTACCCACAAAAAAATAAAAATAAATAAATAAATAAATAAATAAAATAAAATGTGTTGTGTGCATGGACCAACTCCATACAAGGAATGTCAACATTATGTGTTGCAAAAACATGCAGTAACGAAAAAAAAGAAAAATAGATTGGCCTTTCCCTGAAGAGAGAATTCAAGGTCAAGGGACTTTCTATTTATTGTAGAACCACAGGGAAATAAATTCTTGTAACAACAATATGAGCTTCACAAAGGACCTGAGCTTCAGATGAGACTCCGGCCACAGCTGGCACCCTGCATGGCAGCCTTGGAGACTTTGAGAAGGCTCCAGACCAAAGGAAACTCTGAGATGATAACAGTTTGTCGTTTTAAACCAGTACATTTGGAGTGATGTGTTACCCAGCAGTGGAAGCTCCTCAGGGTCAAGGTGCAAATCACGATAGACCCGAACTTTGGGTCTGTTTATCCAAAGTAGAGGATGAGTCCTTTCATGAGTCTAAGACCTGAGACAGATCCAGCCAATGTCAGACCCTTAATAAAAGAAAGATTGTGGGTGAGGCCATTAAAAAGACAGGGAGATCTTCCGATCAGACAAGAGCCAACACAAGGACGAGAGGAAGATGCACAGCATGAGGCGCTGACTCGCAAACTTCTTCATAGGATCCTTGGGTGCATTTAGAAAAAGATTACACTCGATCCACATACAACGCCATCTCCATCTGAGCAGCACCTGGTTGACAGATGGCTTTTACACCAGGAAGCCGAGCAGCTTCAGATTCTGCCAACCTGGAAGGAGAAATCCAAGAATGCGGGCCTTTGGTGAAAACCTCCTACACCCCCTCCTTGCAAAATAAACACCACACGTGAGAACACTCTCCAAGGCCAAGAAGATGGGGATTTCAAAAGCTGGCTTATGACTTTCTTTGTGTTTTATCCCTGTAGTGCTAAGCAGGGCCTGGAGCACTTCTCAGAGTATGCTGGGAAGGACAAGCGCCACTCATTACAGGAACGAAGGCACAAAGCAGGCGAGCTGCAGTCATCTGGCTGGGTCAGTCAAGAAGCCATCGGGAAAGCTATTTATGTTGTACTCTTCAAAGAACAAAAACAGCTGGACAGAAAGGGAAGAACTTTTCAGGAAAAAGAAAAATCAAATGCATGCAGAAAACACTAAGCCGATACTCAAAAGGTTGATATGTCACTATTTTTAAGGCTCCATCATCTCTACCGTCAAGTCTGGCCAGGGAAGTCTGGGAAGTCACTCTCCTCATCCTACCATGGACCAAGGCAGGAGGAAGGGGAGCAGGACTGGAACACCTGCTGTTTATCAGACACTGAGCCAGGTGCTTTGCTGATGGACTTCACCTTTACTTTTGCAGCCTAACAGCTTTGTCAGATGGATTCCTTTTCTATTGCTGCCTAGTGATTTTATCACAAATTTAGCAGCTGAACAAAGCAACACATTTTTGAGCTTACACTTCTATAGATTGGAAGCCTGGGGACATCCAGAACCGAGAAGGCTGGATTATCTGCTCAGTGTCCTACCAGCTGAAGTCAAGGTGGCAGCCGGTGAGTGCTCGTTAGGAGGCCCTGTGGAAAATCTACTTTCAAGCTCGTTCTTGTTAACAGAATTCCATTCCATCCACTTACAGGACTAATTCCCTGTGTTCTTGCTGACATTTAGCCTGGGGACTCCTCTCGACTCTTAGAGACTGCCTGCAGGCCTTGCCACATGGCTCCCCCCATCTTCAAACAAACAACGGGATGCCGGGTCCCAGGGTTACAGAAGGCAGGGACTGTGGGGTGCGGAATCTTGGACACCATGTTATAATTCAGCCTACCACACAAGGTCAGCATTGCTATTTCCATTGTGTTCTCAATGTACAGACAAGGAGGCTGATGGAGAGAGAGAGAGAGAGAGAGACAGAGAGAGAGAGACAGAGACAGAGACAGAGATAGACAGAGGTGTTAAGTTTTGGCAGCACTTACATGAAACCAAAGTCTTCTTGCTTCTAAAACCTGCTTTCTACTCCGCCATGCTGAGTTATAAACGAAATAATACTTTTGATGTGTCATTTACAGGGAAATGGATGGCTCTTGAGACCATAATGTTAAGTGGACTAAGTCAAACACAGAAAATTAAGTATTGCATGGTTTCTCTTATACAAGAAAATCAAAATATAATAAATTTAAGAGTAAAATGAAGATAAACTTTTTGGAGATGGATAAGGGGATTAGGGTAAGACAGGGGAGAGAAGAGGAATGGAAATTGAAAATGATCAAGATTATGTATGTATGTATGTATGAATATACATCAATACCCCAAAATGAATGTAAATATTATGTACTACAACATACACCAGTAAAAAAGAAAGAAAAGAAAGACATGTCCTCCTTATCTGGGCTGGTAATGGAAAAATAAAACTGAATCTGTGACTGTCCATTACCAGTGCAGACTTAGCTTTCCAAATTGGGATCTTGACCTGGGACACCCATCAGTTCCCCAATATAATAAAGGTACTTGGCTTATTTCCACTCCTCTTTTCTCAACTGCACCCAGGTTGTTTTGAAACTTTACACTGCTAGAAGACCAGATTCAGGCACCATTAAATTGCCAACAGCAAACAGCCAAAGAGGAATAAATAATTGTATGAAAAAACTACATTATTCAAATGTGTGAAACAATTTTTTCCCGAGCTTAACAACTAATTACATGGAAGAAAGTCCTGCACTATCATGCTAGATATTTGGGTTTCTGGAAATCATTCCTTGAAATCACTGCTTGTTTTGTGGCCTTGATACAGTAAATCAACTGAGTGGAGAAGCAAAACTGATTGTAAGAAACACGAAGAAGAAGGGCCACTTTTGTTCTGTCCATCCCTGAGTCCCAAGTTCAACAAAGTAGACACTCAAGGTATTCTGGTTCAAGGACACATTCCAAGGTTTTAAGGACAACCAGAATTCTAAATATTACAGCATGTATTCTGCTTCTTGATTCAAAAGATAGGACGCCACTAAGCATTTCTGAAGAGAAAATCAGAAACCAGGATAACTATTCCAGTTCAAAAATATGTCCATATTCTTTTGTAAATAAACACTTAGGAGCTTTCATCATAAAATAAGCATTAAAAATAACTTGAATGCAGAGCTCATAACAAATGGAAATTTAAAAAATTATCGTTTTTAAAACACTAAGGTATAGAAGTTCTTGAATTTAATAAAAATGTGTTTTCTTCCTCATGATAAATATTATATAATTTCCTAATATTTATGTGTTATTATAACTGAGGACTATTAAAATCAATATCTTGTTAAAAGATTATTTACCCATGGAATATTTCCTTGTTTATTTGTATCACTGTGTAAAATTTGGGTGTTTTGCCATTTTTCTCATTTATTTATTTTTAGTTGTCAAATGTTTTATATATATATATATATATATATATATATAATATTTATTATGTTCTTTTGAAATATGTATACATTGTAGAATGGCTAAATTGAGGTAATTAATATATACATACCTCACACTCATTTTTTTTTAAAGTTTTTTTTTATATGCAGGTACTGGGAGTCAAACTCAGGACCTCACGCTTGCCAGGCAGGCACTTATGCCGTTAAGCTATATCACCAGCCCTCACACTCATTTTTAAATTTTAATCTCTCAATGATTTCAAGAATACAATATATAGTTATCGATCGTAGTTTCCGTGCTACACAGTAGATCTCTTGAACTTACTCTTCATATCTAACTGAAATTTTGTATCCTTTGACCAACTTTTCGGCAATTGCTAGCCCTTGGTAACTAACATTCTCAAATTCAGTGATGGTACATGCCACATAAAAGTTGGTTCACATAGTATCTGTCTTTCTGCACTTGTCTTATTTCACTTAACATAATGTCTCTCACATTTATTCATGTTGCTGCAAACTTGCTTTCATCACTGAAAAATATTCCATAGTATTCCACATTATGTGTATACATAGCCACCTTTCCTTTCTCCATTCATCAGTAGATGGACACTTGGGTTTATTCCATACCTCAGCTATCGTGAACAGTGCTGTCACAAACATAGTGTGTACACCTCTCTAACATGCTGAAGTTATTTCCTTTGGATATATACTCACTAGTGGGATTGCTGGATCATATGGTAGTACTAGTTTTAATTATTTTTGAGGAGCCACATGCTTTTTGCCTTAACGGTTACACCAATTTACACTACCAACAGTGTGCAATGATTTTCTTTCCTCCACTTCTTTGCTGGCACTTTTTATTTTGCATTTTTTGATAGTATCCATGTCTTAAAAGTTTAAGTCTCAAATATGTAGGATGGGTGAATATATCTTTATTTTCCTTTCCTATTTGTTTTCAATATATATATTGCACCAAACCAGAACTTGATTTTATTTGGGAATATTAATAGGTGGTAATTATACATTACAAATTGTACCGACCTCTATTTGCATAAGAATTTCTTTTTAGCATGCGCCTCGCTGGAATTAGCCCACTGGACTGACATAAGAGTATGAGGAAGGCAGAACACTATCAATTCCATCTCACTGAGTCACTTGCCTAAAGCCAGTGTTTGCCTCTTGACTCCTTTTGCATACACTGCATGGCATCTCTCTAACAATACAGTTACTGAGGACTGGAGTATGTATTTACCTAGGGACCAGGGATAACTAAGGGATACTTGCATAGCTGGATCACACACCAGATACAGCTACCTGTATGGCTTATTGTTCTTTCTAGTTAACTCCTTCTATTTCACCTAATCTTTCCTCAAACTAAGTGGGTATCACACTGAAGCAATAAAGGGTAATTAAAATACTTATAGTAGATTAATTGCTAATTTATGTTCTCCACTGTATAAATTTTTCAAGTTGTTACTATTGTAGAACCTCCTAAAATATAATAATAAATCTATATTTTAATGTGGCAGTATTATAATTTTTAAACACTAAATTGTACTTGGCATGTGATTTTTTGTTTGTGTTCAACTTTCTTTGTTTCTTTCTCTTTCTTTTTTTATTCTGAAAAGTCATTTTGCTGTAAGTCCAGTTCTTTTTACTTTTATCCACAGAGAAGTCATAATCCTTTGCTTAAATAGAAGCTGGTTACCATGGAAATCATTCTAATGCCACTGAATCAATATTTTTATTTTGCTGACATGTAATGTAAAAAGAAAAGGCTGGCTAAGGTTTATAAAAGTCACTTTTTATCTGTGTTATAATGTTGATAGCTAGAAAATTGTAAAGAAAACATATGTTCTATAATGAACTGCAGTTAGTTGGTAATTATAAAGAACTGAGAATTCATAAAAGAGCAATCTACATATTTATATAACTTTGGCTTCAAAAATACACATACTTGCATTTGGATTCAAGCCTTTTCCCATTCTGAACTGAGCCCTGATTCTACCCTGTTATTATTGAGGTCATGAAATGTTAGAAGAGATTTGAAGATAGCTAGTTTTACAACTGCCTGTGTTCTTAAGCGTTCTGAGGAGAAAGCAAAATTTGCATAGAAAATCAAATCACCTTTCTACAGAAGTCTACCATTTCTGCAAAGGATGCTAATAACTCACCCAGTCTACTCAAGATTCTCCATTAGCCACCAAAGTGGAGGGCTTCACAGGCACTCCTGAGAGCTGCTTTTTGAGATGAAATGTTTGACTTGGACCTAGTGTTCCAGTAGACTCACTGTCCATTCAGTAATTTTCCAAGTTTAAGTTGTTACATCTTTGCTGCTGTAATTAAGTCACTTTCTCCTCCTTTGCCTTCACAAGAAATGAAGACAGTATAGCTGCTCTCCACTGCTTGATCCTTCAATGGCAAAGGATCTTAGAAAAAATTACGGCCTTCAGTAACTAGCCACCTGAAGGAACCCAAATGGATGGTAATCTGCTGTATTTTTAAGAAATCACTCACGTGTTTCTCTGAAAGACAGTAATGATGATTTTTTCCCATACTTTCACTCTAATTATGCAGTAATGCTTCCCCTGAGGGGCCCTAGTCTGCGATGTGTGCCTCACATGCCTCTCAGGAAGCTTCCTGGCAGCACCACACTTCCTTCTAACATCTTCCTTCTCTCTCTTACTTCTCTCCCTGCAGGGGGCTTGTTGATTTCCCCTTATTCTTAAATCATTCTAGATTGCATTCAGAAATTGCTGTACTAAATCAGTAGCTTTCTTTTGTAGCAATCTAATGTAATTGATCATATAGTTTCTCAGTAGTAGAAAAAGGAGAGGTGTGACTTCTAGACACAAGATCACACAAAATCCAGATAAATGAACGACGCCGTGTCTGACTATTAGAGAAAATCTGAGAATAATATTTGAAATTTACAGCATTCATGTCTCTGGGGCCTTTCGTTGTATTAATAAGTAAGCTAAATATCTACATTGTTTCTAAAAGCATAGGTGTGCTGATGTGTTTGGTATAAGTTGTTACAAGTTGAAGAATATACTGATAAAACTGACTGATGGAAAAAAGAATCCAATTTCTAATAACCTTGCCCAAAAATATATGCAGACAGACACATACACATACACAAATCTTAACCATAGTACTATTCCATGTAGCTACACAAACTGTAACCATTGTATCATCAATAATATAATAAACTACTGTAATGTCTACTTCTCTCCTTAAAAATAGTGTTTCCTGAAAAATTGCATACCAACAAAAATAGTCACAATAAAATAAGTGAACATACAAAACAGGAAACTATGCACTATGATTTCGACTTCAAATAAATACACACATGTAAGTTATTCACATGTGTGTTCTCTCACACATATACACACACACATATATATAATAAACACATGTGATGCAAATTTGCATATATACATAGTAGGAAAATCTAAGGCTTGTCTTTGTAGGATTGATGAATTAGCTTCATCACATGACATTTATTCTATTATTCAGTAATGCACAGAAACTACTGTCTTCTGCCTGAAGACACTGGAGCACTAAGAAGAAAAGAAGAGAATGAAGGGTAAAGGGGGAGATGGTAGGTACCATGTGGGTACCTTGCCTCATGGATTGCATTTGAGCTTCTGTGGAAAGATTAAGGCCAGAGGTGAGGGAGAAATCAGAAGCCCCAGTGGCAAAGAGTTCTGCCCGGTTGAGGAAAGGACCGTGCGGTTTCCACTCTCTGCTGCAATCCTGCGTGCGAACTTGGTAGTGTGAGGGCTCAAAGAAGCCTTCTGTGGAGAAGGTCAGCATGGGGCAAGGGGGCAGAAAGACCTCAGACCTGCTCCTACTTTCTTGGGAAACTGGCCACCAGCGGCATTGGAACATTGAGATGTTCATCACAACAGATATGTAAAAATCTGAACCATCTCAGACCATGAACTGAATGCCTGTGACCCTCAAAATTAAAATGTTGAACTCTTAGTCCCAATATGATGGTATTTAGAGGTGGGGGCTATGAGAGGACAAGAAGACAGCAGTCTAACCTGGAAGAGAAACCTAACCAGAGAAGATCATCCTGGTACCTTGATTGTTCCAGCCTCTGAACTCTAAGAAGTAAATTGCTGTTCATTATAAACTACCCAGTCTATAGCAATTTGTTATAGCAACCTGAACTGACTAAGACAGCTTGTATCAAAGCCCACTTGAGACTACCCAACCATCAAGCAGCTCCCAGGAAAAGCTCAGAAAAATTGTGCTCTTACTTATTTAAGTAAGGGCTAAAGAACTGGTGAGATTAGGGGTAACTGGACCTAATTTATGTATTTATATTCAGAGATCAGTGAAGAAAATGGAATATACTTGATTTTTGTGTTTCAAAGCTGAAGTAAAAGTAGAAATGAGAGAAAGTGGAGATGGAAAGATATAGAATACACACATGCATCCATTTATATTCACTGGAAAGAAATAATGTTAAGTTATTATTTCTAAAAGATATGATTATAAGTTGTTTTCTTTATAAATTCCTTCACTAAAACATTCCCCTAATAATCAAATAATACTTCTTTGAATTATGCAAATCACCTTAATAAAAGCAAGAAAATATAAATTCTAGAAATATTTCTGGGCAAAATAATTTTTGAATGATTCAAAGCTTAAAGGGGTTAAAAAAAAACTCACATATTGCCTTCTCTTTCTTATTATACAAATTAAGTGCATCCGTCTGGGTGCTTCTGGGTGTCATTTGAAAACACATCAATAAACAACCTTCCCCCTTGGTATTTCTTTTCTGGGACTTCGGGGTGAGGGAGGCAGGATTATGTGACCCTGTGAGGAAGGCAGATGTGGTTAGTGGGGTGACTCAAGGGTGCTGCCTGAGACTCCCAGGTGCAGCAGGGCAGGTGAGTGTTACCTTCAGTCCTCTCTGCGGGCTTCCCGCTCTTACTGGCTGTGGTACTGTTGACCGTCTCCAAGGAGGTGCTCAGCTTGGTGCTGGGGTCCCGCTTGGGCTTGGGTGGTGGCTGTCTCCGGGTGCAACAGCTGCTGTCATCCTCTGTGCCCCCGACAGAGTGCAGGGACTGGGACCTCACCGTGAAGCCGCTAGAGCAAGGATGGGGAAGCCTGTCCTGAGGTGCGGGCATCGTCATGAATCCCATGCGGAAATGTTTGCCCACGTAGCTTGATTCATGGCCTCGCCCTACGTCTCCACCTATGCTGTAAGAGAAAGCAGACCACAATCCATGAAGAGAAAACCAGCCTGTCTGTGCAAGGTCACAGATACGAGCCTATTTCACCTGTAAGTGAAATTTCAAATTTTAACTTTGGACTGAAGAAACATTTATTTTACAAAGGGCTGCTTTTTAAAACAATTTTAAGCAGCATGGAAACATGCTATCATTTTGTGTTTGAGCATGAAAGTGAAGCAAATACAATTTGATTACCATTAGAAATCTTAACTCGTATTTCCAGCTATCTTGATATCCAGATGTACTGAATATCCCAAAGCAGGGAAGATACTGCACAAAACACTTTTTCTTCAATCCTTTTCTTTTCTCTTTTCTCTTTTTCTTTTTCTTTTTTCTTTTTTTTTTTTTTTTGATTGAGGCAAACAATATTAGTAGCTTAAACAATAAACAAGGATTTCGTGACAATGATTCCTTGAATAATTTTGAGTCTGAATGTCCAGTGCTTAGCCTCTTACCCACTTCATTAAAATCATCCTTAATTTATCCGCTTATTATATTGGGGAAAATTAAACAACAACCCAAGTTCTGCTTTCAAACACAAGAAAAAAGGAAAGAAGAAAGAAAAAGAAAGAAAGAAGGAAAGAAAGAAAACACAAGCAATATGTGGTGCTGCACACCTATAATCCCAGTCCTCTGGGAGGCCAAGGCAGGATTGCAAGTTGAAGCCCAGCCTAAGCAATTTAGGAACTTGGTGAGACCCTGTCTCAAAATAAAAAAAAATCAAAAAGGAGGCCTGGTTATATAGATCAGTGCAAAAGCCCTGGGTTCCATCCAAGAGAAAAAAATAAATAAAAATGAAGAGACAAAGATAGAGGGGAGGTGAAAAAAGGAGAGGGGAAGGAAGGGGGGGAGGAAGGAAATAAAACAGGGAGGGAAGGAAGGAGAAAGGAAGGAAAGAATAGGGAAGATAAATACATTTTTAAAATGTCGATGAAGGAATTGTCAACCTGTCTGTTCTCTAGAAACTTTCACTTGTGATAGAGATTTACTTACCACAAAAAAAGAAAAAAAAAAAAAAAAGAAAATCAGTGCTCTTAACAAGCAGGACTCCCACAATAAAATGCATAGCAACATTTAATAAAGAGGTACCGTTGAAAGATTAACTCATCTGAGATGGCTCTACTTATTTCGTAAGTATTCACGATCTACAAAGTTTCTAAATTTATGGTTCTTAACTTTAACCTAGGAAGTTTGAACAAACGTTTAAAATAGAAACAACTCTGAGTTTGAAGGTCAACTCGTCATCTAGGAAATTGTTCTTGAACCTCTCTCTGTGCTATTAAGAAAAGGACGTAAGTATGAACACAAACTTTAGAAGGCAGATTTCTCTAGAGTTTTCTATATCTGTAGAGTTCATTCATCCATGGGGGGAAAAAAACTAAAAGAAATATGTCTACAAGCTATTTAACCGACTTTCTTAGGTATTTCTTACATATGAGTAGTAAAAAGTATCTTCGAGTATATGAATTTTGGAAGCTTGCTGAGTCAATATTTCTCCATAAATAAGTTTATCAAAGTTTTTTTGTAACCTTAATTTTGACTGGTTATGCCTTCATAATGTGATGAAATTCAAGGTTAGAATTATACTTTGCTTTATTTTATCTTTCATATTGTTATGACCTTTGTCACAAGTTTAATATCCCAGGAGGAACAATAATGGGAAATAAGTGGTGGACTCAGGACAATTACATTGTGGATAAAGCCAGAAAGGATTCAACAAGGTCATTAGACTCTGTGCCATTTAATTCCAGTGATAATGTGCCACTAATTCAAACACATATATCACCCTTTTCCTGAATATTTTCAGTTGTTGTTCAGACACTAAGTGTACTACCTCTGCGATGAGGGTGACTGAGTTCAGTCCACTGACCGAGCCCTAGATACCCAGGAATAGGAATAGCATCAAAATGATGGCGAAGCGGGAGATGTCACCCCAGAGCAGCAAGCATCCTAACTCTGTGCGGTGTTTCGATGCGTATTATTTTCAGGGTTTATTTCAAGAACATCAGTCAGGACATAAATGAGAAGCTCACTCAGAGTGGCTTAGTGAAAGATCATTAAGAACTTAGGAGAGATCAGGGTAGGGGAGGGGAGGGCAGTCTTCATGGTGTGGAAGCTTGTCTTAGATTTGTGATGACTGTGGCCATATCTTCTCAGAGAAGATGCGATATTTGATTTTACCTAATATTGACTTAGATTATTTTTATCCTGTCCTTTCCTTTTTTTTTTTTTTGCTGTTGTATCACTGAACAAAAGGTGTTTTAAGGATTTATTTGTACAATCATCTCATTTCCAGTAAACAGCCACCTGGGGAGATTTATGCATGTGTTAATGCACAGGGTCATTTATGAGAAACTTAAATAATCATATAAGCAATTTCCCTGTTACTTTTGACCTAAATAGGGTCTGTACCTTTTTCCAGACACATAATTAGCTCTGCTGCATTATTTCAGAATTATATTTTCTCAGCCCAAAACAACTTACCTGCTTCTGTTCATATATGTGCTTACACACACACACACACACACACACTTCTTCCAAGAAAAATTCAATGTGTGCTTTGAACAAGAGCAGTTACAGGTTGCGAATTTAGTTTGGCCAGGTTGTGAATACAAGACGAAGCAATGGAGCTAAGACTGAGTATGATACACAAAGCCAGTGTTCAGGACAAGGCTATAAAGGTGATGGTGATGCAGATTCAGATCAAGAAAGATGATTAGTTCAAAGCAAACTGAAGCCCATAACCAATTTCTGAATTTGCTAAAAGACCTGTGAAACTTCTGAATAGGCAGATTCCTGGACTCCATAGTAAGGGCAACAACTGCATCATATCTGTGGATCAGAATCTCTGCAATCATAGCCAATGAGATTGTGTTTTAAAAACTCCATCCCTGTTTCTGATGTAGCCAGGCCAGGACTCCTTAGAAACATTAAGAACAATAGTCGTTACACACCAACATCTGTTGGAAACAGTCAGAAGCTACAAGTACCAAAGGAAATGTCACAAATAAGGAAATGTGCAATGCATTATTATTCAGATCTTTTTAGGTTATCCTACAGTCCTTGTTGTTTACAAATAACCTCCAGTCCCTATTGTCTACAAGACAGGTTTCCTACTTCTGTCACTGGGACTACCTGTTCATGAGCTGTGCCTCCACTCCCTATGCTACTTTCATTCTACCATCTAGCCCTGTCTTAGTTACTTTCTCATCCCTGGGAAACGATTTAAAAGAGGAAATGTTTAGTTTGGTTCATAGTGTGCAGAGGTTTCAGTTCATAGTCAGGTGGCTCTGAGGCAGGACATCACAGCACAGGCACATGGTAGAGGTGAGTTGTTTATGCAATGGCAGACAGGAAACAGATAGAATGAAGGGAAAAACAGGAAAGAGATAAACCCTTCCAACAACACCCCCCAAGGATCCATGTCCTCTTAACAGAGCCCACCTCCTAACAGCAAGTCAGTTACAAAATCACTAGTGGACTAATCCATTAATGATTATCATGTGTCCAATCACCTCCCAAAAGCCCCACCTATGAGTGCCTGAGGTTTGGGGGGGGACATCTAGATACAAACCATAACATTCTACTCCAGCCCCTACATCCCTTTATGCAAAATGCATTTCATCCATCTCTAAAAGTTGTTAAAGTCTTAACAGTCTCAGCATTGCTGAAAAGTTCAAGTACAAAGTCTCCTCTGAGACATACAGCAAACTCTTACCTGTGAGCCCCTACAAAAAATAAAAAAGTTAAACAGTGCCAACATACAATGGTGCAGGATAAACATTCCCATTCCAAATGGGAGAACAGGGACAAGAAACCAATGAAACCAAAGCAAGACCAAAACCCAGCTGGGCAAACATTAATTCCTGAAGCTCCTTGTCTAGCACCTGGGGCAAACTGTTGCAACATGTGAACTCCAAAAGCCTTGGTTGGCGGCATTTCCAGTGGTTGTAACCCTCATAGCTTCTCTCTTGGACTGGCTTTGTTCACTGCTTGTGGCTTTCCTTAGATGTTCCACATTCCTGGCTTCTCCAACTTCCTGGGGTCTGCAGTACATTTTGGGCTTCAGACTCACAGCTTCATGTACTGCCATCTTAGGGCCACACTGCCTGCCTTCCCTGTTCTGAAATCTGGATGGAAGGTGCTCTGACCCCATGATGCTTGCATTCTGTGAGTGTGTAAAATCAGCACCACATGGATGATGCCCAAGTCCGCTTCCAGCTTGAACAGTAGCCAGGCATCTTTGAATCATGGCTTCACTGACCTCTGATTGCCTGGATGACTGAGAATTGAGAATTAAATCCTGTGGAATAAAGGTTCTAGTCTGCCATTCTTCTTCTGTAGCAGGGTGTCCTGGGGCTATCTTCTCAAAAGAAAGTCTTTCACTTTTGTAACCTTGAGCCTGTGAATGGTGGGGTCCTGCTGGTTTCTGTAATGCCTTCAAGCCTTTTTTTTTATTGCCCCGTTGCAAAGTACTCAGCTTTGTTTTATTGTTAATCTTTTCAGCAACCAAGCTCTCCTCTGCTCCATTTTTATAGGCCCCAACTTTACTGGAGCTTCCTTTCTGGCCAAACTCAAAATGTTTGAAATCATTCAGCTCAGCTCTTAGCTCTTGATTCTCAATGTAGAGCTTGCTAAAAGCATGCAACAGTACCCAAGCCACAGCTTCAATGTTTGGCTGCCTTGAAATTTTCTCTGCCAGATTAATTACCTCACTGCAATTAATCTCAGTCTCCCATAAAGTCTTAGGACATGAGCAAAATGTAGATAAATTTTCTGCCAGAGCATAACACACATGATTTGGAGTCCAATTGCCAATGGAGTCCTTGTTTCCAACAGAAACCTCCTGAGACAGGTCTTTTTTGTTTGCATTTCTATCAGCATTTTGGTCTTCTGAGTTCCAACCAGAATCTCCCAGCAATCTTGGCTTATAGCATTGTAGGACTGGTTCTCCAGCCGACATCTTCAAATATTTCCAAACTTCTCACTGAAACCAGTTCCAAAGGCATCTAAAACATACAGTCAGCCTCAAGCAATGTCCCCATTTCTCCGGTGCCAAAATCGGTCTCAGTTACTTTCTTATCACTGAGACACAAGACTTGATACCCGCAAATTAAAGAAAGGAAGGTTTACTTTGGCTCACAGTTTGTAGAGATTTCAGTCCATAGTCAGGTGGCTCTGAGACAGGGAAGCACGAACAGGGCCATGGCAGAAGTGAGTTGCTTTTGACATGGCAGACAGGAACAGAGATAGAGTGAAGGAAGGAGGAGGGAACAGATAAACCCTTCCAGGCCACACCCCCAGTGACCAACGTCTTCTGACCAGATCCCACCTCCTAATAACAAAATTAGCTATAAACTCACTAGTGGTTTTGATTATCATGTTCCTATCATCCAATCACCTCCCCAAACCCCACTTATGCATACATGAGGCTTTGGGGGCACATCTAGATGTGAACTATAACAGGCCTCTCTTGGAATACACTGTTGACCCGATAAGGAAAGAAAAACTCCCTGAACTGCACAATGTCCCTTAAGGTTCCTGATCAAATATGGTGTGTGATTTTTCATTCACATTCTACTAAATGAAACTAGTCCTATGGGCAAGCTTGATGTCAGTTGGTGGGATATATTATCCTTCAACAAGAAAGTATTGCAGGTGATCTGATAATATGTTGGTATGCATGCTCCTTTTGCTGATAGGGGACCAAATATTCGATGTGGTCTCTGTGTTGGTATGTGACTAAGATCTCTCTTCCAGAGAGAAATTGTCGTGAAGAATGAAGATAGCCGGCAAGACAGCCAATGACCCACTAGGGGAATTTGTGTTTGCAATCTGCCATGGTTTCAATGTATCCCCCAAAAGCACATGTTGGAAACTTAACCTCCAGTGCAACAATTTTGGGACATGGACCTAATGGGCTGTGCTTAGGTCAGGAGGGCTCCACCCTTGTGAATGGATTGATATTGATTATAAAAGGGTTTGAGGCTCTGAGCTCAATTTCTTGCTCTCTCTTGTCATATGATATCTTCTACCATGTCATGATGGAGCAAGAAGGCTCTCATAGGACTTCTCAGCCTCTCTAATAGGTTGCCAAATAAAAGTCTACTGTTTATGAACTATCCGGTCCGTGGTATTGCAGAGAAAATGGACAAAGACACCATCCTTAAAGTTCTGGGCTCCTACTTTTATAGGTAAATGGATGCAACTCGAGAAAATACTCATAAGTGAAATAAACCAGAAGCACATGTGTAAGCATCATATTATCTCTCTAGTATGAGAAACTGAAAGAGTAAATAAGATCCAAAATGTACAATAGATATGGTGAATCAAAAAGAAACTGGTCAAAAGGAAAGAGAGACTGGAATAGGGAAAAGAAAGGAGGGAAAGGGAAAAAAATTGTATATATATATATAAGATGGTTAAGATAGATACACTACCAATTTTACTTAGTTCATTGAAGAGTAAGGTTTGTGCCAATAATGTTTGGACAATTGAATGCTAATGTCTGGTGTCCTGAATAACTAACTTAAAGATAGTAATACGTAATGTATTAACCATTGTTACCCTCCTATTATGTTGTTTTGAAAATTTGTTCTTCTTTTGATTTGTTTTGTTTTTTTCTTCTCTTTAAAAAAAAAAAAATCTGAAGAAACAAAAAAAAAAAAAAAAAGTTCTGGGCTCCTCAGGAATAAAGGTGCTGGATCTTGTAGGATTATATTTGTTCCATAATCTAGAAGACACAGAAATAGAACAATAATACAATGCTGTCTTTCAGAAATTTTGGAACCCCATTTGTACAAAGGACAGCAGACAAGAAGGGGGGTCACTGTGGTAGAAGAGACCACTGACTCTGGTCAGCAGGAAGAGATTGGGTTACTTTTACAAGGCAGAGAAAAATGTGCGTGGACCCAATGCAAGCCTCTTGGGTGCCTCCTGATACTTTCTTGCGCACTTGTGACATTGAAAGATTATATACAGCAACCTTGGCCCAAGAAGGCCGTGGTTACCAGGAGTTGCAATTTCTCATGAAAGAGGGATTAGTCCTATGACCAAGTAAGCTACTGTAGTCAGCAGTGATGTTAACGAAGGTGAGGTTAATTTAAAATGATAGAGGAAAGAAATGTTATTATTAGTCGCAACCTCGAATAAACTGAGGTTTATTATGATGAGGACTACAGCTTGTCGCACTAAACCTACCCTTGTAAGTTTCCCTCGGGAAGAGTCAAATGGGATCCAAGAAACAGCAGGCCCCCAAGCACACAGTAAATACCAGCTGCATCTAAGGCTGAGCTGTGGTAACCAGGGAGGTGCATAGCTCCATTCTGCCTCGAGAGAGAACAGTCTTAGGATAGCAGTTATCTCATAGCAGCCGCTAGTCTGCAAGTCTGCTGCAGCCTTTTGGTCAAGATCTGTGCTATCCCTAAAAGCTCCTAGCCAATGGATGAGGTAGTAGACCTGCTACTTCTATGTAGTGTGGGCACTCTTTATGTCTGGGTTCCCATAATGAGCTGGTAGAGACTTTATCATTGCTACCACAATCTTAGGGTCTATCTTTTCAAGCAGTTTTCCTTCCCCCCACACCTTCACTGTGACCAGAGTTTTGTCTGACCCATTCCTGCTCCTTCCTTCTTTTCTTTTGCATAGAGTCCCCTTAGTAAATCTCTCATCTTTTCACTTCCATGTTGGTTTCTGTTTTTTGGGGAACCTGAACTGACATACTTGGAAACAATCTTACAGCCAATGACATGAAAAACCACAGAAGGAGGAAGGCAAAACTAAAAACACATTCAAGACTCCAGAAAGAAGAAATGCTATGAAAACAGGTGATTCTCCTGCTGCAGACTGAACATTTAGATGGTGCTAAGGGAATAAGAAAACAACTCTAGCATAGAAGAGTTGGCTTGAAGTGAGTTATGTGGGCTGAAGAAAGCAGTCTTTGCAGTAAGACTCTAACACTCCAGATAGATTAAGCGTGACACATCTCAAGTCATAAAAATAAAAACAAGTTTCATAATCCTGAATTTAAACAAGTATGCTTTTTCTTACACAATAAAAGTAATATTCCAAAATCAAGTTATCTGTTGGTTAGTTTTCTATCATAAGGCATGAAAAATAAAATATTGACTGCTCAAATCAAGGGAGAGGGTTGCATTTTTTTCAGAACTAATTGGTAAAGTATTTGTAAACTTCTCCTCCAAACAAATTGTTGGCTATTAGATAGGCCTAGACATGCACACACTGGAATCATGTGTCATAGGGTTTCTCCCCAGATCCAACACTGAGCAGTTGAATAATAGTAGTGACTGAATCCCTATGGTCCATTTCCTTATCTGTTAAATAGTTGTATTAGTCCAGCTTGATTTACTTTAAAATTACTACCTTTAAATCCTGTGACTTTGTTAACAGAATCATCCCTTATATTGTCCATGTGTGTAAAGCATGGCATATGTTGCCACACACCCTTAAAAATTTTACACACAAAAGCCAAAACAAAGTGTCTTATATTTAGCTCAAAGCATCAAGACAATCTAGATAAATATAGTCTTCCTGTTAACATTCTTAAATATTTGCTTCACTTTTTCAAAGAACTCAGTGATAAGGATTTACTTTTTTTTTTTTTTTTTTGTGGGTACCGGGGGGGTCGACCTCAGGACCTCGTGCGCCAACAGGCACCCGTGCCACTGAGCGATATCACCGGCCCCTTTTTCGTATGTGGGATCCGGGAGTCGAACTCGGGCCCTTGCGCTTGCAAGGCAGGCGCTTACGCCGCTGAGCCATCTCACCGGCCCAGGATTTACTTTAAAAAGATACAAAACAAGAACTTCAAAAGTCCTCTGAAGATGCTAATCAATAGGAATTGTCACTTGTCATGTTCTCTTGAAAACCCATCAGTATTAATGTTGTGTGTCTCTTTCTGAGAACTTCTTTTCAGAAAAAAAAAAAAAAGCTAAAGAAACAAAAAATGAGAAAGGTGAGTTACTGAGGTGAGAGGTCATCTTTAAAACTGATGGGAGTTGCTTCTTTCTTCAATTTTGAATGAAACATGCCAACAATTTGTAATAGAGTTGTCTTTGGGAACCACTGGAAAAAATAAAATCTTAATCTCTCTCTCTCTCTCTCTTTTCTCCTGCTCCTCTCCCTCCCTCCCTCTCTCCCTCTGTGTGTGTGTGTGTGTGTGTGTGTGTGTGTGTACCTACCTTCAAGTCCATCTAGAAAACTGGGAGACAAACTGAAGGAATATCTAGGACTATACTGGCTTGATTATTTGCTTTGGCAGAGCTGAACTCAAAAAATCCATCTCTGATGCTGATTTGCAATGCATTATATTTCCACCTTTGTGAAATCCTAAACACCTGTTTTTTTTTTTTGTTGTTTGTTTGTTTTTTCCTGTTGATTTTTCAAGAAGAGGCATTGATCTGGTCTTAGAGAAAAGATAATTTCAACAATAATAAAAAAAAAGAAATCATTACTTTGACTTTGCTATTTAAAAGTATGAGTTAGAAAGCCTGAATATGATGCCACATCCCTCTAGCCTTATCTTCAGATACACAGGCCAAATACCGACCCTGGTTGCCCACTGAGAACGTCTCCTGCACCCCCTGTCAGAAGGACACCTGCTCCAGAACAGCATCCTCTTCTAATTGCCATGTCCAGCTAAATTGGTCTGTTCTTAAAAGCTGGGCTTAGAAAGAGCCAAGAGAATAGTGTGTTGTAACTTTTCCTACTTGAACTGGTATTGTGCAACAACCCAAAGTCAGACTTTGAAGGGAAAGGCATCATTACTTACACATGCCTCAGTTTCATGGAGTTTGTCCTACCATTCATCATGGGTATATACCAAAGCCACAGCCGGTGTTGACGAGCACGGTGGCTGCCCCCTTCACTCACCTCCACCTTCAGAAGAGCACAGCTGTCTTCCTGTCACCACCGTAGCCAATAGCACATATTTGTTTTATAAAGGGAAAATGAAGAAAGGAAGTAAATCCACTTCAGAATTAGCCAGACAGAGGACTTTTTTTGTGGACCTGTCCTGTTTTTTGGGGTTTTTTTTGTTTTGTTTTGTTTTGTTTTGTCTTGTTTTGTTTTGTTTTGTTTCTTGGGAATTTGTTCTCCCTTCTCCTGGCAATGGAGATTCCTATAAAGTGACCAAATTTCTTCCCTTCAGCCAGCATGGTCTTCAGACCTGGCCATTAGATGCTAGATGCCCCTGGTCCCCATGACTATTTTAAGGGCTGGCAAATGCCTTGAGTCAGATCAATTGGAGTGAACCCCAAGCACTGGGTGGAAATTGCAATGGCCAGAGGCCCAAACCTGCTTCATCCTTCTTACCACCATGAAAGGAGATTAGTGGGTCCAGGTCTTGTGGCAATGTAGAGGACCTGGATCTAGTTATTTCTGCAGCTAGTCAATCCCAGGACTCTTTAGGTGTGTCATCTTCTAAATTCTATTGTATTAGAGACAATTATAGTTGGATTTTCTGGCATTTGTATTAGAAAATATCCGAAATGAACCAGTATAATGCTCTGTAGATAGCAGTTACTAAATACAAGCTATTGGCTAAAAGACAGCATGTATGAGGGAAGAATGGGGAATGATACAGAGAAGAAAATGAGTGCATTCTACTTATTTATTGTTTGGAATTTTTTTCTATTTTAACACCCTGAATAGAAATAATTTACTGTCTTGTATGTTCACCTCATATTTTTAATAGTGCAGTATACTTTGATGTGGAAATATGGTTGCAGTAAAATTAAACTGTATTCATATTTTCTTCTAAATTGTTCACTCACCATTACCCTTAATGTCTTCCCTGAGCCCCACTTGCTCATTCAAAGTCATAATCTCTGGATTTCTTGCCTTAGGCTCAAGCATTCGTTTTCATCACTTCATATCCTCTATGATGTCTGTTTTTCTACTTTCATGCTCCTTATATCTTACCCTTTTAGATTTTTTTCAGGCATCAATTTCCTGTGTCTGAATGTTTATTGATGCTTCTTGGATGTTCAGGTCAAATATTAAAATGAAATTTTAGACACCATTTTATTAACTGTTTGGTTAAACTACTATAGAATGACAAAATTAAACAATGAGGGGGAGATCTATCCTTAAGAGAGGAATTTCAATTCCCGTTAACTCCAGATGTTTTCCTTAAAATTAATATTATTAAACATCAAATACGTTGCTTCTCCTTGCTAGAAGATTTCAGCTCTGCCTGATGTTTAGTATCTTCAAAAGAACAAGAGACACATAACCAATCATTTGGTAACTGTCTAATTTTCTACAGGAAACATATATACTTTCTGTCAATTACTTATCTTTATATGGGAAAATAATTTTGAGGACTGTTATAAGAAATTAAAATGACATAAGACATTTTAAAATCACCTAGCAAGGCAGTTGATAGAACTAGAAGTGCCATAGATTGAAGCTTATGTCCCCCTAAAATTGATAGATTGGCACTTAACACCCAACCTGATGGTATTTGGAGGAGGGATATTTGGAAAGTGTTTGGGATATAGGAGCAGAGCTTTCATAAATGGGATCAGTACCCTTGTTAGAGATTCCCAGGGATCTCCCTCACCCCTTTCGCTATGTGAACACCCAGCATGAAGGTCCTCTGTAGATCTCCTGAGCCAGTAGACACTAAATCTACAGAGACATCACCTCGGACTTCTCAGCTTCCAGAACTGTGTAGAATAAATGTCTGTTGTTTATAGGTAACTGAGTTTAAGGTATTTGACTTTAGCATCTGAGTAGACTAAGGTAAGAAGTTACACAAATATTCATTTATCTCCCCTGCTTTTCTGACTTCCCATGTAATTCTACATCAATTTTTATCTTTCTGTCCTAAGCTGTAAAATAGCCATTTTAATGACAAATGCTTGCCCTAAAACAACATGAAGAAAAAGATATTCTATCAACATAAATGCTCTTTGCTTATTTTTGTAAATAAGTCTTAACAGCAATTGTCATACAATATACTTCCAAATTCAAATATGAAGGGTGAGGGGAGGTAAAAAAAGGAAGAAATGTTAATAATTTATTCTTTCTGCAATAATCATCAGTTGGGCATAAAATAGAGTTGGGCAAATCTACTGAGTGAGTTTTACAGCTATTTCTGTGAAACTTCATGAGATTTGAAGATTTTTGTGAAAGTTAGAGTGTAGGCTCACGATGACTAGAGAGCAGTGCTTGAAAAACAAACATACCATTATTTATCACAAATTGCTTGCTGCCAAGAGTTTGAGGTTATTATCACTGCCCATTAATTTGATGCTTAGTCATAATAATAAAGTGAGGAGGTTAAAGCAGAGTGTGTGTGTGTGTGTGTGTATCAAAGTTCATTTTATTCACTTCTGAGTTTCTAAGGCAGCAGCACTAAAATATAATGCTTATTAAAACCAAAATAAATTTCCATGGAACATCTTTAAAAGGCTTACTTTTACTATAAACATGAAAAGTGCTTTTCAGATTCACATGTTATTATCTATAGTCCTTTAACATCGAAAATTAAAATATTTCTTATTTTTTTATGTAAATAAGATTTCTTGACTCCCTGAAGTGTCATGCTTTGTAGAAGAGAGGGTATATGGAAAATAACTCAAATCATGATAGTCAGAATCAGTTGAGAATACAGTTTACAGAAGTTCACATCGTGGGAGATCTTTTCCAAAAATTCAACCAAAGAAGGGGAAGTTCTGCAAAATGCATTTTATTTGTGTCTTCAAAACTGACATAAGCTCTGAATATGGTTTGAGAACCAGCCAAGATTTTTTGAAATGAGTTTAGCTAACCATATGTAGCTCATGTTTTTTCCATCAAGAACTGGAAGCTGGAAATACAGAATGTTAATGTATAATGGCCTTGCACCTCTTGTGCATAAGGAGCTAACTTAGCCCCTAAGCTTTAGGGAGATGGGAAGGGGAACTGGGAGAGGGGAGAGAGGGGAGAACTGTGAAGGGAAGGGGAGCAAATATGATGAAGACGCTATGTGTACATGTACCAAGTCCCCAGGTTGAATGTAATTGTTTGTATTACAAGCATATACTAATAATATAAAATTTAAAAGTACTATATTTGTTGGTTGACTTCCTCAGAGTACAATCTTAAACAGGATAAAACAACTCTGTGTTGAAGAATTTAATCCATTTACTCACTATTTGCTCACAAAGCATCTAAGTGTCTGCTCAGTTGGGCAGTAAAGGCAAGTGGTCAGTGTCCTCAGGGAGATCACTGGCCCAGGAGCAGCATGATGTCAGCACCACGTGGTCAGATATTCTCTTGGAGGAAGCACCAGGCAGAGGCAGTGGAAGAACCAGTGCTGGGGCCCTAACTACTCTGGAGGCCTTGGGAAATCCCATGAGAGGAAGTAGCTTTTCAGCAGATAAAGGGCATGAGTAAGCCTTCAGGAGCTGAGGGAGAGAGGCAGAGAGTAGAGGATTTGTGTGCTGACAGCCAGGTTATGGAGAAATTGAGAAATGAAACTGGAATATCGAAGCAGAGCTAGATCAGACCTTGTTATCTTGTATTTCTAGTGGCTGAAAAAGTACTTGGCTCAAAGAGGCAACTGGTAAGCGTCCAATACATGAATGTATACAGGTTTGCTCGGGAATAGTTGAAGAATAACTCACAGGCTGTGTGAACAACAGAATGAAAGGTAGTGTCATTTAATTATATTCTTCTCTGTTTCCTCGTTTCCTTCAATTTCCATATTCCCAATTTATGGTGGGGACAAGAAAATTCTGTGGAAAGTCTCGGATTGTAAATTTTTGTCTCTGTTATAAGAGCCAGTAATTCAAATACACAGATCAGTGTAATCTCTTCCTCTCCATTTCTACTGTCCAGCTGTAGTTTTAGGTGCTCATCACTTCCTGGAGAAATTAGTGTAGGTGTCTCTTAGCTCTACTTTCTCTGCAGTGCTGCCACATTTATCCTTCTAAATGCTGATTTGCTTAAGTTATTCTCTGAGTGAAAACCCTTTGAGGGCTTTACCATTTCTTTGCACTAAAAATTCAAATTCTTATGTGATACTTAAGGTCTTTTAAGATCTATATTCTATGCCAAGGGTCATCTGCACCGTTTTCCCTTCCTGACATTAAGAATCTTCTAATATAACATATTCACACCTTAACATTCTTCCAGATTGCTCATTAAAAGATCAAATTCAAGAAAAACTATATGCCAAATGTGGTGCTGAGCTTTGACAACAAAAATTAGTACATCATGACCTCAGTCATGAGTTATGCTCACTCTGCCTGAAGTCATTCCACTGGCTAAATCATATTTAGAACTCAATTCAGATGTAGCTTCTTTGAGGAGCCATGCATACTCCTTTCTCGGGGTTGAACTCTTATGTCTCCCCTCTGCTTCTCCATATCTGAGAAGCCTCCTTTATCAACTCTTGAGCTCATTTTCTTCACTGATCACTGAGACCCTTGAAGGCCTAGACCATGAATTATTGGCAGCAAGCAGACAGTAGATAGTATTAAAAGTGAGAAGAGATATGACCCATGAATAATGACCATAGATATTTTCAGAACTTTTCTCTTTTTGCGTTCTGTTGGATTTGGAATTTTTTTTTTTGTGGGTACCGGGGGTCAAACTCAGGACCTCATGCACCAGCAGGTGCCTGTGCCGCTGAGCGATATCACTGGCCCCTTTTTTTGTATGTGGGTACCAGGAGTCGAACTCAGGCCCTCGCGCCTGCCAGGCAGACGCTTATGCCGCTGAGCTATCTCACTGGCCCCAGGATTTGGAATTCTTAAACTCTTATTAGGAAAAAAAAAAGCTGCAACAACTATGAGAGAAACATAATTAGCCAATAATTATATTCACTATCAAAGCAAAAAAGTCATGTTCATTGCCCTTTACACATATCCCAGTAGCCAGTTTGAAACATTATACATAAAACTCCAGCTACAGACTAATTTTATAACCTCAACACAATAACTTCTGCTATGTGTTTACCTCAGAATGAAGACTGTTCATATCTACCTGTCCTATTGTTTTGCAGATAATTTAGATGTCTGAGATAACGCAGTAGAAACACTAAAGAAGTCTTCTTTAACAAATGCTTTCATTGGATCTCATTTTCCTTTATCTTTGGGCAGCATTCTGAATGTCCCAGCCAGGAGGCTGCTTTGTGGCTGCCCACACACTTATGCTCCGGAGACTTTGGAATTGTATGCTTATGACAGTCAGTTACGATTGCTCTCAAACCTTAAGGTAGCTTGGAAATGGACACCAGAGAGAGAACACAGTTTCCTAGTGGTGCTGATATATATAGCACCACCCTGGATTTAGGAAATGGCCAAACAATTCACAAATGCAACAGATGCCATGCTTTTCATTATGACATCAGTATATTTTCTCTTCTAACACGTTTCATATCTTTAATAAAACTAGTGACTTTTCCATCTCAGACTATCATCTATGAAACAGAATTTTTACCAATGCCAGCATTAAATTCTTCCTTTATTCTTATTGCTTTGTTAGCAAAACTAGTAAAATATGTACCCTATTTTGCAGAATCTAGAGTCTTACTAATCTTGGCAGAAAGGGATTGGTATGACCCTAGGTTATTTTTGGCTTAGAATTTCACAGCCAGAAAAATGAGTCTTTTTGGAATTTGTAAAGCTCCTAATTGCATTGCCAGACATTCACTGACCTTCTAGCAGAGAAATGGTATGATTCGCCAAACAAAATCATAGGACTGGAATAAAAAAGCTTTAATGTCAGATCTGTCTTAAACATAAGGCATCCACGCTTCCAAAACATTTGTAAAATACACTTCTTTTGATCATTGTGTCTTAAGATGGAATGATGCTCTAAATTTCCTGGACAAAAGATCTTAGTGACTGTGTAGAAGGTTCCTAGAGATTTACAGTATTTGAGCACAGTAAAATGCTTCTTGCAAAATATTCTGCTCAGGCCTCAGAAATATTTTTAAGCTTAAAACAGAATCAAGATGGTGATTAGAAAAATGTACCTCAGAAAAATCTGGAAATCCTAGACATGTACATATGGAATTGTTATAAAAATGAACTATCAAAGAATAAAAATATACCACTATTTCATCTTCCAAAGCAAACCAAAAACAACTCAATGTTTTTCTAACATTGCAATTTAAGGCTACCTTTCTCAAGAATGAAGATAATAATGTAGTGGCAATGGGCACACACCTCATAATGGCTCTTTGAAATTTTCAGGGTACCTGAAACTCAGACCTCTCACTACAGCATCTCGAAGTCTGTTTCACTAGGATGTTGCCTTCCAACGGAAGGTCCTCATGTCTTTCTTTTTTTCCATCTCTGAATTCCTCTTTATCATCAACTCTATGCCTTCTCAGGTTTTCTGAATCAGTCTCTCTCTATAGGATTTTTCTACATACACTATTCTTTCTCTTATTCTCTTTGGCTTATTCTCATCAACAATACAAAGCATTCCAGGCTCCCTTTCTTTGGGGACAATGTCTCTCTCTCTCTCTCTCTCTCTCTCTCTCTCTCTATCTATCTATCTCTCTCTCTCACTCTCTCCATTATTTCTTTTTCATTCCTTTTCTCTTCCTCCCTTTCACCTCTCCTGTTGCTCTTCTTTCTTTCCTTCCTTCTTTGGCATTCATTTGTTAAATCATTCATTTATCTTTAACTCACAAAGATATGTATTGAATGTCTCTTTCTCTTGCAGTTTGCTCCTGTGAATGTACTTTTGAGCAACATGTTAGTCTCAAAAGGATGATATCACTTACCTGTGATCATTCCATGAAACACATTCTCACATCTCTCTTCTACTCTGGCTTCTTCTACCACCAAGCAGCCACTAAAATGGTTTTACAGAAGGTCACCTTTTATTTGCTAATTGCATTAACTAAGAATTTTTTAATTCTCTGTCTAAATTCTTCTGGACCAATTTAGAACTATTTTCTTTCTTTTATACCATAGATTGTTTTTGGAATGTTCCATTTTAGTTCTTTCCTACTACTCTCCTCTCCTGTTCTTCACATCTTTCTGATTGTTCCTCCTCCCGGTCTGCGCTGTCTCTTCCTTATACTCCTTGTGTTTTACTGTAAGCTAATGTTCAGTTTCCATTATTCTCCTTTCTCTGTACTTGTCCTTGATACATATCAATTATTAAGGTTTCCTCATTAGAATATTAGAATATTAAATTGTGAATCTAATATTCGACTCTTACCACAGTCTGAGGATAAATTTGCCTTCTCAACAAATTGATGGACATTTCCAAGTGGATATTCCTTTCGTACTTGAGGTCAGCATGTTTCAACCAAAGCCATCATTTCATTGTCCCTTCTATTAAAACTATTTTCAATAGCATCATGATTCTTTTAGTCACAGATGCTAAGAACTTCCAAGTCACTCAATACCTGTATTCTTGTTATATACACTCCTAAGCCAGTCAATACATTCTTCCTCTTCTACCAAATCCTCATTTCTGCCCTCTAGTTTCCAAACCATCTACAAAGTTTTTCATTAACTTTTGGCCTTAGCTACTCACTTGAATTCTTTACCTCAATTTCCTACAGAAAAAATACAGTTATTAACCTGAAAAAAAAAGCCCTAAAAAAAGATAAGCTCATCTGGTGTGGTGGTACATGCCTGAAATCTGAAAGGCTGATGTAGGAGGATTTCAACTTCAAGTCCAGCCGAGGCAATTTAGTGATGTAGCAAGACCCCCTACCAAAACAAAAAACAGGCTATGAATGCAGCTTAGTGCAGAAGGCCTGTGCTCAATTCCCAGTCTTGGGGAAAAAATGGGAAAGGAAGAAGAGAAAGTAAAATAGAGTCCAGTTCCTCCATAGGGCAAGTGAAGTTTTGCATATTCTGGCCCAAACTCTTTTCCCATTTTGTTGTATTATTTGCTCACAGAATTCTGATACCCTATATCTCTATTTGAAAAACTATTTCAAGTTTGTGAGGATCTAAACGGAGTGTTACTTCCTCCCTGTATGTGTCATAACTTCCTTCTCTCTTCTTTAGTTTGAATTTCTTCTATATTCTCACTTTTTGTTTTTTATTATAACCATTTTATACAAACTTGAGTTTCCAGAGTTTTTAAGGATTAAGAGCAAATATTATGTATTCCTTTATCTCCTATACAAACAATGTGCTTCTTGGAGCATAAAATATAATTTGTAACTTTTTGAGGATTTAAGTAAAATTTGGGCTAACATTAAAGGACATATTTAGTTAATTATTAAACTCATTTCCAGACATATACTAAATTAAAGAGCCACAACTGTCCAGAAATTTGGCTTAATTTGGCTTCAGTAGAATAAATCTGGTAAACCAACATATTTTATAATAGAAATTTGATTTGGAAGGAAGTTAAGCAATCAAGTGACTCTAGAGAATACTGCGTTATGTCCCTCAGAAAGTACCAGATTCTAAACACAACTAAATATTCAAGTGACTCTTCTTCCAGGCAGTACCAACAAAGTGCAAAAGAAAAATTTATGGTCTGTGTTTGTGTAGAAAAACAATTACACACACACACACACACACGCACACGCACACACACACATGCATGCTGTACACACACATTTGTTTTCACCCTACTTAGGAAAATCTCTTTCTGGCTCTGCTTCTAAATAATTGTGTGACCATCAATGAATTCACTTCCAGATAGATTCATTCATCACCAAGTTAAGTGCTGATATCAGTTCCAATGATCCCTCAAGATATTTGTGGGATTAAAATGAGAATATAAAATGAGGTGAGGTTTTATTCTTGCAGTGTTCTTCCTATTTAACAACAAAAAACATTTAACAAATATTTCCACTGAGCACACCACCTTGGTATACTGATAAAGCTATGAAATATACTGCCTGGCCTTTTTGAAGTCCATTAAAAAAATCATGGCTATAATTGTAAAAACTGAAACCTCCATCTCTCTCCTTGGAATCGGAGTGACATGTAAATGTGAATCACTAGAGATACGACTTAAGAGCGAAATACTCATTCAGGGATGCATCCGTCACTCGAAATGGAGGGGCTGGTGTTCTGTCTTTATGCGCAACAGGTTGCATATCTGCTTAATGTGCCCAAATTTAATAATGTAATAGACTGAAATATTGTTGTCATAGACTGCCTACATGGAGGCCAGAAGCCTGGCTCCGTTTATCTGGAATGGTTTTCTGGGAAAAACATACTCTCCCTGACTGGTTTCTTTCAGACAAAAAAAAAAAAAATTGAATCTAATACTCTATGTCAGTGAAAGCACTTAGATGAGCGGTGGCAAAACTATGGCACGTGTGTTATTTGTATATCTTTTAAGAAAAAAGATGCTAACGTATGAGTTGTTTTTTCCAAACTAAAACCTCAGCATTCAGGTTTAATTGCAGTGTTGGCGCTTTGCAATAAATAAGTGGGTTTGGGGTTGCGGTTTGGGTACTCGTCTCTGAAAGGTTCGCCATCGCTGACTTAGATCATCCACTTTATGGTAAAGCTCTAAGGGGCTTCAGGCTGATGTTAAAATTTGCCCTGGATAAGCCTCATCTTCTCCTAGACATCTTCATTCATAACAAATTAAAAGCTATTATCACACCATATTAACTACAGTTTGAATGCCCCTAGTGCATCTTAAAATAAAGAGAAACAATTTCTCCATCATAATGGATACAGTATCTTAGATGGCCTCATTATAATATTTATCATGTTATTTGTTGCATACAACATCACAGTGAGCCAGGACTGTACAGTAGAGAAAGATACACACCCCTCAGGGTTTACATTTTAATAGAGAGCACATTTAAATTTAAGATCTACCCTATTAAAATAAAACCTTCCTATACACATCTAAAGGGACAAGGAAATTGTGAGCTCACAGCTGCCTTACTGCAGTGGGAGTTTCTTATTTGCTGAAGTATGGTTCAAGTTAAGGACAATTAGCTTAATGATTCTTTGGCAAAGATTTTCTGTGTGTTTTTTGTGTTTGCTTTTTACGTCTATAACTGTCATCTACGGGCGTCTGTTTCAGTTTTCTCTTAAAGAGTTTGCAATTCTTGGAAAATATAGAATTTGGATCTAGAAAGGAATCAACAAAAGAGATTTTCTTTACAACCCATTTAATTTTAAAAAAGCTAAAATTTATAAGATGCAGGCTAGTTTAGGACTAGTTAAGACAGAGTGTTAAACACATACATTCCTGCACTAAAGATCTTCTCTTCAAAGATTTTTTTAAAATTTCAAATGCGAAGGTGGAGATCAATCAACTCAGGGTAATGGTGGGCAAATTTGTCATTGTCATCTGCACAGATGACCTCAGCCACAAACCAGATTTGGTCTATAACAGTGATGGTGAACCTTTTAGAGCTTTCAAAGATGCAAAGCCCACTGCGGCACATGTACTATATGTTCACCACTACTGGTCTATAGCCTTCTCTTCTTATCTACCTGCCATGGAATTACTAGGTGAATGTATTAAAGATTTATTTAAAGGAGACATTCCATTGCTCAGATACCAACACAGCATTTAATTTAAACTTATTTCCTTACGTGACAACGCCATATATGTTCAATCTTACTTTCTATGACTATACCCACAAATATCTATTCTCTGGTGATGAATCCATAAAAAATATAAATACATGATCAATTAATAAGTATTTGGATAGTTAATTTATTTATTTAGGTTTGTGTGGGGGGGTTCCAGGAGTCGAACTCAGCACCTCGTGCTTGCCAGGCAGGCGCTTATGCCACTGAGCCATCTCACTGGCCCCTGGATAGTTAATTTAAACCAGGGTTGCTAAATACATATAGATTTGCTAGACTGTGTGCTGGGTCTCATTCATTCAACAGAAAACAAGATATTCTCTCCCCAATGCTTAGGGACTAGGTGATTAAGATTGATGCTACAAAGAAAATAGAGTGATAGAAAAGAGAAAACTAGGGAGAACCTCTTCTAGATAGGAGAGGATGGATAAATGATGCATTCTCCTTGCAGAAAATATCCTTTCTATGGTAGAGAATAGGAAGAGAATGGGGGAGGAGAGAAGAAAGAGCAAGAGGGATAATAGAGGGAAAGACGATCAAAATATGTTAAATGTATGTTCAAGTATGTAAAAATGAGACTCACTGTTCATATAATTAGTACGCACTAGAAAAGAAAAATGGTGCAGAATAAATTCATCCTCTAGCAGAGTTCAAAATCTATTGATAAGTATTCTCTAAACCCCTCTACCTCTGAAACCTCATCAGTACAAACAAAACAGGTTTTTTGCCAGTGTATTTTATTTTGCATTTTAACTTTTGTTCCCAAAACAGTAAAAGTTTTTGAGATGGTAGCTTACACTTTTGCCTATCCTGGCCTTAAATTCCTGCTGGGAGTATAGGCCCACACCATTGCACCCAATTAACGTAAATATTTTTAAGGTGGGGAAGGAATCAATGTCGTGGTTTATAATTGTTTTTAAACCTGTGGGTTTAAAGCTATGAGCATTAACAATATTGTTTCAATAAGAAAAATATACCTATTAGTATTTCTTGGTAAATTATTAAAATATCCACATGTATATACGCTATGCAACAAAAGAGTAACATAAGCATTACTAGTTGATTCCACATGATATATAAATGTATTTTGAAGATTTTTCATTAAATTCAGAGAGTTTACATAAAGTTAATACACTTGTTTTGGTTAGTGTTATTATTTTTTACTTTTTTTTTTTATATATGCAGGTACCGGGAGTCGAACTCAGGACCTCACAGGCAGGCACTTATGCCACTGAGCTATATCACCGGCCCTCTTACTTTTAATGAAATAAGAAAGAGACAAAACAAGCACCATAGTTTTCTCATGTTTCATCTCCCTATGAAGACCAAGCAAACAAAATACCCCCATGAAAATGAAGATGAAAATCCACATGTATTAGATATGAAAGCTCTGTGTGCAATCACAACATATTCCACTTCTTCCTACTCTACCTCAGTTCCCAAAACACTGTTATTTGAAAGGATAAATAACATCTCCCTGTATAATACCAACAAATTCAAAAAAGACTCCAGAACATCAAAACATACCTTGAGACAGCAAACACACGTGGAAGATCCATTAGCAAATCATTTCTTTTACCTTCTCTTATACTCTTTAGGACTTAATTTTCTGGGAAGAATGGAGTTTCATACCTGGATATCTGTCGTGTCCCACCAAAAGACAGGAGGTAATCTTTGGAGCAGAAATGAATGGGTAATAGAGACAAGAAGGTGAACCCAGCAGAACTGGTGGTCACTTCATAGTAAAGCACAAGTGACTGAACCTATACATTGGAGAGGGTTTGATGTGACTTAATGTACCAAGGCCGCTGACTCACTCTTGCCATGTTAAGTCATTTTCAAAGTCACGCTAGGCAGTGCTTCCCATTTCCCTGCAGAGATAGAGAGCCTACTCATAGTGAATCAGGTGACAGAAACTTTGGTTCACATCCAGTTTTGTGGGATGATAGTCATTGAGTAATTTGTCTAGCTCAAGGAAAGACAGTGATCTATGTGTCACATCCTCTCACATTAAAGGAACTGCCAGTGCTCCCACCAACTTGGATTTATAAAATATTTTTCATAAGGGTGCTGAATGCTGTCATACATTTTATGTGATGTGTTGCTACAGACACATCCCCATTTTACAAGTTAAATGATTGGGTGGTAAAGAAGGTGAAACTAATGAGCATGGTGTAGAGTTGGAAGTGGATCAGAGGTAACTGATGAAGTGGGCTTGATTCATGGTCATTTTAAAGACTGCACGTTCAGTGGTTTGGGAAGCCATTGGAAAGGTTTCTGGTTGTGTGCTGGGGCTGGATCCCACTGGCTTGGCAGAGCTGCCTGGACTCCTTTTCCCAGCTCCAAAGTGACTTTACCTGGAAGCTCGGAAGTGGCTGCTGTGGAGATACATGCATGACAGAAATCAGCAAATGACACTCATCAAGTCTTTTTCTCTTCTGCTGTGAAGACAATTGAGCCACCAGTGACTCATATGAGTGGTGTAAATCTCTTGTCAATAAAACAATTTTACCAGTTGTTTGGGGAAAGTATAAAAATCCACATATTTATGTAAAATCTTCCATTTTTAACTATGTTGGTCACCCTGTACATAAACATGCCTATAGGGACACTCCACTCACAGTTCCCAGTTGATGACCTTACACCAACTCATGTTTCCGGTTGAGACAGTGAATGGTGACATTGCTACCTGCTATTGGGTATTTGGGAAATATGTTTAAATGTGTTTTAACTATATTTTTTAGGAATGTAAAGGGCACTGTAAAAGTTGTTCAGCAGAGCCTGCTTTGCTCTGGATTAAACAAAGTACGGCAAGATAAATCATAGAAATAACACAAAATATCAGGGCCTTTTACAGTTACATGAAATATATTTATTCCTCACATGACATGCTTGTTAACAATGTCTCTGTGAATATTAAGTAGACCATGATTACATGAAATTTATGAAGCAAGAAACACACTCTGATTTATACAGTGATAGAGTTAATTGTAGAAAGCTCCACTTCTAAGACAATCTACCCGTTTTACCATACTGAACTGCTTACATTTGAATTGAGGATTAATGATCCCAGATACTTGATTTCATGGTTTGGCACAGTGCAGAGATTAAATTACTCATAATAATAATGATAGTGATAATAAAATTATAACCATCTATATTTGAGGCATTATTCTATTCATGAATTATCTCCAAGCAGCTTTATGAAGTAGGAACTGTTACTACCTATTTTGCAAATGGAAAGATGAACTATAAGGAGCCTAACAAATTTGACCCAAGACTCAGTGCCTGAAGCTGAATTGGTTCTGAAGCAGGTCTGTGTAGCCCCACAGTCTTCTAACAGGACACATGGGAATTAAAAAAAAATCTAATTCTACTCTACGTATAGAGCCTTATATCATAAATGTAATATTGAAAGCTTGATAGCTTAGTTAGAACACTGTTGCCTCCAATGGAACTGACTCAAATGACTTTGCTCTTCCTATCACAGACCAGTCTATACACCATGAAGCAGCCAACATAGACCTTTTCCTGACCTGAATCTCTCAGGGACACCTCTCTGGCCTTTGAACCCTCTACTCAGGTTCTAGACTCAGCTCACGCCCCTTCAGCCCATACCACCTTCTCCTCTACCCCTGTACATCACCTACTGGCTCCATAGTCAGACAGGGCACAGATTTCCAATCTTCTACCTCCAGAAAATATGCCACATAATGAAAGTAAATAAACTAAATGGTTAAAGCATAAAAATTTACAGCCTGGAAAGTCTTTTAGTGCTTTACAGGAAGTAGCATATAATCAATGATTTTATTGAGACAACGAGACTTTCTGAGGTCATATCCAACCTGGAAATGTTCCTGGCAAAAGCCAACACTGTAAGTACCTCTCTTGACTTGAAACACTACTAATTACAGAGAAAGACCCTAGTTCAACCCATTGAAGAGAAGCCATTTATAGCAGATATTTTGTATACACATCTTGGAGGGATGGAAAACTAAATTCTTTCCTCAGACAAATAACTGTACTAAAAACTATGAAAATAAATTTGATGAGACTACATTTAAGTCTGAATTTCAAGAAGTTACTGACAGACTGCCAATTCATAGCTACTTAAATTCTTTTATTTCAAATCCATAATGAAAGAAAAACAAACATTTCAACAAAAACAGGGTGAGGTGATAGAGCTCAACACCAAACATGGTTTATGAATAATGAAAATTAGTAGGACCCAGCATCCCAGGAAGGACATATGCTGGCAATATGACATTTCTTTCAATACAACCAGCATAAGGCCTTGACTCTCTTCCTAAAGAACAGGTTGGTCAGCATTTATTTCTCACATTGCATTTCATAGAATGTGTCATTTAATTTGTTATGTAATTAAGCTACACACATATAAACTATATGCAATACCTTCTTATATTATGGCAATTTTATTTAAACATGTTTTTAACTGTTTAAAGTCCTGTGGGAAGAACTCTTTAGACATCATGAAGAAAAGACACTAGATAGTTTTGATAGCATTTAGAAGATTCTAAGCCTTGTTCATCTTGGTTCCCATTTTGTCCCCAGCATTTTTGTTTCAACATCTAGTGCAGTGCTTGGGAAATGAAAACCTTCCCAAATTACTGGTTAGATAACAGACCAAAAGAATAGTCTCTAATAGCTGTCAAAAGCATAATGCTTCATCTAGTCCTGCAAATCTGAGAAGCAACACCTCTTAGCAGTACTGAGGTGTATGATTCTTTATTCAAGTACCCAAGCAGTATGCAAGGTGTACCATCATTTAGGACAAAGTTTGAGAATTCCACATTTGAGAAAAGTCAAAAGGATTATTAAGGTTTAATTCACATAGTTACCTTTGTTTTCATTTTATTTTTTTTTTTTGTGTGTGTGTCTGTCTTTATTAGTACATGTTTGTATTACATAATTATTATATTCCTTGTGTGGAGTTAGCCCATGTACATAACACATTTCAATTCCTTTATTCATCCCCTTTTCCTCCCTTACCTCTGTCTCATTGATTCTCTTCCCCTCTGAGAAAGATCTATCTCCCTACTTCCTATGAGCTATCTTTTATTTTGCTCTTTATTTATACTTTGGGTTTCCCCTTACTTTTGTTTTTTTGGGTTCCATGCCTCTAGGGCTCCTCTCGGAGTCAGACTTTGTTTTCGTCTCCAGTTTGGTCATCTTGGGTTTGGATTTCCTAATCCTCTCCAGCAACATTCCACCCTCAGGCTTCTTATCATTTCTTACACCCAGGAGGCTTCCCTGCAGGTTGTACTTATGAAATAAAATTGACAAAGAGAGTCAAGCAGATGTATTTCCATCTACAAAGAAAATCCCCAGTTTGCCTCAATCCTGTTCTCTCCCTGAACTTAGAAACATGCATTTTAGAGTACTGCTCCAAAACATCGTTCATGGAGATTATCTTGCAATCTTTTTTAAAAACATAATGACAGTGGGTCTCATGTATTTCTGGTAAGGGGGTCAAATAAACATCTGTATGCAGTTATGTAACCAAAAGATCATCTTTGGGACACTATTACATGCTGAATGGGGTAGAACACAATGAAACGAATAGAAACTTAATCTCAGAGCCAGAAGCTGCCAATTGTATAGAGTTTTGATCCATGTTTCCTAAAGAAATCTGACAAATAGAAGCTCCTCTTATGTGCAATATGTAAATGAAAGGAGTTTTATAGGCAGAATTGAAAGCAGAGCAGATTTCTGACCTGCAGGTGGAATGGGTGTACACTGTACAAATACCGGCTGGGAACATTCAAGTACTTTTCACAGTTTGCGATGTTTTTCAACTTCTTGCTGGGAATCTCACAGAACTATGAACATTCTTTGGGAAATGTCACTCATTTATGGTTGCACATTGGATCCACCTGGAAAGCTTTAGAAATGCTGATCCTGGGATCCATCCCCAGAGAGATATATGATTTGGTCTGGGTCGGGGTTCCAGGACATCAGTGCTTAGTCAGTACCCCAGGGCCTGATATCAGGAGAGCCAGCATTTGGCAGACTTGCCCTATGTGAGTTCAACTGCTTGCTTACATCATGACCGTGTGTTTCCATATCGCTGCAGAAGGTTGAGGATTTTTCAGAACATACAAAATTCAGTGCTGTTTCATCTCTAAAAAGGGAAATAAATCTTTATCATTCTTTAACTAAAAAATGAAAACAAGAATCTATTTTCTTGCTTTATGAGTAATTACCAACTACCTGACAAATCTTAGAAAAATGAAGGGAACTTCAAACATATAAAGAAAGCATCTACAAAAACAGAAGTATGACATGCAGGCTCCAGAGTAAGTGTGATGTTGAGTAAAAACTATTATTTCTATTGAGATTTGGTGCCATCAGTCATCCAGTCATTTTGTAGATGAAGTTGGAAGAGCAGTGCCCCTGGGGATTCTCACCAAAGCTGTGCTGGTGAGCATTCATTTCCCTGTCTGGGTGCCAAACTTCCCTATTTATTGTATAGTTTTGAAGCAGTTTTTTCCTTAAGGGAAGTCCTTGTTTCAGTACTATGGATAGGGTACTTAATGACCCTTGTAGTGTGATTCCTTTCATGAAATATTCTGTCTTGCTTTCATAGAACCTTGTGGAACCCCCTAAAATCTGTCCCCCAAAGTCTGTCTTGAGAAAGGAATTATGAGGCAGCCCACCTACTAGAAAGTTTGGAAAATAAAAGTCATATCAAAGACATGAAATTAAAATTCCCTTAAGTTTACGAGATCATGGTACAAAATGAGCACTTTTACTTTTTTCCTAAATTAAGCAAACAAAATATGTTTATTATACTTTTAAGGGCCAAGGACTATCATTCTTTTCCTGGCACTGATGACTCCATTAAGCATGTGTTGCCAAGCCTGTTTGTCCTCCTGTGAGCTCTGTGGGAAAACAATTAAGATTTTTCTCTGCTAGCACTTCTTATAAGCAGCAAAAAGAATGTGAAATAGAAACACATAAATATTTATCTAACAACTTCAGTGGGCAATGGATATGGTCAGAAACTTCTGGGGAGAATAAAGAGAACTTCATGAATGCAGGAACCAATCTTTCTTTTCTAGTCCCAAATGGGACCTTTCTTTTTCCCTAATACCAAACTCTCCTTTCTTCTCATACTAAACTTTGGCCAACACTATGAATACATGTGCCACAATTCACAGAGAAAGATACTTGAAGTTTTGTTCGAAACCACTAAAATGCAGCCACCCATGCAATTGTTCGTGTGTGTGTGTGTGTGTGTGTGTAGGTTGGGAGAGGGTGGAAAATGACAGCTGAACTATCTCAAAATAACTATGAACAAATAGGCCCAGCAAGAAATAGTATGTCTATGTTGTGTGGGTAAAATAGATCTCTCACTGCAAATGCAAGATTCCTTGGTAGTCTATAATATGAAAATTACCAATAAGAAAGCAAAAAGGAGTCAGCAGGCTAAAGCAGAGGGCAAGAGGAACTCTAAGGGCCATCAGACCTAGGGGCCAGCAGCTCAGAGGGTCCTTTCTGTGTGCATTGTCTGCCAGCTTTACTTTCCTCCCAAATACAGATTGGTGCCCAGAACTAGGCCAGATTTACTGACTTCTAAGAGATTCCTACAATGTTCTTCCCAGAGCAAGAGGGAAGTCAATCCAGGCAAAGCCCACTCCTTCACCAGGGACGCTCCAAGAAGACCGACACCAGAGGAGGAAGAAGTAAGCGGCTCTTGATGGTGATCAGAAAGTAGAATTTGTTTTGCCTGTGATGTCAGGAGTGCTGCTCATGTTTTATTTTCAATCCTAGAGTTGATCTTCTCCAACTTTCTTGGTTAAAGTTCTCTTAACTGTAAGGCCTTGCCTATTAGGAATTTTTAAATGCAGGGAACTGTAGGGAACAGCCAGAACACAGATGTGCATGGAGGAGGAGTTAGCGGACTGCTGTCAGAGCATCTTACCAAAGGGAAGGGCCAAGGGAGGTTCAGCGATGAAAGGAGGGAGACTGGATGGACAAGGTACAAAAGAGTATCTTATCAGAGCCTCCAAAGTGGACCCTCTTTTCTTCTTTTGTATTTTAAAAAAGCCACGATTGCTTTCAGGAAAGAAAATGAATTTAGATGAACCACATCCAGAAATAAACCCAAAGGTTATTTGTGAGAAGCAAATGTTTCCATGGAGAAAATCAGTGGCATTTGGAAGCCGAGATCGTGACTGCCTAATATCATCAGCGTTGCTCAGCCCCCAGCAATGCTCCCTGCTTGCTCCTGCCTGCTCCTCTGTTTGCAAGGGTCTCCAGAGAATTCTCCTCAGCATCAAAGCTGGCGACATTTACCTCCTATAGGAACACTAATAGCTGGCAGTTTTCTTTTCAGCTCATCTACTGCCATAACCCCCACCCTTGACTATTCTTTCAAAGCTGCTGTTGCCAGGAGCCTAGGACTGGCTAACATCCTCTTGGCTTTACTGAGTACCTCTCACTTCTGATTTATATTTCAAGCACAGCAATGGAGTTCCTCAAGAATCTGGGACTCCTCTATTATACTAGTCCGAATCTAACAGCCAGGAGAAAGGAGGCTCGGAAGATCATAGCTGTTTCAGCCCAGGCCCATGGACTTTGCTCTAAAATAGAAGGGGGAAATAGCAACAGAAACACCCTACAGCACTAGTTCTTAACTGCTTTACAAGTGATCTTCTTTCCAGGGGACATGTGACAAAGACTAGCAATGTTGTTTTGAATATCACACCTAGCAATCAGGGGTCGGATACTGGCATCTAGTGGGGATAGGTCATGGATGCTACAAACATTCTAAAACACACATCTGAGCAAAGATTTAGCCAGCCCCAAATGTCAGTCAAGCCACTGCTGAGAAACCTTGACATAATCTTAGGCTATGGACACTTGTACACTGAGCCTGTTCTTTTCCTGTTTTTTCATTTACTCATTTGGGCAATTTGAACAATAGACACCTCCTCCTTCCCAGTGTTGCTCCAAGTGTGGGGCTGTGGGATTGAATAGAGGGAGACGAGTCCAATATACTATATCTAGTTCTCTTGGACAAACAGCTAACCCAGGGCATGCTCCCACCACTCCAACTCAGAGTGTCTGGCATGTCCTTGTCTTGTGTTGCTTTTAAACAGTCTCCTAGGAAATATCATAAGACCAGGGGCTAAAGAGCAAATTAAATTAAGAGACATCTAATCCTGCTTCCCTCTCAAGCAATCTTTCCAAAAAGGCTGTTGGATCAAAGTGAGCACAAACCTGATTTAGGAAAGAAGTTACTAAATCATTTGAGAATCAACACCAACTGTTACGAGCACATCAGTGTGGAACTGCATAGGCCAGGCTGGTGACCCTGAGCTTTGAAAGCCTCAAAATCACCCAGGGAACTTGTAAGCCAAGTCATGGGCCCCATCACTAGGGATTCCATTCAATAGGCATGGGGTGAAGCACAAGGACTTCCATTCTAGCCAATTCCTGGTTGATGCTAATGTTCCTAGCTGAGGACCCCACTTTGGAGACTACGGATGAGGCTAGCCACCTTTGATTCCAAAGTATCTGTTCAAGAAGTCAGATTAGCAAATAGAATTTTAAACCATGAGTTAACAGCATAGAGAATTCCATCTCTCTTCCTCTAGGTGAGGAAAGTCAAAATTAAGCCAATCTACCTGAAGCAACAGGCTTAGGGTAGAGTAGAAAGAGTCAAGATGTCTCATTAAAACCCTGGTTCTGGGCGTGGGAAATCCTCAGCCTGTGGGGCTAGGTGAGCTTTAATTTCTGATCCTTGGATCCTCTTGCCTCACCTACTTCACAGTCTTATGGAAATTATTACATGAGATTTGATTCAATGATAAATTGTACTGTGACACTAGAGGTAAATTGATGTAAGAATGCCTATTATTCAGCAGCTAGCCTGAAGCACAGTAAGCAGCCAAAGTTCTGTTGAAGGACAATGCTCCTGGTTAAGTGTTTTTATTCTCTTTCAAGATTTATAAACTGGAAAAATACAAGCTGGAATATCACTCTTTCTGTAGTCCTACAGTATATGTTCTGCTTACAGAGCTCGGGTGAAAGAGTAAGGGAAACAAAGACATATGATTGCTGTTGGATTCTTAAAATTTGTGAGTGTCAAATGCCTCACCTAGCAAAGTCAAATACCTACACACATAAAGCACCAAGTTAAAACCCTGATTTTTTAAATAAATATTTGGTGATAATTTTGCCATGGTGGTAAAGGAAAACAACCCTGCTAATGATCTGTAGATTCCTAAGACCTCCAATTTTTCCCTGAGAGCCACAACCCCAAAATACACTTAACGTACGTGAGTCCTTTAATTTAAAAAACTAAAATCATGTATATTTAAAATTTAGAACTAAATTGCCTATCTGTATTTAAAGTTTATTTAACTACTTAAGCAAAAGCAAGATTTTGATTCCGGATAGCATTTGAAATAATTTAAAGTACACTTTTCAAGAGTACAATTTTCCCATGTCTAAAATGTAGAAAGGGCTATAGTTTTTTCCTTCATTTAGCAATTAGGTCATCAAGTCATTTTCATATTATCCTTTGTGGAGACTCAAATACAAACAAGATTATTTCCATTCTCCGTGTAAAATTGAAAATGAATGGGTATTTTAGCAGTAAGTTAAATACTGATTTAGAAGCCATTTGTAGGATTAGGGGTGGTGTGTGCATGCATGTGTGTTTGTACACGAGTGTGTGTGTCTTTGCATACCTGTACGGTACAGCTCACATCCTTTGTACAAGTGGCTGTTGTCACAATTACAAATAATTCTAAATGAAGAAATTTTGGCCAGTGTTTTCACAATGTGTTTGCCATTTCCATCAATAGATCTGGAACTTACTAAAAAGTCCACAATTTTCTCGTAAAGGTCTCTGCTCAAAGCAGAGCAAGAATTTGGGATAATTGTGAATTAACTTATTTTCCCAAAATCCTTTCTTTAACCTATTTTATGACATAGGATAAGCTCTGCATTATTCAACTGGATGAGCTTGGAGAAAGTGAGAAGCCGACACCATAAGCCTTGCCCTAAGCTAATCCATCACCTTTAAAGGTCTCTTTTTTGTTACTATTAACAATTATATTGTGGTAACACTAAACAGAAAATCTACTTTCTCAGCCATTTCTTAAGTGTTGCTGTCTGTACACATTAGGCTTCAATTTAAGTTTTTAAACAATTTCGTACGTGACAGATTTCACATTATTAATCATCTGCATATAAATTCCCGGTGCAGAAAATCCACACAGGTGTATCCTAGCAGCACCTGTGTTAGGGAAACACGAGCCAGCCTCTTCTCAGAAAGGGATAAAATATTTACCAGCTGTCTGAAGAAGTCCTGAATAGTCCATAGAATCCATGAAATAATGGATCTCCAGGCTTCGTCTGCCCTTTCTGCAGCGTTTTCTCCATTTCTTTTGCTCTAATGTTTTTCCCATTTGCAGGGAGACTGTACATTTGTTTACCTAAGTTACTTGCTCAGGGTAGGGTTGGCTGGGGAGAAGAAGCACCAAGGGAATCCAGCTCAGGGACCTAGAGGAAGGAACGTGATGATCCTAGACAGGGAAGGAGGTGGTAATGTGAGGAAATGGCAGGGAAACAGCAAGAAGAGAAAATAACATTCTGGGAAATTCTGGTTTCTTGCTGCATCTAAGTAAAAGAGAGAATGATAAAAAGGTGTCGGCATCCATTGCAGAATCATTCAGGAACATCCGTATTACCTTCCCAGTGAAAGGACCCATTCTTCCATTATTAGTAGCTACACTTTCCCTTTACTTTTCCTTTAAATGTTCCTGACATCATGAGACAGGAAAAAGATATTTAATATTGTCTTAATTGTTAGAATATGCAATGATGTCAACCAAGGTAGGACTGACAGAAATTACAAAAGAACAAGCCGGCAGTTGAGACAAGAAACTATATATGACACTAATATGTGGCTATTTTTAATTCTTTATTTTCTCAGCTGAGACATCATATACATATGAATAAAGAGTGTAAGGGCAGTCCAACAAACACTCCAAAATTGTATGAGCAAAAGCAAATAGAAAGATGTTTTGTTCTTTAATGGATCTTTTTTGGTAAAATTGCAGGCAGTGAAGCTTAAAGGGTTTCAAATCAATTCAAGTAGGTCACAACCAAATTTTCACTTTAAAGGGATAGAACACCTTGGAATGAAAACTGTCATCATGCTTCCCATGTAGTACATGTAAGAGACTTTTGTATACTGGTGCTGAATTTACCGTAACTATCATTAAAATCTATGAGTTTATGTATCACTGCTTTTTATCAATGACCAACAGTTGCCTTCACAAGTTTATGTTTGTGTATAGTAGTTGTTATTCTTGATAACGTTTGTCTGTACTTAACTAAATCACAAACTCAGAGGCTCTGGATTTGCCTCGTCATTCTTTTACAGAGCACTAAGCACAATATTTGGCCAAACTAGGAATCAAAAGTATTTACTGAATCAATGATAAATAAATGTCAAAGAGTGCTGAGCCTTGCTTCTCAAAGACCCATTTGGACCCAGAATGTCCGAATGGTATCTATTTCATGTATTTGACTTCCAATACGTAAAATATTTCATAATTTTAAAAATTTTGTGAAATGTTGCTTTATATCATCCTTAAGAGAAAGAGGTGACTCACAAACCTGATTACTTCCAATCAATCAATTGATGCTACAAAATTAATAAATTAGTAACTGGCCACATGGCTTTGTTCTCCCTGCTGTTGTTCTTAATCATTCAGTTTTTATTAGCATATCACAATGCTTCGTATTCAAATTTATCATTAAAGTTGAGAATGATATAAAGTTTAGAAAAACATAACATACAACCACATGTACTGATTCACTAGATTAAGACGGTATTTGTGTTATAAAAGCATGTGCTAATGAATAGAATGCTTATTGGATGAATTGACAATAATTAATTGGAAAAAAATAGAGTCATAATTTGCCCATTTGTTAAACAGATTTTGATCATTGATGAAAACATTAATAAAAACAAAGTTGCAAGAGGAACATGGATAACCTGATAGTTTCTTAAGAGATGATAAATTATTTATAAAGTGGTATTTTTCATTCATAAATATTTCTGAAGACTGGTGAGATGGCTCAGCGGCATAAGCGCCTGCCTGGCAAGCACGAGGTCCTGAGTTCGACTCGGTACTCACATATGAGCGATATCACCGGCCCTTTTCTCGTATGTGGGTTCTGGGAGTCGAACTCGGGCCTTAGCGCTTGCGCGCTTACGCCACTGAGCCATCTCACCGGCCCAGAAAAGATATTTTTAAAAAACGAAGAAGAGCTAAAAATCAATAGTCAGCATCCAAAGTTTCTCTGTTTTTTTCCTTTTGATTTCATGGTAAATAAATTAAGAATGATTTTGAAATTTCAAAGAGATGTCAACTTCAGGGGGAATTAGAGTGAAAAATGGATCCGGTGTCTTTTGCAGTCTTGTTGAATTGTCATCGCATCAAAGAAATTGTAAATAAGCAGGAGGGGTGTTCATTCTAAATTTTAGAGAATTTAAACACTGAAACTGAATACTTGGCAAATAATATTGGGCCAAATTTTTGCAAGTCCTTTTTAAGACCAAATTGTCCTCTTACTGGTCCAATCATACCAAAGAAGTTTTGAAGTCATCTTCACAAGCATATAATGTAATCCTCCCACTTAAACATCAGAATGGATCCATTTGGTCATTCTAAAAGTTTTCTATTCAAGAGCCTCCTTGATACTTTCTCAGTCACCTTTACATAAACTCACAGTATATTCCATGTGCCAAATGCATGAGATACTTGTCTTTCTACAAAACCTGCGTATGCGCTTCAATATTCCTTCACACTATTTCTTGTGCCCTACAAATCCCCCTTTGAAATGCAGATTACTTCGCCCACTGAACGCATACATTCCCCCAAGGCCTGCCCCTAATGCCATTTCATCTGTGAACTCTTCCTTAAACCCACCTACTTGGTCTCTATATTTTTCTTCTCTATGTCCCCACTATTATTAATAGTACATTTTATTAGTTATTCATAGTATATTTTGTGTTTATTAGGATTTCCATTTGCATATCCATCTTCTCTATTGTACATTTATAAAGACCATTTTTTCTTGATTTCTTTCACCTTTCCACATTCACTCACCCAATAATATCTGTAAATAATTTATATTAAAATTTAAAATGATTTTAACAAGTTTGCCCTTTTATAAAATAATTTTATAAATAATTAGAAATGTCTCAGATTATCAGAAATGATTGTCTAAGTTTGCATTTTTAGAGCAGTTTAGATGTCCTTAGAAAATAATACGTGTTTTGACTGCATTAACTTTTACCAAGGTTACATGGATGGTGAAGTAGACAGGGAAAAGACTGGCAGTAGATAGGGTAAAGCACTAGAACTTCTTAATATATTTTCACCTTTGGGATTCATTGGAAATTGAAGAGAAGAACATGGAAATGGAATAATAGTTTGCATTAAGAAAGACACTTTGTTAAAACTGAACTGGGGGAAGGAAATCACATTGAGGAAAATTTGATCCAATTACATATTTTAAAAAATTTGAGACACTTTCCATATCCTAACAACCTAGCTAAATTTAACTTCTGAATCCTCTGAAGTTTGGCCTTGGGGAAATGATCAGACTATAAGATGTACAAGGTGACTGCATCAGCAAAAATCTTTGGTAATTGCTGGTAAATAAAAAAAAAGGAAAAAGAAAAATTATAGTACTTTGGAATTCTAAGCATTTTCAAAATGCACTGGAACAGATTCAAAAAAGCTATTAGACGTTATTATTTTGGCTGGACCATGAAATCTGTACAAAGTTGAATCTTTGGCATGCTATGCTGTTTTATTAAGAGATTTTTTGATATGCATAAAGATGCAGTGCCTTTTACCCATCCCAATGGATTATTTAGGATGGTTCAGATTGTATGGCTTTCCTTCATTAAGTATTCTTTCTGAGATTCACTTAATAAGTAGATCATGTTGGCATACTCTAATACACTGAGGCATAGTATTAATTTAGGACAACTTGTATTTTAAATTAAGAATAACTGACCTGATTTTACAAGAATACATTCTCATGCAAATTATACCAAATTCAAAGGGATGGGCTTGGTGAAAATGGATTTATTTAGCTTGGTTCCTTTTCTGGCAGAAGAGTCAAGAGAAGCTCTGTTACTAAAACCCTTACACCTCCTCAGCATGTCTCCTTTCATTCTTCCACTTTTGCTGTCATATTTCTCCTTCATCGCTCACTTGTTCATTGCTCTCTGCATCCTATAGAAACATATTTCTCTCCATCAGTCACATCTGCTATTGAAATTTTGAAACACATTGACAGCAATGTGTCAATGACACATCTAATGACAGATCTTTAATTTCCGTCCAATGATTGTATTCCTTAAAAGTATCTTAAATTTGCCAGCCATATTTCTTCACTCTTTTCATGTAAAATCCAAATGATTTTCTAGTGCACTGTTTATGAAAAGTCATCTTTGATTCCTTCCACTATATATATAGATCATGTCCTTGTACTATTAGGTGACAAAAGAGATGCTTTGAAATTCTCTAAAATATTCTTTGAAAAATAATTTCTATACAGTGTTTAATACACACTTTTTTCTTCACCTTTCTATAGGATCCTTGATTGCTTCTTTTTTAATTACTCCATTCTCACCTTCCTAAGTCTAGTTTTCAGAACAACTGCTTTTCATAAAACTTTATCTAACTCTTTAAAACCTAGATTACTCCTGAAAAGTCGCACTTCTAAGAGTGAAAATGATGTAAACATTGCAATAATTGGAAATCAATATCCCACCTACTGCCTAAAAATTTAATTTGTTGGATTTGGTTCTAGAAAATTTATCTTGTAGTCAGAGGCAAAAATGTAGCATATAATTTCTCACTAGTTTAGAAGCTTTATGTTCATGAACCTTCCTAATTATGATATTAGTATACTTGCCACAAGTTCTGTCTTTAATGATTCAATTCAACTTTGAGAAAGCACACTAATAAAAAATTAACACCATTTTACTCTCATGGAGAGAGAGAGAGAGAAAGAGAGAGAGAGGTTTCTCCTGACTAGAATTCCTATTTTTTCAGCAGTGCTATTTGTGTGCATTTCCCAGGCACTGTAACTCAACGTCTTCGAGTCTTCCTCCTCCACACCAAGACCTAGATTCTGCCTGGATTCTCCCTTCCTTTGGGCACATGTACTGACTCCTCATCCCCAACTTCTGACAAATAATCTCTATGTACTAAGTAGTTTGTCACCAATTTGTATAGCACCAGATTGGACTTTTATAGCACAAATATTTTATTCACAACTTATCCTCCTACATGTGCTCAGAGGACCAATTTCCAGTGTCCCTGGTTGAAATTCAGGGTTTTCTTTTTTTTTCTTTTTTTTTTTTTATGATCTAACAGTTCATTGAAGTTGAACTGATTTGGGAATCCTTAAAGAGTATATATTTATTTATTTATTTATTTATTTATTTATTTATTTATATATCTATATATAATCAATAAATCTTGACTTGAGGCCTTTAAATTTGATTTTTAAAATCTTTCCTGGATATCTCCTCCTCCTCCTCTGAGCCACTCCCAACTCTTTCAACTCCCGTTTGTATTCCAGTTTCCTCTTCAGAATGACACTTAGTTACATGCTGTTCTGAAGGACCACTTTCATATGTATGAGATACATACAAATACATCTTATTTACTTTGATTATCTAGATTTTTGGAAATCATGGTGAAGATGATACAGATTAAATTTGAAGGTGCGCCGTATATATGGAGAGAAAGAGACAAAGAGGGAGAGAAGGAAGAAAGGAAAGAGAGAGACAGAGACACAGAGAAAGAGACACACAGAGAGGGAGACAGACTCTTAGGTATCAAATCTTTCAGGAAATTAGAACCGTTGCTGCTTTAAGTTTGATCCATATAACAGCAATGCCAGTAACCGCTGGGAACTTTGTTGGAAGTATAGAATCTCAGACCTCCTTAAAGAAAGCTGCATCTTAGCAAGATGCTTGTGTGATTTATATGCAGGTAAAGTTTTATTTTTATATACATAAATCACTGTACGCAGATAATACATGTACCTCACAAGTGCTGATATGTGCTACATATGGTATGTGAGGCATTGTGGTATATTTCTTTTGTATGACTCCTTTTCTTTAAAGACATAGCAGAAGTGGATTAAAGCTGACTCATATAGGCTGGCAAAAACCGATTGTTAAAATTTTAGGAAGTTTCTGAGACAACTGCCATTTTTAAGTATTGTACAAATTTGCAATTCAATAAATTAGACTAGAAACAAAGACAATATATAAAACTCACCATTTCCTAATTATTTTATTCATTGTACTATTATTTGTATCTTGAATTTAATTTGAAGTTAGGCTTATTATATCTACATGGTATAATACTAAATAGTGATGTATAGATTTCTTGTCCATTCTGTGCTCAAGGACCTCTGATTTGTGCCTTAAAATCAGCTATAATAGTCCCACTTACACCATAGAAATCCACAAATACTGCAAATCAAGGCCTAAAGTATCATTTTGATCATCTGGATTTAGGAAAGTGATAGAGAAAATGGTAACAATACAGATTAAATTTAGAGTGTACCATAAAATATATACTTCAATATGTATCTTTTTAAGAGTCAGTTAAACATTTACGAGCACATTTCTAGGTAAAGGAACTAGAAATAGGATGGTCCTACAATGAATATAAACCTAGCAAAGTTTTTATGTAGAAAGATTTTCAGACATCTATTGAAACTAATCCTTACAGACTTCCATTGATTAACTTAATCTGTACTAAGTTTTCTTTGAACCTATGTTGAGCTGTTCTAGAACCAACAAATTATTAATGTATTAGAGAGGTTGTGGCCCCACATGTTTATTAGTAAGTCACCTAATTTCTCTAGACATGGAAGCTCTCCAGTCCTATTATTTTCACCGTAAAATGTAGAATTTATATCCTATGAGGTGTCATGTCCTCCAGAAACATTATTGGCAGGGAATATTGTAAACACATAGCTGCATGAGACCCAGAGACAAGTGACTTTCAGTTTCTCATAGGAAAATCAGATCAAAATTACAAAAAAGTATGAAAAATCTGAAGTAGGAGATTTGTTTAATCAAACTATTGATTTGCGCTCTAGCTTTGTTTGTTTAATGGCAAAAATACCCGAAGAACACGTAAAATTAATCAGATATGTAATTTACTCATCCAATAGTAAGTCTTGCATCTGAATGTCTAAACAAGTGACTTTTCAGTCTAGATTGTTTAGAATAACGTACACAGAAAAAAATGCTAAAGAATCAGTCCTGCTTCTTATATTTATGCAGATCTGTTTTTTCCTCTACACTGTGGAATTTCTACTCGTTATATAGAAATCAAAGTGTCATTTATTTTCTTTATGTTTTAAATATCAACATGATCATCATCTAACATTATAGAGACAACTTTAAGTGCTACCAGAGGAGGGTAGAACAAAGAGGAGACGTTGCCCTCGGAGGAGGAATGAGCTTCATCTGCGGACTGTCCTGTGTGGTTTGGTTCGGTTTAGCTACAGTGTGGAAAATGGTCAGTAAGAAAACCTGACAAACTTTCAATTTCTATAAATTTATATTCTTCACAGTGATATATTCCAAAATGCAAAGAGTAAGCACATTTATAAATTCTTTTTCTTATTTTTTGCTGTCATTTTCTGTACTTTCAAAAATTTTTGCCATAAACATGTTAACATTTATTATCTCGTTATGAAGATTTTTTGTAGACAGACAGTGGGACAAGTTTCTTCTGGCCTTCCTGGAACCGGAGTATGATTGCAGATGTTTACATGATTATGGATGCCTGCAGCGGTGAACTTTAACAGTTGCATGGACTTTCATTCATACCAAAATATATATGTATATTTGGAAAATAATCTCCTGAAATAGGTGATGTTTAGAAAAAGAGAGTGAGTAATGCTACATTTACCTATTGTGAACATTAAAGAAACATTCCATCTCATTTCTTCCCAGAGAACTTATACAGAGACATCAATAAGTCAAAGCTTGAGTTAAAAAAAAAATATATATACACATATGTATATATATAATTAATATTTGGATATAAAAGCTTCTAAAAATGACAAATTTCCTAGGATTTTTAAACAGCCCTCACTGAGCATATTTTGATAATCTGTGCCTTTTTGACTACTCAGGACTGTAATTAACAGCATCAATATTGCAACATGTTTGAAAATAAATGAGTGTCTTTAGGGACTATTTAATTTTGAAGGCCTCTTGCTCTTTGCCAAAGGGTCTCAGGCTGCAGTGCATTTGTGCATACAGCTCATGGTCAACCAAACATACTTCTGTTGTTCTAGCAGCAACAGGGGCAGCAGATGCCTTCACTGCTACCTTTTCCTAATCTACCCCTCTAATGGGCTGCTCTTTATTCACTGCCCTTGCAACAGGAACAGGTCTCCAAAAAAGTAAAAATGAAAATAAAAAGCAAAATGAGAGCCTATCCAACTCAGTAGACATCCATGATTCTCAGACGGCATGACATTAAATGAGGCTAATTTTTAGGAGGTAAAATATGTGTTAGGTGCTGGGTTCTTTAGATAGGCTGTGTGGGTTCAAATTTCACCTATACCTCTTTATAGGTAGGTGACATTAGACAGATCACTTCAGCTCCTGAATGCATAGTTAATCTATTGATGTAGTAATAATAATAATGGCATCACCCTCAAAATGTGATAAAGATATTAAACAGTACATACTTGGTGTGGAGAATAGGAGGAACACTCACTCAACGATAGTTTTTTATTACCTCTTAGTTAAATTGTGTGTGCTACATTAACATTATGTGATGTCACCAGTAGGTTTGGTGTCCTTATACTGCATCATAGTTGGTTCCACAAGCATTTCAGCTGTCACAGGGAGATGGTCGAGTTTGGCTTTGAAGGTGAACAGAGCCGGGATCACTCCCAGGTTGGCTATTACTATGCACACTTGTGAGAACTTGCCCTCGCTAAGCTTGTTTTCTCTAGGGTAAAATGAGGTAATGCGTGTTTTGCATGGACTGTATGGAGATTCCATAAGATAATCCCTACATAAACTGCCTTGCCCAATACCTGGAACCTAGGAAAAATTCACTAGCAATATGTGCCTAAATCAAATCTAGCTATGCAAGTGTTTGCCTGAGGTGGCAACCTAGGCTACTTCCATTAATGTATTAATGCATGTTGAGTTAGTGCTCTACCAATTACAGTAAGCCAAATCACTTTTAAAAGACATTTAAATTCAAGTATCCAGCAATGTTTTCTTATCTGCAGTGGATGCAAAAACGATTTGAGAGAAAGTAGTATTTTTTTATAAATCTCAAATATTTTTCTTGATCAATGACCATAGTAATATCCAAAGATCAAATTTGCAGGCTTTCTAAGCAGCAAAAAGATTAAAACTCATCTAAACAGCTCTGCTTCCCAGGCATTCACTCACGCACACAAACATGTATGCACATACATAAGCATACAAAGACATGACTAGCTGGTCAGAATTAGTTTTTAAATCGACAGTTGCATCATTTTGGGACAACCATGTTTATAGTATATTCTGTAATACAGACATGGTTCCTTGCAGATATTTCCTACACAGCGGCTGGCATCTGTTTAATTTTCACAAACAGTGGAGGTTTGTTTAAATCTCTTGACATTGAATTGAAGGTCAGGGCTCCAGGTTGCTGTAACTTAAATTGCAAGTGAATTTTAAAAACCAAGGATGCCTGTGAATAAGGTTCAGCATCATTTTTGGCATTGCTATCTAAAAATAAATATTTCATGAATAATTCATGCAATATTATATATATGTAAAATCTTACATAATATATATTTTTAGTCCTTAAACAGGCAAATGCTTTCATATGTGCTTTGTCTTTGCTTTTGCTTTTTACCACAGTCCTAAGTAAAGAGTTGCCTATTAATATTTTAGAATGCAAGCAAGGCAGAACATACAATGCCCTGTATTCTGTGGGAAAGGGGGATTTCTCAGTAGGCATTTTCCACACACCCCCTCCTCATGAGATGTTTTTATTCCAATTGCTTTCTACTCACCAGAAATGCTGAGTGCTCTTTTCCTCATGCATGACACAAATTTTAGCAAGACCAACAAAAATTCAAAAACCTTGTACCATATAAGCCAGACTGCACTTTTGTCCTGAAATGTGGGGCTTCAAATTGTGCTAATGAATAAGTCAAAGTAAAATTTAATGGGATTTTACTTTTATTTCTAGTAACTGGGGGATGGGTGTACATGTCTTTACATGTACTATAGGAATGTGCAGAAGTGAGGAAAATAGGGAAAGGCAATATCTTTTTAGTAATATTTCAAGAGAAGAGTCTTACCAAATCTATTACTTTAGCCACACATATATTCACAAATGGGTCATAAGTAGCATTAGGAAAACATGCAAATTTTCTAAACTATTTGTGGTTTCTAAGTGGGAAAGGCACAAGATAATCACAGTTTGCACAGAGAATAATAAATAAGAAAAGTGAAATGTATTTCCTTGTGAAAAATTTAGAACACCTCTGCAACCTAGTAGCTGTTATTTAACAGTTTGCTCTCTAGGCCAGCTGGAATCTGAGTCTTAAAATGCCAACTATACAACTAGTAGAAAAATTCTCAAAGGCAAGGCTAGAGTTCAAATATATCATCCAAACTATAAAATTTACAGGTTAAATGGAATCAGTATCACAACTAGAGGGAAACTCTTCTTCATGTCCTTTTTATCTTCTTCATGCTCCCTAGTCAAGTCAATTTCTCTCTCTCTCTCTCTTTTTCATTACCCTCTTCTATTAGACAGGGATATGGTGTATAAGAGTGACTGAATTTGTATATCACAACTAGTTTACTCTTCCTACAAAGCCTTTGATCTTGCCTCCTTTTGTCCATGATTTTCTGTTGTCTAGATCTTAGTTCCTTTATTTATCATTAAATCATATTATTAGTCTGAAAGTCAGTTCTTTCTAGAATATGTGTGGCCCACTCGAGTTGAACTAGTGGGTTGAATGATCTTTTTTCTTCCCCTATTTGCAATTTCTATTATTTCCTTGCTTAATCCTGTTTTCTCACAGAACTTTCTTTGATTCCTGTATTAGCGTCCTAGGGGTCCCACAGAAAGTACCAAATATCACGTATCTTAAAATAACTGAAGAGGCCGGTGAGATAGCTCAGAGGCATAAGCACCTGCCTGGCAAGCGCGAGGTCCTGAGTTCGACTCCCGGTACCCACACATAAAAAATAAATAAATAACTGGAATTTATTCTCTGAGAGTTCTGGAGGCTAGAAATCCAAAATCATGGTGTCGACAGGGCTATGCCCTCTCTGAAGGCCATAGAGGAGAAAGCACTCCACGCTTTTCTTTGCTTCTGATTTTACTGGCAATTCTTGCCATTCTTTAACATATCCATCAGTGGTACAGAATTGACCCTATTACATTCTTTAAAAGATTAAAATTTTAATTGTTTATTGCTCAATATTTGTCCAAATCATATGAAAAAATCTATTCTCATTTTTTCACTCTTTTTTTAATTTTCACGAGCAAAGTGACTTTTTGCTGAAGTGACACCAGTTGCTTTGTTTGTCCCTGTATCCAAGAGGGGCTGGAATTGTAGCTCCTAGGTAGTAAGAGCTCACTGCTTCTTCAATAAGCAATTGTATTCAACATGTGGACAAATTTATAACATATAACTTAGTTGTTTTCTTGTATAAGATGGCAGTGCTATTTTCTTTCTTTACATTAATCACTCCTCTAAAAAAACTGTAAAGGATGCCATTTTAACCCTATTTTGTATTCCAGTCACAGAGCCCAGCATGGAATTCTCACATGAATGGTAATCTGATAATTGCTGTGTTACTTGTTTCACCTAGAAAAATTTGGTTGAAAGCCTAGCAACACATTGATAGTGAAGTCAGAAGGTAGGGGAATGTAGGCAGTCAGGGCACAGGTCCTGAATAGTTAATTTAAAGTAAACTAAAAATCAAGGCCTAAGTTAGCATAGCAAAACAGACTACCAGGGCCTAATGAAATGCAAGAGACAAAAGAACAGGTCTTTAACCAAATGGGAGACCTTGGAGGAAGTAAAATATAAATGAAGCAGCCTATCTGCAACCAGGAGCATCCCTGCTTTCTGTCACATATGCCTGTCTCTAAAACTGTATAAAAACCCAACAGACCTAAACATCTATGGTGTCTACCTTATAGAATACCTCTCTCTGACTAGAGGAGAGCTTCTCTTTTATTCTTTCTATTAAGCACACATTTGGCCATTTCCCACTGCTTGCTGGTTGCTGTTTTCTGGGCTTCAATCTTCATTGACCCAAAGCAAGAACCCAAGATCTGGTTATATCTTTGGCAACCACAAAGGGACATCGTCTTCTCTATGGAGAGCTAAATGTGGTGGAATTGACGAACATGTACATACACAGTCTTTGTCTGTCCCTTAAAGAACTCTAAGAGACAGTGGTTACTCTGTCAGCTAGCTCACTGCTCTTAGAACAGCTGCCACTCTTAATTAAAACAGAGGACAGGTTTCCTCAGCACTTTCTGGTTAGTCCCCCACTGAAGCCAGTGGGAGTGTTGGCCAGACAGGCAGCTGGATTCTTTTCCGGAGACAGATCTCTGGTTTCATGGAACCAGTGAAAGCTAAGAGGACAACTGAGGGGCCATGGCTGAGAAAGTCCCTGGTGGACATCCAAAGATTCCTCAGTGGAAGCTGAATCCTGACAGCCTGACTGGGTAACCACCAGAGAAGTCTCCACTTACCTATCATCCCCACCTGCTCTCCTCAGTGAGGTTAGAGGTAAAAATCTATCAGTGATCTCCTGGTATCCTCTGTCCCAGAGTGACCTGAGATGACGCTGTTAGAGACCTCTCTTAAGCCTCCATTAAGGGTTGAGCTACCAGTTTGGATTTTTTTCTCTCAGCTAGTAAGATAGACCCACTCTTTAGATGTCTTAATACATTTATGGGGTCAAAAACAGATGTACACAGTAATTCTCTGCTTCTTATGTTTTCTGTTGATAAACTTTTGGTCACTAAAACTGAGTTTTAAAGGTTAAATCAAACGGTGACTTATAAAATGTTTTCAGTAATCAGTTCTGATGGGTTAAATAAACAACTATTATCTCAATTTATGACATAACTTATAGAATATATGTTGTATATATATATGTCTAAAGCTGTAAAGTTGAGCTTATAGAGTTAAACCTATATAAGTTTAATACATACAAAGTGACTAATGGGTATTCTCCTTTACACAATGTACATCTAGTTCTTTAACATATGAAATCACCAAAATTGGACATCTCTTTGTTAGTTTGGACCTGCCATTTAAAACTTAATCTACATCTATTGTCTTTAATTAAATAAACATTTTGTTATTGTATAGATGAGACACACTTACATATTGGGTAATACTGTTTCCAAAATATATAAGCCCTCTAAAGACATGCCTGAACTCTTCTCAGTGTGATTACATACCCTATAAACCTGTTAAAATTCTAAGTTCTACCTTAAGTATAAAAACCAAGTAAATGTAGACAAAAAAACCTATACATAGCTCTGATATCATTGCTGACCTCACAATGTATTAAATGTATTTGTGCTTCCCAAGTGTATAGTGCTTCAAACAAAGCTGGAAAAAAAGTCTTCTGCTGATGACTTCCTGTCAAAAGTTGTTTGCGGTGGTAAAACGTTTTACAGTTGTTGTATGATTGTATTATAATAGTATGTTACTTATGATTGCTAAGTGATAGTTCCAGACTTTTAAAACTTGTATGAGTTCTTTACATAGGTCCCAGGTCATTAGATAAACATCTTAGGATAAGTTTGTTCGTAAAAGTCCAGCTGTTAGGCACAACTCCTTTTTTCCTGCCTCCTAATCTGTTAATAAGATTAAAACAGCTATGTGTCAAGAACAACAATGTTTGATCTGGATATAAACAGACCTCTCTATGAATGACCAAGATGTCTAGGCTAATTCAAGACAAAGGGTGAGATAGGCTGTGGCCTTGGGTTGGCTACACAGGCAATGACCTCAGGATAAGGTGAGCAGCTCACCCAGCCTGACCTCAGGATCCCATCTATTTTTTATTTTCTCTTTCTCCTCATGTCCCCAAAAGTACACAAAAGAAATCTTAAAAACATGCATCTTAAATGCTTGTAAAAAAGCTCAGTATTTGCCCCTAAAATGTCACCTTGAGATTTTATTTTACAAACTTGGGGCTGATGTAAAATATTTTAGCAGGTTAATTTTTATTCTAGGCTGTCTCCTGGGCCTCTAAGGTCTCCACTGTCCTTGGGGCCCAGCCCAGGAAGATACTGATAGGTCCTGCTCCTTAGGAAAAAAACAAAATGAAACAAAAACATCTCATCTTTTGGGCTGGGCTAAAAAGATGTGCAGATGGAAAAGAGAGACCTGCTCAGCACACAGTAGAGATATCTCTCTGTCAGCACATCTTACAGGGTACATAGGGCACTGATCCTGACATGAGAATGGCTATTCTTTGTCTCCTGAACAGCTTCACTAACTAAGCATGCCTCTTAAGATAAAGTAAATTTTATATTTCCTAAGAAAAAGCCAGCCACTTGACATATCTCAAATCAATGCAAGTCATTTTTCAGACAGCTTTCCACTGCTCATGAAAAAGTTCTCAATATTCCTTCTGGCTAAGAGATCTCCCAGGTGGAAGGGACCTTAAAAGCCTCTCTGGAAGGTGGGACCTCCTTCCCTCCCTCCTAGGCACTCACTGGAGCACCTGGAGACTGCAGCCAAGAGGCTGAAGGAAAATGGGCTTACTCCACTGCTGTTGCAAGGCAGTAGGGGGAGCAAAATGTCCCCTATTATAGCCACATACAAAGGAAAAAAGGTTCCCAAGAAGTGAATAGCTCCCATCATGCTCTGCCACTGGCACAGGGCATGCCAAGGCTGCTGCGAGTATAAAGGCTAGGAAAGGAGGTTGTCAGGTAGGTATGACAGGTGCCTCCCACCTTCTTTATGTGTGTGTTTCAGATGGGAGATTCAGTCACAGTCTTTGAGAAAATGGTTGATTTCTTTCCTACACATAGACATGGATAAAGTATCCATTGGAAGATGACAAGACTTGGTAATAAGAAATATCAATTGTAATACAATGCTCCAACTAGACCTATTTTGTAAATAAAACAGGGTAGTTGCCCTAAAGTGCCCTATTACAGGATTTCTTTGAACTGAGAGATGGTCCTAACTTTTGCAGGCCATGCTGTGCAGACTCAGCCTTTTTACAAAAGGACAAAGCTTCAAATTTGGTTTTGTAATAAAGAGAGAAAATAAGCAGATATCCTATCTAACAATCTTTGGCTCTTCTCTGTGATAAGATACATTCTATACAAAAATAAAAGGTTAAATATATAATACTTTTGAGAAAAATAATGCATGGTTCTTAACTAATAGTGTCAACATAATTGTTGTGCTAAAGTGTTATGTTTTGCTCTTGATTTCAAACTCCCCCTGTAAAGATGTTACACCTATTATCTAGAACTATTCTATAAAAAATTGACTTCTAAGAAAATCATGGTTGCTTTCATTTCAATACTGGTGCAGTTGACTTTCTGGGTGTCCAACAACTAAGGCTCTGAGACCAAAGTTCATAAGGTAACTGGGCTTAAAGGAGGGCCAATATTTTGGCCCTGGCCCTCCAAGGTCAACAAGGACCCAGGACCTGAGGAAATCTCTTTAGAGAATCCTACAACTTTGGTGAGTCCCCCAGCCTCCTAAACAAGGAGACTGTTAGACATCAGAGGACAGGAGTCAATCAATACTCAGTGTGCAAAAAGGAGGATTATTAATGAAAAAAAAAAATGTTCCCATGATTCCAAGGAGAGTCACGTGATCTAGCACAGACCATGACCCATCCTGGTGGCTGACACTGGCAGAGGAGCTAAGAGGCTCTGTATGTGATTCCAAAAGTAACTCCTGTGGAAAGTCACCTGACCTCTCTATACAAAGGGGTTCCTATTTACTAGCCCCTGCTGACAGTGTCCAACTACACTGATAACTTGTCACTGTTGTGGTTCAATAAGGCTAAAAAGCCACAGTAATAGCTAGAAAAGGTCAATAAATATCTTTTAATTACTGAATTCATATTGTCCTTCAGAAACTCAGAGCCTTCGGTATTCTTAGAGCTAAAAACTTACATGCTCATATAAAGCTTGTTATCTTTATTTATTTATTTTTTTATTATTTTTTTTTTGGTGGGTACCGGGGGGTCGACCTCAGGACCTCGCGCGCCAGCAGGCACCCGTGCCACTGAGCGATATCACCGGCCCCTTTTTCATATGTGGGTTCCGGGAGTCGAACTCGGGCCCTCGCGCTTGCCCGGCAGGCGCTTAAGCCACTGAGCCATCTCACCGGCCAGCTTGTTATCTTTAAATAAGACATCAGATAAAAATGTTACTTTTGTGCTAATCAGTCTTTAAAGATCCACCCATGCTTCAAAGATCCACCAAAAATTATCTAAGTCATAGAGATCCTGGTCAGGGATCTAGAATTTGACATTGTGATTATTCTTCCTAGCAGGACCAATATTAATATTGCTTCTAGTCTTGATATTTGGACCGTGTTTTCTCAGCCTTTTAACCAAATTTGTTTCTTCTCATTTGACAGCTCTAAAGTTGCAAATGGTGATGCAGACAGACTCTCCAGCAAGTGCTCTTCCTGGCTCCTATTCAGGATCTTTAGAAAGGACTCAAAGCAGTGGGCTCTGACTGCTACCTCAAAAAGTCAGGGCCTCAGTGAATTAGCATAACAAAACAGACTATCAGGCCCTAATGAAATGCAAGAGACAAAGAATAGGTCCTTAACCAAATTGGAGAGACCTTGGGGAAAGTAAAATGCAAATGAAGCAGTTTGCCTTCTGGACTTCAAAGGCCTACCTGTAACCAGGAGCATCCCTGCTTTCTGTCACACTCACTGCTCCCAAAAACTGTATAAAAACCCATAGACCTGAACATCTACAGTGCCCACCTTACAGAACATCCCTCTCTGACTAGAGGAGAGCTTCTCTTTTATTCCTTCTAATAAACACACATTTGGTCATTCCCCTGCCTGCCCTTTGCCGTTTTGTGGACTTCAGTCTTCCTTGCCCCAAAATAAGGACCCCAGATCCAGTTACAATATTCTACCTAGAGGTTTTTTTTTTTTTGTTTTTGTTTTTTTTTTTTTTTTTAAGCAGAAGGCTATTTCTGGCAAGATAAAGGGCTACTGAGATAAAAGCAAAGCCAAATACATTTGGTGATTAATGTTTTCTTTGCACTAAACACAAATTTTCCCAATATTATAAAGATTACAGATAGCTGGCTGATCAAAATTGTTTAGATACCATGTAGACATATCCTTCAGATTTCAAGTTTTGATTTTTTTGGAGAAAGTAGCCCTCTCCATTTTTATATTTACACACACACACACTTTCACACACACACATACACATGCTCACACACACAAACACACACACACACACGGCATTTTAAACAGAAAAATTATAAGAAAAACTCCTGCAGCCTCCATGCTAACTTGGCATAACTCCTAATCAGTTTCACCACGGGAAGCAGAGTAAGGCTCACACCTGGGGTCTTAAATACAACAAAGAGTGCTTGAAATAAGGTAGTTGAAATTTTCCATTTTTTAATTAGCATAGTTAAGTAGTCCCTTTATCTCCCAAGAAGGCTTTTTTGGGTCATTTTCTTAACCTTGAAGATGAAAATATCTAGAAAATTTAACATGTGACCTACAGAAAATAAACAAAATAAAAGAATATACCCAAAGTCTTGTAAAGTGAACACGGAAGTAGAAACCAGGTTGTAACAAGAAGGCATAAATCTTCTGCAAATATGTGAAGGAAAAAAAGTTGGGGGAAATGGTATATTTTGGAGAATTGGTAAACACTGTACGTATTTTGTGCAGTTTGCTGTTGTCTGATAGCACACAAAGAGCAGCCTCCTCAGAATGTTGCAAAGCGCACATGCCATTAAAGCGGCTGGTTAAGGCCACCAGGCCCACATTTGCAATTTAAATGAACAAACAACATGGTGCCTTCAATTGTAGGTGAGCCTTAATAAGCCTGCTGATTGCTTCTTAAAAGTGTGGTTCTTTTGTGCACAAAAAAATTGCTGAGTGTTAGGGAACAGAGCATTTCACAAGACACTCACAAAGGGCAGAAGTAACTGAATATGGAAAAGAAGAGTAAGTACACTGATGTTAAAAAGAACAATTCAGATTTGTGTCCTCCGAAATGTGTTCACGGGACATCAGACATATTTTTCTACAATGCCCTCAAGGACACAGAGTTGTCTCTAGATCATACAGATCTAGAAAACACCTAGCAATATAAATTGTCATAAATCTGCCGTGGGAGGTGTATTCCAACAGAAATGCGGGGCTCCAAAGTCGACAGAACATAGAAATGGACCTTTCTGCGTGAGGGCAGATTCATGTTCACATAGAATCCGTGTTTAGATAGAAATCCTGGGCTTCAGGCAAAGGAGGCTGCCTACCTGTCTGATCCTGGTGAAGAAAATCACACTAAGATAAACCCCACTTCTCACCCATTTGCTACTGATAGATTGGGGAAACAAGGAGTTACCTCTTTTCTTCAGAACAGCTCATTTAGGCACATAAAATGGCATCTTTTTTTTCCTTTCTACTCTCCCAGGGTGACATGGAAATGCTCATAATTTTTGCCAATAATCAGATAAAAGTCTCTAAATAGCTCATTCTACAACAAATTGCTGCACAAATACAATCCTGAGAAGAAGCAGAGTTTCAAGTAGCAAAGAGGGAAAGTAACGTGGACTACTGAGAGCAATCGGATCGCCTGGCTCCCTGAGTAAGCTCAGTGATCATCTCTTTCCTGTGCAAAATGAGTCCACATCTGTGCCTCCTTGCTCATGCTGTTACTATCTTTTCCAAACCAGTTTATGGGAAGGAAATATCGTTGATCTACAACAGAAAGCTAATCTCTTTCTCATAAACTATACACTAATAATCAGAAATTTCACGTTAATAATTGTTTAGATTGACCTTAACTGAACAGATCTGGCAACAATGGATCTAGACACTCCTGTCACATAACAGGCTGCAACCCTTCAGGGATCGCGTGCTGCTCAGTTAACCAAAGTTAGCACCCTTCCCTAATGGCTTATAACTGGGACTCCTCTGTCATTTGTGGTCCTTTCCTGGTCCTTCTAGACATTTCTCTCCCTCATCCAGAGAATATTTATCTATTTCTCTCACCTTTTCTTTCAGGCCTTCTCACTGTGCTTGTCTCCAAAGTTTCATGACAGTAAGTCATGAAACCACTTCCTGAAACTTAGCTATAGTGTGGAATGCAGGCTGTTTCCCAGGGAGTTCCTTAGGGCCAACATCGGAGGAAGGGATGGAGTGAAAGCAAACTGGGGCAGAGGATGAGATGAAACTGTGATGCAGACAGACTTGATGGACACCACAGGGATTTTCGGAGCTAAACAGCTGCCAGAATTGTGCACCATTTAACTTTTAGACCCATGCTGTCACTCTCTGGATGTTGGTGTCTTCCTGCTGACCCCATGCTCAACTGTTGAGAGGACAAGATTTTCTTTGAAAGGATTTAGCAAGGCTCCTCTAAGTGTGCTGCATTATGCACCAGTTCATTGTCTTCTTTCCCCAGGTGCTCATATATGATAGAAGATTTAAGGTGTCACTGTCATAGCTGCCCTTGGCTGCACTGGTGCAGGTGCTGTAAAGACCTCAGGCTCCTGAGTCACCAGAGTGAGCTCCAGTCACCAGGGTGGACCCACTATTTTCCATGGAGTCTCCAGGGTTCCTCATTGCATGCTTCTCACAGTCCAGAGCCAGATAAGCACCTGTGCCTATCCCACTACTGCCTGCTGCTCTTTATCACCTGAAAGCTTCCTGGGTCTCCTGAAAAGAGACCTAGGCAGGAGTTTTGTGGGAAAGAGTGAGAAAATGTAGAAGAAAATGTCTCCAATGATTTCATTGAAGACATTTTGTCCATATGGCACAACATGTCCATATGGCATGGTTTAGCATTTGTTGACAAGAAAATAAGCCAACCATTTCTCTGGTTAACTTTAGGGTGCATCAGGGGCAGTTTTCTTCATTGTTACATACAAAGCCGAATAAGACATTTTTAAAATTAGGAACAACTCTGAATAATGGAGCAAATAATTCACAAATAAAATGTTCATCAAAAATACATCATTGCTACAAATATGTGAAAATACACAGTTGATGGATGGATGACCTATTCAATTTGACAGCACTGTTTCTACAAAGCTGTGTGCTACTCAGTGATCTGCTGCAAAATAATTCCAAACGCCAGAGATGGAAATGGATCTGTTTTATCCCACACTGTATTATTGACAGTGGAGCTACCAAGGCTTCTTCCCAGTGATGGGAATTAAATTTGAGTCCAGGCCTGGTGAGGTGTAAGCATGAGCCTCCCCTGAGCAATGCTTGCTTGGAATTCACACACTAAAGTACCTGATGGGAATGTGTTGTGCTGTTAGAGCAGAGTCCACTGACAGAGTTAACTGAGCTCACCTCGTCTACTTCACGAGCCTCCACCTATTCATATCTTACCTGGCCTGCTTCATCATGTAAGTCCCATGTCTGGTCCTCATGGGTTATTTCAGTAAGTAAGAGTCAAATGATTATAACCACATAAAAGTATATAAATTGCTATAATTGCCTAGAAAAAGAATCTAAATCAGTATTTTTAAGTGTTTTAAGGTATACAGTCACATGCTAATAAAACATGACATGGGTCATGTTTTTAACATACCCACTGAAGACCTTAGAGGGGCCTCTAAATGATATTCCAATCTGATCAAAACTCAGAATTACTAAAATCCTTCTATTGTCTGCCATTCTGATTATGCTCTGACTCGGGTCATTCATATTTGCAAACTCAGGGATTTCTGTGTGGTTTAAGGGGAAGCACATCTCTCTTTTCTGGCCTGGAAATGCATGATCTAATAAGATCAAGAAGATGAATAGCAGACGTGCTCCTCCTGTGACCCATATATAACATCATCCAAATCCTAAAGCCTTTCATTGGAATGGAAGAATTGGAAACTGGAGCCTTCTAGTCTGGGTGGGTGCATTTCATCAGAAAAACAGGTAAAACTTATCAAGGCACAAAAGAAGAATGAAGTTGGGTATTAATGGATTATAGGAGGGAAGAAGCCTGCAGAGAGTATGCCATAAGAGAACAAAAAACAAAAAGAGAAACAGTTTCTTCATTTCAGTCTTTAAATCCAAATTATCATCTTTGCATGACTTAAACCTTCAGATTTCTCCACTGCCAAGTTTTATACCAAGCGGTGCCATATATATTTATTTTTAATAGAAATACATCTAGAATAGCAAATCTAATGCACTAAACCTACGCATTAAACATGAAAAAATATAGATATTTAGCAAATTGTGCACAATATACATGTATATGTGCAAATGTTTAATTAGATACATTTTTACATGACAGATATAATTAGATATTACATTTTCACATAACATATATACAAGCTTCAAGGGGAAAACACTTTCTAATGAGGATCAAGCATTTTTGAAATGTATGCTTCTAATTAATTTGTGTTGATGTTGAAACACCCACATTTAATTGTATTTCAATCTGTGGCAGAAGAAAATACAGATTTTCACTCAAGTCATAAAACAAAAGTATATAAATTATTGTCCCTTATTGTTTAGCTCTTAAGTTAACAGTGATGCTAAACTTGAAAAAATTTAGATCTACAATAGTTGTCATTAACAACATTTTGAAACCTAGTAATTTATTCACTACTAGGTCTACTTAATATTAATTATCAAATGAAAAAGTGACTGTTATTTTGTCAGTGAACATTCTCCCACCTCTAATCCACACAGAACAAAGTAATTGTAGATGTACCCTATGCAGATAGAAGGGTCCTTTGGTTCCTTTTTAGCCCTATAATGCACCCCAAAATAAAATTAAGGTAAAAACTGCAAAGCAAAAGGAGATCAGAGGGCCAGTGAGATGGCTCAGCGGCTTAAGCGCCTGCCCGGCAAGCGTGAGGGCCCGAGTTCGACTCCCGGAACCCACATACAAAAAAGGGGCCGGTGATATCGCTCAGCGGCACGGGCGCCTGCTGGCGCGCGAGGTCCTGAGGTCGACCCCCCGGTACCCACAAAAAAAAAAAAAGGAGATCAGAGCCATATGGGGCCCAATGATGACTAGTGAAAGCTGCAGAAAGATTCCCCTTTCTACAACCACAGAAAGAAATCAATTTACCTTCGAATTCACTCAGACTTCCATTCCTTGAAGCTTATACCAAGATCAGATTTTGCTCCCTAGATTCACTCTTAGCATATTTGTTAATAAACTCTCCTGTACAAACATGTTTCTAATTTTCTGTGCAGTGTTCAAGCGCCACTTTACAAGGATTCTTTGTGCAATGAGAAAAGACGGATGTGCGCGATTGTGCATAACAGTATGGGCAGCAATTTCAGTGCTACATGCTTATGGAAAGAAACTTTGATATGTTGTTAATTCCCTGCAAATTTTTGGGAGGTTTTTATGAGCCACAATCTAAGCCTATTTCTCCACATGTACAACAAAGAGGCAAACACTCTCTGGTATTTATTCAGGGAAAAATATCATTTAGCTTTTATTTATTTTATTTCATTTTATTTTATTTATTTTTGAGGCAGAGTCTTACTGTGCAATTCAGGCTAGCCTAGAACTCAGGCTGGCCCAGAACTCATAGTGATCCTCCTGCCTCAGCCTCCACAGTGCTGGAATTACAGAAGTGCACCACCATGCCTGGCTTCATTTATATTTAAGTAGAACTATTTGCATGGAGAAAATAATTCTACTTAAAATGATCAGTAAAGTTTCTTTTGGGGAAAAATGTCTTATCTACTTTATGGACAAATTAATCTTTCTTTGAGTCTCCAGAGTAGGTTTTGGTTTCTTATCCTTACGCACAATGAATCCATCCCTACATGCTCATGCTATTTTTTAAATGCTACTTTTAAAATTCAAAGAGGTGGCCTAACATAAGAGAAAACTTCTCTCTGGCCAGCTTACTCCTGAATAAAAAGAAGAAGGAGCTGAAATAAACATGCCCAGAGAACTCCTTCAAAATGGGCCACAGAGAGCCGGCAAACGTTACACTGATGTGTCTCCCTCCAGATGGGAAAAATATGAAGGTTAGACAAAAATCATCTCTCAACATGCACCAATGAAACTAGAAACATAAAATGAAATACAACATTATTGTATGTGTCTTAGTGAAATAAAATTAGAAAATTTATGAAGAGGAAAAATTGATAGAGTATGAGTTCGAGGTTTTTCGAGAATATTTTTATCAAATTAAATCATCAGTTAAAATAATGTGCCACTAATAATGCAAGTAGAAACTGTCAGATAGACTATATTAAGTTAATTAATAAGAATTTGCTACTTCATTAATTATAGATCTGTGAGGGTGACTGGTATCATTTTGGAATTGTTGAAGGGTAATATTATGAGTGACAAGTAATGCATATGCAAAAATACCATCACTCAGGAGCTGATCTATTGACTATCCACTCCACAGCTAAATAGGGGTAAGAGACAACGACACCCTGAATCTTTTCATTCACTTCATTTTCCCATTATAATCGCCTACTTTAGACTGAGCTCTCAAAGCACCAATGCATAAATATGAAAGGAAAATTTGCCTTTAGTTCATTATTAAACCATGCGTGCTTCACTTTCAAATGTACATACACTTATTTGTTCAATTTAAAAATTCAACATACTGAATAAAATAATTAAATGGAATAATTTAACAATTAATTAAAATTAATTTAATTTAATACTTAAATAATTAACCTGCAGACACAGTTCTCCAACAGGTAGAAGGAGCTTTTTTTTTTCTTTAGATTAACAGATACTCGTTTGCCTAAAGCCAAAGCACCGTGTCAGCGTGTGGTGAGGGGGAGGCCCTGTGCTAGTCATGGGTACACAAAGACAATCAAGACCTTCTAACCCTAACCTCAACTCCAACCCTAATCTCAACAATGTATTGTAATTCATTTGGGTCAGAAAGAGGATAGCTACATAAAAATAACAGCACAGTATACAATTCAAAAAAGAAAACCTTGAAATACACATAATTTAGAACCATTACTACCAACAAGTGAGATCGCTCAGCTACATTAGATGGAGTTTTAAAATGTCAGTCTGGTGCCATAAAGCTAACTACAGGTACTCCCCACCCTCCACTACTCTACTGAATAGTGAAAGGCTGGTGAATAGGAATGTTTTTTCTTCTAGACACAGAGAATCTGGAGGAGATACGAGACCGTGAAACTAGGAGTAAAGAAGAAGTCAATGAAAAGATTGAGAAAAAAATCCAAGTGAAATATTATTTATGTTGAAGAAAGGGGCTTTTTTTTCCATTGCCATCTTACTCTGTGAAAAAGAACAAATGGATTTACGTGTCAGTGTCAACAAAGAATCACTTTAAAACTAGCTTTTTTGTTGAGCCTATCAAGAAGGAATTAGATGCTTATATTTCAATAAACCAGAATGCATTTCATGCATTTAAGTTTAGAGTTGCTATAGGTAGGACACAGTCAAAGCACTTAACTAAGCGCTTACCGCGGTTTGACATAGACATGTTAGATATCTGAAGAGTTTGCCAACGGAACTGTAGTCAGGCTTCTGTTCTGATGAAACTTGACCTAGCAGAACGTCCTTTAGTTTGAATCAGAGCTCATGTTCTACCTCCTCAGCACAAAGGCTTGTTACTTTTGTTTGACATCAGATAATTAAGTGTTTGCTTCCTTCTTTTAAAATAAAAATTAAGTAATCAGATTAAAGATAAAATGATTAAAGCTATGCTGAAATCTATTTGGTTAAAAAAATTTAAACAACTCGACTATAGAGTCTGATTTGTATCTTGAGATTTTTAAAAAAGCTGAAGAGAACGCCTCAGTTTACATATACTTCGTTAATCTCTTCACTAAATCTCCTCTGTGCTCGGCATATTGGTTTTAAGTATCAGTGGAAATTAAGTTCAGTTCTAATGTTGAATCAGCTAACTAAATGAAAAGGAGAAAGAACTAATGCAAACAAATTGGTTGTCCAAGACAACTTTTAGAAATGATTCCAAATTATTTCTGCCTGATCAAATACTTTTGCTCTAGACAATATTTCTATGAGTAGTGTTACCACTGTAGATTCATCTACAGTGAGTAAAACTGTGTATTAAAACTGTTGTTTCCTCTCATGATGTTTAATACAGAAAGGCAAATACTTCATTAGCCCTATCTTTTTCCTACCTGCCTGCCACATGACCTTTAGTCTTGATTAACATTATAATGAATTACATTTATCTTTGTATATTCACAAATACACTCTTGGGGCCAATAAAGTGGCATGTGATGTAACTGAGTCATCTGTTCAATTGTAATTATTGTTAGCTGAACATCCTCGGCCTTGGTGGTAACTGACAAGAGTCTATCTGGTGCTGTGGATTCGGGGGTTAAGATGTAGCTCTGTTTCTTATTTTAGGTTAATTACATTCCATTTTTCGATTTTATTTATGGTGTGCGTACATCAGTGGTTTCTGTAGTTCTAGTGTTGAGTTTCTGTTCCTTTATTTGACTGCCAAAAGAACTACTAAAGGATTCAATGGTGGGATGAGGTCAAAGAGATTTTTTTCTTTGATCAGTAAAGGAATGCATTGTTGAAGAAATGAGGAATTCTATGTTTTACAAATAAAAAAATAGCGTACCTTTTAGTAATAAACATGGGACCCTTTTAAAAAGGATGTTAACCATTACATCCTGCATTAGTTGTGGTCTTGAGACCAACATAAGGCACACGGCAGGGAGCTCAGGAAAAGCAAAGGGCGTGCATTTCATTCACTCTGGAACAGTGTTGGACTTGTGTCTGGTAAAACAGAGACTTGATAAATACACACTGAATCTATAAAGGAAGTAAAGAGTGGAGGGCAAATGCAGACACAGAGATCTAAACCAAATTCATGTTCTCAGAATAGAGGATGCCAGGGCATCAGTGAGTGGGATAAGTATCAGTTTTCAGGCTCTAAAGCAGAGACAATATGAAAAACTATTTGTGACAATGGTCCATTAGGTGATGTGGGTTTATAAAGAAAGGTCTAGGCAAAGGTGACTCATTCATTAGGCTGTATCTCATTATTTCAGAACCTTTTTAAAAGAGTAGGATAACCTGATTGCTAACTACATAGTGGACTTGTGTACAAATCTAATTTGTGACAAATGTCCTTCATCTGAGAATTCCAACAATATTGTACTTAAGCGACTGTGTCTTTTCTGCTTGACTTCTACGAGTGCAGCCTGACAGGTGAAAGACCATGTTGATTCTCTCATGGACCAGTGCTTCCGGAAATTCCAAAACTATTCATGTGCTTCCTGATTAACAGAAGGGACCCATCCCAAGGCTCTAACATTTATTTTCTAATGGTAAGTCTGTGACTTATTCAAACTAACATTTCAAGAGCTGTCAATAATCTTAAAGAAGATTAGAGGCTGCTGAACATTTAATCAAAGCAATTAACATCTCAAATATTTCTACCAGGTGTCCCAAAACTGAAGAATCCTAGAGAAGGAAAGAGGTGTGTGAAAAAGACTCTCAACCTATCAATATTTTATTTAATTCTCCTTAAAACTTATGCTAATGTTTTATCTACTTCATAAATTCATATCTACTTGAAAATGTAAAAATAATAAAGTACTCTAGAAAGACACACCATGTTTATTCTCACTTCACATGCTCTAGTCTTAGGTGAACTCTTAGGGGCCTATCTGGCCCAGTGCTAATAAAATTATATGATAATTATAAGGAAATCCTGTTTGGTTTTATTAGGGGTCTGTACAGTTATTATTTCTCAGACTACAAAAAGTGTATCTTGCTCAGAATGGGTAATAGACAGTTGAAAATATGGATATGAGTATAGGTCAGGACTGTATATTTTGAATTATCCTGCACAGTCAAGTGCTAAAATAAATACTCAGCCAAAAACAAGTATATTAGTTTCCTATTGCTGCTCTAACAAATGACTGCAAACTTAGTGGCTGAAAACAACACAATTTTATCTTCATACAGTTCTGGAGATTAGAAGTAGGAAATGAGTATTGCTGGCTAGAATTAAGACATCAATCGATCTTTCTGGAGGTGTTAGAAGAGAATTGTTTAGCTTTTGTTCATTCCTACAGCTGCCTACTTTCCTTGCTCATGGCTCCTTTCTCTATCAAACCAGCAATGACCAAGTGAGACTTCTGCAAGATTGTCACTCTGACAGTTGGTTGCGCTCTTCTCCAGTAAAGACCTTGCAATTATATCCAATTCACATGAAAACTCTACTATGATTCCTCTAGATTATAGGCAGGTAGCCAGCAAACTTAATTCCATGTGTAATCTTAATTTGTCTTTATGTAGAATACCATTGTCACAAGTTCTAGAGATTATGAGTGGACATCTTTATGGAACCATTATTCCACCTACCAGGCTAAAGTTAAAGGAAGTATCATCATCAAAACTGAATTCTTGGACAACTAGAATACACCTGCAAATTTGTCAAAAATGTTATTGAGAGTCATTGCTAAAAATCTATTTGTCAAATATTAAAATTTTACATTACAACACAAGAACACTAATTGCTCTCTAAAAAAGTTAGTAGACTGAGATATTTTTTGAAATTTCCTATATTACCTTAGAGGAGTTACTATCTGAAAATTTAAAAGAGCGAATAAACATTACTTTGCTGGTCATAAGCATATCACTAATAATAATGATAATTCTACACAGTTTTGAACTATGTCATCTCAGTCAGGTTTTAAATGTATGTATTTCTATTAACTATTATTTATTACATAAAGATGATTTAATATTTTTCAAGATAGGTATCACCTGCAACCTTGCAAAAAATGTAAGAATCTTTAGGCCAATCTCACTGAATCACAGTGAATTTTTACAAGTTCCTCAGCTAATTTGTGAGCAGATTAAAGTCTGAAAGGCATTGATACAACAGTCTCTTACTTAATATAAACATTTATATTAGCTGTCAATATGTTTCCTTGTTTATTTAACTGTTTGAAAGGCCTTCATTAATGTTTTGGTGCATGAAATTAACAGCTTTTACAATCATAGTTTTGTTTGTGTAATAATGAATAAACATTTACACTTCAAATCGTGGATAGAATTTTAATCTTTATAAAGAGAGAAAGAACATTACATTCTGAGCTTCATCTGGAATTTGCCTATATTTGAAAGTGAATATTCAGACTTAACTGTAAAGCTGAAAGACATCCATTGTTTTATTACAAAGTTGGGTGTGCTGATTGGATTTGAAGTTCTCTTAAAACATTTTGCAATGGTTGATTGTACAAAAATTATGAATTCTGGGAATTGCATTCAAATGGATCTTTGGTTAGTATGCCTTCCAAAGGCAAAGATAAAAGTAGATAAAGCCAAAGCTAAGAAGATTTTAGCCAAGCATTCACCGAGGATAAAATTAAGCTCTTGTGTGTGTGTGTGTGTGTGTGTGTGTGTGTGTGATATTTTATCATCTTTTAGCATTGATTTGGGAAGAAAACAAATCAAAATAAGTAATAACAAGATTAATCTATATAACATGCTGAACACTATCGGGCTGCTTAGTTTAGAACAATTCCAGCGTGGTGAGAAACTCCAGTTGCCCTTACTTATTTTAGGAGTTGTCAAAGAAAAGAGGAATTATCAATGTATTTCAAAGCTCCTAGGATGTTAGACCAACACCTATGCAAATAAGTGACAAGGCATGGATTTTATTCCTTGTAAGAAATAATTTTCCATGTGTCTGAGAGGGCTGTCCTAGATAAAAAGGGCTGCCTTGGGAGCTAATGAATGCTCTCCTGACTTCAGTAGGTGTTGAGTGGCAGGAAGAGCGACCATTTGAAATGAGCACTACAGAGGTTTTTCCAGTTTTACGCAGAAGACAATGATACTAATATTTACTGAGCACTTCCTGGGGTCTGGCACCACACTTATATTACCTGAAACCCTGGCTTAAGTGCTCCCAACAGCCCCCTTAAGGTGGGGACTACTCTTTTCTCCATTTTAAACACAAGTTGGGCAAGTTAGGGACTTAATCTAAATTATGCAATTAATAAGTGGCAGAGAGACAATTCCAATCCAAATCCCTCAGATTATAGAGCTACAAATAGATTTGGGTCCACTTCTTCCTCTCAACTGGAATAATGCTGCCTGGTAATTTGTATTACCAGGCATAATAATACTCTAGTTTCAAAGAGTGATACCTTATATCTTGCTTCTTTCATGTCATTTAATATTTATTAATAGCAATTGATGTTTATGTGTGTTTGTGGGCTGGAGAGTATCTTAGGGGCTGACATTACCTGTGGTACAGTTATTAACAAGATTAAACAAATTAATATACTGTAACTCAAAAGCACATGACTTAGAAGAAATTAATGAAATGTTTGTTGAATGGACGTACAAATGAATGAACTTTTATTAACATTATATAACAGAATTTTGAAAAAACATAAAACGTTACATGATCTATTAATTTACTTAATTTTGCTTAAGTGCCACAGAAATTTATACCTGAGTAAAATGAGTAATGGGGGTGATACAAGTTTGGAAATAGAATTAGCCAGCAGTTCCTATCAGGTCTAAAGTGCTCTACCTGTTACTTTAAATTACAGTCACAGTAATGGTTTCCGTAAAGAATACATCATCTGCTGGATCTGGTAAATGCATTCGTCCTGTATTATATACATACAGTTTGAAAAAGGCAGAGTAATAATTTCAGCTGCCAAATTACTCTTACAGGTAGTGATGGCATTTTGCCAGATCTAAGTAATCAGAGTGTAATAAAAAAAAAATCAAAAAATCTCAGTGGCTTCCTTAACTGCAGTGAAATAAATTTCTGTTTAAAACAGGAACATTTCTGTTTCTACATACATACTTATGAAGACAAGGAAAATATAAATATTGAGAAACTGAATGCATCTAAAATCAATGGAAGGTTTTGTCATTCACAATGTACAGGAACAAGCAGTCAACAGAGTTTCTAACCCTCCCAGCTGAGGGCAGCTGCAGTTGGGTCCTCTGACCCCAAGCTTCCCTCAATTTGCTTACCTGTCTCCTCTGTCCCCAAAGATAGAATTCTTCCACAGGCCAATTTCCATCTTCCATTTTTATTTCATTCATTTATTTTACCACTTTTATTAGAGCCTGCAGTAGTAATTTATTGCTTTGTTGCCTATGCTTTTTCTCCCTTTCTATGACCATAACACCTCTGTTTGCTTTTCGGAAAGTCCCTTCCCCCACTCTAGGTGATGTTTTCTCATTCATTCCCAGAATTTTCTCATGAAGACCAATCAGGCTTGACCAGACACAGAGGTCTCCTGGCCATAGGGATTGATTTAAGAATGACCAGGCAGAGTCATGATCTAAAGGAAAATATACTTTTCTACTCGTCCTGAGCCTGGAAGGTTTTAAACACTTTGTGGATCTTGAGAAAGGGAAAGAGAGTGGAGACATAGAGGGACAGAGTCCTAATCATAACATTAACATGTATGATGCATTTACTAAGTGGCAGGCATTTCTGTAAGCACTATGGATGTGTGCATACACTCATTTGTTCCCCTTAACAATAACATTTCCATTTCGTAGTTGAAGAAACAGGGGTATGTGGTTTTAAGGGATGCCAAAAGACACAGAGTTGTCAATTGTGTGGCTTAGGTTTCAGTCTTAGAAGTGTGGCTCCAGGAAGTGTGTCATTTACCAGTATCTTCTCTTGCCCTTCTAAGTGCCATCATTTGAGCATGAAGCCAGTTCTAGTGCTGTGATTTCCACTTCACTGAGCTAGAAAAAATTGCACAGACATTTTGAGCTGGGTTTGCCATCCCTGCTAAAAGGTATACTAGGCATGTGTCACTTGTTTCTTTCTTCATATTTACTGACTTTATAAATAAATCTATTCTTTCCAGCAGAGAATTTTCTACTGAAGTCATATTTCCAGTGTGAAGCTATATTCACCCTCTTCGATCTGTGCGATTGTTCCCTGATCTACACTTACCAAATCTAATCAAAATAGGTCACGTGATATTCTCCCATGACTATTTTAAATTCTTTATTATTTCTAACTGCTATGTCATCTTTTCCTCCAATAAAATATATGTCCTTAAGGTAGGGATAAGTACCAAGTACTATTTTTCTCCGATTCCTCAGGGTATGAAGTACTAAATTGTACCTAATAAATATTTATTAGGTGTCAGATTATCAGAACTAGTTATGGTACATAGAAAAGCTCTTATGTGTGGTTCAAGTGCTATGTTTTGTGAGAAATCTCCTTTCCTTAGGAGCAAGGTAGAAAAGGGAACATGCTACAAAATAAAAATTTATTTTGCAAGAAACATTTAGATTTTATTTTGCTTTGGAACTAAATATATTCAGTGATCTTGTAATATCACTCATGTTGCATAGTTTTTACAATAGCAAGAGTCAGTTCTTCTATCCTCAGTTATAAGGGTATAACTTCCTCCTTGAAAACAGTGCCTCATATCTATAACACTGCAAAATGTCTTCATATTTGCAAAGCTTATTAGAATTCATACTGTATAGAATATGTATTTTTTCATTTAAACCTCAAGTTAGATTAAAGTATAAATGACTGCTAGTGAAAGGACATCTAAAAATTCATTGTAAACATTTCACCCTCTACTTGAACTTTCTTCTCTTCTATTTTATTGTTTTTATGGGCAGAAGAGTATCTTCGGCTTAGTCAATGCACAATAAGTATGTATTTACTTAACAGATTTGTATCCTTCTTCATCATTAACATATATTCAAACTACTGGTTGAATATTATAGGATGCAATGAGGTGCTATAACAAGACATTTGTAGATACGACCCCAAGGAGTTCACCATGTAGTTTGTGCAGAAATTCCCCATAATAAACAGATTTGTGTCCTTTACACTCCCTCATCAAAGTGGGTGTAGATCTGAATGTACACCAACCAGGAGGGTAATGAACAAAAGCAAAGCTCACAGTTTGCAAACCAATTTGAAAATTAACAACCTAAACTTAGAACTTGCTCACTGAATCCCTGCTGGGTAGTATTGATTCTGGAGCATGACAAAAACAATGGCTTGTCACCATTCAGTGATTCTAAATAGTGTTGAGATTATTTGAAAGCTTGGGAATTGCAGCTTAAACTCTGCATTCTCTGGGAGAGAAGGGAAGCCAGCTCTGCTGAGGATACTTGACCCAGGATCCATGTGCACATAGCCACAAGAGAGGTAAACATGCGTTCATTCAGCGCCAGAAATCAGTCATTCAGAGCCATCCATGACTCATATATTTAACATAAGAGGTTTCTTTTAGGACTAATTTATTCTCATACTTCTTTTTATATTGACACATAAAGAATAGGCACATTAATTCAGGTATTTAACTAAAAAAGAGGTATTTGTGTAAGTAATCTGATATCTTCCTCCACCCCTCAACTTCTTAATATATCAGTTTAATTAAATCTCTCTGTATTTTCTGTAATTTCTCTGGTATCCTTTAAGAATAAATCTCCCCCATTACAGCCATGCCCCTTTCTCCTGATCTGTAATGGTTATTGATGACTATCACTGGATTAAAGTTATGGCCTTGAAAGCAGAAGGTGGTGTTATGTTAATTGGCTGAAAAGATTCCAACTTTTCCACTTGTCCCATTGTCTCTAGTTTGGTCTTTCTACCAACGCACTTTCCTTGCTTTGCTTCCATCCACCCTTACAAGCAATAGACGTGCACTTGTGCTTTGCCAGCAGAGCTGAAAAGGCCAATCTCAGGTGGCAAAAAACTGGGTCAGCTTCTCTGGTTCATTTGCCTAGCATCTCAAGTCGAGTCTTTCTAAATTCTACTTCAAACGTAATCCCCACCTGAGTTCTTAACTGAAGATCAAACCCAAGAACATTAAGAACATCCGCAGAAATTATACTTGTTTGAACAGCTGTTTGGAACTGCTTTTACTGTTGTTAGACTCTTCTGCTATAATTTCCTGGTCAGGGAGCTATAAGTTCAAATTGCTAATATTGAATTAAGCATGAATGTTACAGTGGAAGGTAGAAGACATCGATTTTATAATTTTCTAGCCATTTCCAACTTCCTTCTAGTTTTAGTGCTCTGAGCACCATAGATTTATTATATTTGATCTTTCAACCTCTTTTATCTAAGCACTTTTTTCATCCATTATGCATTAATTTAAAGAACTGAAATAGATTTGAGATTATAAACTTCAAGTTTGCAATGTATTTCAACATTATTCTTATTTATATTTTTCTTTGTTTATATTTCCTATTCACTGCTAGCATTCTACATAAGGGTTAGAATTTGTAACACATATTATTTTGTTCAGAGGATATTCATATTGCTTTAATATAAATCTCTATATCTATGTAATAGAATAGGCATTTGTTTGGTTATTAGTACCAAATATGTCAACATGTTTTAAGACTTAATAAGTCAAGATTTTTAAGATTACCAAATGAATATGTAACTAATTGTAGTAATTAATAGAAATTATGCTACTGCAAGATAAAAAACCCAAACATTCCAAGTTTTAACTTGAAATGTCTGTTATGCAAACTAAAGAAAAATGGGGTTCAATTTAGGGTGTAAGGGAACAGCTCCAGCTGGAGGTGTCCTGTTGACTTTGCATGTGTCCACCCAGGCTGCACAGGCAAGGCTGACCACAGTGTTCATGGACTGATGGGAGAACACCCAATGCATTCTGGAGGAATCAGGGAGGGAAGCAATCTGGTGAAGAGCCACCATGAGCACTATCTCATCCATCTGGCTCCTCCAACTCCATCTAAGGCTATAGACAAAGATTGCCTCGAAGTCAATGAAACTGCTTGGCTCTAACTCAGCGCTTGGTCCCTAAAGGAAGACACACTACACTGTTTCTCCCATAGCCTCTCTCTCTGGTTGTGTCCTCCCGTGGGACTAGGACCTGGAGGTCACACCACTCTGATGTTGCTTTTGCTGTCTGTGTAAACAATAAACTGTCTGAATCCATGCAGGCACATTGGTCTCCCTACCAACCAAACATAACAGCTGCAATAACATTGCCTATGTCCCAGTTAATCACCCTGCTGCTGTGTATGGACTGTTTTGCCACTTAACATGGAAATTGTAATTGCCTAGAAGTATGTGATTTTTTAATAAATCAATAGTATGTAATTGGATTGTACAAGGAATTGCAATTCATTAAACATGTTGTCATTTGTAGACACTGCAGTATTGTGTCTTCCTATTTCTGGCCCTTCTGTAGTTAGTTCATCCTTCTGTGTTTTTATATAATTTCATACTTTCTCATTTTTAACTTAATTGGCAATGCAATTGTTTTTCTCATGTCTGCTCAATGAAATTTTTCACACCAGAGAGAATTCCTTGTTTTGGTTCCCCAGATTCGCCAGAGTATAAATGATTCAGTAAATGAATGAATAGATGGAAAGTAGTAACAGCTGATACTCATTCAATGCTTCCTATGTTTTCTAAGCCATTTAATTACTTAATCATCACCATAGCACCATAGATTTCATACCAGTTTTATAGATGTAGAAATTTAGATATAGGAATATTATGTAGCCCAAGGTAGGAATGAATATCATTACTAATATGTAGATAAATACAAATGTTTTATCAAAAAGTACAAGGAAATTGTTATTTGGATTTTGGATTTACATATTCAAACATCTAATTAAAATATTTTATCTCCAACTTTTTCTTTGCAATATTTTATAGGCTACTTTTATTCTCCTTTTTATTTCATGCCAGTGCCAAATTGGAATGCTCAGATTCTGTTTTAAATCCTGTATATTGTGGGGAGCGGCTGAGCCGTGGCCGATCCGGAAGTCAGCGAACTTGTGGGACTATAGTAAAGCCAGTCCCAGCAACGTGGAATGCCAGGGGCAGACCGTGTCAGCAAGTTGACCTCTAGCTCAGCTGCATATCAACAGGTGTCCAGCCTTGGTGCTCCTCCCTGTTAACTACAACACAGATAGCTCTGAGAATATTTCACTTTCAATGTCCTCAGCAAAACACTGAGACCTTGCACTTTTGACCACATCACCCGCTTCCCCCCTTTTCACTGTGTATAAATAAAGACACAGACCGTGCTGAGTTGTTGCTGCCTCTCCATCAGAGAGGTTGCACCCCACTCGGTCCCAGCTGTCCTTTTAGTATGTGTCTTGTCTTTTCTTAATTTCCCATTACCCGCTCTCAGGACCCTGCTCATCGTGTGGGACGTGGCAGTATATTTTATAAGTGTCATACTGAAAGGAATCACAGATCGTACAAGTCACACCTGGATCATTCACATCAGAATTCAGGGAATGCAAATCCCAATGTACAAAATATTCAATAACTTATGTATTTATACACACACATGCCCACATATGAACATGTACACGCACACACAAACAAATATCAATAGGTGGTCAAGAGAGAAATGCGGTCTTTTCCATCTGGTATCTTAAAATTTTGTCATTCTATAATGCTAAAATAACATTTACTGGTTTCACACACATTCATTCTCAGGCATCAAAAATATCAGGGAGTGAGAGCCATGTTTATGTTCAATTGATACAATTTTTGTAATTCATTGAAACAGAAGCAAATTTTGATATAAGACAGAATTCTGGTGAAGGTGATGATAGTTTGGCAAGTTGTTTATGAAAAATAAGTTGGCATTTTCTAATTAGAGCAGTTGGAACATCTTCCAGTATTATGAACAACCCAAATATGTTTTTAGTGCTTTGTCACAGCAAATGTTAGTGACATACTTCTATAATTTCATTACTCGAAATATGATCCTTTCTGTGAAACAGTTGCATAAGCATAAAGCACAAAGCAAATAACTTATAGGTAGGTCAGTACCAAAGAATTTGAATTGATTTTGTTTTCATCCCATATATTTTATGGTCTTAAGTGAACAGAGGAAGAAAATGATCCATACTTTCTCAGTATCTCTTCCTTCAACTTTATGTGAGGCACTGATCAGTAGCATAAACAAGTGGTGTCATCTTTTAACATACTATTAAGTACATTATTAATATTTCCTAACTAGATTGGAGAAATGTTTGTGTTTGTGTAAGACCCCCTGTTATTTTGACATGGTACTTTAAATTTGCAAACACGTTATACAGAAGGAAATATTGTTCCAGTTATACCTAACCATTGCTGACTGTAACGAACTCAGAAATCTACTTTTTCTTTCTCACCACAATACAAATACACAAATTCTGAGATCTTTCGTTACCAAAATAATGAGTCACACCCTTCAGGAAATTTTCTCCAGGTAAATTAAACACACACTACTTTCTTAACCTTGATTCTTACATTTCATATTACCATGTCACTTTGGATGTGCATGTGTGTGTGCAAACACAGTAAATCACTTATTTCGTGAATGTGTAGTTTCTGTGGAAATCTTCATGGGAAGACTTTACTTTACTTTACAGATACCGACCACCATCACTATCACAATTTTGAATTCCCATTGGAAACACTTAATATGATCTAGATGACATGTGTGCTAACGAGAAAGAAACACTGAACTTAGAGTGAGCGGGTCTTTGGTGCACACAATTTAACTTGTATTGACGCTGGCCATGTTGGTACAGAAAACGTTAGAGTTTTTATAGGAAATAGCGATGCCATAATGAAGAGAGGAAACAAATCTCTCTGGGAATCAGTGGCTTGCACAATAATTCTTTCTTAATAGTCAATTATTCTATTTGAATATACAGTTTCAGGCTTTTAAAATAATTCCAACATTATATGAAAAAATTACAACATGAACAGATGATTACCACTGCACATTTAACACATTCAATATGGAAACACCCGTTGAGATATTTTGAATCTAACTGGTGGCTGTCATCTTGGTTTGGCACAAGACCATGCAAAGGAGTGTGTAAAACTCTGGGCTGGCAGATAATACATAGTCAAGAGTTTTATCTCTGCAAAAGCTTCTTAGTTCACTTGGGTCTATTGCCAGTGACCATGAGAGAAAGTATTTAAGTGTGTAAGTATGAGGAAGCATATTATAACTTCAACAATCCAAAGAGAAAGGTGTAACTATTGTATGGGACAAAAGCTATTCTCAAAAGAAAATTCAGAACTCTGTATGTAATATTTGTATATATTTCTGAGAAAAAAATAGTTGGTTAATTAATTAACAGATATTTATTATTTTGCAGCTTATATTTGTGGTCTAGTTCTATTAATTTAAATGTACTGTAAGTTTTTTTTCTTTCCTGTCATGCAACCATATATATATTAGTAGCATTATTTTGCCTGGACTGTTGATTGGTTCTGCTCAAACAAGAAGTACTGATTTGTAAAAGAAGCGTCTTTTATACTAGCATCATAGTGCCCTCTCAGTACCTTAAGTCTACTCTCAGAGCTGTCTGTCCAAAGTCTTAACATGATGACTGATGATAATTTCACAAGGACAGAAGGAAGAGAAACTCACACTTGAATATCTTAGTACATGCTACATTTCTGGTGTCTCATTTAAATCTTACTATCACTGTTGGTAATTACCTCAGTTTTATACGGGAAGAAATTAATAACTTGCCCAGAGTCAGTAGCAGATGTGGGAATGGGATTCATGCTTTTCTGTCTACATGACATTTCTAAACAGCAGCTTTATTGGGATCCTGGTTGGTCCACAAACAGTAGGTTTGGGAATGATAGAAATAGAGGATAAAAACAAAAGATTTATTTCTTACTCAACCTTTCAGAGCTTCTAGGATAAGAGTGTGCATTATGAATATTAAAGATGGGCTTGTATTCTGTACATTCCCTTAACATATAAAAATAAGAGAGCTTTTATATACATGGGGCACCCCTAAAGGACAAGTATGCCACAGAACACACTTTGGGGAATGTCCATTCTTCTTGTGACTTCAACCAGATGATCCTGCTTGGGAGACTCTGAAGTTGTTCTCTTATAGACAAGAAGCTGAGCTAATCAGCTTAGGTGTACACAGCCCTTCAGCCATTGAAAACTAGGTTATTTCCACCTGTACTTGCTACTGTATCTGCAGGGCATGTTCCTGTGTCTGGATGTCCACTTATCCTACTGTGTAATCTTGTTCTTTGCCTTCTTGAGTCCTGAGTTCTTATGTATGCTTTTCTGGAAATTTCTGTAGGTGTGTGAGACTATCTGTCTTCCTTACTGAAGTCTCAGTCATGGTTTCGCCTCATTTGTTAACATTCAGGTCCAGTTTTCCATTGTGGCCTTCATTGTTATTGACTTCCTGGTATGGTCCCTGGGTGTTTTTCTAAACACTTACTCTAATGTCTGTTAATCTTTATGTCTTTTGGGTTCTTACCTACTTTTGATCAATCATCATCTTTTGGTCAAACACATTTAGGACTCTCTTTCTCTAAACTCCAAACCTCAAGTATCCCCTTATACACCCAGTCTTGGTTCCTGCTCAGGTCTGGCTAATTGCCCAAACCCCCAGTTGTTCTCCACACTTTGTTTTAGCTTTAGCTTCATTTTACAATCCTGGCTCTCTGCTGTGTCTCAATCCATCATGCCACATAGTCCCTATGCCAACATCATGCATGGGCTTCTTTTTATACCTTTCACTAACTGAGATACTTCCATTAGGGTGTGGTATTTTATTAGTAAGTGAGCTATTTAAATTGTTTGATGTTTTAAAAAAAGTAATATGTATTGTAAAAACTATAACTGCTTTTTAAATTACCATGTCTGAGAACCTCAGTTATTCGCCAATGAAATCCTTAGGACGTAGCATTGAGGAATCTATTTGTGGCAGCTGCTGGAAGTAGCTAAGTAGAATCAAGCAGCTTGTACAGAAATTGCTTTTTACCTACAAGCTCAGGCTCTTTGCACGATAGTAAGCACCAGTATGGCATGCTATCTCTTTTCCAGAATGACATTAACTTAGTCCACTTAAATAAATTAATGTGCCTCTTTTAAATAACTCAGTTGGCAGAACAACACATTTACATGCCAATTTGAAGACAGCTGGAAGTAGGTCATAAGCAAAAGGGGCACTTGACAATTCTCACATTGTATCAAATCATAAGCATCAACTGCTTATAGTTTTAATCCTAAAATCATTGCACAAACATTATACATAACGTGGAAATCATAGAGATTACAACTCTAGATATTTCAAAGCTGAAAATTCCTAAAGCATACACATTTAGCTATTTAGCTTTTCATCATGGTGACCAAGTACTTGGGGAAAACAATTTACGAGAGGAGACTTATTTAGGCTCACTGTTTCATAGGTTGCAATCTCTGGCTGGCTCTTTGTTTCTGTAAGGCAGAACATGATGGTCTAAAGGGAGTGGTAGGTCAGAGTTGCTCGCTTCAGGATGGCTGGATGCAGGAGAGAGAGAAGAGACCACTAAAGGAAGGGCCTGGGGATCAGATGGCCCCTGAGATCACACCTACATAATTCACTGCCTTCAACTCGGTGCCCCTTCCTAAGCTTCCATTATCTCCCCGTAACCATTGATTTATGGTCTCATCATGTGGATTTATCCATAGATAGAACTGAAGCCTCATGATCCAGTCACCTCTAAAAGCCTCACTTCTAAACACATGTGATTTGGGGGTAACATTTTAGATTGGAAACATAACAGGTATCATCCCAGAAAGACCAGTTGGTTGGCCAGCTATATCACCCAGAGTGGTATGATAATACCTACTGAATTCACCACAGTCAAGGGCAAGAGTTTTCTGTATATGGTTTTTATCCCCCAAAATAATATATTTTCTGTTGGAAGTTAAGACTACAAGTAACACTAAACTGCTGGTCATTTAAATGCAATTAAAACCCTTACTTTCCACCATATCCTAACCATTAGTAAGTCACAGGTCCCTAGTGACAGATTTCATCCCTCTCAGAGGTTCAGAAGTTGATCTGTTTGTAGACAGGGAGTGAATTTGTCCCTCAACTGTAGGCTCAGGTTAATCAGATTTCCATAGTTATATATAAAATAAAACAAAGACCCATGACTATCACTTAAAAAAACCTATATACCTATTCATAGTAAAAATGATAGCTGCCAAAGGAGATGAGAGCTCCCATTCCCCCACTGCCCACCACATTCTATCCAAGTGATTACTAACTACATAGGAATCTACATTACAATTGGAATTTAAGATTAAATAACTTACTGTGAGTAATACAGATTCTGGAAATTTGTAAGTGAAACAATCCATCTTTTCCAGCCAATAATTCAATGAAAAGCCAAAGTAGCAATAAAGAAATTTGATGATTTGCTTTCATTATCTGGTGCCTTCAGATAATGGTATTCTGATAACCTTTTCTGCATAGGGGTGGACCTACTATTGCGAGATAGAAAGAGTCCCCTTTCCCTTCAGCAGTGCTTAAGTGGGCAATGAGAGTTTTTATTTTCTTCTGTTCCTCTGAGCTTTCTATTCTTCTAATCAACTATTTACCCTACTCTTGTCACTTGGAAAAAAACATGGATTTCAACTAGTTTTAAGTCAAAATGTTCAGACAACTAAATGTTGACATAATAAAATGTTCAGACTTGCGAGACAATTGAATGTTAATATAATAAAACTGTCAGACAACAACCTTATTTTCTTTATTCCCATGGAATTGACAATGCCACACTCCTGGCTTCTGAGGCTGTCAGTTATGACTTGTTTACTGTTATTGATCATAATGGTGATAAAAAAACCAACATTTATGGAGTGATTTCTGTGCAGAAGGCAGTGAGTTAAGTAGATAGGTATAGATAGCATATGTATTGATGGCATTTCCATCTATAGATGACTATACTGGGCCTTGGACAGGTTAAGAAATGTGTCCAATACCACTTCGCTAGTCAGTAGCATAGCCAGGCTCTGAAAGAGACCACCAGACTCTGGAATCCATGATTTATCTTGTTGAAACTCTGCTCTCTCTGCCTTATCTCAAAGGGTCAGCAAAGATCTCCACTGTGTCCTTCCCTCATTAATTATTAGACTGGTTTATCATATCAAAAGCATTTCCCTAGTCCTGTGTCTAAGATTATGCAGAATGCATGCACGTTTGGGGACATATAGGCTGTTATCTGGTGTTAGCACTGTAGAAGGATGCACCGATTGCCTCTGAGGTTCGTACACAGACAGCGTGTAGCTACATAAGAACTTAACCTGGTTCACAGCGGTTCTCACTATTCCAATCCCAGGGGCCCCAGAGGATGCTCATTGTCACAGAGTATTGTCATGACACATTTCATCAGAAAGGGCTTATGGTTAGAAACTAACACTGACATACTGCTTTGTGCCCTGAATTCAACACACAGAGAGCAGCGCTGACTACCAAGATCCCATGACATCAGCCTCTAAAAACTCAGGCCCTGTGGTCTCCACTCTAAAGAGCTAGACCTTGCTTGACAATCCTGGACAGAGGACTCTCCCATTTAGCAGCAACTCAGTTATCCTCAGACACTGCCCCGGATGTAATATCCCCCCACCGAGACAGTAATCTATTCATTTCTCAAATGCAAACTTCTTGTCTCCATGAGCATGTGTCTTAAATCAGGTATCTTGATTCATCCCATGCTTTCCTTGACCTTGTCCTAACTTAACATCATTCCCCTGGCTCTTAAATGATTCCACCCTGCACTCTACCCATGTTGCATATTAATAATCCACTAGACATTGAAAAATCTTTAATGAACATTTATAACTATTTCTTATCTTAAATGAACCTCAACTCTTCTGGGAAGAAGCTGTTTTGTTTTGTTTTGTTTTGTTTTGTTTCCTTTCTACTGAGATTTGAACTCAAGCCATCATATTCCATAGTCCTCATTCTTCACCTTACATCATTGAGCCAAAACTGTATTTTGCAGCATTGTCTAAAATTGTCAGCTAACATTCTCACTATGACATTCTCTCATTAACTATTAGTGTCAAGTGGAACCTCTTCATTTATTCTAACCAATAGACTTCCTGATTTGAAGGAAGAATTAGAACATCCCTGCCTTTATAATGCTGGTTTCAGGCAGTTAGTCTGCCAGCTTCTTATAAAAATATGGCTGATTCCTGGAGTTTTGTCACATTTACTTAGATTTCTTAACTTTCATTTTTTGCCATTTAATTGAATATGGGGTACATGGGTCCCCTGTACTCCATATCTGGTCGTCATTCTCTGTTTATTCAGTGTTCAATGGAAACTCATACAACATTCTTGTCTCCCATCTCTTTGTTATTTTCATTTCCAACATTTGTTTCTATTTAATTTCATTGACCCTCCTCTGTGGCTACATCCTAAAATCGGTAGTGATCCAGAGCTCTCCACCCCTGAAATAACACATTCAGAAACATGATTTTCTTATTGCAACTTTCCACCCTTTCAGTGCTCTCTGCTGAATTTTCTTTCTTCTGTTCTTCTACTTTGTTCTTCAACCTCAATGAAACTCCAAATTTTCACCTTTTTACTTTCTCCTTAATTATAAAGCCATTGCTGATTTAATAGTCTTCTTTATTTGGCTGAGATTCCATTATTTGGGCCTTCAGCTATACTCTTTCTAGTATTTTCAACTTCCTTTCCCTAAGCACATCTACATTTCAAAATCCCAACTTATATACATTTATGTGGCTGGCTTTCCATTGACTTACCAAAGATCCCAGGCACTGGTAGAAAACCCAGCATCACTGGAGTAACTGTTTAACATGATAAATTCATGGTTTCCAAACTGAACTCAGCCCTCAGTGATGCCAAGACTCCTTTCGCATCTTCATTTAGCTCTCCACCCCATTCTGGACCTCAGCAATACCAACCATTCTCAGCAGTCCTCAGACCATCAGCTGCCACCCTCCAGCACCTAAACCAACTCTCTCAGATTCACAAACAAATATATTCATTATGTGGCCCCTGTTATCTCCTCCAGCACACCCTACCCCACACATTCTCCTTCAGTGACATTGAATTTCTTTATGACTTTAAAACATACTATACTTGGGGATCTCTGAGCATGTATTTCCCTTTGTTCTGTAATATCATATCCCTTAATCATATTGTTAGTAACGTCCACTTATCATATAAGTGTTACTTTAGATATTATATCCCCCATGAAATTTCATTTGTTACTCCCATTCCTTTTTAGGTGTACGAGCTACATGCTTTGAAAGCATAAACACTCTGTCATAATTCTTTAGTGCAAAAAATCATCATTAACTTAAAATGTGCTAAGTGGATGGGTAGATGGGTAAATAAATCATTTATATTATATTCTGGTTTTCTCCTTGGAATTCTGATGGCACTATTTTAAAGATACTCAACATTTTTAATTCTTCATTCTTTCGTCTAGAAATACTGAAAGATATTATGTAAGTTGTTATCTACTGAAACACCCTGATATGTTTGTGCTTACAAATTAAATCAATGCAAAGTCCTATACAAAAGCATCAGGCATGTGTTAAAGATTTGACAATAGTTGCCAAGTGGGGCTCTAATCGTCAGTCCTCCAGACCTTGTTGGAAGGGCCTGCTATGTAGCTCCATAGCAGAGGCTCCATAGCAGAGGCAATGCACTGTAAATATTGGGAGGATGCGTCCATCTTTAATAAAGCTACCACCCATGCCAGAATCTTTTGTTCTGTGGCAATCTCTTTAGACAGCTGCAATAGCACGGGAAATATACTCAAGTTTATCCATGGTATTCCTTAGTATGATGGCTCTCAGAAAAAAAAACTCATCTACACCCAAAAGAATTAACCATTTAGAACCAATCAGTATGACCTTGGGCAGGGCAGGATTTGATACAGTCCCTGAAACACACCAGTGGTGCTGTGTAGGGTATCTTACTTAGCCCCTCTAAACCCCAGTGTTCCCATCAGGAAGGATGATTAAATTGATGGGTACCTCAGACACGTAGCAAATGAAAGAAGACCCCATGTAGATTCACAGATACACTGATTTGAGTTTACTTAACACGGTAGATAAGTGCTCTATTTTTCTGAAAGGAGTACAAAAGATTACCATGTAGTATGATTTTTATTCTGCTGAGCCAGCAAAAGTGGGGGAGGGCGGAACAATTGATCCACAAGCAGTGTGCTCTGGGAGGGGGGAATGGCAGCCAAGCATCTCCAGGTGTTAGAGGCAGATGTGATGCTTTTTCATTTATAGACAGAGGCAGTCTGGGTGCCCTTTGGTTTATGTGGACACACACCTTTCCACAAACACACTAATACTGATGGTGCACACCAGCTCTTTTTTAAAATATGATTAAAACAAAGGAGTAGAACGTTCCCTTTACACTGGTCACGTGCTAAGTGAATTTTAGCCATTTATTTTTTTTTCTGTGAAGTGTTTCCCAGTGGATTTGGAAGAGGACTTATGAAGTGGCCATGCTCTAAACTGCCACACCACCTTTTCAGAAGCTACAGCTGCTTCATTTTGGGAGGTAGACAACAAATAACATGATTATCTCCACTTGTATTTCGTGGATGCAATGCAGTTTTCTGTGCTGTAGTTTCCATCTCATAGCTAAGCTCGCCTTTGCCTTTCGAAGCCTTTTCCATCTGACAGTTCATCAGGATAGCTTCCCTAGCTCCTCAAGCTGCATGCTGTCCTGGTGGCCATCTGCTCTGCCAGGTCCACCATCACCTCAGCTCAGGGGATGAGAGTCTGATATGGCAGAAGCCCAGAGAGGAGGGTTTTAAGCAGGGACAGGGTGGGGAAATAGCAGTGGTAGTTGAGAAGGGGAAGAGTAAAGAGGCAGGAAATTTTATTGTGTTCAGAAACCAGCAAGCCCTTTCCTTTCCTTTCCTTTCCTTTCCTTTCCTTTCCTTTCCTTTCCTTTCCTTTCCTTTCCTTTCCTTTCCTTTCCTTTCCTTTCCCTTCCCTTCCTTTCCTTTCCCTTCCCTTCCCTTCCCTTCCCTTCCCTTCCCCTCCTTTCCTCTCCACTCCTCCCCTCTTCTCCCTTTCTCCGCTCTCTTCTTCTCTCCTCTCCTCCCCTCTCTTCTTCTCTCCTCTCCCCTCCTCTCTTTTCCTTTCCTTTCCCTTTCTTGCCTTTTCCCCACGTAAAAAGAGACAATCAGAGTTAGGTTAGAGAGTTGAGTTTGAGACCAGAATATAAGTTCCCATTTTGTTATGGATTCAGTACTGCATTTCCTGTCTCTAGTCCCAGCATCCAATTGTTATAAATTGAGTTGACTTATGCTCCCTCCATGAAATTCATGTGTTAAATTCCTAATTCCTGCTACTTTAACTTATGAATATGAATTTATTTGGAAATAGGATCATTGTGAATAGAATTAATTAAGATGAGTCATGTTTGAATCGGTTGGTCCCCTAACTCAATAAGACTAGGATCTTTATAAAAACGGAAAATTGGCCAGAGATGTGCATGGGAAGAACACCATGTGAAGATACACCAGAAATCAGAACCAACATTCCCAACACCTTGATCTCCTTCTTCCAGCCTTCAGAAGTGTGACACAGCTCATTTACATTGATTAAATCAACCAGCTGTGGTGTTTTGTTGTGGCAGCCCTAGAAACTAACACATTTTGAATGTTGGACTAAGCATTGTTTGGCCTTCATTTCATAAGAAAAAAGAAAACACAGAAAACGTCAGAGAAGTAATCAGATCACTCTGACTGCCAAGTGTTAAATCGATGAAATGTAGGATGTAGGTGTACAGAGAGAAGTTTAGTAGGAAATCCACAATGCAATCTACAAATAAGTATATATTAAATTTGCTAGTACTTAATATTGGGTACACTTCATGCGTCATTTCCGACAACTATCCTATGAGGGAGATAGTATCTGTATCTGTTTCATGAATAAGCAAACTGACGCTCAAAATAATTGAGTGATGGAGCCAGAATTTAAATCTAGATCTGCCCCTGTGGAGGGCTTAGCTTCATCACCACTCTTCTATATGGTCTTACAGTAAATATATGGTTAACTGAATAAATGTGTGTATATTTGTGTTTCGCCCCATATGCATAAGTGTGACTGAAAAATAAGGCCAACGAGGGTTACTGCTATAACGTACATCGATCCCTTTAGGATATTGAAGTGGATACTTCACAAGGAAATTAATTACAAAAAGACATACTGTTGTGTAGGAAATGCAGAAGCATTTAAATAATTAGAAAAGATACACATTTTGTACAGCTAAAAGAAAACTAAATCAATAAGCAGGTTGTTGCTACAAGCGTGAGGAGATTTCAAATTTAAATATTTGACCAGTCAAGGTGAATTTTGAAAGTTAAATCTGTTTAAACATCACTTGGACTACTTTTGGAGACTCAAACTAATGTGGAGAGCATCATTTGACTCTTAGGAATCTCCATTTCAGTTCACCCACATTCACATTTATAACAAAAACAAGGTTGATTTCAGTAGGTTTAAAATTTTTTAGTCTCTTTACATGGCTCGCCTTTTCTTACCTCATCCTTTATTGTCTTTAATATTTACTGAAATGAAATGCTCCTTTCTCTTAGAGATCCCTTGTCTTAGTTTTCTGTCAATGATTTTTTTTTTTAATGTGGGTACTAGGAGTCGAACTCAGGACCTCGCGCTTGTATCACTGGCCCTTTTTTTTTCCTTTATGTGGGTACTGGGAATCGAACTCAGGACCTTGCATTTGCCAGGCAGGCGCTTATGCCGCTGAGCCATATCACCAGCCCTCAATGATTATTTTTTATATCTTTAAATTTTAGTTTAGTAGTGCACACGTGTAGTACATAATGTTTACATTTCTTGTGGGAATCTGGTTGATGTTTGTAACACATTTTAATTCCCTTTTTATCCTCTTTTTCTTCTCTTCCACCCCTCTCCACGTATCTCTTGACCCCCTTCCTTTTTTCCTATGTTTGCAGTCCAGTACATAATGTTCACAATCCTGTGTAGAGTTAGTACATGTACGTAACACATCCCAATTCCTTTTCTCCATCCCCTATCTCTCTCATCCCCTCTCCCTCCCTCCATCTCTTGATCCCCTTCTCCTCTGAGAATGATCTATCTACAAAATTTTTGCCAGCAATTCCTCAGAAGACTCATATTTAGAACATATAGAGAACCCAAAAAATTACACCTTGTCAAAAATAAAAGATCCAATCAAAAAATAGGCAAGCAAAATGAACAGACACATCACAGAAGAAGAGTGCAAATGGTCGATAAATACATGAAGAAGCGTTCTTCATCACTGGCCATTACAGAAGTGCAAATTAAAACAACACTGAGATTTCATCTTACCCCAGAAAGGATGGCTGTCATTAAGAAGTCAAATAATAACAAATTCTGCAGGAAAAAAAGAACACTTCTACACTGTTGGTGGGAATGTAAGCTAGTACAAGCACCATGGAAATTAGTGGAGAGGTTCCTCAGAAAAACTGAAACTAGAAATTCCATTTGACTCAGCTATTCTCCTTCTAGATATCTTCCCAAAGGAGTTAAACAGATGAATGGATAAAGAAACTGTGGTATTTAACACAATGGAGAATTATTCTGCCATAAAAACAGATAAACTTGAGTCATTTGTAGGAAAATGGATGCACCTTGAGACCATGATTGTAAGTGAAATAAATCAGACACACAAGAGTACCTATCAATGGTTATTTGATTACTGAAGAATTTCAAAGGCAAATTACAACTGTGGGATGTGAATTCAGAAGAGAAATGTCACAAAATAAAAGCAAACAAAACATCATATTCATAAAAGGCTAGTGAGGAAATCATAAACCATAGGTAACTCTTACCAAGATACAGAAAGAGTAATATCGTGACTTAAAATAACTTTTCACATGTCAGGGCATGTTTCAAGCTTGTCTGAGAGGGCAAACTCAGCCAGCTGTGCAGTAGAAGAGCAATGTTTCGCCCAGTGAAGAATCAATTCAGTACAAGGGTCTGGCACAGACAGAGGAGCCGGGCAACATAGAAAGGGTCTCCAGTTTGTAATCACATCTGCATCACTTCTCCATAGGTGAGGGTGTGGATAGGCTGTGACAGCTACAACACCAACACTTTGTATTTCTCTATTATAAAACATCACCCTTACAGTCTTCAGCGGGCAAAGATCCCAGAAAATGTGTTATCAGGAAATATTAGCTGGTAAAATGTAGCACCTCCATATCCACGATATGCATTCCAGTGTCCCCTAGTGATGCAGGCATGAGTGAACAATCAATATTGGTAGAAGGCATGAATTGTAAAATAAAGGAATTGCTTCTTCCATCATGAAAACCCAAAGCATTATTTTGTAAAATTTCCTTTTTTTTTAATTACGTGTCTGAATTCTGAGAACAGCTTTCTCTCTCTCCCAAATACTTGAATTTGTGCTAAAATCCCACGAAAGAAATAGATTTACCACTTTAGTTTCTATGTGGGAAAGCTAATGCTACCTTGGCTTTTGGCTGGCAGAAATTCCTAAGCAGCTTTCAAGCCCACTAGGTTGCTAAGGTAGCAGAGGACAGAGTGGCAGCTCTCCCTGAGGACCCTCAGCACCTCTGCAGCATCCCGACAAGGTACAACACTACATAGGTGAAGTTCACATGCAGTTTCGAGGATAGCAGGTTCTTTCTATTAAAATGCACTGGTCTATGATATAATAATTATAGAGATATATGCTTTATAATTATATATTATAATTATAGAGATATATTCTTTTCAGAGTTACTTCTATGTCCCAAACACTGTGCTTTGGAAAATAAAGCTTGACAAAACAGCTAATGTTTCAAAACATCAACTGTTTGACTAACAACTTTTAAATCATTTATTCGGGACCATTTAAAAACAATCAAGAACTATTCAATTATTTAATATTGGAACTTTTCTATTCTACTCATGCAGAGCAAACTAAAACATAAATATACAAACATACTCCACTTAATATTTTGCTGTAAAATTGGAAAATATTTTTAATTTGTCTTTGAAAATATTTGGCTATGTGTTTCATGATTAATTTATGATTGGATATACTTTTTCAGCAAATGTTCATGTTCTAAGATTTTGGCAAAAAGAAGTCCATGTAAATATTGTTTTCTAAAGAAATAGCTTTTTAAATGAGTACAGAATTAAACAATTAATGGAGTTTACATAATTACTCATCATGTATATGTTATTAAATATTCATTAAATTGTATTTTACAGCAGTTTTCTTATCTGGTATTTTATTATTATTATTACTATTACTATTATTATTATTATTATTGGTACCTGGAATTGAACTCAGGACCTCATGCTTGCAAGGCAGGTGCCGTGCCGCTGAGCTATATCTCTGGCCCATTGTCTGGTATTTTAGAATCAATAATTTTTTTTTTTATCAAGCTTAAATAGGTCTAGGTCTTGAGATGCTTAAATAGGTGTAGGTCTTGAGATGCTTACATGCCTTCAGCAGTTGGCATATATTTCTACCCTTACCAGTGGCTCCAGTCAAGACTTCAAATGCTCAATATCTATTTTCTTGCCCAAGCAAACACTACATTTTCCAACTTCCCTCATACCTCCTAGCTTGAGTGCCAAGGAAGTTCACAAATTTAGATCATGCTTTAAAATAAAGGAGCCCAACTTCTCTTCTCCCTATCTGATGTCTGAAACTCAGATAAGGCAGGAATTGACCTGCCTCTTAGACCATGAGATGGAGTTTTGAGGGAGAAGTTAGATGAACACAACATAAGGGAATCTGGAGGCAAACACGGTAGTTGCGCCATATCAGCCCTGTACTATTCATGTTTGAGCTGGGAACAAGGAAGGGAAAGAGTCTTCTACTTCAAGGTTGTTTTGTCCTTTGTTACAAAGGTTGAACTCACATATTAAATGTTATTTTGGGAAGTATAGTGCTGACTGAGATATGGTTCCAGCTCTCAAGATGGTCATACACAAAGGCGCGTGCACAAATGTGTACATATTTTTGAATATATACACATACATGTATATACCTGATTCTTGATTTTACTTATTTCTATCAAACAGATATGAATATATATGCATAAAACAGTGCAAATGTATGTATAAAATTACTGATTAGCTTTTGTAGTCAAAAGTTTAAAACTTATCATTATTATATATTATACAGCTATACACACATATGCATAAAACAGTGCAAATATATGTATAAAATTACTGATTAGCTTTTGTAGTCAACAGTTTAAAACTTATCATTATTATATATTATACAGCTATACACACATGGACAGTGTATGTACTGAAAATACTATCATGGTTTCACATTTCATGCAAATCTTATGACTTTCCTCACTAATAGGAAATTTTGGTCAATATTTCCTATATTTAAATCTTCAACATTTCTATTCTTACTAGATGCAGTGTGGCTTGCCTTAGAAGCGGGGTTCTTAATGCATAAATGCATTTGCAAATGAGTTCCCAGAACATGCTAATGACATTGTGTTCTGGATCATTTCCAAAACGGTTGCAGGCAAACAAGCTCATTTAGGAGAAAGAGGAAGAGAGAGAGAGGGAGGGAGGGAGAGGGAGATGGAGAAGGAGAGGGAGTGAGAGAGAAAGAGAGAGAGAGAGATTTCAGAGGCAATTATTCAATGGCTGTTATCTAAAAACATTTGCACATAAATGTGATTACTTGGGAAACAGCATTGGAGTCCAATTGACTGACACTGGAAATTGAAAATGGACTCCCTTGAAGTTCAAAGCTTTACCACAAATCACAAGAATCATTAATTACCCTACATAGGATCTTGGGAATTGCCTGTTTGTAAAATCTGCTGCCTTTATGCTCCTGAAACTAACCTAGAGAAAAAGAGCCCCAGAAAAGAACTAAAAAATTGAATTTTCTGGGGATAGAGCTCAGCAGCACAGTGCTTGCCTGGCAAATGCAAGGTCGTGAGTTCAATTCCCAATACAAAAAAAAAAAAATTGAATTTTCTTAAATAAAACAATATGCAAACCAAGAGTGTGAAAGAATGCCAAGGGTCAACCATGCACCGATGAGGTACGATTCTTCCATTGCAGCAGTGCATGGAGATAATGTAACTGCGATGTGCTTATTCCAACTGGATTACACCAGACTGGTATTCAAAATAACTTTTAGAGAGCCATCACTTTCAAGAGATAGAATTGATACACATCACAGAACTTAAAGCTGTTTGTTTTGCTTTATTTATTTTCCTATTTGTATTTATGTTTGTTTTGGGTTTTAATCAAAGAATCAGCATTATGGTTAGGGCGTTAACTCTTGGGTTCAAATCCTTGTGTGTTAATTACTAACTGAAATCCTGGGCCTCATTTTCTTTTTCTATAGAGTGGAGATGATAGTAACTAACTCATGATGTGGTAGTGTGTGAGTGAATATATATGCAGTAGGATGTACACTGTCAGTGTGCGGTAGATGTCAGCAATATGATTCACCATAACATAAGCTTCTTGAAGGACCAACTAGCAGAAGGATCATCTGATAAACCAATAAATCATTTTACACTTAATAAATAAGTTCTACTCTGTTAAAAGAATGGCTAAGCAAATAATACTCTCAGATGATATTTAAGAAAGGATTCTGAGTAACTTACACAGAATTCAATGATTTATATAATGGATATTTCTGATTTTTCTGTCTTTGGAAATCTGTGTGATTTATGTTAAAAACAAGGATAGGGAAATTAACAAGGTCCGAAATGTTGCAAAATGCTCTTTTTCATGTTGTGGAGACTTCAACAGAAAGAATATTTTCATACAATCTAAGATGGTAAAAAGTTTTTAACTATTCAATCTGTATCTAAGATTACAGAAATTATCAAAAAGAAAAGGAAGAAAGAAGAAAGCGAATTGAAATAGTGACAGAAACAATGAGTGAACAGTTTTGAGGCAAGTAAGAGAATTGCAGGAGTCAGAATATTTGAATTCACTACTTAACACTTCACATTCCCCTGGCAAAGGACAGTGACTATAGACAAAGTCACATGACAAGGAGAAATCTCTCTCTCTCTCCTCCCCCCGTGTGTGTGTGTGTGTGTGTGTGTGTGTGTGTGTGTGTTTAGGAGCCTGTGAAGCTCTTTGGCTCCAGACTAGCATGTGTTCCATGTGGTGCTGGGGTTACCATGGTAAGTACAGTGTGCAGTTGATTCTTTTCTGACATGCAGCTCTATCATAGATGCACCAGAATTCAAATTAATACTAAGAAAATCACTCAATAGGAATCTTGGGTTGAATTTTGGCTAAATATCCAGCTTATAAACTTGGGCTAAGTTTAGATTCTATACTCAAATATGCTGCATCCATATATTATTTTTCCTCAAATACAGTTTACCTTGAAATTATCAATGGATTACTAGCATACAATTAATAGTATGTTAATCACAGATTGTTGTCTCTTTTATGCTATGTCAAGACTCACAGTGGGATTTTTAGCATCTTGAATATTATTGAATTCAAAAGAAAATTACTGTTCTTTGTTCCTCAAAATATGAATATTAAAAATATCACATAGAATTAGGAATTACAGCATGCTGAAATTTTTGAAAAACTGAAGACAACATTATGGATTTCACTGAAAAGCTGCCCCAAAGCCCGATCTTTGGGTTTGGAAAATTTAGGGCTTTTAAAAGTGTCCAGAAATTGTATTTGGCTCTGCATAATGTCACTATGTAAATGCAAACCTAGTATTTAGATGACGAACTTGGAATCCAGTCCCGCTGGGGTTGTTTAGTGATATGTCATATTCGATTTGAGTATAAATTACTGAGAGTTATGCCATTATTCATCCCTAAGTCTTGCCCTCAGAATAGTGCATTCTTTCTCACTCTCTCTTATTCTCTTTTCTTTTTCAGAAGTATGCTTTGGAGTCAGGTACCCATGAGCCCTGCCCCAACTTTGTAATGTAATAATTCACTAATTATATGATCTTGGCAAATTTCTTGAAGTCAGTAGAGTTAGACTGAAATAGAACATATGATATAATCTAACTCATGGTGATATCTGAATTGAATAGAAATGTCCTATAGGACATGGTAAACAATAAGCACTAAATCAATGTCATTTTCTATTGCGACCTTATTATGATTACTTAGATCTTTCTCTTACATTATGCAAATTCTTGACAGCTGTCTATCTTAGGCTTCAAAAATGCCCCTGCTCTGTTCTTGAAGTCTGATTGTGCAATTGGATCAATAATCAAACAAGAGAACCAAGAGTGAATACAGTTCTAAAGTCCAGTTTCTTGATGCTTTTTCAAGAATCACATGTTTGAGGGAGGAAAAGTACACTAAAGCCCCTTCTAAAGTCCCTTCTTAAGTCAACAAAACCAATAGGTAGACTGGCAAGCCATGGATGGACTAGCAGGACTTGGAAAATAATAATCCACAGGCCAGTCACCTGCTTTTGTTACTGTTTCATTGAAATACTGCTCTGTACACTCATGTATGTATCCTTGAGGGTGACTTCGTACCACAAGAGCAGAGGTGAGTCCTGTGTTAACTATCTGACAATACAATGTTTGCTGACCCAGGGGCTAGAGATACCTGATCATGAAATTATAGGAAGTGGAAGGAAGTAAGGTAAGGGAAGACCTGGCAAATGAGATTCAAACCCAAGTTTAAGATTATTTTCTAGGATTCCACACCTCAGTTCCTACACTGAAAAAGAACTAGCAGTCCACCAGGGAAGAAAGTAATAATTAACTCTGATTGAACAAAACAGTGAAGATTTTAAAATCATAAATAGTTGATTATATGATGATAATAAATTTACTCCTTCTTCACTTCTAAAGAAAGAAGAACGCTTTCTTTCTAGGTCATCCAGGAACCTGCCCAGTTCAGGAACTTCACAGAAACTGGGGGAGGAAAAAATAGTGCCTCTTGCATCTGCGTCAGACCCACCAAATCCAGAAAAGCCACACAATAAAAAGCTTAACCAGACATGGGATAGACAGAGGAAAGCTCGAGTTGCCTCCAGTAGGAACAGTTAGGAGTTTGTGAGTGGGAAGGAGAAGCACTGCATTGTATTTCTTTGGCTATTCTTTTAGGGACTCCAGCAAAGATCTGAATGACTTTACAAATTTTCCAGGTCATTAGACTCTCATTTATTTTAATGGGATTTTGTGCAAAGGACTGGTCATTACATATTTGGCTGAATTTTAATTTCACATATGGAAAGGAAATCATTACAAAATATGCATTAAATGTTTGCATAAATTGTGTATTTAGGGAGATAGTGCTGTGAGAACAAATACAAGATAAGCAGTAATGCTTAGGAAGGCCAGAGAAGATTTCAGAGAGATGCTGCTTAAACAGAGTTCTGAAACAACCATTAGGACCTGTTCAAGGCACGGGTGTGAATGGTGTGAGGGACACAGGCATGAGCAGAGGCTGACCTTGAGGAGAACCACACAACCTCTATGGCTGGAGAGAAGTGGCCCCTTTCTCAGTCTAACTCTCCACTCAGTGCTCATCGGGCTCTGGCAACATGGTCACTCTGATTGTAATTCTAATACACGATAAAACTTGAGATACCCTGAAGATAAGTAAATTGGACTAAAATTACACAGTGATGGAAAACTTTCATTCATATTTCACCATTGAGGGAGGAGACTGTATCAAGGAAACATGCCTGGGACAATTGGGCGTGACCTGACAATTGCAGAGACTTGTTACCCACAAGGGCAGCAGCTCCTAAGCCTGGCACCTGATACCAATCTTCTAGCACTAGATGAAGTGGATTTTTTATGAGATGACCTGGGTCTACTGTCAGAAAGAAGATATAAAAGACAGCAGCCATTGACTTCACTCCCACTGCCCTCTTGTTCTTACAGTGACCCATTCTGCATGCATTTCTTTTGCAATTCTTCTATTTTTCCATCCTAAAATAAATACTAAATTTTACCTTAACCAGTTGTTCCAACCAGTCCTTTGTATGGGACAGTAAGAGCTTGGAAACTGCTACTGCTCACTACAACACCTGGAAACACTATCACCTTTTTAAGAAATGATTCTTCTGTGGAAAATTTTCCAAGTTTAAATATTGGATGGTGATTATCTTGGTAACATTGAATGTTCAGGCAATCTAGATAGTCCCTAACACCTATTTTGATGTTGTCTTGAGAAACTTTTAGAAGAGAAAGCTTTTCGTGTAAAAAGGTCTTCAAAAAATTCTTAAACATTCCACTTTTTAGTCAAAGATTCCAGATTCTATGGTCCAACCAATTTCTATGTCTAACAAAAATCTAAACTAAAAGAGCTCCTTTAGGTTCAGTAATAACAGGAAATGAGTCCTCCTTCTCTTTTTAAGTTTAGCAATGACTTGCTATATTACCATAAGGAACCTACTTTTCCTGCCTAACATTCCATATTAATCTACATCTCAGGAAAAAATGTTAAGTAGGAGATTTTCTCCCAGCTTGTGGCCACTCCTTTCATTTTACAATCTTTTTGCTGATTATGTTATCCCCTTAAAAGAATATTCTCTAATGGATAATCAGCAATGAATCTGATAAAATCACTCACAGTAAGATAAAAATCACTCACCATATTACCACAGAACTATACTAATATGTTATATTTTCATTTGCCATAAAGAGCAAGCCAATGTAGGCCACATGAATGATTTTATAATTTTGACGTTTTTGACATTTATTATATCAAAGGCTTTCTTTTCACAGAATGGGGATTGAATAAGCATGTCATCAAATTTACACTTGTATTACTAGCTTCCTTTTCATTCATGAACAAGATCACAAAATATTAATTAATTATTCCATGAATCATTCAAATATACTTATTGAGTGTCCACTACTCTAAAGTGTGGAGGATTGGGCAGAGCTGTGCCTCTGTCCTTGGCGTGTGTGTGTAGTTCAGTGGGTATCAGCTAGCATTCACTTGGCACCTGCTCCGAGGTCAGTATTAAGCATCCTACGTAGCTGATATTATTTGTCTCTTACAACATCTTAAGCTCTAAGAACTATTATAACCATCACCACTCTACTTTTGAGAAAACAGCAGCCCAGAGAATGTATGTAGTTTGTCCATAATCAAAGCCAGGAGTTAGAGACAAAATTTGGCTTGAAAGAAAGCCTGATACGGTAGAGCACACTGATATATCATGAAGATGTTATATAACTAGGTTAAAAGCAAGGAAGAGAGGGAGGAAGGAAGGACAGGGCAAGACAGGACAAGACTAAAAGAACAAAAAGAAAAGGGAAAAAGGAAAAGAAAAAAGAGTAACATGTAACACAGTCCCTAGGGGGCATTATATTTTCTTTTGGATTTCAATTAGGAAGAATTTATTCTTAACCAACTATCTGTTTATTTTTTTCTTTATTTGGGTGATTTCCACCATAATGAATTTAACTCGAGTTTACAATTTAATCTCTCTCTCTCTCTCTCCCTCTCTCTTTCTCTCTTTCTCACACACACACAAATAAAAACATGCACACCAACACACCCACATAATTACACTTCCTTACAACCCAGTCATCAAATTGAAAATTAGACATTTATATTAAACAGATATCAAATTAGTATAGTGTCTTTGTTTTAAAAAAGGAATTGTCTTTGAAATTATGTTCATTAAAGTGTCTACTAAAATCTATTTTAATAAAGCCCCCTCTGGTTGTAAAAAAAATTTTAAAGCAAATCTAAAAACCAAAACATTTATTTCTGTCTTGATTATTCTCTACACAACAGGTAGCTTCTATCCCATTATAGGGTAAAATATGTGCATACTAAATGTATTATATAATCTCTTAGAAAAGTCCATTTTTAAGCAGAAACTTGACAATAGAAACTCCTCTTTAATTTTCTCCCTCACATTGTTTCTTATTCCAAGTGTGTCAAGAATTTAATTGTAGCATGAAATTAACCAGTTATAAAATACTGTCCTCGTGCCCTTGCCTTTTAAAGCAGAATGCACTAAATAATTTGCTTAATGGTCTCTAACATGAGACCTCAATTTAATAACCAAAGTGCCCTCACTCGTTGGATGAATTCCTGGTGAGAAATGCTCTATGTGTAATTCATCAAAACATTAATGGATCAAACATGCATGCACACACAGACACACATACACACACAGAGCCACCACTCACAAATACTAAAATATAAATAAAAATTCTGCTATGGTGAGCTGACTAGTTTGCAACAACCCCATCTGACAGATGCTCTCTGTGAGTGGTGCTGGAGATAGGTCTTACTGTGTCACAGGTCACGGCCACTCCACAGACATAAACTTGCTAGAGACCCAGTATGTTTCTGTGTCCTTTTAACAGCCTCTCTCTAAAAACTCAATTTCTATACTTGAGGTTGCCATTCATCTTGATTCTAGAAAAGCAATGTTACTGTAACAATTAAGAAGGGCCAATTTAAATGTACAACGTTTAGTATAAAGAAAATTGACTCAATATTTTTTTGTGTGTGTGTGGGTACCGGGGGTCGAACTCAGGACCTCGCGCTTGCGAGCAGGCGCTTGTGCCGCTGAGCTATCTCACCGGCCCAACTCAATATTTTTTACTTCATAAAATTGCAAGCATTTTGTAAACTTATACATTCGAAGACTAGAGAAAAAAGGGAACAAGGTCTGGCTCTTTAGTGACCTAAAATTTCCTTGACTTCCTCTCTCCCTTTTCACTTTCAAATTTATTTCCACTTAATGCTTTGGTTTTATGAGGTCTAAGGAAACAGGCTGGCAGAAGGTAGTAGAATAAATATAAAATGAGGTAAGCAAAAAACGGAGAGAGAGAAAAATTATAATTTGCAGGAAGTCTGGGCCCTTAGATTGACTTTTTGACTTACTACTCTAGACAGGTAAATATTAGTAATAGCTTTGTCAATGCATTTATTGTATATATACAGCAAATAGTTAAGTGTAAGGATTTGATAAACAATAGCAGCACATAATTTTTAGATTCCAGTTCTCAAAACTTAATGTTTAAAATTCTTTAAATGTGTATGTCAATTTCAAGCTGTGTGAAGTGGAAGACTCTTCCTACGGCACCTCTAAGGGGTGTACTGTGTTACTTGCATGTTTATTTGCTTTGCCTGGAAATGATAATGTGTGCTTATATTTTTAATACAAAACAATATTTTCTTAGTTGGTTTTTTTCAGTCTATTTTAATGAATTTGCAAAAGGTGAAGGATGTACTCTTTTGGGCTGTGATGCAGACATGAATGTATACAAAACAGAAAAAAATGCTAATTTTGAGTAATCCTGGCCTAATCAGAAATGTGTGGTATTGGATTTCATCAAGTATCCTAAGATCAGTGTTATGCACGACAGGAATAAAATGTCTCCAAATCTTCACCTTAGAAAATTTCATAAAAAGCATATTTTTCATCAGTGAAAAAGCTTTCATTATCAATGTAGTAAGAAGATGAAGTTTTTATTAACTAAACTGACCATTCAAAGAATTGAAACTAGTGAATGTGTCTACTACACATACTTTTGAAAAATTTTTATCATGTATTTTTATTAGTACGTGTTTACAATACATAATAATTACGTGCATTTTTTTCCCTGCCAGAATAGACTTCATCCTTATCAGCAGCTAACAAATTGCTGTTATTTGTACATGGAGGTAGTTTTATTGTATCAGGTTGATCATTATGAGCCTGTTCACTAAAGCTGAGTATTACGTGTCTCTGCATGTGACATAACATGTATGTATTGTTAAAGGTCGTCATTAAAACATAAACATTCACCCGCTTGTCTAGGAGACATCGGGCTGCAATCTGAGGGACCGAATTTGTACATTTCTTCCCACATTCACAGAGGACACTGCACTGTTTCCAGGTTATCATTTCTATGACAGTTCACATTCACCCTCACCCTGAATCGAACTTCTCATTCAGCTCTGGGGTGAGAGAGGTCATTCTGTTGCCATGTTAACTAAATCACAGTTTGTCTCAAGCCAGCACTGCCAATTGTGTTGCATTAAAGATAGAGATTCTTTCCTTAAAGGCAACTTACACGAGGGATGGCATTGATACCTTTAAGCTGACTTCTCCTTAGAATTCTAAGACACATTGAAATGGAAAGACTTAGACAGATAGGGTCACTTCATTAATGACAAATCCACAAGCAGCCTTCCTTCCTAAAACCCAATACTATTCTAATCTTTCATTCCTCCACTTTAATGCAATCATATAACTGCACAGCCTTAGTGTTTCCACCTCATTTCAAAATGCTCTCTTATATGCACAATGTCTCCTCGGAGACTTTTAATCTTGTAAGAAGTGACAGAATACTTTCCTTTTGACTATAGGTTCAAAAGCAGGTGCTTTTATTTTCAGGTCGTATGTGAAACCGATAGACTTCTTTAGAAAAATCATGCGGTATCAATTCAAACCAGAGTCTTAAAAAGTCATAGTGTATTGAGTCTTTACAAAGTATCTGTTTGTAATAATGAGTGCTCCTGGCAGCTATTCACTGGGAAGAATATTAGTCACAGTACCCATGATAAAATGGAATCATTCATGGTTAGAAAACAGACTCAGATTCTATAATTAAAATATTCATGCAAGTATGTGGCTACTTTGTTTCCCCTTCTTTTCTCTTCTCCTTGTCTTGAGCCCCAGTGTTTCCCTTTGGTGGATATCTGTCCCTACTCTGCAATGATTCTCTCATCTGACTTTTCGAGTTCCTCATTGAGTACACTTTTTCTGGCTGTATTTTTAGTTGACACTTTTGGCAATGGTGTTTAGTTGGATTACTCTCTGCCAGTTTATTTTTGGTAGATCTGTTCACAGGATCATTTTCCATTGCTTCTCTCTCCAGTTATCTATCTTTTTTTTTTTTAACTTCTGTTGTTGGCTGTGCTCATTCAGACAGACATGACTCTTTTCCTACACCTATTTAGTCCACTTGAACTGTGTGAAAAGCAATAGTCATGAATTGGGAAATTCAGCATGGCATGTATTATTGGTATTGTGATTTGAGTGGCAGCCGACCAACACTTAGAGAACAATTTATCCACCTGAATTGGATGTGACATCACTAATGCACATGGCAGATTGATTGTACAGCTTTAGTGGACGGATTCTTTATTAATGAGATTCAGTATGATTTGCTAAAAAGGCTTTTACTGGGCAGTCATTTTCTCTCTCTCTTGCCCATCTCTCTTTATTCCATTTAATCTGTTGAACTATATACCTTTTGAAAACGTGTCCCTCTCCTCTATTTTTATTGAGACTACCTAGGCTTTCTAAATAATTGTGGGCTAGTTGAACAGAACAAACACAAAATTTAAAAATTATAGATTAGAATTGAAATGGTTTATAGAATATGGAAACACCAAAAATGAATTAAAATACTATGAAATAATTAAGAAGGAATAAAAGTAAAATTACATGGGAAAGAAGAGAGAAGAAGCACTCTCAAACAGTATTTGACATTTGAAATAACTATCTGGAAATGAATGTGTTTGTGCTAACAATAATTATAAAGCCTTGTTGGATTTCTTTCTAAATCAAATATGCTATTTTTAGTGATCTGCTAGAAGTTGGGAATTACTGGGGTTTGGGGATTTCAAGCAAGGTTCAGCAAAAATCAAAAGAAAAATCATAAACTACATGTCTTGATTCCTTAGTTAATCATCCTGAGAGCCAGAGGCCAATAGACAGGAGAGAACAATTTACATTGATTAGGATCTTGTTCTTAAATACTTAAAGAAATGCAAGAATGAATTGTTTTAGCTTCTAGTCTTCCCCTGAACAAATATTCCTGCTATATAATTTCAAACCTGGTATGAGAGGAAAATAAAAAGGAAGTCATGTATCTTCTCCAGAAAGAAGAGTCTGCATGTGCTCTTATCACTAAATGTTTCCCTGTTGTCTTTCTCATAAATTTCTCTATTACTGTTCATTTTTTATAAACCACAAAATGTCACCTGTCCCCTAAATAAAATATAATACCAGTTGCTAAAACCAACAGTGTTCTCTTAACAGTGACCTAGAAAAGAACTTGTTCGACAAGTGATTTCTAATCCTGTTTTTTTAACAAAACAAATATTATTTCAATTGTTCATTTTTAAAAGGCACCCAAGCAATTTTAAAAATTACATGTGAAATCTGACAACAAAAATCTTGCACACGAAGAATTCCCTCAGGAAAATTCCTAACAGCCCAAGTTTCTCCATGAAAGTCTGGTTCTATTTTCAAAAGAGCTGGACATGTGAAAGTTAGTTACTGAATCAAGGGGAGTGAGCTACAAGGAGTTCTTTCCTCCAGGCAAAGGGAGGTAGAGACCATCACCAACCCAGCCTCCTCAGTGTCCAAACACCCAAAGGAAGTTGAAACCTTTTTAGAGCACTTGCAGTATGATGCTAAAAATGCATTGTTCTGCAGAATAGAAATCAAACCATACAGCACTGAAAAAAGTCATTTTAGATTTTAGCTCTTTCAGAGATGAGATAGTCATTTTAGCTTCATGATTCATTATTTATATCTCTAGCTATAACTTAAGTGTTGTAAGCAGATTTTCAGAAAAGACACATTTCTATTAAAATACGACAAGTTAGCAAGTCACGTGCTGGGAGGAAAAACCATTCAAAGTAATTCCCTGGAAATAGCTGGAAATTTAATAGTGAATTACACTGTAAATAATAATAATAACAATGCTATCAATAATAGCTACCAACTCAAACAGCTATATGTTGGCAACTCCCCTGAATACCCTACATGCTTCATATTGTACCTATTTTTTAATAACAACAAGATGAATGCTGTTTTACCCAATTAAAAATTAGTAAACAATATTAAGAGTAAACAACGTTCAGACCTATGTATGGATCTTACTAAAACTAGCAAGTGAAGAAACAAATTCTATCTTGTATTTAAGGCACAAAGACAAGAATTTCCCCAACACTAAACTATGATTTCCCCCCCCCGGTCCATGTCCACCACAACATTCCAAATCTCAGTCTTACAATGGGGTGGTAATCTATAGATTTGTCAAAACACTTTGGAACAGGAAAAGTGTCTTATGTGCCTTAATTAACAAGCTACATATGTCTCAGTCAGAGTCAAAAGGTCACAAAGAAACATTATCAATGCTAATAATAATTGAATCGAGGATCAGAGTATTCTTCCTTTTTGAACTCGCCAAGTTTGTGGAGACCTATATCTGCCTTTTATCTTGCTTCTTAAATTGCAAGACTGGAACTGTTAGTTCTGCCCTAAAGCTGCAAAGTCCCTGAATGTGTGGATCATATAGCTCTTAGGATCAAGATCACGGGCTCCACTGACTACAAAAGCAAAGATCTCCAGGCTATTGCTCATTTGCTCTGGTTAATCTGGATACTTACCATCCATTTGCTATTGAATGGATATAAAGTTTCAGTTATCTAAGATGAATAAATTCTAGAGATGTGCTGTGTAGCATTCCCTCTGTAGTTACCAATACTGTCTTGTACATTTAAAGATTATGAAGAGGATAGATCCTTTACATTCAACGCTCTTGTTACAATAAAAATTCCTCACACTTAACAGTGTGCATATATTGATGCACACAACTTTTAGAGCTTTATAAAGCTATTTAAGATTTCTCTAAAATGTTTCATTCTTTTACCTACAAATGATCAGAAATGAAATGTGATATTTTAACAAATATCATTAAATCATTGGGTGCAATAGACATCTCAAACCTAATATCCCCCAAGACTTTCTCACCAAATATATTTCTGCTGTGTTCCCCATCCAAGCTCATGGAAACGCCATTCTTTTATCTTGTTGTCGCACCCCACATTCAACCTCTGAGCATCCTGTGCCAACGCTACCTGTGAAATGTGTCTCTGGTTCTCCTGCCTGTCACCGCCTCCAGTCCTGCCTCTCAGACCCCCGTCTTGGTCTTCCCTTGCCCTTGTCGTTCTCTCAGCCTCCCCACTGCTGGGCCTGTCTCTGCCCTTGCTGCTCCACACAGCAGCCAGGATGACCCTGCTTTCAATTACAGGAGTCGGATCAAGTTGTTCTTCCTCTCACAGCACTTCAGTAGTATCCTGACTCACCCTGATTTAAAGCCAAGGTCCTGTCAGTAAGCGCTATGTTCCTACAACATCAGCGGCCATTGCCCCTGACCTGATCTTCTAACCTTCACCTCACCTGCTCTGCTGCGCCCCAGCCACCTGATGTCGTCCTTGCCATTCTTCCTGCACCCACCTATGACCTTTGGTCCTGGCATATTTTCCTCCTAGAAAGTTGATGTTCCAGAAAGCTGCACACATTCTTCCCTCCCTCTCTTCCACTCTTCTCTCCAATGTGATGTCCCCTGTGAGGATTTCCCTCATGATCCACTTACAATTGAACTCTTTCCATGCCCCTGGCCCCACTTCCCTAGTTCCGTTTTCTTCATAGAACATATCCCATTCTAACTTACTCTGTATTTATGTTTCTTTTTTGGTTTGTCTCCCTCAACTTCTGTCCCCACCTCCATCATTAGATTGGAGCCCTGGTGAGTGCAAGCATTTTTGCTATTTTGTCACTGCTTTATGTCTGACATATAGTAGATGCTCAATAAATGCATAGGAAAAAAAACTAAACAAAAATGAAATAGCAGCACAGCACATATAAACATCAGCCTAATAGGAAATTAAATCTCCTTGGTAAGTCTCCTCTTCATTCAGTAATGAACCACTTTATTTCTTATTCAAAAATCAGAATATGCTGAGTGGTATACTTAACCCCAAATCAGATACCGAAATGCAATTTATTAATTAAAATAATGGATTTTAAATGCTGATCTTTTTATTCTTAAAAAAAATCTTTCTTCTGCATATTATTGAAAGTACTTTTCTTTAAAAAAAAAAATAACCTCCTTTCCTCTACTTCCTGGAAGGCTAGTTATGTTTACATTCTAGCACGGGCATGAATATTCTGTTGTGTATTTCTATATATGAGCATCACTAAGAAGAATATTTAACTGGAAGCACGTACTCTGACCAAAGATTCATTTGGGGAGGGCTTGATTTGTCTCTATCAATTCCTGATTAAAATTAATTTCATAGTAACCCATACATTCGTAATGAAGATTTTTCTTCAGGCTACCTTAAGGTGCAACAGGAGCCTTGGAAGGAGCTCATTAGCATGCTCGGGCTGCACTCTGGCAGATCTGTCTGTTACATTAGACATGTTCTCCAGGAGGTACTGCGTTTTGAAGAGTTAAAAAACTCCACCGACTCATTGCCTTGCTTCACAGTAATTTATTTTCCTTACCTGTTTTGTAAAGAATTTTATAAAGGCAGTTTTTAGTTAAAAGATTGAGAATAGCCTGCAATAACCTACACAGTATAAGAAATAGCCCTCGACAGAAGATGACTGCCAAAGAATCTACAATCATCTTTATATAGTTAACACTACCTCTCAAAGAAAGATTACCTTAAATTTTCCAGTGGGTTTCTTTTCAATCATTCAGTTGTCACAGGGCTAGGCATTCAGAAGGTCCCCTCTTTCCCTGGATGTCCTTTGTACTGGGAGAGCTCAGCCCTTGAGCTGACTGACTGGTCCATATGTGGCTCTGTTCTGAAAAGCCCCTCCTCTTGCCAACATCTGTCTGCTTATTTCAGATACAGAACAGACACTAAGCTTTTTAAAATGTAAAGGCAGTGCTAGTCCAGGATATAATTAAAGTAGAAACGACCAAGGGTGTGAATCGCTCTGGAAAAGGTAGGTCAGGGGAGCCCGGAGGAGAGTTACCCTAACAGGAGCCTTCAGGGCCCCAGCATGTTGCTCTAATCTGTCCTGGCAGGGGACTGAATGAGACAACTGAGATCATGGCTATTTCAAATATGAGCATAGCATACATTGGAGACTGATGGATTCTGAAGTTTGTATTAATTCATCTCAGAACAGTAGGTGACCCTTATTGAAAACAATAGGCCAGCAAGCCAGACACCACTTGATTTGCATAAGGTGCCTTTAGCTATATGTTCAAAAATATTAACTTTCATGGCTAGCACAGAAAAAAATACAGGGAACACGTTTAATAAATTAATTCATTTAGAATCAGCCATGTAGATGTTGCTTTTTGCTCAGTAAAGAGGAGGCAGTGAGGGTTGGTCAAGGTAAATTACTGAATTTTCTCTTTTAATCATATGGTTCTACAAATTAAAAACCTCTTCATGTATTCAGTATTATAACCAAAATCGCTCCCATGTCTGAATATCACATAGAGCTTTGAGAAAGATAATCCAGATGCACTATTTTAACATAAAAACAAGCAAAGCAGCTTGCAGTCCTCTGAAATGATTAATAGAAAAGTGATTCAAATTAATCACAAACACAAGAGGAAGGAGAAATTAGAGAGGGTTATTAAGGTACTGTCTGCTGTTTAATCTCGCCCCTTATCAACACATTAACCTTGTTTTCTCTGCCTGAGCACTAAGTCCTACAGCAAAATTAGGTCAGAAATTCACATCAGATCAGATCAGTGAACTCATGGCAGCCAGGCTGATGTGCTAAAGCTTTGAGTTTACTTCTAGATAGTAATGCTGAGAGTTTTCTTTCCCTACACTTTTCCAAGCAAAGGTACTTCGCTAGCTGTAGAATATTTGTATACTACCTGGGAATATTTCTATATACTATAAGGCTAGCTCTAGAGTACACTTAATAGTTGGCCACTGTGTTTCTAAATCTTTGTTCATCTAACAGTCTTCACTCTTGCAATGGAGCTTTGTCTCTTCTTCTGATATACTAAAAGGGTGTTTCCTTTTTCTACATGGCTTCCGGGAAAACAGATCCAATGAGATTGCCTTTTTGAGACCAAAGGAGCTATTCATGCTTCACTGAGTAGTCCGCCATTCACTAAAATACATTTCATAAATATTGCCTATTTCCCATAAGCTCTTCTGCTACCAGTCATGGGTATAATTCCAGAAACCGTATGCATCTAAAGAAGATTTATGGAACTATTAACATTTATTAAATAAGAACACTCTGCGTAATTACTTTTTTTGGTAAAGAAATCATTTAAAGATTTTTCAATTCACAACTTTGCTATCACAAACATTTGCTTTTGTGGTGAAAATGCGTTAGTATAGGAAAAGGAATTTTTTAATTTTTACTTTATTTTCCTCCGTAGTCCAAAGGATGAATTTTTGTGGTCTTTGGTTCTCTTTTTATAACAGAAATTCTGGAACCCCTAAATAAGAATACTTTCAAGTATACATACTAATATGCAATTGCATGGATCTTTAAGGCAGCTGTAACTAATCTAATTCCATTTCTGACTGTCAATTTTAAAGAGGAAATATAACCTCATATAGATCCCTCCAGGGCATCCACAGGGAATAGAGATGTTGCTAATCAGCCTAAGTAGTCCTTTGTGTCAGAACCACTTTGCTCAAATTGAGAACTGTTTTCCAGACTCACAATATTTGGGGAAATTTTACTAATGTAGCATTCATTTCATTAGAAAAAAAAAATCCAGCCCCTTCCTATAGAAGAAATCATGGTTGGGAAAATTTATACCAGTAACAATTTTTCTTGTTGCTTTTAATTCAAGGGATATTTCCTTTATTGCTTCCAAAAATACAATGTCTAATAACACTATCAGATGGTGAGGTAACTCATTCTACAATTCAGAGAAAAAAAACTGGGTGAAGGACCTATTGGACCTAGGACTAATGGTGCTTTTGGTGTGTAGGATGATCTTTTAATTCCCCAATCCCTTTCGGGGAATATCCTTTGCTTAATGACCTGAGCAAGGTGTTCCCTGTAAACAGTGGACCTCCAACAGACACCTAGATTCACAGGTACAGGTAGGCACTGTCTTCCAGGTTGTTTGTGACCACACTCTGATCACATTGGTCGCTTGCTTCTTCTTATTGGCTGGACCCTGTGCCATGTCAATAGTTGAATCCATGTTCACACCTTTTTCTTACATTTGCCCTACACGTGTACGTGAACTCACTGGTTGGAAGCTATAGGTGTTGCATGTTTGTTTTTTTCATATAGGCTTTTTAATAAAAAGTAAATCTCACCTAACCATCCCTTCTCAAGACCATTAGTTTTGAAATACCAGAAACTAAAGAGCAAAATAGAAGTTAGGTACACAGGAAGTAGGGAGAAGTCAAATAACACCCCAAAATATCTATTCTGTAAAATAATAAAGGAATGGAGCATTTCCCATTGTAAAAAAAATACATATTTTAAGATAAATGTTAATTTGTTTCATTTATACCACTAGTTTCTTCTGTTCATTGAAAAGAAAGTTTTATCCTTGTATTTGTATTTTCTTTGGAGAGAGAATCTTTTATTGTCTATGATTTACTCTGAGTAACATCTTGGACATTCTTTTGAGATAATAATACAGAGTTTATTAATTATTGTTATTCTCTAATTAGTTTTTTATAAAATTTGCTTCATTTTTATACAAGAAGACTGTTTTGTATTTTTATTAGTATCTACTTGTACTGCATTAAAATAAAAAATGAGCCACTGAAATAATTTTTTCATTCTCCATTAATTTTTCTCTTTTAAATCTTTCTCTTTCTTTCTCACCAAATGTTATATGAAGCTGTTAAGAAAAGCACCAGCAAGATCACTTTTTATTTGTTTAGTATTTTTCACTCAGCAAGCCCTTCCAGTAAAATCCCATGTGGGAAATGGAAATGAAGGCACAAGAAAGTTAACAGTGACAAGGGGCTCACATTAGTTTAAAAATAAGGAATTGGGCTCAGAAAGCCTAAGTGAGATTCCTGGGAAAGTGATGAGGATTTTTTTTTTTCTAAGAGCTCAGTGTTTTAAGCTTCCCAGCTTCTGCACAAAAGGCATTTCAGCACATATGCGAACCAGAAGGTCAATCATACGAAATCCTATTTCCATTTTTTAAGCAATGCTTGGCAGTCTGCACATTTCTGAAATCGCAACTGGCATATTTCACAGAGAATTATCATCGATGCCTTTTCAAGGTCAAACATGCTTCGTGCTTAGATTTTGGGCATTTATATTCTATACATTAAATCATAGCATCTATTGAAGAAGGCATTTAGTAGACACATTAACTAATTTTAATTAATTAGACTGCGTTCATTATTGCCTTTCGTGTGTGTGTGTGTGACGGTACCAGGGGTCGACTTCAGGACCTCGCACGCCAGCAGGCACCCGTGCCGCTGAGCAATATCACCGGCCCTTTTTTCGTATGTGGGTTCTGGGCGTCGAACTCAGGCCCTCGCGCCTGCCAGGCAGACGCTTACGCTGCTGAGCCATCTCACCAGCCCCATTATTACCATGTTGAATTCTCTCTACTTGACATAAATCATACGGTAAAGATATTAAAATATGCCTTAAATTTAGATGTGAGTATTGTTTGCTGCCCTTCCTGGAAACTAAAAGTGCTTGTGTGATTAGAATCTTACTTTAGGCCTTCCTAAAGTATTTAAAACACACATTTCTCATTCAGAAAGTTGAAGTAATTCCAAAAATGAGGAGAGAATGAAGCATTGTTTCTATTTTTAAATTGTCTAAACTCTAGGACATTGGTCACCTCATGAGCAAAATAAAAGTGAATTTGGGCAACAGTGCTGCTGAGATTGGTCACTTGGTGAGGTAACTGCGGCCAGTCTTGTCACAGGGCAATATGAGAAGGTTTGGGCTCCTTTTCCCATTCAGTTTCCATTTGTCTGGCTTCTTTCACATTTCTCTCCCCAACCCCTCCTTCCAACAATATCCGGAGAAGTCTATGTCCCTCTGCTGTACATGAGTTTGCTTTTAGAAAAGAGAGACAGAGAGATCTGAAAATTTTCAACTATTTGGGAAGCTCTACTAGCATTCTGATCTTTGCAAATATATTTACACTTTAAACTGGAACTTGAGAAAAACATCTGGGAGAGGGTGTGTGGGAAAGAACTGATTGTAGATAGTAAGACATACCACATCTTTCAATTCTTAGCACATGTAACAATTATTGGGACAATAATAAAATGTATGAGGGACAGCATTCAGGTTTGAGGTATACTCCATAACAATCTCTGCCATATATGCCCTTGGTCAATTTTACCATTACCACCTGATTTTCTATCTTGCATATCTTTAAGAGGGGGCCTGAATGTGAGTGATTCCCAGGGAGTGAGGCTCATTGCTATGCGTGACCCCGCTGTGACACGCCTGGTCAGCTCAGTCACACGCCAGGCTTGCACCTTGCGTTATCTTCCCAGCATACTATTTTCTAACGACAGCTTGGACTAAGGCTCAGATTCCTGTTGTTCAGTCCACTCTGCAGCATTAGCTTCAGAAGCTCTTGGAAGAATGTGGAAAACAGGGCTGTTCAGTAATTCTGCCTTCTGTTTCCACTCCTACTAGTTTTTCTTAAACAGTCTTGTTTTGCTACACGTTTTACTTCCACAGTTTGGCTCCCGATCTCTATCTAGGCTATTGGCTTTAAAGGACCAGGCTTGAAGCCTGGGCTGGTTTCTCCTCTTCCTTCTCTCATCCATCATTCTTGCACACACACACTGTGGCATCCTTTCTTTTGTCATGGCCTAGCAGTCTCTTCCCACCTAATCAAACAAGTTCTCACAGTAAATTTGCTTCCTCTCCTAAGTCATTACCATTTTTACTATTTTCCTTTCCCTTGTAAATTATGCTAATAGTCTCCCTTCATATTGAGATAAAAAAAGTTTAAAATCACCATAATTATACTTGCTTTTCCAACTCCTCACCATATTTTTATTTTACTTTTAACCTCAGAAATCCTCAAAATAATTGTCTGCTTCAATTCCTTTCTTCACATTTTCTCAAGTTTTGTTCCCGACTCTCCAAAGAAATTGTTCTTAACAACAGTAATATGGTCAGAGTCAATGGTCAATTCTCAGTTTTCCACATATTTAACAAAATCTCAGCAAAATCTCTCTAATAATTTTTGACACCTCACTTTGAGGCAGCCCATTTTTTGTGGTTCTTTTGGTCTTACCAATCATACTTACTGGATACCTCTGTTGTTACTATTGTGTGTATATTTAGGTACCCCAAAGAATATTTCTGGGTTCTCTAGCCATTTCTATCTCAAGTCCCAGTCGTCTCTATCTAGGCTTTCAACTGTGAATCCTATAGAACATGATTCTCACTTTTAGACCTCCAGGTTTGATTTCTACTGTGTCCAATTTTTATCTAACTGCCACTTGAGAATCTCCACTTGGGTATTTAAACCCTTTACAAAATTGACACCAAAGCTTAACTGCTGCTGCCCATCATTTACCTTAAACTCAATCCTACTTTAGTCTTTACAATTTCATTAAATGGAAACATTCTGCTAGGTGGAGCAAAAACAAAACAGAATTTTAAAAACAACAGAACAAACTTGAGAATCATTCTACTTTTTTCTCTTACTCAACTCCTATATCTCATTAATCACCAAGCCCATAACTTGATTATTTTGCACCAACTTTACTGCAGCCATCCTATTACAAACCACTATCTGCTCTCACAATTAAAACATAAGAGGAGGGTGATTTACTCCTGGATTTTGCTCTATCCTCAAACTGGCTAAAGTTTGATCTTCTGCTGAGGGATAGATGTAGAAATAAATGTCTTCAGATCACTTATGACTTTTTCAATTCAATATGGGACATGAATTTTTTTGATTTTCATAGTATGTAACACACTTCTGGAAAATATTACTAGACTAGTAATCTAGTAGGAACCAACTCACAGTTCACAAAATTGGATTTTCTAGACCTCTTTTATTTTGTAGTGATGGTTTTGCTGTGTCTCCTGCTACTGTGCCCCTTGTACTTTAGACATCAAGTTGTTGGTTATATCCTTTTGAATACTTGTCAGCAAACCACCTAAAAGCCATTTTTTGTCAGTATCTAAGGATCTTTAGGTAGAAACTTGCTGACTGTTGCTAATGAAACACAGAAGCTAGCAGTAGAGACATGCATAATTTGCATATCCTGCAATACCTAAGAGAACGATTCAGTAAATAATTTTATTTACATACTTATAAAAGGAATTAATTGTTGAGATTTAATGCCAATATTAGGTGACTTTAGATTATAGAACTGAAGTTACTTAGAAATCATATCAGCCATCATTTTTGTTTTGAATGTTTAAAAACTCAGTTGCAAAACTTAAGTAAAATGTTCATATACACACAGGAGTCCACATTCTTACTTTATTTACAGAAAAAAGTCCTAAGAGAGGGTATTATTTTCCACTGAATGATTGGACGAGTGCAACATTTTTAGTTTCTTTATAAACATGAATACCACATCTTAAGAGAATATTTTATTTTCCTTAATATCATAGTATTCACAGAGTAAGCAGAAAGTATTAATGCAGGATTAGATGAGAAATCTACCATGAATTATCAGAATATCTTAACCATTCATTCATTTACCCCGCTAATTATATGAATTATTTCCTATATTTTGGGCTTTTGCTTTTTCTGGATAGATTCCAGTGGAGAAGCAGGACTTCCACCAAACAGAACAGGGGTCTCCCTGTACCACCAAAAAAAACCCTCAGGGACCCTGAAAACACTGTAACATTCTTTAAAAAACAAAAAACAAGAGATGGTGTCAGTTCCCTATGCAACTTAACCTCAATTTGGAAGGCTGCAATTTGGGCTCATTAGCATTCAGGGGACAGGTTTTGCACCGTAAAGATAATTTCATTTGAACAAACCTAGGGCACTTGGTATTAGAGATTTAATAACCCTAAAATTCTGCAAAGAGTGCACACAAGGATGATTCCACCTGCCTTCAGAGGCTCACCCCTACGCAGTCATTGATGAGGGTTGGTCACATTCTAGAAAGAAGATGAACTCTATTGTAGGGTAAGGACTATAAACAAAGGCCATTAAAGGTGGGAATTTTCATCAAAGTTAGGCTGTTCACGTGTTTATGTGCTCCCTTGTGCTTTTACCACTAGGCTGTTGAGCACAAGCTCTTATTCAGAAGAAATTGATTTCTTTCCCCAGCCCATCTGTGAATAACTTCTGTCAACTAAGGCGAGGATTCTGTCCTCAGGATGGACAGGTTTTGCTACAGTCGAGGTCCCATCGGCTCATCGCGCCTAGCCAACTCTATAAGACCCTTCTTCATCAGGCGACACCACAGCCTCGGTAGCGCTCACAGATGGCCTCACGTGCCACAGTCTCGCGTGCATTGGTTTATACTTACCGCTTTATTGCTTCTTCTTGTCTTCGGCGCTTTTCATTCTTCTCCTTCAGATAGGCCAGGTTTGTTTCATTTCTCAAACGATCGTTCTCTCTAGCAATGTCGGATGCATTCTGAATAACCAGGCCATCGTATGCCTTCATCCCCATATCCTCGATATACTGGAGAAAGTTGTCCAAAGGGTCTTCCTCGGGATTCGCACTCATCATCTTGGAGGGTATCATGTGAAAGGGACACTTCCTGCGTGAGAACATATTGTACCTTTAACCAAGTATAGGGATAAAAGCAAGGTGCTGGGTATTATCGCTAACATTTTGTCAGTTCGAATCTCCAGCGGTTATGGTAGAATCCATCTGGGGAAAAATTTTCATTAGAAATTACAAATGCCTGCAATATTTGAAGAAATATTAAATGAGTGCTACATGAGCATCAAATACTCCTTCAAAGAAGAAACATTAACAGGTTGAAGATCATAGGTGTGTACTGCAGAGGGATGGGAAAGTATGAATATCATATGTGAAGATAAACATTTGGTTTACATAATTAGTCATGATTCGTTTCTCAGAAATGTGTTCTTACACCAGTAAGATATATCAGATCAAAGTGTCATTTATTTCTCATCATTATAATGACATTTCAGCACAATTTCAAATTAAAAGATTAGTTGGAAGAAATATTATATATGTTTTCTTCAAATGTTTAAATTAAAATTTATAAATCTAAATGATTTATATAAAATGCAGCAGCAATCATTCAAAGAGAAAGAAATTAAATTTCTAATGTAGTTTTTATATGACATGATTCCTTTTGAGTCTCTGTTATTTTCCATAATGGTCCTTTATGGTAGCTTCATTTTATAACTTACTCTAAGTCAAATGCTGTAGATCACCGGCAACAGCTTAATCCAGACCAGTCTGGTAATTCAAGTAGTGATAACTTGTTATGTCATCATTACACAAAGGTATAAAAACTTAAGCCATGGAGAAGATTACTGAGAAATCAAAACAAAGCAAAATTAAAAACATGGGCCTTTCAACCAGTACATATTATTGTCATCTATAAAATAATATTAGTAATAACCTGCTGCTGCTGTGATGTTTAAAAGAAATGTGGATGAAAGAATTTAGAATAGAGATCAACAAGAATATGCACTTAAAATTAGTTAATATCATAATAGAACTACAGGAGGAGGATTGGCAGTAATAGTAATATTAATTGAATGCATGTGGATGGATGGATAAACAAGCAGGCTATTAAAATCTGCGTGTCTTGAAAAGGAAGTATCCGAGTAATTGCAGCAAAGGTTTAGCAAAATTGTGCTTTAATCAAATAAAGAAATAGAAACAAAGTTAAATAAATTACATAAAAATAAATTTTATTCTTTTAGGTTACTGAGGCTTAAACAAACTGTTATAACTGAATAAGATGTAAAAAAATCAAAACCAATTACCAAAGGGAAAATGTTGTCCTGCTGAAGTTATAAATTACCTTACATCTTTTACTTTCTTCACAAGCCTTTTAAATATATTTTGAATATTTGAGTCTACTTAATTTAAAAACTCCAGACTTTCATTTTTTCTAACATAAATCAATGTATTTCTCCTTTTTAAACTATAATCATATTTCATAACCTAGATTGTAGCTATGGAAATTTTATTTCTCATCAGAGTTTATCAGCCTTTCAGCTGCCAGTCAATTTATATTTGAATTTAAGAATTTCCTCTTCAGTCAAAGGAATACATACAAATGGAGCCTGGATAGAGTCATTGGTTGACTTAAAATTTTTGTTATGCTAAATTTGTATTATGTTCTGTTTGTTTTTAAGCCCTAGTGGGTTAGAAATGAAATGATCTTTTAATTCTAACTATCTAATGTAATTGAATTGTATTTTAATATCAGTCCATCGGATCAGATGCTTAAGTGGTATACACACAGGAAGATGAAATTACTGTTGCAAATAATTACAATTTTGGGAAGAGGGATACAAGGAAATATTTCTCAGACAAATTAAACATGACTTTTATCAGGAATTCACTTCTACCGAGGGCTTCAGTACCTAGAAGTGCCTGGATAAAACCAGATCAGCCTAATTTTATGACCATTAATTTTACCGAAGTTAAGAAAGCCAAACCAGTATTACAAGGGTACTAGAGATAATGCCTCAGGCTGGAGACGGTCACTCCCACTCTGCCCTCTAACAAGCTTATATATTTCCCATTTGCATGAGGGATTATTATCCAAAGATTTTTATTTTTTCACTGAAGTTTCCTCACAATCCAAATGACACCAATAACTGAATACACTTTACATATTCTACATATTAACAAGGTGAACTCTTAACCTGTGAACATTAGTAACCTTTATATGTGGATTTTCAAATGTTCTGGCTTTTAAATTATTTGTGTTCTCCCAAAATATTAAATAACGTTAATACAAAATATTATACTAAAGACAGTCATATGATTTTTAAATGGAGATGAAAATTTTTGAAATGACAATCAACCATACATTCCAGTAAAATTCAACAGTTTGAAAATAGGATTAATTTTTATAGAAATGCTCATGTCATCTGATTCTACAGAAATAATTAATTCTATGAACATTCATTTTTTCTCAAGTATTAATTGAGCAACTGTTTTGAATCAGACACTAATGAAGTCAGGATGATGTCCTTCTGCATGTCTGCACTGCAGTATAGGTGAACAATAATTAATTGTATTATGTATGATTGGGGTACTGATTCAGGTGAACTTCATTAGTTGGTCATGCATGTTTTATTTTTACCATTTTTAAGGGTAAACAAGGAACATTTTGCAACAATTGTATGCAGGCCTGGAAAATGGACAAGGCAGCATGCATGGTGGCATGTACTTATAATCCTGGCATTCAGGAGGCTGAGACAAGATGATTGTCAGTTCAGGGGCAGGCTGTGCTACCTAGTGAGATGTTGTGTTCAGAAACAAATAAACAAAAATTGACTAGGGCCTGGTCGGTGTTTAACCATCACGTTTTTCCATTTGCTCCTCTTCGTGTAGAAGCTAGTTTGTGATGTAGCGAGGCTGCGAGGCAGCCTTGATGGACAAGGATGAAAAGTTTTGTAGTGTGGCTCTAAATTAAGGAACTTCTGAGTCTATGGAGTTGTGTAAATTAATTAATATTGGTAAGCTCTGTCTTCCACATTGAGTTAATGGTGGTTGGAATAGATTTATATTCTAAGGATTCAGTCAGAAAATGCATATGTAAGTGTTCAATTACATGATCATAATTATCAGTAACTAACATTACTATTCAATATTTTGTCTAATTCTTATTTGTGCACAAGATTATATTTAGTAAGAATATAACTCCTTGATCAACATAATTTTACTTTGAAACACAGATGACTGGGATATTTGAGTAGATCGACTTTCTTAGTCACCTATATACCAATGGACAAAACAGGAATTAACACAATTCTCCACCAACGAAATGCTTCTTGACCTACCAATTAGCCATTGTCTCTATTGTCCACATCTAGAAAATAAAGGAAGTAGGACCTATAGACCATGAAGTTTATTCCATCTCTTAAACCCCTGGACTCTGCCCTTCCAAATTAATAGGTTTTCTCAGGTAACTGAACCTTAGTTGATTCATAGACTCACTAAAGATAAGTGAAACTCGTGTTATCTACCTTTTTACAACTGCTACCCTTTGGTGTAATGAAAACAAACAAATAAGACCATAAATCTGTTTGCCTTTCAGAAATACATATTTACAACTAAGATAGGTGTTGAATAAAATATGTTCCATACCATCAGAGACTTAGATGTAGTTTGAATGCTGGATATTAAATCCAGCTAATTCCTGCCCCTTTCATGGCATCTGTGTGCAAGGGTTTTACAAAGGCTCGACCTCAGCCCCCGTTGCTTAGCTGGTGTTTTAGAAGACCGTATTTGTTAAGAGGCAAATGAGGTCTGCTCCTCAAGGCAGCACTTCCAGATGTATCAATAAGTGAATATCTACCTTATTACATCTCTAATTAGGGTCCAAGATAATGACAACAGAGTGGGTGAGATTTGGGATGTCATTTGGATTGAAGCAGTAAATGTCTGCAGCCAGGTTTGCTCAAAACAAATTAGAGATTTTAGACTCACCTACACACCGTCCTGGAGCAATGGCTAAAAACTAGCATAGTATCTGGTCTTTATTTTAATGGCAGAAATGTTTTCTTCAAATGTACAGCACCAATCCAAATAATACAGTATCGTGTATATATTTCTTGGAATTTATGGCCAACATTTATAGTTCATGTCAGGGAATCCTTCTGGGAAACCAACTAAATGACTCAGTCAGAATCCCCACACTATCTACTCATAACTTTAGGTCTTCATTTTACATCTTTTCTCCACAGCTGTATTCTGCATCAACAAGACACTCTTGTTCAATATTTAACTTACTGTGTAGAGAATTGCAGAATGGTGAACAAGCATATAAAAGTTAGAGACTGGCTTAAACACTGATGGTGACTATTTGTTTATCTTTATTTTCTTTGCTTCTGTTACCTTGTTGCTTGCACTGTATGGTGTTGACCACACCCTTCACAAATATTACTTTGTATAGTGTTGTTACCCTTCCTCAAATTTGAAACGTCACTCAACTGAGTCAGAATGCACCAGTCTAAATTCACAGGATTCTTAGCATCCTATCCAAACATTTAACTTTGCTTTGAGTTAAGTACTTTATTGTTTTCTTTTGTCCAAAGCCATCACTGTTCTTACCAATACTGAACTGAGGGCTTACAGTAGCATTAATTTCTTTACAGTTGCTTCCACAAATATAAAACTTTCCTTTATGTGCACACATAGAACATAAACTAATTATGTCCAAATGGAATTCAAGAAACATAAAATTTAAAAATTCATTTTTTTTTTTCTTTCTGTAACTACTGTTTCCATTCGAGGAACACAGAAGCTATGGCACTCCAGGATACTCAATGTTAAAGTGAAGAAAAAAAGGGGATATATATATATATATATATATATATATATATATATATATATCTGCTACTCAATTTAATTAAATCATGCATTTATGTAGAATATATTCTTTGTCAGTTAAGGTATCAATTATGTGTAGTCTCAGTTTACAAAGGATATCTAATGTGGTACCGACCCTTGTCCAGATTGAGTTCCCTATGACACAAAATACTTCTGATTAGTTATAGGCTGCTATTGAAGAAAAGACGTACAAAGAAAATCAGATAAATATGCAGCTTGCCAGCTTCCCTCTCATTTATATTTAATCGTTTCACTCCCTTTTGCTTATAATTCAGAAAAATCCCTCCACTAGTGTAATTCCATGCATTGTGATATCAACCACTCCAGTTCCAAAAAGCCTGGTTCAGATGGATGTGTATATTAACTTGTCAAGCAGAGCTTACAATGGATCTTACACTTTCATTTACCAAAAGCAGCGTTCCGTATGCACTAGCATCTTGTGAGTGAACGAGCCCTCCAGTCTCAGGGGTGCCACTTCTTTTTATCTTCTAAGTGTTGACCTAAAATGTCTTAAGTGAACCTGTTCTCCTTCTGTGACTTTGCTTTTGCATGATGTAAATTTGCTGCAACTCCATTTACCTGTGTATTTACCACCTGCACTGAGTGGTAGAAGAATAAAAAACTCTTATGGAGAAGTACTACATAAGACTGAAGTTCCATAGGAAGCTTCCTAAATTTTAGTCCATAGTTAACCCTGCCAGATCATATGAAAAGAATAAGGTAGAATTTATTTTGGACCATTATTATAATGCTATTTGTGATGAACAGGAAGAATGTAATACATGCAAGAGTAACATAAACATCTTACTTGCACTTCACATGTATGTTTTCACTCTATTTACAGATGGAAAACTTTTCTAGTCTCCATCCTTTATATATTTCTGAGGTTTTCAATCAACACTTGTTTTAATGCTGAAATAATTTATTAGAATTTGAGTTATTAAAATTTAATTTTCCCTCCCACTCCAATCAGTGCATCCTCCCTAAGATAGAGTCATGTTTTGCCAAGCAGTATTGATCTAATAAAAGTTTCCCAGAGCATTTTTGACTTTTATTTGTTATTGGTCAGCAGGAAAAAAGCAATCTTTTGCATTTTTGCATGCACTCGACCAATTCAGAAACACACTGTGTGTGAAATGTAATTATTTATAATCAAATTTCACATATGTATGTGAAAATTATGCCAATTAATAGCTAAAATTTGATGACTTCACATAGTATGACCAAATCAACAAGCTAGATAGCCTGGTTATAATCCATAACCCATGTAAAACATAACAAAATCATTTTTCTTATAATATCTTATAATTTGTCAAACATTTGTCTCATCATTCCACTTTCATTATGCTTAAAATTTTATCCCCAACCTCACAAATGATTATGCTCATTTTCTTATCCTCACTATCATCAAAATGCAGCTGTTCTGCCCAAAATGGGAAATGTTGAAGTTACAACCAAGAAAGCCTGCTAAAGGGACTACAAAGACACTGATTGCTTTTTTCTCAGAAAGCAGATTACTTTGCTGTGAGTTTTTCTTCACTATTTCTCTCCCACAAGTTAGCATAATGGGCACAGATCATTTATATGTGATAGCATAAAAAATCAGATGTCTCCTCCAACTCCCAGATTATCACAGTGCCTCTCATCAATGGCTTTAAGAGAAGGCACATCTCCACTAATAGTAGTAGCTGTACAAAGTGCTAGTGACTAAGGTACTTGTTGGAGCCATGGGCTAGTTGGTTCCAGACGCTTACAAGGCAGTATTGAATAGTAGATACAGTCAGTTTAATAAATTGCTGACTAAAGCTGCAATACAACCATCTAATTGAACGGAAAGTCTGTGACTGATTTATGTATTTTGAACAATAGCCAAGCTTCCTTTTCCTGGAATTTTTACACTTCTTTCTCTAAACTTTCCAGATGCTTCAAGCTCTTAGACTTTGTTTTAGTCCTTTCTGAAGTTGTAAAATTTTCTCAAGTCTGTTTTCACTGATTCTCTAAATTGTTAATGTTTTTCCCAGAGTTCCTGTCTTTGCTGAATTAGATAACATATGTTGTACTTTCCATAGGAAAACAAAATCATTTCTACATCTGTGGCTCACATTTCCCTCTTAATTTGTGCAGTTAGCACTTGGCAATATATAAAAAATATGCAAGCAGTGTCTACAATGTGTAAAATTAGAAGTAGAGTTAATTTTCATTCTTGCTTTATATTTAGCATTCCACAGTACTTGATTATAAATTATTGGATATTAAAATTACTAAGACTATACCCTGTAACATCTTTACTTAGTTACCCTTATTTTCTAAATATATTTAGAAAAAAATACATTTCTAGGATACTTAAACAACTTTAAAATTTCTCAATCTGAATGTACAACCTTCCTGAATGTAGCAGCTCATCCCAACATGAAACACCTACATTTATTTCTTATAATATTCCCAAATCATTGAAAAATCAGAATGGAGACACTCCAACAAAATAAATACGTGTCCCAAGTAATAACTCCACCTAAAGTTCTGTGAAAATATTGATTATGATGAGACTCATGAAACCTTCCAAATATTGGTTGATATTAAAATATGTTTCTCAAAGAAGTTTATGTCTGGTTAGTCGGGAAGAAGCAGTGACAGTCTTGGTGTATGTCTGGTAGTTTGGCATTTTTTTGTGGCACTGTGTCTTTTTATTTTGAGAATGCAGATTGGGATCTCACTTGCTGACACAAATGTCTTAAGAGACTGTCATAAAATATTTGTGGTATGGAATAGTAGATAAATAGCTATAGCGTGCACAACTTGAATGCCAATTAATACCCTGGAAAATATTGTCAATGCTGTTAATAATTCAAAGGTTATTTCACTAATGAAAACCTAGTTTAACCATTTCCATGGTAATGGAACTCAGTGGGCAAGGGAGTAAAAATAGCCCAAGGCTCCCTTACACTAGGGATGCCTTCACTGTGGTTTTATTTCTACTCCTCCTAATAAAATACCCAAACTTCAGCATTAAGTATCTCTAACTATAAAATCCTTTCCATTTTATAAGAAGACTGCTTGATCTATGTAGTGCTGGATTCAATTAGCATGCTTAGAGAATCTGAAAAATGAGATACATACCAAAATTTAAGTCTCCAGGGAGAGCTAAGTGCAATAATCAGAAGGTGACTTGTGTCTGCCAGAGCCCTTGCTTGCTCACGTTGGTCTCAGGGCAGTTCTGAAGGAGTAATCCAGCACCATAAGAAATAGACTTGTAGTTCAGCTCAGTTTTTCTTCAATTAAAGTGCATTGTATGAGGATGGGAAAAGTGTCGAATCCCAGATTCTGCATCACTAGCAATCAGAGCATTCTCGACGTTCTTCCTATCAGATAAAATGGCCTTTAAAGTTTGCTAGGAAGATGCAGTGGCAGAAGACAGGTGCTAGCTTCCTTAAGTCGACATTCGGAGAAAGGAGGGCATAGCTAATGGGTGGGGATGAACACACAGTCCCTCTCCTTCTAGGTCCAGCAGGGAAGAAATTGGACGATTTTACCCACTTTGCTACACAGATGATTACGCGAACCGAAGCAATCACCAGGCTGGCTAAGGTACCTCATTTGATTATATTCTGTGGAGACAAAAATAAATGAAAACAAAAAAATCAGATACGTCCTCTCTAAATGTCTCCTTTCGTCCAAAAAGATGCTCTTTTTCCTTGCCACTTACATACAGAAGGTTTAGAGCAGCCTAGCTTGTGGCATCGTCCCTCCCCCGTGACAACCAGCTCTCTCTCTCTCTCTCTCTCTCCTCATTCTCTCTCGCGCTCCTCTCCCTCCCTCCCTACCCCTGACTCCCTCCCTTCCTGCTTCTCCCTCTCCTCTCCAGCTGCCTTAGTCTGTTGATGCTGCTGCTGATTAATCAGGGATTCTGAAACAAAGAACCTACCTTCTGAAATAAGCAGTATTCTCTCTCTTCTGCTCCTGCAATTCGTCTGCATTGAATGGCAAAGCTGCCGGCATCCTAGCACCTTGGATAGTTCCTGCTCCCTAGGCCCATTGGAGAAGGGAGAAGAAGAAACTGAAGAAATGGCAAGAAACCTGAAAGCAGCATCGTTCTACTTTGGATTTGGGCTCCCTGGGGGCTACCATCCTCATTAAAGGCCTCACATCTAGGCAACAGAACCTCTCTCTTTTATCCAACTGAGCTGAAATCTGATCAGTAAATAATAAAATGAAAAGAGGGTAAAGAAATCCCTTCATTTATATCCACTGTAGCACCAATTTAGTCCTTCTGGAGTAGAAAAATATAAATCCATAAAGAATGACTCTTCCTATTACAGAGGATGCTTAAGTTATAAGCTTTTCACCCGGGGTGAGGCCACTAAAAATGAGCAACAACTTAAAAGGAACATCCGGATCTCAGTTTGATACCCTTATTTGATATCAATTTTGCCTCCACCCTCCCTGCACAACCCAGCCACGCACACAATTACTGCTGACGTACTTCAGGCTGCTGCTTGGGGAAAGAGGGGAGGAGCCTTTTAACCTCATCAAAACAGCTCCATGCCACCTGCTCCCATGGCATGAGAACAAAACTAACCCATTTGGAAGGAACATGCACAGCACACACGAACATGGAACAAATGTCTCACTCAGCGTGCACATTTTTAAGCAAAAATAATCTGTGAAATAATTACCCCATGTGTGTCATTACCTCCTATAGCCTTGCTGCTGAAATTACTTACTCATTCTCTTTCTTATTTTCCCTACATTCTCTCCTCAGTATCCCACGGAATATATACATATAATTTATGGTATATGTCACAATTTGTATATGTGTGTGCATATGTGTGTCTGAACATACATAAAAATGTGTGTGTGTGAGTACAGTATATGTGTGTATCTGTATAAATGTCTATTAAGTCTTAAGTATTTATCTAGCTGGCTTTACCTAAGAGTAAATAGCAAAATGTAAATTTAAAAAATATTTTCATTTTCTAATATTGTAGAAGTAAAAATAAGAAGTAGGTTTCTGCTTAATTTGGGGTAAAATACCAATTCTGAGAGTGAAAATGTGCTCTTTATTCAATAGCAACCTCTAGAATTTTCCCATCACTTTTTCTGCCAATAACTCTTATTATAAACGACCTTCACTCACAGACTGATTTTCCCAATAGGTAAACATCCAGATTCATAAATAATTTCTTAGAGAAATGTGTTCTGTATGTAAAGTGATTTTTCATGTATCACCTGACTGTAAAATTAATAATAAATTTAAGCTCACCTTCTTCATTCTTAAATGCCATCGGAGACTATGCTATTATTTTGTAAATTTTGTTTTTTATTTGTGCAAAGACAAAATCATCACATTATATTACTATCAGTCTTCTGATTTCATGTTTTAAAGTGTGTTCTTAAAGTTCATCCCTTACTTCCTGGTTTTTGAACCTCTCCATTTGGGGTGGAAGAGGATTTCTATTTAAAGTTATGAAGTAAGTTCTCTGGAAGATTAAACAGAGGAAAAGAAGTAAGGGTACTATAGTTGGGAAAATCCAAAGGCCATCCAAAGGTGTCTCTCTAATTCTTTCTCTCCTCCCTTCTCCAACTCTGTCTATCATATGTCTCCATCTCTGTCTTTGTCTCACTATCTCTTTGTCTGTCTTAAGGAAGTCCTAAAATCTCCTCACATTGCAGGAAACTTCCTCAAGTACCACTTACAATCTAGCATAGCCACCACACTGTGATCAAGAGGTTTACTAATGTATCATTATATTTGGTTCTGAAGTAGTCTCATAAAAGTTTTTTTTCAGCACTCAGCCAAAGGTGACAAAGATTCTTCATAGGGAAATGATGTGAAAGGCATTTTATGAAGTGGAAATATTTTACCATGACTGATAATTTTATCAGGTTTGGGCAGCAGCATTGTAAACTACAGAGAGCTTGAAAAACGTGTGAAGTCCATTTTTACATATGAGAAAAACAATGCACAGATAAACAAAATGACTTGCTTCTAGCCTCCTGCTCATTGGCTCCTTAGGATTAGGACAAAGTTCAATGAGCGCTCTGCAAGTCGCATCATCATTGACCAACGTCCTGGTTCTCTGTCAGCTGGACTCATGCACCAGGATCATTCAAACAGTGAGGAAAGGCTGACAGATAGCTGTCCAGTGTAAAAAGAATCTGCCATTTTTACCTAAAATTCCCAAAAATAAAGGGGATTTTATCCAAAAAGAATAGAGAGCACATTGATAATAATGAATAGACCTTTAAATTGATTATTTACAAATTTAAGAAACTATATCATATTGTCTGCCCATCCTTCCTCTTTCTTTCCTGCTTCCTCCCCTCCTGCCTCCTTCCCTCCATCCCTTTCCTCCTTCCCTCCTTTATTTTCCTGCTTTTTTCCCCTTTCTTATCAGAGAATAAGTTTCGGAGTCATTATGTCATACCAACCCTATCTTCTCAATCCAACACTCTCTTCATGCTAGGCGTCAGCATTTGCTGATTGGACAACTTCTTCCCTAGAGATGTATTACTGTACAGGAGTTTATAGCACCTTTGGGGATTGGTGTCCAGAATTATTTCTTTAGGTCTTACTGAATGAAACAAAAAGCACTGTGTACTCTTCCAAATAATCTTAGAACCAAACACAAAACTCTCTTCTACTCATTTCAGTAGTATCCTAAGTAAAATGCATTGGACAAAATTGAAGTTGAAAAGCCTTATAGTAAGAATAAAGGAGTGCAAAGATCCCAAGCACTCAGATAAGAGATATGTGGTGGTTTATTTCTTGTATATTGTTATAAAATACATAGATATTTCTGGTGTCCATGGAAAACTAGTTACTGTATGCTTCATGACTTGATATGTCTTTTAAAATTCTTAAGTCAGGGTGAAGTATGTCTTTTTCTGTTATTCAGATGGAGTGAGTGGATGATTTTGAGAATAAGTAGGTTCCTTCAGTGAACTCAAACACAGAAAGAAGGCCACAGCCTTGAAAATGTTTCTTATTTAAAAATTTGGCCACATGGTAGGGAGTGCTTTTTTGTATAAAAGTGTTTCAAATAGGAAATATACGAATTAACATAGAGCAATCCAGTTACCTAATTTTAAAGAACTTAATAAAATCCATCAGGAGGGTGCTCTCTAAATTCATGTCATAATTTATAACAAAGCCTTTCTGGGTTTTTCCATGATCTATAAACTTTCCATTATTCAGTCTACGTTTAGCTTAGGGAGGTGACACCTCTGTTACAATGAACTAGTTCCTCTAGTGAGAAAGCTAATCTTCTTCCTATCCAGTCAGGATTTCTAAGCATTCTGGTAACAACATGAGATGAAAGTCTTGGTAGAACGAGAATGATATACTCCTCATGGGTTTCGCCTATAACAACACAGATGTCTTTGGAAGTAACACGTAAGAACGAGAGATCTTGGAGCAGCAGAGGCAATATGGGTGCTCTAAGATCCAGGGTACTCAGTGATGAACAAAAATAAGATTTATAGTCTAATAATGTCTATAAAAGCTCCACTTATAGTGCCAGGGGAGGACACTAGCAAGAAGTAGAATATTCTCATTGCAAGAAATTTATGACCACACACAGACATGCCTTCTTCATTTTGTCCAATAGATATTTGTTAGTGAAGATTACAGAAATAGTGCAAGCATATTTATCTATGCTTGGGATCTACACATCTATTGAATCAGACACCATCACTCCAAACAATTCTCTCTTTTCTCTGAATGGATTATATCTACTCAAATTCTGAATACTAGGTATTTCATACTCCTGTAACCTGCTCTAATGTACCACGGTCAAAAGTGGGTGCTTGTTCTCTAGATTATAAAATATCCAGTGACTCACTAAAAATAAAATTATGAAGGTTTTTCATACTAAACATGACCATTGTATTTTATATGTGCCTTAGAAATGGAATTCCCTCCTTTCTGTTCTCAGGGTCCCAGCACAGGGATTGCATCTACTCAGTGCTAGAGTTTTGTTGAATTGATGCATTACTTAAAAGCTCAACCCATGGCATGCCCTACACAAGTAGAAAATTCAAAGTGCTTACGTGATAAACATAAAATACTTCTTCAATATAAAATCAGGAATAGCGATTTAAAAATAGAAATGGCCCATCTCAAACCCAAGCACTTGCAAAGGAAAATTCTTTCAAAGGGATTCAATAGCTTTTTTACCTAAAAAATCCAAAGTAACCAGTTTGAAACTGACTATAAATGATAATAATTCTATAAGAAGATCATCTGAACATACAACACAAGGAACTTATTTAGGAAAAAAATAAAAATATTTTGAAATAATGTCTCAGCTGAGAAGTCTGTAACAAAAGACCACAGGCTGAATAGTGACCGGGAGAAAAAGAGAGAAATCAGGTTTGTCTCCTGCTTCCTATAAAAATACTGGTCCAGGGCCGGTGAGATGGCTCAGCGGCGTAAGCGCCTGCCTTGCAAGCGCGAGGGCCCGACTTCGACTCCCGGAACCCACATACGAAAAAGGGGCCGGTGATATCGCTCAGTGGCACGGGTGCCTGTTGGCGCGCGAGGTCCTGAGGTCGTCCCCCTGGTCCCCACAAAAAAAAAAAAAAAATACTGGTCCAATCACAGAGGCCTCAGTTCATTGACCTCGTGTAAAATTAATTACCTGTCCAAGGCCCAACCCCCAAGTACTTTCACCTTTGGGGGCTGGGGTTCAGCATATGAGTTTCAGGGGAATGCAAACATTCAGTCCATAACAGACATAAAAGAATATTTTGGCAAAGAGAGGAATTCCTTTTTCTGGAATACAAAGAATCAATTTGATAAGTAATTATTCTTTACTAAGTTCATGAGAGCTAATATAACTCCAATTTAAATAAAATTGACGTTGATGGAATTTGAAAAGCTATTGGTGTATATGATCTTAGCTAAATATTAAAGTATCCTGCAAAGCTACACTGATTTCACTGCACTCTAACAAAGAACATAACTGTAAATCAATAGAAGAGATTAAAAAGTCCAAGAAAAGCATACATGTGTATTTAGTGCACGATAAAGACACATATCAATAAATAATGAAATTAAATATACAGAAAAATGCATATATATGCACATAAAGACTTCTATCAAGGGGCTGTTAAATATGCAGAAGTTCAGGGCCCTTTGCAGACTGTCTTAGTTTCGGCCGCTGTAGCAAGATGTCACCGAATGGCTTAAACCACAGAAAGGTATGAAGTATGAAGGATGGAAGTCCTTCCCAGTATGAAGGGTGGCGGTCCAAGATCAGGATGCCCGTGGTCCGGTTTAGTGCTGGTTCTCTTCATGGTTTCTTAATTAGATGAAAGAGACAAGGAGGAAGAGGCAAGATCTCTCATATCTCTTCTCCTAAAGGCACTAATCCCACCATGGGGGCTCCAGCTTCTTGGCCTAATTACTCCCCAAATAGTCCATCTCCAAATATCATCACACTGGGGGTTGCCGTTTCAACATAAGAATTTGGGAAGGACATAGACGTGTAGCCTGTAACATCATCTAAGTTGGGATCTGCTATTTAACATATACATAGGTGATCAGAGCTCTTATCAATATTTGAGAAGCACTGTTCAAAAATTTTTCCTATGACAATGGAAAGAGTACGTATCTGCAAGTTTGAAAATAATAGCCACCAGTTTTATGTGGCTACTGAGAATTTTCATTGTGGATAGTACAATCGAGGGACCAAATTTTAAATTTTGTTTTATTTTAATGAATTTAAATTGAAAACCCACTTGTGAACAATGGATATCTTATTGAACAATGAAGCTCTGGCTAGACTTTTCAAACATTTATTTATAAAACCACTAGTTTAATTTACTGAAAGAAACTTTAATATGATCTTGAAGGAGAAATGATCCATCTAAAGATAGTATCACACTGAGAAATAATTAAGTGAAAACCAAGAAATTGAACACATAAAATGTAAAATATCTAAATTGAAAAGATAATATAGGTAGCATTTAAATCCAAACTGAAGAAACATTTCCAATGTAGTATATGTGAGAGCTAAGCAATTACATTTTTCCTATATTATTAAAAGAGAAAAAAGAAAAAAACTCTTATAAAGAAGCAAAGAGCATTCACCAGACTATTGAGCAAGGATAAACAACAGGAATGGGTCACTCATGAAATAGCACATTGAAATGCAAACAAATACAGGAAAAGATGTTTAACTTTAGCAATAATAAAATGCAAGTTAAATCACTGATGAGTCTTAGCTTCTCATATTAGTCCCTGCTGTCATACATGAGAGGAAATGGATCATTGTGTAAATATATTCAACTAAATGTGTAGAAATCTAATAATGTTTCAATTTTTTTGAACATGCTCAGTCTTAAAAATATCAACTCTATTTTAGGGACCACACTAAGTGTGCAAAAGTATATGTTTGACACTCTTCGCTTTTTATACTAGAAAAAAACCTGAAGGCTTCATATTCATCCAAAAATAGGGGATTGAAAAACTGTTCTGCAGCTATTACAATTTTCATAATGATCCAAATCACTTTATATGAATGTGGATGCTGGAAGGAGGGCAAAGAGTGCTTGCTGAGAAGGAGCTGCGAGGCTTGATTGCTGCTTACCTCATCACTAACTGTATGACAGCAGGTAAAATGTAAATCCTCACCCTGCCTCCATTTATTGATCTGAAAAATGACAATAGTAATAATTTATCCAAACTCATAAATTTATTGTGAAGATTAAGTGAGTCATTCTATGTAAAAGTCCATGTTTTAAAAACTCTAGCAGTCAATGAGTATCAATAAACACTAGCTGATCTCAATAATAGATGTAATAATAGTAACAGGAAGCACCATTTGAAAAGATAATCCATAGTAATATGCCTTTTCCTACACACCCATTGGTTCATGTTGTCAAACCCAGTGGCCATTCCTCTTCCTTCGTCATCCCACTTGGAATTCTACTTTATCTACTCTCCCATGACATTAGGTTCTTAACTTTTCCTCCTATGTCAAAGACATTTCCTTGGTTTCCTTTGCTGACTCTCTCCTCTGTTTCAGTTCCAAATGTCTGAATGGTCCAGATCTCACACCTGTCTCTCTACCCTTCTTCCAAACTTTCTTCCTGATACCTCAGTCTGAAAAATAAAACCCACTCCCTCACTCCTGATCACATCAACCGACTGATTTCTTTGCAAATCACCATTGTTATTGTCATCATTTGTTATTATCTACTTTAACACACAGACATATATATATATATATATATATATATATATATATATACCCATTTGTATTGAATATATATTTCACTACCATCTTAATTTTATTGGTTTCTTCTTACAAGGATGCAAACCACATAAGGATAGATATCTTGCATGTGCCTTTTCATTTTTGCATCCCAGCATATAGAACAATGGCTTGTAAATAGGACATATTGAATTAAAATCTATCAAATAACTGAACTCTGTAGAAAGAGCTTAACATGATGCATATATAAATATAACAGTAATTATGCAAAAACAAAATTCATAATAATAAAAATAGTAAACACATAAACAATGTTTACCACATCCTCTATTTATATAAACTTGGACATTTAGTCACCAGACCAGTCTCATGAGATAGGCACTCTAATTCTTTTAATTTACAGATTAGAATATTGAAGCAAGCACAGTTAAAATGATTTATCTAAAGTCATGCAACTATTACATGCAGAGGAAAATATCTAGCTCAGAAAAATACCATCTGGGTGGTGGAATTTTTCTAACTGTTTTAAAAAATATGTATGTGTTGTAGTTTTTCCCAATAGGATTATACTATTTTTATAACAATTTTATATAGTGATTTTGGGAGAAATGTATAATTCTATCTTCATGAAATTCCCTTTGGAACCTATGGATTTTCATTTATTTTTTAAAAATGAGAAGTTTGGGTCAGGAGGATTTGTGGAATGGAAATGTTGCCATTGCATTACTGAGTTGGAAATAACTGCAATAAAGAGATGGAAATTCAAAAGTAGGTATGAGAATATTGGTCATATAGGATTTGGGAGAAAGTTATAAAAGATAGTCAATTGCAGGTGGAAACACAACATTTCTAATGAAAATATTTAAAAAGTGTTTACGCAATTATGACCCCCAGGTGGGGGACAGGTTGGTTTTCTGTGACTGCCATGCTTGGTCCTGAGCCAGGTCTTGCCTACTGTTAGTTTCTGTCACGTCAAATGCTACAGCCTGTCTTGCCTGAATGAGGACATTATAGTCTTATTTAAGCTCACACGGAGTTAATGAGTATTTAAAAATAGCCATCAGTAATTACAAAGAATAGTGGAAAAACATATGAAAACTGGAAATTACAATATGGTCTGCTCCTAGCCTATTTCCTTACCTGATTTAGTTAATCAAAATGGAGTTATCTGAGAGAACATTAAAGGAGATGAAGAAGACCAGGGGAAGTTGACCACTTAAGTAAGGTATGCGGCATCAACAGGCTCTCAAACACCACAATCAAAAAAAATAAAATACAGGGTTATCATTGCTGTATGCCCCAATGTTCTTCTGATGCTAGATTGGTTATGACTTAAATTTTAAAGTGTTCTTAGAGTTTTGATTTAATTGCGCTCCCTCTAACCTTCTTTCTGAATGTCTACCTTCCCTATCACTTTCATTCTACTCAGCTGGCACTAAAGCTGGATTCACCTGGATTTTACAGCTCAGCCCTTACTCATTAGTTGTTTGATCTTAAAAAATAATTTAATTTCTTAGTGGTTCAGCCTTACTTCTAACCACTGAATGCACTGCGTTGCGATTGAAGGTATTTCAGACCGTAGTAAAGGGGACCATGCAGGGTGTTGTGGACGCATGTGAACCAGCAGCCCCAGAGCTGTTTTACATGGGTGACCGGAGAACCCCTGGACAAGCGCCTTCCATACATCATTACCTCATGGGAACCACAATAATTTTTGAAATTCTGTTCTTTTCCTCGCTTAAGCTCTGTCTTTGCCAGAGGGTTATTAAATACCCAAAAGAATTTGTCTTCATATGGAAGTGAGTTCTACCTTTTAAATTATCAACTATTTTAATGATTCTTCTACTTGTAAGTAGATCTCTGGCAATCAAAGCAAAATCTGTATTTATAATCCCCTACTTATTCAGGTCAATGCTATGTAAGTGCCTAGTTAGCTGTATTTATCAAATGATAGAAATGACATAGCGGTAACTCAGTTTATCAACTGATAGTAATGAAAACTCTACTTTTGAAAATTTTTTCACATTTTATTATTTTTTTCTTATTATGCATGAGATAAATGAATATGGAACAGAATTTCAAGTAATCAAAATATATAGAGAAGCCATGTCTTGGGAAATTAAACATACTAGCTTTAGAAAAATGTCAAGGATGAAAGCAAATCAACTGTTTTCAAAGCTTAGCATTTGATCCAAAGTTTCAGAGACTAGCAATAAAAACAGAAGGAAGTACAGAGAATCAGGACAAGCACACAAAGTCATTAGAAGTAAAGACATGTAAAGAGCTAACTTTGGAAGTGGAAAAATATCTCAAGACTTAGATATCCAACAACTGCTAGTTTAGAAACTACAATTGGTAAATGGTCAGTAAATACCACTTACTGAAAGGTATATATCAGGTATATAATAAAGAAAACGGACCTTTCCCCCTCCCTCCCTTCCTCTCCTTCTTCTTGTCTTCTTCCTTCTCTTCCTCTTCTTCCCCTTCTTCCTGCCTCCCATGTTTCCCCTTCTCCTCCCCTTCCTCCTCATCTCCTCCTTCTCCTAACTAGTACATTTCTGACCATGACTATCAAGCACAACTTTAAAGAGTTTAAATGGTAGAGGAACAAAATAAACATGAATTCAAGCTTACTTTTGTGAGTGGATTACAGCTGGGTGTCTAGTGAAAAGGTTTTGAGCTGAGTGCAAAGATCACAGTAATTGGAAGAGGGCAGCTTCTCTTTCCGTTCATTTTACAGTTTGGATTACAGCTTGTTTTAACCTGCAGAACTCTGTTACACTTTCACTTATATGCAATGTTTGGATGAGTCATTTCAATAAACCTGTGTTTCTATTTCTGACAATAAAATAGGAGCTATAAATCACCTTATCTAAACAAACTACCACCTCATCAAAATTACAAGATTACTCTTATGAGAAAACCATGTGACACTGAACCACAAACATAAAGCAGATATATAAAATTAATTTTTAATATATTTAAAAGTAAAGAAAATGAGGACAGAAGCTGTAACCTGTGAAGGCCTTCAGTGGTGAAAACTGTGGCCAGAACCTAGTGTCCTAGCTCTGTTTGGTGCTGTGTTAGGAGACAGCTGGAGATGGCTGAAGCTGGGGCAGATGCGACCAAACTTCCAGCTCTTCACCTAGGAAGTAACGTTTTGCGCTCAGGTGTGTTTCTAGGTGTAGTCACCTGGGACATCATGTAGTGCACAGGTCACTGCAAAGTGTACATAACTGATACGAAGTGAAAGAAATTTCATGTAACTCTGCTTCTCCTGACTTCCTGTTTGTTGACATCATATCATGAATTATTTTTGACTCCCTGTGACCTGATTCAAAACTGGAGTCACAAACCAGAAGGGTATCAAAGCATAACTTTGAAACGATTCAAGTTAAGTAAACTTTTAAATGCTATGTGTAAAAATATAAATACAGACATAGATCATAGAGCAATGCACGTATGTGCTCAAAATCAATGCACTCTGTAATTCTAAATGCTAAACGCTAACAGTTTAAATATGAATGGGAATATAAATGGGGTTTAAAACATTAGTTTGTAGTAGATATTCAAACTTTTATTTTATTATGTAGAATTAGCATGGAGAAAGTAGTATAACTGTGTCATTAACGGATAGGGAATAAATGTCCAGTGTAATTACAATTGATTTCAGTGCCGGGTTTATTTTGAATGAACACTTTAATAAATATTCAGCGTTAGCTAAAATTATTAACTTTATGAGAAAACATACAAATATCAGTTCACTATAATAAGGCAAAAACAAAAACAGCATATTAAATGCACGTAGCCTATTTGAATTTGGGGATCTTTGTGAAACGCTAAGTGATCTTAAGCATTTGCACTTTCAAAAGAAATATATATGATATCATCTAAAAGTTACTTACAGCTAATTAAGGTATCTTGAGCTTGTTTTCCAGCCATTTTAATTAGTGATATATGGAAATATTTTTGCTCTAAGAAGTGCATTTATATTTTTATAGGTTATATTTTAAGCCCTTGAAAAACAACAGCATTCTCTGCATACTCAGATCCTACAACTGAAATTCGTAAGTAATAACTATATGCAACTAATAATTTAAACAACCACGTGAAACACTTGATTCATTAGAATGTTTTGCTCTTCCGAATACATATATAAAACATAGCCTAAGCGCATTTATATCTTCCTGTAGAGGTAAACATAGAAAACAATGAAATAATTTGCTTCTTGATGTTCAGTGAATTTTCCTCACTACTTTTTATCTCATGTCACATTGAAGGTCTCAGAAATTTTTCACTCTGTCATGGGGCAAAGGGACAACTCCACAGAAATACGGAGCCTAATATTTTTCTTGTATTTTGTTTTATGATTCAGAATTCTTGATTACGATAGAAATTAGATTAAAATTAACTTGAAAAGAGGGAAGAAGTTATGGAAAAAATACTAGAATAGATTCCTTTATCACAGAGGATGGACCTCAAAGCCTCAAAGACAGCTAGACCTAGATTTAGATTCAGAGCTTGAATACCAAAAGGAGAGTCTCTCCCTGTCTCTCTGTCTCTATCTCTCCCCACTGCTTCCTCCCATTCGTTCTCATCTCCCCACCCTTCGCTTTCCTGCACCTTGGCTTGCTTTTCTTTAAATGAAGACTGGGTTTCTTTACATGGAAATAGACATGACTCTCAAAAGCTCTCACAAGGCATAGCTCACTGTCCTCACCATAGACAGAAATTGTCCATTTGTGAAGTTTCAGGAGAGAAAGCAGAAAGCATAACCCAAAAGATGCATGAATCATACTGCTGAAATCTTAACAGTCAGAATTTAGACTCAGGGCCAAAGTTAGCTACAAGAAAAAATTAAAAAGTTGCCTTAACCAGGGCAGACATGTCCATATAAATTTTAAGAACTCTATTAAAAGAACAAGAACCCTGTGAATGTGAAGGGACAACTAACACTCAACAATGAGCACCTGGTAAGAATACAACAATTCCAGTATAGACAGATCCACGAAACTTGAGTAGAGAGAAGGAACAAAGGAGTAGTTCCCAAAAGACAAGAAGAGACTTTATAAAACATCATTTTAAAAATTACAAATTGCTACTACAAATTAGGCTTGTACTTCCAAATTCTTTTTCAAAATATAGTTAGCTGGCTAATTAAAATTAAGACCAAACTAGTTTTGCTTTGACTTTTTTCCATTGTTCTATGGTAGTTTTATTTAAATGGTTAATGAATGTGTTTGTCAGAGAATCCAACAACATTTTCTACTTTGAGACAGAATATTGTTTCCTTAATAATAACATGTGAATTTCTGAGAACTTCTGGTTAAGGGATTAAAAATAATGTGCTACTTCCTGCCAGTTGAGTAACTACTCACTGGGTGAAAAGTAGGGCATTAGAAAAGTAGAATAATTTTCTGCAACAAATGCTAAATTATACTCCAGTGAAATGGCACTGACTTCCCCTTCCTCAGTACCTTTTTACAACCTGGGACAGCTGAGTGACTCATTAGAGACTGACCCATTCCTTTTTCAATTGCCTGCATTATTCTATACAAGCAGAAACAATCAGACCCGTTTCAGGTATCCACAGCGGAGACATCCTCAAAATACTTGTCAGCATACGACCATCTCTGAGATGGCACCTGAAATGTTTCCCAATGCTGACGATTCTATCACATCTACCTAAATATCTTTCACATTTTAAAGCTGATGAGTAATCCTTTACATCACCTCCTGCCAAAATATCCATTGTATATTTTAACTGGGAGAGGATGGCTGCTACATAGCTAAATTAGAAGCATGAGTATTTTTAGTGCTTGGTGAAAAGACTTACATAAAGTGCAACTCTATTCACCCTATTGGGATCTTCTTATGTAAAAGGCCTGGCACGAGTGTAAGGTATTATTATGACTATAAAAGCTCCTCACTCTGAAATCATAGGAAAGGCAGCACTATGGAGAAATACCACGCAGTTGCATGGCAACTGAATCCTGGTGGAGTTAGTTACCACGCAAAGGAGTTGTTACGAGAGCATCAAAGCAGCCCAGCCAAAGAGTGCCCAGGCCACATGCAGGTAAATACCCCCCTGTTGTCTAAGGACTTGTTCTCCTGGAAATTGGCTGGAATTGAAGATCAAGGCATGGTTTTGCTTCCCTGTGCAGAACCTGAATGCCAGTTAAGGGTGCTTTGTTTGACAAATTCCTAGCTCCTTTTCTCATTGTGTAAAAATGAAAAGGCATGCACATCATAAAGTGTCAGAAACAATGGGAAATCTACAGCAGCACTTATGCTAAATCCAGATGATTCCAGAAATGTAATTGTAGTCTATTAACCTCTAACATGAGTGTAATATCTTAAGGTCTTCTCTTGCTAAAGAAAAACAAAAATGTAGGTACTTTCTATTGAATAATTGTTAGGCATTTCCTGTTAGCCTAACATTCCTTCTCTGTTTTATAATTAATATAATTTATGCACTCTTTGAGAAGTACTCTTCCCTCGCTGTCAATCCATGTGATTTAGGTAGGGCTGAATCCAACCTGCTTCAGGGATGGGCAGTGATCCAGATCTAGCCAATTGGTGTATTTCTTTTTTCTGGGAACACTTTGGTTGTTTCAGGCTTAAGTATATACAAAACCAGGCAAATGAGATTCCTTCTGGGGCTTCTGTCAGAACTGAAGGGAAAGGGAGCTCTCAGTTTCCTGCAGGACTGGCTCACTCTGCTGGGCTGCCCACTAGGAAGGCAGGTATTCACCTGCCTCCTGTGGATGTAACTTATCCAGAGGGAAAACAACACAGAGGAATAGAGAACTGGGAAAGTCAGGAAACACTTTTACCTTTTAAATTTAAACTCATATGAATTTGAAGTGAGAGAATTCTCTACCAATGTTCATGGTAAGCCTGAGTTTTGGAATGTATATGAGATGTGACCAAAATACACTGTGAATGTTGAAATTTAAAATTTGTGGGGCCAGAGATATAGCTCAGTGGCGTAAGTGCCTGCCTGGCAAGCGCAAGGTCCTGAGTTCGACTCCTGGTACCCGCATATTAAAAACAAATGTTTGCTACAGTAAAAGACACATTGCCATTAATTCCCTTCAAAATACTCCCCCTCACTTGAAGCACACTTGGTCCATCATTCTTTCCACTTTCTGAAACAGTTTTGAAAGTTTTCTTTTGTGTCTTTACAAAATATGATAAAAAATATGATAGCACTGCCGAGTACCATCCAAAAGAAAGCAGGTTCATAAAAATGTTACAGTGTGTCCTCATCCATATTATTCATGGATCAGGCCCCATGTGACTTCTGGCTCTTGCCCAAATTCAAAACGACCATGAAAGTTCAACATGTTGAGTCAATTCAGGACATCCAGGCAGCCATGACAGAGCAAATAAAGACGCAAAAGTAGAGCAAGAAGGATGAAATGAGTGTGTTTAAAGCAAGTAGTGTTTTGAAGGGAGCTAATGGCAATGGGACTTTTACTGTAATAAATTTTTAAAATTTAAACATATGCCATATTTTTCTATCACACCTCATATATGTTCTGTGGCAGTAACTAGCTGCATGACCTAGGGCAGGTTGCCTGTCTTAGCTCAGATGCAGTTTCTCATTTATAAAATGAACATAACTGTGGGGGCATTGGCCAGAGGTATGTAATGTATGAGATAGATATGCAGAGATAAGTCCACAAGCCCTAAACTTCCTGAAATGCATGGTTGGAGATTAAAAGACAGCCTGCTGGGCCACAGGTCCACGTAGGATCAAAATACATGGCCTTGAGGAATAAATGCTCCTGGCTCTTCCCCCCGATACTCCCATTTATTACTTAGATTGGCCCTAAGGTCAATCATGTAACAGACCACTCTAACCTTACTTTCTCCTTCCCCTGTCCACTACATGAATTGCTTCATAGAATCCTTCTTTTTCTCCTTTAAACTTGCTTCCTGGTTCTATCAATTAAAAGCCACAGAAGTTTCAGTTCAGGGCTTTAAGACTCACTCACACTGAGGGGTCTTGTCTAAGGGCAGCTCCCCTGGGCCTTCTTGGAGTTCGAATTGGACATTGACAATGAGTAATCTTTCATCCTTTGTGCCGTGCCACAGTCGTGAACTGTGACACATAATAATGGTACCTTAACCCATAGTTTGGTTGGTATTCAATGAGACAATACATGTGAATAACTTATCCAAGTGTTCAGGGTAAAAGCTGAATTCAGTAAATGGTATTTATTATTTGTTAAAGATTTGTAGAATCTCTGTATGAAATGAGTGGTGTTTACAGGTAGCAGAGAACATGACCTTTTCAGGGATACCCTCAATCACATGTAGTCTACTCTCTTGGCCATGAGTTCTCGAGCTTTGTTTAACCTAAGAAGCACTCATGGGCTTTTAGTAGATTTGGAAGATTGGCTATCATACCAACTTCCTTGGAGCACAGTCAGAAGGCAGTGGGGGCCACAAAGCATTTGTGGGATCTTAGAACACCTTTGGGTGACCCTGCTCCCCTTCTTTTCCCATAAAACACACTTCTTTTTCCTCTTCTCTGGAATAATTGAGATGATCTTAGGTCTTCTGGGTAATCCGAGGAAGTATTCTGCATAAAACTTTTTTCTCTGCCCCATAAAATTTCCCTGTAGTATAAGACAACAGATACTGTGATACATGTTTGGGAAGTGAATGACATAAGAGGAATAAGCACAAAAAGCACACAATTCAAATTACTCTCTCATTATAAATAGCTAATATTCATAGGATTATCACAACAGCCACTCTGTTAAGAAGTCTTCATATTTTCTCAGTTTATGGAGCTTTTGTTATTGCAATCACATTTTCATGGAGCATATAGGACAAAAGGAATATCTAAATAACTACCTACACTTTAACAGCTCAGTAGCAATTTGAAAACTGACACATGAATATTGTAAAATGTTTTGTTTCATTTTGAAATACTCTCAATAACTAAAGTGTCATGTGCAAATGCTAGGCATAACACAATTTCTTAAAATTTCAAAGGGCCGGTGAGATAGCTCAGCAACATAAGCACCTGCCTGGCAAGCGCGAGGTCCTGAGTTAGACTCCTGGAACCTACATACGAGAAAAGGGCCAGTGATATTGCTCAGCGGCATGGGCGCCTGCTGGCCTGCGAGGTCCTGAGTTCGACCCCCAGTATCCACAAAAAAAAAAAAAAAGAAAAAAATTTCAAAATAGTTTGAATGCTGCTCACCTTACTTCCTGTTTCTCATGCATTTTTGCATAAGATGTGCACTTGTATTACCACCTTCACCGAACCCCAGCTTCACAAAAATACGACAACATCAAAAGCAACATAGTACAACCTCATGTTGAGACTATAAAGAAACTAGCTTATGTGATGTGCATTTTCCTTGAAAACTCAAAATTTCCCTCCTGAGTTTGCTGCAACATGAAGGGACATCTCAGCACAGTTTGGGAGCCATGTTGCCAAACCATTCCTAAGGGTTAGCTTGTGCTACCCATACACTACTCTCATGAGGACAGGGAATTTAATAAAGTTTTAAAGATGAGAAAACAAGATTGTTAGATGTATCATTTGTCTAAAATTTAGGTCTAACATGGAAAGATGTATTTTAATCAGGGTCTCCAAAGCCTATATCCTCAGCCACTCCTTTCCAATGAATAAAGTAGAAGAAAATGCATTTGTATCTTATATGATTTTGTTAATTTAATTCTTTAAGTGCTTCAATAATTTATAAAATCTTCAACTAGCATAAACCTTGTGCTCATTGTTAAGCCTCGGGCTGAGAATCTAGAGTATGATCTCAGAAAGCTACTAGGCCAAATAAGGGCAATAAAGTCAATAAATACATGTCATATGATTTTCCCTAGGGTACATCATGGGACAACAAAACTATATGGGATGATCATAAAAAGCTTCATAAAGTATCTGAAGCTTGAGAAGAACCCTAGATGATAAAGAGGTATCATGTAATCATCACGTTGACAGTTCATAAAATGACGTCTCTAGCCAAAACAGTAAGGACACAAAGGAGGATATTTGCAAAAGACCTCAGACTGTCGCTGAAAGGGCAGCACAAGAGTTAGGGAGGCAGGAAGAAGGAAGTATATGGAGACATGGAGCTGAAGAAAAAGATAAGGGTCATACTATTGGCATCTTTCTGAAATAGTTTTTCCCTGAAGAGTGGAATAGTGTTTCCCCAAAGAGTGACAATGATACTTATGGCTTCTATCTAGATGTCCCTCCCAAAGCCTCATATTGTCAGAGGTGGGGCTTTTTGGAGGTGGCCTGTTCTAGGGTGTGTGATGTTGGGATTAAATTTTGAGATGCTGGGATTAAGGTTGCGTGATTATTAAATTAGTCCACTGATTGTTTAAGCACAGTAATGGGTGTGGATAATGGGAAGGTCCACCCTGTGTGTGGATGGCACCACCCAAAAGGCAGGTAGCTTGGAAGGGATCAAATGGATAGGCTTCTGCCTCACTGTTTGCTGCTACTCCTGCTTCTGCTACTCCTTGCTGCTCCTTCACTGCTTTGCTGCCTTCTGCTTGCCCTGATTTCCCACGAACTGTTTCTCCTCTGGGATGCCCCTCTGCTGTGCCACCTTGCCTTGGAGCCAAATGACTATGCACTGAAACTTCTACAAACTGTGAGCCAAAATAAACCTTCCTGCCTTTAACTGTGAGTTAGGGTGTTTGTCTCAGCAATGAGAAAAGTAGCTAAGGCAATACTGGAAAGATGAAAAATTATTCTTAAGAAATGGGTCTCTTTATGGTTTATAGCCAAATCTCCCTCCCATATCATACCTTCAGAAATGAGGCTTTGTGAAGTTGATTGGATCATGGAGATGCTATGCTCATTGGTAGATTAATCCATTGGTGACATCATAGCTGACTGCGCTGTTAGGAGGTGGAACCACATTGGAGGTTGGTCACTGAGGCATGAGTTGAAAGGGTATGTTTTTGTCTCTGGCTCATTCAAAATCAATAGAAGGGTATATTCTCTCTCTCTCTCTCTCTCTCTCTCTCTCCCCCCCCCTGCTTCCTGGCTATTACGGAGTGAGCAGCTTTCTTCTACCATGATGTTCTTGCCTTGGAGCCAACTGAACGTGGACTAAATATCCCCAAACTGTGAATCAAATTAAAGCTCTCCCCCTTTAAATTGTGGATGTAAGATACTGTATCTCAGTGAAGAGAAAGCTGACTGATCTAGGTCTCAAGGTTGTTGGAAAATTCTTGGAATTTCAAAATGAACATAACATTATAAAATCTTTGTAAGTGTCTGTTAGTTCAACAAAAAAAAGCAAAAATAAATAACCAAAAATTGGGAGTAATTGAGTGTTCTTATTCCTTGGAAATAATGGTCTTCAAGAGCCACTGCTGTAGCCAATAAAGGGCTTTGCATTCTGCCTCACTGCATATGATGACCCTTCTTGCTTAATCCACTTCAGATCACTCCAGTTTTGTTTAAAAGAAAAAGCACATGCTAAAGTTGCTTCCTATTTCTCCTTGTTGGGAGGCTGACAGATCACAGGTACATGCAAGGGGTATCCTTTTGATGCAGCTGTTTCCGTGGCCATGTCTTGCAAAACAGGATTGCAAATAGCTGCCAGAAAGTTTAGGTATAACAATGAGCTTGCAACCTAAGCAGCTCCTATTCAGTGCTCTGAACAGAAGCCTATGCAACCTAGTTACAAATTCTGTCAAAAAACAGCCCAGCAGACAGGGTGGAGCGGAAATAAATATGTATGCCAAAATCTCCTTCAAGGGGAGAACAAGGTTGTCTCTACTCAAGGGTAGAATTGGCTCTGTTACAATTCAAACATACCATAAAAATGCTTAATGATGCGTTTTCACAAGCCTTGCCCATCAAAATTCCCACGTGCCTGATCATACAATTGTAGTGCTAATGGATCAGAGTTTGGAGAGAGAGATTTATTACCAAGTTAATGGGGAAATGTTCACATACCAATAATGCTTATAATAGATTGAGCATTTATAATGTGCCAAGACCTATATGAAATATTTTACATGCATCTGCGCTACTCTCAAATAACTCTGAAGAGTAGATATTAGCAGTCCCAGCCCCACTGACAGGAAAGAGAATTGTAAAGCTTCACAGCCTTTTGTTAGTGGCGGAAACAGGATTGGGATACAAATATGGAGGAGCCAGAGCCCATGGTTTTAACCACTTATTCTTTTGTTAAAATAAACAGACAACAGTCAAACCATTTCTAAAACATCTGTGCTTTAGTTTGTGGCAGGATAGTAAGAGATTTCAGTGTTCAGATCCCAGTGAAACGTTGATCGTGAAGCTCTGTTTTAGATTCCTGCTCAGCAGCCAACACACTTGGGTGAGAGGGACACTGAATGACTAATCCTTCTCAATTTGCTCCCTGAAAACCTCTGGCAAGGTTCCTACAAAAATGCATGTCATCGGAGCTCTGCCTATCAATATCTCTTCAATAGAGGATTTATACAACTGACTTTGCTAAATGTCTCCTTAAACTTGTGTGGGAAAAGACCCCTGGCCTCTTCCGTGTGGTGCAAGTATAGTTGACAAGATGATGTGACCTGCATCTTTTCAACAGGCAAACTCTTTTGGTTATAAGTACAGTGATATTTACAAGCAAAAAGGAAAAGGAAGAATATGCATGTTGTCATCAAGAACAGGTATATATGATTTTATCATTTTAGAGAAAACATTAGAAAAATAGATTTTTTTTTGTGGGTACTGGGGGGTCGACCTCAGGACCTCGCGCGCCAACAGGCACCCGTGCCGCTGAGCGATATCACCGGCCCCTTTCTCGTATGTGGGATCCGGGAGTCGAACTCAGGCCCTCGCGCTTGCAAGGCAGGCGCTTATGCCGCTGAGCCATCTCACCGGCCCGAAAAATAGATTTTTAAGTCACTCCTGACATTATTTGTGCAATACAGTTTTAAAACTAAGACAGTCTTCTAAAGATTTGAAATACTGATTTTTCTTCTTTCAGACGGGTATAGCCTTTTTATTCTGATAATGAAAAAGATTGTGCCCTAGATAAACATTGTCAGAGGGAATTTATGATTCAAATGATGTGTTACTAACATTCATTCTTTTTTTTCTTAAATTAGAAAGAAAATAAACATGTATGGGGGTTCACACCTGTAATCCCAGCACTCTGGGAGACTGAGGCAGGAAACTCACAAATTTGAGTCCAACCTGGGCAACATCGCAACTTTGCAAGACCCTGTCTCAAAATGATGAAAAATAAATAAATAAAAAGGCCTGGGGATATAGCTCTGTGAAGGTACTGGGTTCAACTCCCAATACCACACACACACACACACACACTTTACTATGCCACTCATCAGCAGGGTTAGAGTTAAAGTTCAGCAGTATTTTCACTAGCCTGTTTCCAGAACACCCATAGACAGCTACATTCCTCATGAGTAAGATAAAATAACACATCAGTTCATCTGTAGGGTACAGCAAAGTTCACTCCAAATGGCTGAAAGTAGAAAATCATCAAACTACCAAGTGAAGGAAGTATGGCACAGCAAATGGAAGAGATAAAATACATGAAGCAGGTATGAGTCTATTACAAGTAAATATCAAACATCTTAAACGAAATGAAAATATTTGAGAATTAAATGTTTTCATTGGTTCTAGATGAACCCTACCAGTTATAGATGGGATCATTGTTCGGTAAATAGTCAGTTCCTGTTCTTCTTTGAGATGGAATATTTATTTCCTACTCCAGCGACCTTGGATTTAGTAATGTGACTTACCTTGACCTTTGAACATTTGGCAAATGTAATCTAAGGAAAGACTTCAGACATCAACATGGAGTTTGTTTTATCTTCTGTGTACGTCAGACAATTTATTCTAGATGACTACAGCAAACGCTACATGATCAAGGAGTTTTGGGGGTCAAGTTGTTATTCTGTCTTACCCAGTATAAAATTTCCACTTCTGAGCTTCTTTGGTGGCAAAACTTTTCTCTTATTTCTTTTGTCCAACTTCTAATTTAACATAACTTCTATGAGACCCTCAGCCAGTGAGTAAAAGAAGGAGTGGACCATCTGCTTATGTAATTGTCAGCTATCAGTGTGGACGTGGCTGAGATTTGGTTCTATATAGCTCTGCCTACTTGCAGTGCTGGAGGCATCCTGGCTCTGATTTCTGATGCTGGATGATCTAGATATTCATGTCTTAGTATAGCTTTCTCATCTCTGATAGTTTCTACTTCTATGTTTAGTTTTAAATGGTCTTGTGTAGCCAAATAAGCTTCTACCCAGCTATTTTCTCATACAGCTGAGACGCTGGCCTCTTGCCCTAAGTCCAACTGATAGCCTCTGCTAGTAGCTTTTCTTTATCAGATTTTTGAGGAATATGACAAAATGCAAAATACTCCCAATGACATCTATAATGTACCCCCAAGGCCAAGGGAAAGTAACATCTTCAGGAACTGGAGCATTGTCTTCAGTTTTTCCTGCTTAGCCAAGCTCATTGGACACTACTTTTGTTCTTTCCCAGTACCAGGATAGTACCTTTATAAAATTCTCAGCCTAAACTCTCTGCCAGATTTCCCAGACCTACCTGGATTTATTCATTGTTCTTTACCATTACAGGCAAGAGATTTAAACAAGATGATCACAGCTGGGCCAATGCAGAGGAGAGTAATTTACTCACCACCAGAGCAACAAGTTGTTTCCTTTGCATGAATCTGGGAGTCAAGTAAAGAATATAAATTTTAGATGTAAATGAGCAACTTTTCAAAAGATTTCGTGTTTATGTTCTCATTTTTTTTTTTTTTGATTGTCAGGTAGTCAAAGAGGTAGAGGAAGAAAACAGGAATCAGTGCAATATATTTCAAGTTATTGCCACCATGTTTCACATATCAAGTCACTGGTCTCACTTTTCTTTTAAGTGATTATATCCAAAGACTAAATGTGATTGACAATGGAGATGTTCAACAATCATCTATAGAATGTAAATGCCATAAGAATATGGTTTTGCTTACTGCAAAGAAGAAACTAATATCATGATTTTTAATTGTATGAATTGATATTAATAAGTCAAAAGGATTATTTTTCCCATTTTGATTTTGACTAGGAAATATCTGACAACTTAGGGAACAACTTGAGAACAATAGCTTGAATGTTACTTTTGTTTTCCCATTTCAGGTTTTACCTAGCTCAGCACAAGCTCTTTTCCTTGCTAGGGATGGAAATGTAAAACATCATGCATATGTGTCTAGCTCTTTGTTATTCAAGTACTCATATTATTTTCATGAAACTTAAGTGTGAGCCTCATAAAAAATTAACATGTTCATTATATTTAACAGTTTTTATTCATTAAAAGTAAATAACCCATTTTCAGCAACAAAACTCGCAAGGTCCTTTCTCCTTAACCAAGAACAAGCAGAATTATTTTGAATAATGCAGTTGTAGTTTTCATAGCATATTTTTCCAGGATAATCATTTAACAATGATTCATAGTTACAGTCACTTGACAATCTTTGCAACAATTTAACTGTTACACAGGAATTAGGCTGTCGAAAGCTCTGGTTAATTTCCTATGGAAATATAAATAGTCCAGTTCAGTTTGAAAAGGCAAATTCATGGATATAAACAATCATTATTGATTTAGACATGTTGGAAGACAAACACTCATTTTAGCAATTAAGTTGAAAATGCAGGATCTACCATTGTTTCCTCTGACCCTTTCATGTCTATCTCTACCCCTCAAGCTGAAGATTGCAAAGACACCCTGGAGGAATGAAGGAAATCAAGCCTCCTTTCAACATCTTTCTTCATTCTCCTCTCACATATTAGCTAAAAATCTGGCTTGAGAAGAGAAATGTAGCACTTTGACTATTAGAAAAATGCATGGTTAGTAGTAAGATGCATTTATGAGTATCTTCACAGGATGAGAAAATGCCCATCTTTAAAGGGTGAGGAACACAGGCCGCATTCACTCCATTCACTGGATTGGAAGTAGACACTCCGATGTGTATTCACCCCCATGCTGGTGATTCACACGGCCTTCCTCTGTATGGTGAGCAGTGACAGGAAACATCAGCCCACACCAGCTTAAACAGCAGTGGGATTTTTATATCTCAAGGGGGAAATAGCCATCAGTGGATCACTTGTGTTTCTGCATCTTGGGAGCAGAGACACTTACTGCCTTGCTTCCAGTCTATCTTTTCAGCAACACATACAGAGTAAATGGCCTTGGAAAATAGATACAGTGTCTCCCTCTCAAGTGAAGAGCAGGCTTATTTGATATATAGAACAACAAAGATAAAAATCTCCTTGTCTTGGTTACTTTTCTCATTGCTGAGACAAAATACCTACACTCAAAGTTAAAGGAGGGAAGGTTTATTTCAGCTCATAGTTCTTATTGGTTTCGGTCTATAATCAGCTGGCTCTGAGACAGGGTGGCATGGCAGTGGGATGTGGCGAGGGGAAACAGTCCGTGGCAGAGCAGGCAGGAGGCAGCAGAGCAGCAAGCAGCTACGAATATTTTGGGTGGTGCTACCCACACCCAGTGTGGAACTTCTGTTTTAGATAAATCCATTCAGCCAGACCCAGAACTATGGCAATTCTAATTGGTGGACTAATTTAGTACCATATACCCTTAATCCCAGTATCACACACCCTAGATCCAGCCAGTTCAGAGAAGTCCCACCTATGAGCGCATGAGGCTTTCAGGGGACAACTAGATACAAGCCATAACACTCCTATGGTTGCTTTACAAATTAAAACATCCTTTGCCACTTACTCAGGAATCCGTTGCCTCTATAAGCATCCATTAAGTTGTAATAGGCTAACTTGCTGGCTTGCAAGAAGAGAATACTTTCAAATGCTTCATGGACCTTGACATTCTCACAAGGAGACTAAAGTCAGGGTGGAATCTAAGAACATGCTTCGGGGATCTGGTGCTGCTCCCTGAGGACTCCTGTTCTGCCATGTTGTGTGATTTGGCATCAGTTTTATTTAGCATGGGACTGAGATGGTATACATTCCAGAAGAAGCACCAAGATATGACAATACCTACCCAAAAAGGAGAGATGGTACATTTCTGTGTAATTTCAAAAAGCAAGAAAACATTTCTCAGAAGGTATGCCTCACAATCTGATGACTAGTGCTGGATCATGTGCCCATTCATAAACAAACAAGAAAGCAGTGGGGAGACTTCCTTTGCCAGCGGGGGGGGGGGGGGGGGAGGGGCACACACTCTTCCCTGTAAACCATGTCAAGAGCAGAGGGATGACAGAGGAGAGTGACTTGAGCTTCTGTGTGGTCCAAGTGTAGGAATGAAGAAGACAGAGGCTTACGAGGAGGAAATATCATCCTTGTGGTTATAGATTGTGGTGGAGATGGATAAGATGATTTAAAATGGCTTTAAGGTGGAGTGAGTTAAGAATGAATTCTTCTTTACCCTGAGGTCTTGTAAAATAAATATACATATATATTTGTCTTGCTTTCAATAGCTTTAAATAGATTTTTAAAGAGCCATTTCCCATTCAGAAACATGAATTTATGTATTAAATGGGTGATATTTAATTGATTTTTTTAAAATAGAGAAGTGGCTAAAAATTAGTCTTAAAAATTAAGTGAAATAAATTGGACGCAGATGTTTAAATACCATACTGTTTCTCTGGTGTGAGCAACCAAAAGTAAAATAAAGACCAAAATATATAATAGATATTGGGAAATGGGAAGATAATGTTCAAATGAGAAGGGGAACAAGGGAAATGGGAGGGGGAGAGGAAAGAAGGGAAAAGAAAAAAAGAACAGAAGGAAAAAATGGAAGCAAAGCTTTTGTAAATGAGGGGGAGAGGGGCTGAAGGGAGGGGAGTGGGTAAAAAAGAAGAATCAAGATATATCATGTCCAGGTAAAAACTCCCTATAATGAATGTGATCATTATGTATATCTAAAATGTACCAATAAAAAAGATAAAAAAATAAAATCCTCTTTGGTTTTTAAAAAACGAAAAAAAATTATGCAATAGTGATTAATGAAATGCTTAGATATGAATATTTTTTCTATGTAGGACAAATGTTTAGTTCATTTATCCAGGTCAATAAAATAGGATGGATAGATAAAGTTTAAGAAATTGAGAGATGAAAAGATACAAGAACTTTTAAATGATTAGAAAAGATTTGCTTGGCTGAAATGTCTATTTTCTCCCATTTGCAGAACCAGTAATTTGCAGACAAATATTTTGTCCTGTTGCATTGCATGTAGCCTACATTTTCCAAAGTAATTCATCTCCTTAAGGCTGGAATGAAAATGCTTTGCAGTGGTTTATGAGTTAACCTGAGTAAGCTGTGAGGTGTCCAGATGGTTAATCAAACAGTACTCCGGGTGGACCTACGAGGATGATTCCAGGTGAGACTGACATCTGAATCCGTATTCTGAGTAAAGCGGATTTGTCCTCCCTAATGAGGGTGGGCCTCGTTCAATCAACTAAAATTTGCATCAAACGAAAAGGCTCAGTAAGAGGGAACTCCTAGTGCCTACATATCAGAGCTAAGACTTGATTTTTTCCAGGCTTCAGATTCGGATTGGAACATTAGCTGTTCCTGGCTTTCAAGCCAGCTTGCTTTTGGACCGGAACCTAAATTGTGGGTCATCCTGGTTATCAGGCTTCTGGACTCAGACTACAACTTAAACATTCACTCCCTGTCTTGAGCTTGTCACCTGCAGCACATGGGGCTTCACAAACTTCACAACTGCCTGACCCCTTTCCTTACATTCCCGTTTCCCGCCTCATCCACAAAGACTGAGTGTTGAGCAGCTGTATCTCCCCAAAAAACTGAGCTGTTATTAGAAAAGGGAGGACACACACTGGGCAGATGGAAACAAATATGTCCCTTGTGGTTCCTTTTCAATATCATTATCTTCCTGCTTCACTATGAAGAAACTCAGGTTAATTATCTTTCTCTATTTTCTCTAGGGAAGAAACTATTATACCAATTCTTATTTCCTTGCTGTCTCCAGACTTACAAGTGGCTATTACAAATAAGAGTGAAAAGTGCCACTCATGGACATGTTCTTTTAATCCTCTTAAGGGTCATTTATCGTACACTGTAGTCACCTCTTCCCAGCTGTTATTTGCTATTGCTTTCCTATTGACCCCATGATTCAGGTAAAGGTTGGATCCCTCATTTTTCCCCTTCTCTGGCAGAGGAAGGTGCCAATCAAACCTCTCTTCCTCTCTTTTCTGATCGCGCTCACAGGATTGCATCCAGTGCAATCCTCGGCAGGTGGTGCTAAATGCTTCTAGGCAGAATTAAAAAGCATTAATTCACATAGTGAAAACGTTATTCTTCCTTACATTCTCTGCATCTCCTCATTATTATGTTGCCAAGAAAAATCTTTGGTTGGGCCCAGTTAATGCTTTTCATATTTTCTTTTCATCAAAGGGAGCCATATTTAACTCAGATTTTTCAGTGAGCACCAGTATCGCGCTAAAAGTCCGTACTGTATGGTTTTCTTGTCTTTAGTTGTACCAGTTGACACCTGTGTTCCAAACAAAAGAAGTTATAATTTAAAGAAGTGTTGAAAATATAGTACTATATGCATTTCTATAAGTAGTAAATCATATCATTTTTGCTAATATATTAAACGTATAAAAGTACAGATTCTATGTCATAATACAAAAGTCCATGCAGTTTAGAATGACTGCATTGAAAGTGACAGGAAGCTACGAAAGTGACTCTCTTTACCAGTCCATTTTTGTTTTATATATAAAAATAGGGACCAAGTAATAAAAGGTTTTAAGTTTACAAATTGTTAAAGGGTATGTTTAAATGTACAAAGAATAAGAATGATTACATGAAATAATATTTTTGAGATGTGAACTTTAATACAAAGCAGTTTTATATTAATTAGCAAACAAGTGGCTGTCTTTGAGGTTAGCTAGTTTTAGATCAATTTCTATAATGCAAGAAAAAAGTCATATCAAGGTTGCTTCATCCCAACAGTCATTCAGGTCAACACGATATGGAGTGTAATCACATTTTACTACTTCTGTGCCAGTCCATGTTCTGTCACTATTACAAAATAACTGAGACAATTATCTAGGAATGAGAAAAGGGTTACTCTGGGTCACAGTTGTGGGGGTACAAGTTCTTGATCAGTTGCCCCTGGTGTTTTGGGCCTCTGATGAGGTATCACATCATGATGGAAGGATGGGGTAAAACAAAGCTGCTCATCTCATGATCAGGAAGCATGAGTAGGAGAAAGGTACTGGGATCTCACTGGCCCCCTCAAGGGCATGTCCCCCATGAGTTAAAGACCCCCTGCTAAGCCCCACCTCTTAAAATTTCAGCCACCTCCCAACAGTGCTTTGGACTGGGGACAAGGCTTTTAGTACGTAGGCCTTGGGGAGACATTCCAAATCCAAAAGAGAGCAAGTCCTAAAATAATCACCCCAGACAACCTCTGTGATGCTAGAACAAACAGCCTGTGGAACTACAGATTTGCTCACAGTGACGGGAGTCAATCACAACTCTCATCAATTAGTCATGACTTAGGGGTAACAGACATGGTTTGTTTCCTATGAAGAAGACAAATGACTACAAGAAATTCCTTCAAACTCAAATGACTTAAAAGTAGAAACAATTTCACCTGTAGATGTAATAAAAGATAATAACACATGAAGGATACTATTCTCCCAATCCAATAAAGATGGATTCAGCCAATGATGATTAAGCCATTATAGATGATGATTCTTTGTGGAACTTCATTGGCATTTCTGTTTCACCAAGAACGCAGAATAAATATGCTAAACTCCTGGGCAGCCATTCTCATGCCATAAGGGAAACTCATTTGTTCTTGAATGCTAGACCATGTCTATTAGCTTCAGATGGGTCACAGAAGATAGACTTCCTTAATGGAAGTTTCCTTCAAATTTATTTAGACTCTTTAAAGACATTTGTTTTCTTATTTTTTTATTAGAACATGTCTGAGGCACATAATGATTACATTTATTTCAGGGAGTTTGCACATGCACATAACACATCATAATTCTTGTTTTGTTGTCCCCTTCCTGAAACAGGGAAATGAGGGACAACCTGTGGGAGATGAACCAGGAGCCCTCTGTACATGTGCAGTTGGGCTTAGGTTTTGTTTACTTAAGACTTAGGTATTGCTTCCCTGGAAGGAGGCGCCCCATAGTGATTTAAGCAATCATCTGCAGTATAATGTGGTATGTGTTAGAAAATGTTGAGGACAAGCAGGATCCTGTGGGAAGGTGAGAAGACTTTCCAGAGTGATGCTGGCCCAGGAGGGGAGGGGAGTGTCCTAGGCAGAGGGAGTTCAGCAGGCAGGACAGGCAGCCAGGGAAAAGCCAAGCCCTAGAGAGTCAGGATGACCCAGTGAAGGACAAGTTCAGATGAAGCCTGGGACAGAGGGCTGACAAAAAGCCAGGCCCCAGGATGGGAATGCAATGGCCACAGCAAAGGCTCTGGTGGCCCATTGAACAGGGTGCCGTGTTAAACTTGTGGGCTCCTCCTGTGATAGACAGCCAGGCCCACCGAGCCTCTATTCATACCCTCTGAAGAGTGACTTGTTCTGCTTCTGCTGTTCATTTTAGAAAAGTCATAATGGTTCTTGCCAAAGTACACTTACTACATCCCCTGAGTTCCTACAGGCCCACATCTAAGCCAGACTTTCCCGCTTGTAGCTCCATAGGCTGACCTCAACGTGGCTACATCTCAGAGTTGCCTGAGATGTAGTCATTTTTGTGTATAAAAGCTCATACACAAAGGGCCCTTGAGGCAACCCACTGGGGTCCACTCCCAGTATTGGGAGCTTTCTGGTTTTGCTCTACAATAAATGCTTTTGCTCACTTCTCTCCTGATTCTCTGTCTTGTAATTATTTTTGGGTTGAGAGAAGAAGCCACCAGCCAGATAATGGTCACACTCGCTCTCTCCTCTCTCCCTGTTGCCATGAACTCTTCTTCCCCTCATAATTTGCAAAAGCTCTACTTCCATTTTTTCTTCAACTTAGAAAACATCCTTTTTCTGTATATACATACACATACATACATATATAGATATGTACGCATCTGCATTATCAAAGAAACTTGCACTGAACAAAGTTAAACAATCAAGGAAGATTAAGACTTACTTTAAGAGATTGGATTTTATCCGCTGAGATAAAAAGCTAGAGAATTTTACGCATCCTTATGACCTCATCAAAAATTACTAGAGGTTGAAAAGCATGTCAGGGAAAGGTGTTGTCACTGTAAATAGGCTATGATGTTTGTTAATTGGTACTTGTCAAAGTTAGCATCCTACCCTCCCTTAGAGTCTGGGAGACAGGGCCATTATCTTTTTTGATGGATACATTTCAAATAGATGGTTCCTAGGTCTTTGAGAAAGATATTCCTGGACTGTCAAACTGGCAAGAGGTTAGGAGAAAGGTAAATTCTCAGAGGCAGGGAAAATGTTACAACTGCAAGTTTTCTAAAGTAAATACTCAAAGAACAGAGAAACGAGGAGCCTATAGTCAAGAAGAAACCTGTTTCAAGCTTACTCAAAATTAGTGGGATGTTAAGGTCATCTCCATTGATACACACACACGCAAACACATATGCACACACAAACACTCAAGTGTGTGTACATAAAAGGTTATGTATCATACAAAAATGGGTTTTATTCCAGAAATTAATTTATAGATGTTTAAAATTTATTGATAAAATTAAATGCCTTTTTTGGATTTATTCGAGATAAAACAAAATGAAAAACAGTGAGTAAAACAGAATTAGGTTTGTAGCACTGGGAATGGAACCAAGGGCCTTGTACACATGTCAGCAAGTCCTCTACCAGTGAGCTACATCTCCAGTTCTAGAAATCTTCCTTCACAGTGTACAATATCTATCTTAGGTCAAGAATCAAATTCTTTATTGGTTCAACTACAGGTATCTCCTATAAAATTGACAAAACGATAAGGACATCCAGCAGCACTTTATTCAATATTCTCTTAGAATTCCAGACTAGTGGTTCCCAAGGTGTGGTCCATGGACCGGGAACATCAGCTTCCTCTGAAAATATGACAAATCCACATTCTTGAGCTCCCTGTGATTCCTGCTGAATCACGAAGTACAGGAGGTAGAGGACGGCAGGAACAAGTATTTTAAATCCTCAAGGTAATCCAGTGCGTGCTGAAGTTAATCATAGATAATATCCCTAGTAGATGTAGGCAAAAGTTTTTCTGAAAAGAGGCAAATAGTAAATATTTCAGGCCTTGCAGCTCTGTGGTCTGTGTCATAGCTATGTAACTCAGAGTTTGAGTTTAGAAAGTGGAAAAAGTTTAGTGATATATAATGAAGATGGTTTGTTACAATGTGAATGTATTTAATTCCACAGCACAGTACACTTATGGTAGTTATGATGGTAAATTTTGTATATGCTTTGCTCCAACAAAAAATTCAAGAAAAAAATATGTGTCAAAGACTGCCTTTGGCCTTCAGACAGTAGTATAGTGACCTCTTTCTTTACAATGTACAAGCTAGACAATGGAAAAAGAACCTACAAAGGAATATAACCATTAGAGCACAGAAGTGAAATCTGTCGTTATTTTTAGATGAAGTAATTCTTCTTACCTCCTGACAAAGTACAAATTTTAGTTATTTACTAGTTTATTTTTGGTAACTCACAACAAAGATGTTAAGAGTTACAACTGCTGGGATTTTTTTCTTCTGCAGTACTATTTCTAGAGAGCTGGCTCACAGGTCAGTTTCTGGTACATAATAGGACAACTGACATAGGATTGCTAAAAGAAGAAATGGACGTTAATTAATTCAAATTAACTACAAGGATGCATCTAATTCTTGGCTGGAAATATTTGAAATTTAACAAAATTAACCTTAACTTCATCTAAATAGGTGAAACAGCAAAATTTATTTAGGGGGAAGAGCAAGAGGACATTATAGCTTTGCTATTACTACTGTGTACTTATGAAAATAATCAAAATATTAACATATTAGAAAATTAGCCAATAAGTTGTGTATTTAGTATAACATGAAGATAGTATAGCAAATCCATGTGAAAAGAAGTATCCAAAATATTATATTCTTAGTAAATGAATACACAAAAGACTAGCATATCAATTAAAAAGGTGGAAAAACTTTAAAGTACAATAAAAAGGAAATATTCATGGGGGGGTATTGTAGCAATGATTAAGAACACAAATTTAAATTTTGGAGTCTCAATGTCTGATTTCACAATAGTTTGACCTTGAGCAATTTCTTTGTCTTTTGAAAGCTTTTTGACCTTTGAAAAGCAGAAATTATGACATTGATGTCATCCACTCTTCCAATTAGTTAAAAAAATATGTAACATACTTAACATTGTTTTTCTCCTGGTAAATGCTCAGTACATGCCGATTTTTTTTTTTTTTTGTGGGTACCGGGGGGGTCGACCTCAGGACCTCGCGCGCCAGCAGGCGCCCGTGCCGCTGAGCGATATCACCGGCCCCTTTTCCGTATGTGGGATCCGGGAGTCGAACTCGGGCCCTCGCGCTTGCAAGGCAGGCGCTTATGCCACTGAGCCATCTCACCGGCCCTACATGCCGATTTTTATCACATTAAAATTGTGCACAAGGGCCAGGAATATGGCTTAGCAGCACAGTGCCTGCCTGGCAAGAGCGAGGTCCTGAGTTCATTTCCCAGTACACACAAAAATAAATAAATAAATAAATAAATAAATAAATAAATAAAATTGCACACAAAAATATTATGAATGTACAAAAAATTGCCTGGTTTCATTATATTGTTAAAAAGATCATTATTACAAAATCAAAACATCTTTATATTAATCATAATATAAATTATGTTTAAGGACTTTCCAAAGTATTATAGTAAAAAAGTAAATGATGGAGAAACACAATATGCAAATTGTATGAAGAGGATGCTACATATCTTGTTAAGAGATGGATAGAGACATGGATACACTGAGATAAATACTGGACAAAAAGCTTACCAAATAATTGACAGAAAAACGCTTTGGGTGTTGGGCTTATGAGAGATTTTCTAATATGAAGATGTTATAGTTTTAACAAATTAAACACAAAGTAATTCTTAGCAAATTTCAGTGATGATGTGGTATACATGTATCTAATACATGTAGTTCAATGATAAAATCAAATTATAAAATGTTAGATTGAGATTTTAAGGAAAGGACAAGATAGAGTTTTTTGCTTTGAGATTTGTGTTCCTAGTATGTAGAAATTTCATGTTTTCATGTTCATTTTCTCTTAATATTTGCAGATTAAGCAATACAAGTGCCTATGTTGTACTATTGGGAGATGAATAGAGAGAAAAGTTAACTCTAAAAGTCGTGAAGAAAGGCAAAGACAGCAACTCAGTATGACCTTGGACAAACAACTTAAAAATTTTTCTTAGGAGACTAGTTTCGCATGCTTAATAAAGTCAAATTATTTTGGGAGTCTATTCCCATCTAAATATATCTTGGAATGTGATAGTTTCAAAACTCCAAAACTTGGATTCAGTGAATGGTAATCCAAAATAAATTTGGTTACCTAATTATGGAGTATTTGGTTAGGGTTTTATATTATACATTATTTTAGACACTGAGAATACATCCAAAAATTCAAACATCAGTATATAATTCAAAACTACCACTGGAACTCTACAAATGAGGCAGCTTTTGTAGTGGAAAGAATATTGGACTGGTATAAAACAGGTGGTATTTCTGGACTTATCACCAATGTCTGTCATGATATGCAATTTATTTTCATTCACTGGCGTTCTCTGATCTGAAAAACAAAGAGGCTGTATGTGATACTTTTCAACACCCTTTTCAAATCTAAAAAGAAGTTTGTGAAATCTTATGGATTTAACACTCTTGATACTCCTAGGATACATGACTTCTCTAACCACTGAATTAATTTAAAACAGCACTTTGACTTATAGTGAGGAGATATAATAAAAACATTAAATTCAATCCTGAAATTCTTAATATAGAGCATATTATCAGTGCAACAATTATCAAAGAACAACACTGGATCCCTGTGAAATCAAACAGCAAATTTCCCTGACTAATATTAGCAAACTGTCAAAAATCAAAATGACTTTATGTTGAAATAAAGTGAGTAGCTTTGATTCATTGGTTACCCACCAAAGGGAGAATAAACCTCTATTAAAATGGATCTTTCCATAAGAATTATTCTTTAACCCAAGATAGTTTTAGACCTTAATGTTGTCTGGAAAATAATTTCAGGTTTTACTTCTTGCTTTTCTCTCTCTTATCTACACCTAATGAATGAAAATAGTCTTTATGAAATAAATATGTATTTTTTAGTTCTGCATGCATATTGATAAAATCTTTAATAAAGTCTACTTGGAAATTGAGAAAATTGTTTATTCTGAATTTCTAAAATTTCCAAGCTCTAAAATCTCTGAAAAATATGTTCTGACAATTTCCCAAACAGAACGTAATGTCTGTGAAGCCTGAATGTAAAAGAAAATGGGGATCCACATATGGCTCTTATAATATTTATAATATTACCCTCAACATATTGCCTAATAACTATGTTTACATGATGGTATCTCCCTCTGGACTGTGAGCTGCACGGGTGTAAGGAGCCTGTCTCAGAATAAATCCCCAGGGCTTCAAGCATGGTGGATGCTCAAAGCATGTCTGTACAGTTGATGTTGAATGAATGAAAACCCAAGAGTGTAACTTAGATTCAATGCATAGTGGTTCAAAGTTTTTGGTTTTGTTTCTTTCTACTGAAAAAATGGTCTTATTCATGTTTTGGTGTTTAGATAATAAAGCCAAATAATTATAATATTATGGAATTATTTAATGAAGTTATAATCAGGTGCTTATTTTATTGTATAAAGATTAATGCTAATACATTATTGTGTTTACCAATTTAGCATGATATCAAGAATAAAACAAAGTCTAAAACTCACCAAAGAAGCTACTCTATTATCTCCAGTTCCACCTAGAATGACACTGGAAGATGTAAAATGTTTTATTCTTCCATAAAGATAAGACAAAAAATACAAATACCCTTTGGAGAAACAGCAGAGTGTTATGGCTGTATACAAGATACTGGTATCAGGTTTTCAGAGTTGGGTAGAGGAAAGCATAAATGAATTAAGATGTGGAATGAAGAGAGGTCCTTCTAGGAGAAGGAAGGATTTAGGTTTCCCAAAGCTAAAGGTTCAGTGCCCTGCATAATTTGCCCAGGAGAGTTGTCAACTAACATGTCTAATTTTTAAGATAAAATAACTTGTGAATTCTTCCCCACTCTGCAATCAAATGGCAACCAATTTAGCAGTGGGACTGTCTGCAGGTGGCACAGGGTATGACAAAATTATACAACTATACATTCGGGTTGACTGCAGTCTGGAATCTGCACTTCCTAAGTGACCTTGAACAAGCCATCACGCTGAACTTGGATTCCTCGTGTGTAAAACAATGTGGTGTTACAAAGCCTGGGGTGGCTGTTTAATGTTAATTTTCTAACCACCACATTCACCATACTTGAAAAAAAGAATTGACTAAGCTGGATGGTTTTGATATTAGTCATACACCTGACAATATAAATAAAACTCTGAGCCTGCTTAAGGGCACCCTGGATCCGCCTGATTTGTGGTGGACATAGTGGAGGGTAAACAGGGGTTTTAGAGGCCCCAGCTCTTTAACACAGGTTCTTGTGAGATGCCACTTATATCACATGCACATGAATGAGTTTTCCTCATGCTATATTTGGATGGAAATTACTCAGGCACAGCTAAGTTAATTTCCTTATATTACTAAAACCTTCTTTTCTTCTACTGGAATAATGTTGCTTTTGAATCATTAATCTATAGATGGAAGTATATGCTTTTGAATCCCTAGAAAGATACAAAGGATTAATGTGCTCAAGGATATTGTTATAACTGTCGGTAAGACATACAAAAAGGGTTTGATTTGATGACTTTTGCAAAATCTCTTATTGTATTAATAAAATTTTTATTTCCTTGAAACCACATTGGAATACTTGATAATTGTACTGCTGCAAATAGGTGTTATGAATATATCATCACACTATTAGCAGGAAGTGAAAGAAAAAGCCTAACTGAAAAAAAAAATCTGGAAAGATTTTCGTGATATTAAAAGCATAAAGTACAGGGACTAAGTAGTTTCCTGAAGTAATTCACTATAAAACCATGATTCTCCATTAGGCGAAATGCTCTGCATAATATGCTAGGTAGCATACCACCAACTACCTTTGTATCAAAAGAGGAAAAATAATAAGTCATGAGTCTTTGAATAGCTGTACTATAAAATTACAGGTATTTAAGAAATCCTTTTACTGAGCACCTCACACCTCTTCCCCATGAGCAACTATGTTCTCACTACCCTCACCTGCTTTCTAAGTCTTACATCTCATTCTACTTGGGCTACTTACTGGCCATACATCTGTTTAGAATGTGCTACCCACAGATCTTGGCTTGGCAGGGTCATTTCAAGCAGGCCTGCCATACTTTAGGAGTTGTTCTTACGTCCGTTAAGTTCAGTTTTATTTTTAAACCATGGAGTTTTTGTACACTAGTGTCTGGCAAAATGTCTCGTGCTTAGGAAACAACAGACGCTGAATGATGGGTGAAAGAAGGAATGAATGAAAGGTCAAATTCTCATACTTTAACACCATTGCATGAACACAACACGAAGATGCTCACAATTGATATTTTAAAATAGTTACATTTTCTCCTGGGAAAGAGGCAAAAATAACAGAATCAAGAGTAGATGGGTCGGGGGCCGGTGAGATGGCTCAGCGGCATAAGCGCCTGCCTGGCAAGCGCGAGCACCCAAGTTTGACTCCAGAACCCACATATGAAAAAAAGGGCCGGTGATATCGCTCAGCAGCACAGGCGCCTGCTGGTGTGCAAGGTCCTGAGGTCGACCCCCGGTACCCACAAAAAAAAAAAAAAAAAAAGAGTAGAGAGATTTCTCCTCTAAATATGCCAGTATAGATGGGCTACCATTTGTGGTTTGACAAATCTCTCTTTGGCTGCATGAAGGAGAAAATAAAAAGGCAGGCAAGATGGGCAGATGTGGGAAGAATGACCAAGACTTAGAGGAAGGCTTTGCCTCACTCTCCCTGCTGCCCTGACATGAAATATGTAAAGGCAAAGGGAATTACATATTTTTAACACAGGCGGCAACTAAAATAAGCATTTGGAATCTTGTTTAATTCTGCCTCATGTTCCAGCCTTTGCATTAGCAATTAAGCTGCCCTAATGATTTTCTTGAAGTAAAAGAATAAGACAGTATGAAAATAACCTTTTCTTTGTTATTTGGAAATTGTTACATGTACAAAAGGATGTTGTCACTCAAACAAAGAGAAAAGGACTGAACCATTTTGTGAGTTGACTACAGTGAAAAAAAAATACAGGTTTTTTTTTTTTTAGTGTTGTACAAAATCAGAAGAAAGAATAGCACTACATTTTATATATTGCAATATATAAAATATAAGTATAAATGTTCATGGAATATTTATTCACTTATTCTTTCAATAAATACTTGAGTATTTAGCACACAAGCTCTGTGCTAGTCACTGGGAGTAGAGTCAGTGATGAACAACAAGAATGAGCAGTCTCTTTTTGTAGAATTAGATTCTAGTGTAATTGAGGAAGACAAAATAAATCCATGAACAACACCATTAGAAATTGTAATACACACAATGAACAAAATAAAGTACTAGTAAGGTATTACAGAGAATAATGGGAGTTCTGTATATTCTATAACTTGGGCAATCAGGAGAGATCAAACTGGGACCTTTTTGATGTCAAGAAAGTTTCTGGAGGTCCGGTGAGATGGCTCAGTGGCCTAAGCGCCTGCCTGGCAAGCGTGAAGTTCTGAGTTCGACTCCCAGTACCCACATACGAAAAAAGGGCCGGTGATATCGCTCAGCGGCACGGGCGCCTGCTGGCACGTGAGGTCCTGAGTTTGACCTCCGGTACCCACAAAAAAAAAAAAGAAAAGAAAGTTCTGGAAATATAAAAAGGTATTGGACATTATTGCATTTAATCCTTTTCCCCATGACCATACAGAAGACATAATGTTTTCATTTTGGAAATTGTAGGAGCCCTGGGAAATTTCAAGGGGAAAACTTTGTTCCCTCCCTTACACTATGCAGCTCCTGCCTTGGCATTGTAGGTAGAGGCCTGTGGATGGAGCTTTCTGCGTGATCCAACTTTGTCTGCTTTCTTTGGGTCTCCTCACTTGTTCTTTCCACTTCAGGGACTCTGAAGTCTGTTTACTACTTGTCCCTTCCTCTTGAAGAAGAATCCAGTCCTTCCTACTTGTAAATCTTGCGATCATACTCATGCCTGAGTTCTTTCCTCTCTCCTCTCCAGTGTGGTTTGTTCATGGACTATTCCACAGTATTCCATATGGCTTGATCCTGCCCATTGGATACATCTGCCCATCTGGATATGTTCTTTACAGAGGCACGTTCCACCCAGTGCAAGCCAGCTGTTTAGAAAGCAGCTGTGTGTGTGTGTGTGTGTGTGTGTAGACATGGGTGAACTCAGTTCCACATTTATTTTTATGCCTTTCCCATGGTTATTTAAGTATTTTCAAGTAGTCCAAATGTTCCAAGTAGTATGAAGTTATAGGGTGCTCTTCCCTCATAAGGACTACCCATCATAAACATGATATATCCAATACCTCAATCCCAGAATCCTTTTCCATTCTTTCATCTTCAGCTCTATGTGAAATAATTTGCCACTTTAGGAAAGTCCAGCAACAAGTTGGAAGAGGTAGGTTAAACTGTAGTAATGCCAATTTTTAATTCAATCTTCTAAAATACTGTTGTACATATTTAAATAGAAGAAGTGAACAGGGCGTATGTACAGTTGCAATTAGTGGGTGTGTTTAAACTGAATTTGAGTAATAATTTTTTAAGAATAAGAATCAATAGCTCTTTCAGTAAGTTGAAAGAATCATGTAATTCTTTACATTAAAAGTTTTCTCAGTCTGTAAATCAGGGTGGATACTACTTTCTATTGACTGATCTTGGAGAATATGTCCTAATGTACCTTACATATTCTAACATCTGACAATAATTTTTTGCATAAATAGAAACAATTATTCCTTCACTGAATATTAATTAAATATATATGTATCATATCAAAGAGTTAGAAACTTATCTTCTCTAACTTGTTCTTCTTAATCTTCCCCACAAGTATTGGTTTTCATGTGTCCAATATGAGGCTTCCCCAGACCCGGTGGCTACATTTCTAACCTCTTCAGACTATTTTATATTCTCTTTTCACTCTCACTTGTGATTTCAGAGCCATCCAATTTAGCATCATTAGCAACTTTAATTAACATATTTCTTTCAAGCAGTAATAATGGTAAACAAAACCCTGTGTGTTTTTAGAATAACATCAATGTCAGGCTGTTACTTTGAGAGTTGGTGATGTAAGGGGGAAGATGTGGGAGACTCTGGCATGAATTACATAATGAGTAGCGAGTTAAGAATAGATGAGCTAGGGCATATTTGCTATTATCTTGCACACTGACTACCAAGAAATTCAGTGAGAGTATTAGAAGCAATGGGGTAGTGTTGGTTCTTTGAGGTAAATACTTGGATTATGACTGTTTTACTAAGGAAAACTCTCTGAGTTTCTGTCCCATGATGATCATTAGATGGAAGAAAGTTAGTAATTATGATTATTATTATGGAGGAGGCACTATGATTGGCAGCGGAGTATTTAAAATTCCTCTAAGACATGAACCCTGCTTTTAAGTAACTGACATCCAAAATGAGGAGTATAAAATGGGCCACAGACTATGGAGGAGAGAATGAACTGGATGAGTATCACTTGAATTTTTAAATAAGAATTTGATCACAAAATAACAAAAATGTTATTAAATAGTATGTATGCAAGACTATTGTAGTTGTGCTGCTGTAAACATGGGTATTCATGAGTCACTATAATATGATGTCTTTAACTCATTCTGGAAGATACCAAAAAATAAACAGCTACATCAAATGGAATTTCTAAATTTAGTTTCTTGAGGAATCTCCATACTGATTCCCATAGTGGTTGTACTAGTTTAGATTCCCACCAACAACATGGGAGAGTCCATTGTTATCCCACAGCCTGGCCAGTATTTGTTATTGTTTGATTTATTTATGATGGTCATTCTTGGAGAGTGAGGTATGTTCCTGAGTTAGTATGGTTGGAATACAATATGCTGGGAGTGAGGGCAGGCAGGAGTGGCAGGGTATAAAACTTAGAGTCATGGTTGGCTCTCTTATACCCATAAAGGGGTTGGGCTTGACACTGTAGATAATGGAGCAGAGAGAAGAATAAACTTCAAGTTTGGAATGAATATGATTAATTTTTGTCTGTATTTTGATAATAGTTCCATATTTATGTGTTCTGTCCACTCTAATACTTAGGAAAATACTATTTTCTACATTCTTCAGTTGCAATAAACAATAAGCAGGCAAATTTTTCTACATTATGAATGGATGTCTGAGTTAGATTTTTGATCACTATTTCTTAGAAGAAATTTATTATCATTAAAATATAACTCACTTCTCTGAAGTGGGGTCATATAAGATGCATTATATAATAAAGACACCATTTACTAAAACATTCAGGAGGGGCAAACCACTCGGGACCCTTCTGTCTCTCCTAGACAGAAACTTTCTTTCCCCTAAAGATTCTGTTCTTAACCTCCTTTAAAAAATATTCAGGAGAATATTTTTCTCTAATTTTTCTAATTAGAATGAATTAGCAAGAATGTCTAAATTTTTATATAGTTTTATTTAACATGTTCACTTAATTTTTCAGTTATTTAAGAAGTTAGTAATACATCTTTGGTTAGAATTTTGTTTTGCTATTAAAAATATTTCTAAAATCATTTCAATATACTTTTTTATTATCTGTTCCTGGGAATTGAACTCACGACTTCACGCTTACCAGGCAGGCGCTGGGCCGCTGAGCTATATCCTCAGCTCTCAATATCCTTTTTATAATTATTAGTGCTAATGACATACAATTTTGTAATCACAGTTAAAATCTGAGTATCATTTCCCTTTTTTATATAACAGAATTCTAAGTGGAAATACAATTTTAAAAATTAAGTTCTGTTGAAACACCCTCAAGGATTATAAAAAGCTTTAAATCTTTTTTAAACCAGATATGTGAGAACAACATGTTTGGTTACTTTACTCCTGAACAGAAGGTCTAAAACATTAGTTAATAAGTCTTTAAACTAATAGTGCCAAGCATGAGGCCATCCATATATTAAATTATAGATGTATGTTTGCTCAGTGAATTAAAGGATCTCTGGTTGAACCACTTCCAATGTAAATTGATTAAATATATGACCATTATCCGTTTTACTGACAGCTGTTCACTATTTCCATGAGGCCCACAACCTGTTGTTGTCACTATTTATTGAGCATTCATGAAGATTTAGGCACTGAGCATACCCTGTACATAGGCCTCTTTTGCCACAGTTTTAACTTCTACCATGACATCACCTGCCCTTAACATACAATAAATATGTCATAGAAAGGAACAAAGTCAGTTCCTCTTGTCTATTTATTCAACCAATGTTATTTTATTTTATTTGTGTGCCTGGAAGTATTCTAGGTGCCATAGAACATTCGCTCAAACAATTTGGAAATATTCCACTGGTCATAGGGTCATTTGGATAGGTGGCATGGATTTTTTTACTTAAAACTTTATATCCGATATATTGTAGAAACTTTTTATTTCTGAAAGGAGCCAAAACAATCTGAAATCTTTTTTATTGCAATTTCTAGGTATTATTAATGTTTAATTTTCCAAACCCAAATTTATATATGGTATCTTAGCAATCAAATGTGGAAAGGAAAAGCATAATGTTTCATTCATTTAATAGAGATGTAAGGCATAAAGTTCATGTGTCCCTTTAATCAACCAGAATTTTGATCACCACTGTTACCTCCAAGAGGATATGATGTGGGAGGTGAAGTGAGTTTTCCATCTTTGCAAAAATAATAATGAAAAAATGAAGGTGGCATTTTTCTTATTTGCTAAGTTTCACTATTCCTCTGTCTTATGCCATTTCCCAACTGCATTATCAGTTCCTCTTTCCTTGGGTGTTTCTGATATTTAACAATGGTTTAATTATAGTTACTCAGAGTAATACAGAGAATAAAATGACTACGTGACATAAGAGATATTTAAGTTCCCAAGGTTGGCTACAAAACAAGTTTTGTCTAACTGCATATTTAAATTATGTCTACAAGTATGGTCCCAGATCTATACCATTGCATTGACCTTTTGCATTGATTTAACCTGTTAGATAAAATATATGACAAGAAGATACAGTCGTGAGTAATATATGGGTGCCCTGAACCTTCCTCTCTTTCTAATTACACAAAACTCTCTTCTTTCCCTTTCCTATTGTGATCCATGACTAATTTACAGCAGCTGAAAGCTGACCTCAAAGAAAAACACTTTCCTTTGCTCTCTTTGATCACAGGGGAAGCTACAAACTAAAATGTTTTGCAAATCTCTTGGCCTGGGTATCCAAGGACAGACTGTCAGTCAGGCAGTAACCTTTACTGAGAAACAGTGAGCATGCAGGGCACTGCTCTGGATGTTCTGGGATATTACAAAGGTGCTGAACTTGAGGCAGAAGCCCCAACAATCAGGGGCTCTTAGAATAAAAGGCCCTAATCAATTCCAGGATAAATTTATGACTATACAAAGGAGATTCATGCCTGCTGGGTATTTTCCATTGAACTTTACTCTTCAACTTCTGTGTTCCCACTGATACACCACGGGACTGACCATGACATCACTGTCCTACCCTGCTGGCTCATGCCACCAAGAGAAGTCAATAATTTCAGGGAGAGAATAATGAATACTCTACAGAAATAATATTCTTTTGATATGGACAACTGCATTTAAGTTAACACATTTGACACTCTTGTTTGTTTTGTCTTTTAGCATTTAACTCTATTGCACAACTTAGAGATATCTGTAGGGGAAACATTTGCTATGTACATGTACCACATGCCCACATGTGAAGATGTAATCATGAACTAGGACAGATGATGACTAAGGGACCAGGAATTTCTTGTTGGAAATCAATTGCAGGACCGGTGAGATAGCTCAGCGGCATAAGCGCCTGCCTGGCAAGCGCGAGGTCCTGAGTTCGACTCATGGAACCCACATAAAGGAAAAAAAGGGCCGGTGATATCACTCAGTGGCACAAGCGCTTGCTGGCAAGCGCGAGGTCCTGAGATTGACTCCCGGTACCCACATTAAAAAATAATAATAATAAAATAAAGTCAATTGCAGTGATGCAACAGTATTAACATACTGTAACCCACTGAACTATTCCCTTTAAATGGGTAAATTACATGAAATGTCTGTTGTTTCAATAAAGCTGATTTAATTTTTTTTTCACTTTCTGTATCTGTGGGCTCTTTTGTTAGATGATAACCACAACCAGCATTCTTGCTCCTGTTTTGATTGATTGTATTTGACTGTTTATAAAATTTGCCTTACTTATTTCCCTTAGCCAACATAAAAGGAAAACGAAAAAAGGCATAGCAATCTGAGATTTTAAGAGTCTGAATCAGGTATTACCTACTGTACATGCTTTAATGAAATGCAACCTATTTAACTACCCACCTGCATTCAATTATCAAAAATGCAAACAAACATCATTGTTCCCACCATTTTCTGCCTGGGAGAAGTACGTTTTTGTTGCACTTTTTCTCTAGTCTGTGCCTGTGGGCTACTGAGGACTTTCCTTTTGCCTTCACATTTGTCCCAAACATTTCTCAAATAGAATATGCTGCTACTCAAGCATTACCGTTGGGGTGACTGAGTTGTTTTTTAATAATCACTGTCCCACAATTCCTCTTTCTTTTAGGACATTATGAGTACATAAAGATACTTTAAAATGTATGTTATTTTATATAATAGAAAATGTATGTATTTTATGATTTGCTTGCTTTCACTTTCTCCAAAATAGCCAAAAACTTAGGTTGCAAAAGAGGTATATGTAAAATCATAGCAAAATATAAGAAAATCAAAATATCCTCAAACAACAGAATTCTTAGAATTCTTATCCTAGCAAAAGAAATAAAGACTAGAGTAAGGAGAAATAAAACCATGTTATTTGCATATGGCTACTTGGGTACCACAGCTTCAAGACAAAATCTAAATTAAGACATTTGCTCCCATGAACCAGTCACTACCTGAGATCTTTTTTGGAAGATGGTTTGGCTCTAATGCAAACTCCAAGATGTTATACAGATAGTAAGTGGCATTTTTTTAAAGGTCATTTTTAAGTTCTAGTTATTCCTAGCTTGAAAGAAATTCTGAAATCTAAACTGACTCTAGAGCCAATTTGAGGCTGTAAAATTAACAAAGATTAATAAAAAAGGGAAGATGTTCCAAGGCTTTCCCCAACCTAGACCTTCATGCTTGCACCCTTTGGGTCACAACAGCCCGATCACTCATGTGTAGGACTAATCATTAGACTGAAACCAACAGAGATTTGCAAGAATTGAGACACTCCAGTCCTATCACTTATGTCCTGATAATTGATAAGTTATTGGCTCACTAATCATCAAATATCTGCCTTCTTTCCAAGCCTATTTATTACTCCATTCCTACCTATCTTTGAACTAACAATAAATATGCTTCAAAATTCTTTACTTAGCCTCCACTGATATTTTCCACATTTTCTTTATAGAGACAACTCTCTTTCCCATGGATTCAGCTAGTAATTACTTGGGGAATCTCAAAACTTTATGTCCAGTCTAGTCCTGTCACTCAAGTGCAGGATTCAGGGTGCTGGACAGTAACTTCTGTTTACAGTTCTCCACAGCATCATATCTGAAACTCAACTCTTCACATGCCTTCAGCCTCAAAACAACCTCTATCCTACTGCTCTTAGTCAGAGCCTAGTATAATTTTCTCAACTTTTTCAGCTCAAAATTCCAGTGCCATTTAAATGATGATTTTCCTTTATTTCCCATGTTCACCCAATTCACTTCATTTTGTTGACTGTTTTTTCCATTAAGTTATTGCATACAAATTTTAAAAATTTTAATTTCTCTGTATAATTTTTCCTGACTGCTGAAAACTTCAAAAATTTTTCGTTCTTCTGAATTACTAAAGAATGTCGAGTTCATATAAACTAGAGTAGTTACATAGGCTTTGTCTAGCCAGTGATTTTTTTCCTTGAGAATGACTTGAGAACAATAAGGACTAAGTCTACAGTGACATCATCATCATCATCATCATAATAGTGGTTTCGTAATGATGATAATTGTGTCCCCAAGAGATTCATGCTAATGTACTACAGCTACATCAGAACATAAACTGATCACTGTTGTAGGAAAGGAAGAGCAAGCCAAAGCTGGCTTCATGAGTCCAGGGGGAAATGTCTTTCAAGGAAAGACCAAGGGACAAATTTCTAAAGATACAAAATACAGCAAAGAAAAACTTAAAGATAAAGAACACAACGGGAATTTCTATAAAGTATTTTCTATCTAAGTCACAGGTCGAGGTGGTTCCTTCCAGTCAGTTTGACAAATTGCAGAAGCAGAATAAAGACTTGGGGAAAGGAAATGGCAGTAATTACATAAGAGAGGTGAAGATTGACAATGTAAAAGAGACTGGAAAGACCAGAGTGGGAGTTCCCAGGAAGACAACACCAGCCCAGAGGTAAACAAAGGTGTCATAGACTGGTGGTACTAAATCCTTTCTATCCCAGTGCACTATTTATATGGGATTTTTTTCTAAAATGAAGAATTTTCTTTAACCATTGATAGATTTTTGTACATCTCCTTCCTCTTGCTCAAACCATGAAGTGAGAAATTCTTATGGAGGACGTTGGCTCACTGGCTTACGTTTCCAACTGAGGGAGCTAACCTATAAATAATCCTCCAATCTGGGCAACCTGGTAGCTTTTCTTTTATTTTTTCTCCTTCCCAGACCAGTACAGGGCAGGAATTTAGGAAAATCTTTAATCTGACAACTCTTTCCCTCGGACTAAGTCTGGTGTAGAGTGGGAGTATAAAAGGAAGAAATAGCCTACTTTGCATTTGTACTGAACCTCTTTCTTCAGCGTCAGAAATTAGCATAGAATCCACTGCATAGGGAAAAGGAATCTGTAATCTGTTCAGAGATAATTTTGCTATAGGTGGCTAAAGATAGGATAAAGTATTCAAAATCAATTTATTAGGTCAAAGCAGAGGGGACTGAGGATGACTTAGGTTGAGATGCTCTTACCAGAAACTGGAAGACTGGACGTAGTCCAGAGATAAGTCTGTAAGATTAAGACCAAACCTGTATGCCCCACGTTAGATAGAAGCTTTCTGGTGAATGATTATCAGCTCATACACTCATAAGAGAAAACCTACCAAAAAGTGGCAACTTCTGCATTGAGAAATGTGCTGAATGGTGTCTTCTTGGGCATTTTTTATTAAAAACAAAGTACTAATAGCACTACCATTACCACCTTCCACACACACACACACAAACACACACACACACAAACATCCTTATTCATGTATTTTTATGGACAAGGTTTGATTGTTTTTCTGTATGGAATAAAAATTTAGTGAAACTAGACATAACAGGGATAACTGTAATTATTTAAAGATGATTCTTCCAATGTCTGGTTATCATTTTTATGATAATTTGGTTTAATAAAAGATAAAATGTGATTAGTCTGTTACTAGATATGAAAGAATAAAAATATTTATATTAGAAGCAAAAATTGCTAAGGAATACATTGTTTATCCTCACCATGAGATATACTATTTTATTAAATGTTAAAGAATAAATTGCTAATGCTCACCACAAGAAGCATTTACGGTTTGAAGAAGGTACTGAATAGAGTTTTTAAGGAACATTGAAAATGTTGCACATGCACTTTCCTCAGAACATGTAAAGCCATCATTTATTTGTCCCAAAACATCTTAGGGATTTGCTAAATTCTCCTCAAGGCAGTTAGAATATAATGAACTAGAGAAATGTCCTTGCCTTTATAGAACTGAAAATGAAATTGAATTCTTCCAAGAGCACCTTTCAGCTCTATTTTTCTGCTTCTTTCTATGTACAGTATTTGCTTTATGGGGTTACTTTCTCTATATGAGTGGTGGCAAACCTATGGCACTTGGGTCACAGTGGGCTGTTTGTATCACTGAAAGCTCTAAAACTTTTGCCATCACTGCTGTATACTGTAGAAACATAGATGTCTCCCATCTTGGCCTCTCAACTTTTCCAATTAAAGTATTTTTAGAGTGTAAGAATATTCTTACTGCTTGGTTTGTTTGGATTTTCATTCCCTGCTAGTGAAATCTATCTAGAGTTGTAAGAAGATGGCACCTTTTTTTGGTAATAAAATCACGTCAGAGGGAAGAACATTTCCTTAAAGAAATGTCAGTGAAAGACTTGAAATCCCCAACAGCATACCACAAAGAGAAAATAATAAATTTTCAACTGCATTATTTATATTATCAAATCTCTACATATATACACAATAAAAAGCAGTGGAACAGAAAGTCCAAAGAGCCTTGTCAAATGTAACAACTAAAATACTGAAAGAAAAGAGCAGAGGTTGTACCTCCTTCCGACAGCATCGAAGCCGAAATATAACACTTGGGCCAAGAAAATTAACTACCCATTAGCTGAAAATAAAAGTCACCAAAGATAGCATAGTCCTGAATATCTACAATACACTCAATTACAATACACAAAAATTACATTTTGAAAATTAGATTTGAAAAGGATCAGGAAAACATGACTTGAAAAAAAGAGATAATCAGATATTGGAATAAATAGATGACAGGGCTCTAAAGCACCTATTACAAATCTATTCCTAGGTTTAAAGAAAGATCCAATGATCATGGATACATAAATAACCCTAACAATGAAACAGAAATTATGAAAAAAACTAAAATATTCTAGAGCTGAGAAAATAAAACATCTGAAATGCAAATTTTAATGGATTGGCTTAAGAGCATATTGGAGGTGTCAAAACAGTGAAGTTGAGATAGATCTATATAAATATATAGATCTAAAACACATGAAGGTAAAAGATTTGAAACCATCAAGTGAAAAGATAGGAAAAATTAATAAAGCTTCGAATATTAATAATATCAAATGGGTTAACGTATCTGTAACTGGAGTCTCAGAGAAGAGAAAAGTAAGAGAATGGGACCAAAATAAGTTGTAAAGAAATAAGTCCCATTTTTTTTGCAAAATTTGGTGAATAACATAAACAAATCTGTGAGATTTAGCAAACAATAAAAATATAACATATGAGGAAAACAGCATTAGGTACATGATAGTCAATATAATTAAACCAAAGATTATGAAAAAAACCTTGAAAATAGAAGATCAAACTATATGAGCAGGAATAATTACATGAGCATCTTATAAAAGTAACAAAAAACAAAAGTTAATAAGTAAATTTTGAAGCATAGAAAGTACAAAAAAATTCTGTGAAGTCAAAATCCTACATGCAATGAACTTATTGTTCAAAATAAAGATGAGTACCCATTTGTCAGTAATGGGTAGAATGGCAGGGAAGATCAACAAGAAAATTTAAGGCTTCAAAAGCACTACAAACTAAATTAGACTCAATAGATATCTACAGAAAAGATTACCTAACAACATAGAAACTGATTCCTCTCATATAACATTTTCTAGGAAAGATTATATTTTATACTACAAAATAAGCTTCAATAGTTTAAAATGAATGAAACTAGTGAAGTTAAATTAGTAATAGATAACAGAAGAAAAATTTAGGAAATTTACTAAAAGTGGAAATTAACACATGTTTAACCATCAATGGATCCAAGAAAAAAAATCCCAAGAGAAATCAGAAAATACTTGGAGATGATTAAAAAATATAACAGAAGAATTTATGGCATGTAGCTAATAGAGTCCATAGAAGAAAACTTTTAGTTGTAAACACACTTTTGTAAAAGAATAAAAATATCAAATTAATAAGTTAAACTGTTGTATATTCACAAACTAGGAAAAGATGAGCAAAAACAAAACCACAAAGCAAAGCAGAAGAAAGAAAATAATAACAAAGTTCTAGACAGCAAATAAATTAGACAAAAGCGAGATTAAACAGCCTGAAAATTATCCAGTTGAAAAGATTAACAATGTTGGCAATCTTTTACCTATATTAAAAAAAAATAACAAAATTGGAAGACATCTCAAGTTAACCATACTTTTAAGTGAAATACATTGGGCACACATGTTTAAATACTACATTGTTTCTCTGGTGTGAGAAACTGAAAGTGTAAATAAGGACCAAAATGTGTAATAGATATTGGGAAATGGGAAGAAATTGTTCAAATGGGAAGGGAAACAAGGGAGGGGGTAGGGCAAAAGGAAAGAAGGGACAAGAAAAAAAGAGAATATAAGGAAAAAAATGGAAACAAAGCTTTTGTAAATAAGGAGGGGAAGAGGCATTGAAGGGAGGGGAGTGAAAGGGGAAAAAAGAAGAAGCAAGATATATCATGTACAGGTACAAATTCCCTATGATGAATGTGATCATTATGTATATCTAAAATGTACAAAGATGAAGTAAAACCAGGTATGTAAGAGAAGGCATCACTACATACCTTACAACTGTAAGAATGATAAGGAGTACTATGAACAATTACAGGTCAACAAATTAATAACCTGGCTAACTGAGATAGAATGATATACAACACAGATAGAAAGATACAAACTGCCAAAACTAAATATAGAAGAAATTTATAATCTCAAAAAAAAAAAAAAAAAAAGAAACTGAATTATTAAGCAAAAGTCTTCCCACAAAGAAAAGCCCAAGTCCAGTTGGCTTGCTTCACTAGTGGAATCTACCTAAATTTTTCCCAAACTCTTTCAAAAGTGAGGAGGAGGAGGAAGTGGAGAAAAAGTAGGGGAAGAGACAGGAGGGACACAAAATCTTTAAAGTCATCATAGGAAAACCACAGACATATCTCTCTTACAAATATGAAGTCAAAATTCTGAATAAAACATAAATTTCTCATTGAATCAAGCAACATGCAAAAGAAATATATGATACACTGAAATAGGATTTACCCCAGCAATGCAAGATTGGAGTAATATGAAAATATCAGAATAAAAACAAAAATTGTGTAATTATCTCATAAATACAGAAAAGAAATTGACAAAATCCAACATCTCCCTAGGATTAAAATATTAGCTCAAGAAATGGGCAATAAATAGTGAATTTCCTCAACTGAAAAAGGGCCTCTCTGATAATCTACAACTAAATGTAACAATTAATGGTGAAAGACTGAATGTTTTCCTCCTAAGATCAGCAAAAGGAGAAGCATGCGTGCTCTCACCGTGTCTATTTAACGATGTACTAAAGGTCCTAGTAGAATCAATTAGGCAATAAAAGAAAAGGCATCCAAACTGGAAAAAGAGATGTAAAACCACCTCTGTGTGCATATGACATGATCTTGAATGTAGAAAGCCTAAGGAGCACACACACGCACGTTATTAGAATTAATAAATGTGCTCAGTAACACTGCAGGATATAAAAGCAAGAAACAAAAATTATTGTACCTTATAAACTACCAAAAAATAATCAGAAAAATGCAGTAAGAAAACAAGTTTTGCTTGCTATAACATCAAAAGACTAAAATATTTAGGGATAAATTTAATGACAAGTAAAATACTTGTACACTAAAAACTACAAAATGCTAATTTGATCATAAACTTAAACGTTGAATCTGAAGTCCTAAAACTGCTAGAAGAAAATACAGGGTAATGTATCTGTGTAATGAGTTAGAATTATTACTTCTTGGTCTTTATTTATTTATTTATTTTTTTGTGGGTACCGGGGGTTGACCTCAGGACCTCGCGTGCCAGCAGGCGCCCCTGCCGCTGAGTGATATCACCGGCCCTTTTTTCGTGTGTGGGTTCCAGGAGTCGAACTCAGGCCCTTGCGCTTGCCAGGCAGACGCGTACGCCACAGCCATCTCACCGGCCCACTTCTTGGTCTTTAATAACTCTACCTTCTCTCACTACACAAAATGCCTTAGAGAAGGAAAGCAATAAGTCTAAATATAAAAATTAGTCAAAGTTAGATTTAAAACACACCACCAAAGAAAGTGATAAGCAGCAACAGATGGAAGAAGATGTTTGCAAAAAATCACACATTTGACTAAAGGAAATATACATACATGATATGGAAAATGATATGAAAAAATATATGACAAATATATAAATGATCACTAGAATTAAAGAAAAAAACAAAAAAACCATTTATAAAAGAGACGAAAATTTGAACGATGATTACCAAATAAACTATTTATGAGTGGCCAATAAATACATGAAAAATAATGAATATAGTTAGTAGGAACTACTACATTCCTTCCAAAAAGATGAAATTTTTTTTTTTAAAAAACCTGACAGTTCCCCAGATAATGTAGTGGGAGAATGTAGAGAGAATGTAGTGCAACTATAAGTTTCATATATTGCTTGTGGGAATATAAAGTTTTTATGGTCCTGGATATTGAACCCAGGGCCTCTGTAGGAATATAAAATGATACAAAGATTTGGGGAAAAGATTAGGTACTTTTTCTTTATTATAAACACTGACCTATGGTATAACAATTGTACTCGTAGGCATGTAATCAAGCTAAATGTAATAACATATCTACAAAACCCTTATAAATGTCTATAGCAGCTGTATTCATAAGAAGGAATAAGTGGAAACACTCCCAGATAACTATCAATATAAAAATGGATAAAAACATTCTGGTTCACTCGGGAATTAATACCCAGAAACTAGAAGAAGTTAAATATAGATACAGAAATATAAGGGTAAATCTGAAAATCATTATGCGAACACAATGTACCAGGTACAAACTGGTGTGTAACATATGTGCATTATACTCTGTAACTGAGAACATTTGTGTAAGGTAAAATTGCATACACAGGGAGAGAAGTAGCGTTCTCTAGATACAGACATGAAAAGTAGCTAACAACTCCTAAAACAGAATTTCTCAAAGTGAGGGAACAGTTTATAACTTAATATGAGTGTAGGTGGGTCTCAAGATCATACATACTTTTTAAAACTCTGAATTTTACTATTAACCTGTGTATGAAGGTACGTAGATTTTACCTTTAAAAAACTGTAGGGCAGGGCCGGTGAGATGGTTCAGGGACGTAAGCGCCTGCCTGGCAAGCACAAGGACCGAGTTCGACTCCCGGAACCCACATATGAAAAAAGGGCCGGTGATATCGCTCAGCAGCATGGGCGCCTGCTGGCGCGCGAGGTCCTGAGGTCGACCCCCAGTACCCACACACACACACACACAAAACCTGCGGGGCAAATAAAAAGCCATAGAGGAAGCTTTTCTATAGTAGGAGCAATTTCTTATACGTAATCCCCTTTTCAAAAATATTTTTATCTGCTCAGGATGATTGAAGTCAAGATAGGTTGTAGGAACTTGAGATTGTACAGTGTTAGCTAGAAGAAACTCTCTGCCTCCAGAATTCCAGAGTCAGAATTCTTGACTCTGTAGAATTTTGTTATGTGAAGGAAATTTGAATCTACTTAATAAGGAGACACTGTCTGAAAGACACACTGTCTGAAAGAGACACTGTCTGAGGTAGCTGGAATGAGCAAAGCAATGGGAGAAAGAAATCAAATGATCTTAGAATCATTAGGTACAAAGACAGCAACACTGAAAAATCAAGATAAGCTCATGTGTCTAGAGAAGGCAAGTTTGGGGGAGTGGGTATCAAATTTTTCACATACTGAGCACCTTTTAGAGTCACTGCACTGCACAACTGTGGCAGGCACCATTCACCATGGAGCAGTGTTCCAGGAGGGACCATTCAAATGCCAATGTGAGCAGTGACCCCTGCAGTGACCTCTGAAATGTGGCGGTAGCTCAGATGCCATTTATATATATAGGAGCTGAGCGAGGCCGGGGATTATTATGGAAGCACTCGTCAGAAAAATCACACCCCGAGGCACAGACATAAACACACGAGCACAAGCTCACACACAAGTGCACACATGAAGGCTTACAAAGAATTTTAACATAATAAGCTAAGTACTGCATGTGTAGTACTACGAAGTGGTTAGATACTTGATAGTGCAAGAGTTTTACATAATCAGAGTTATAATATTAAAAATTTTTGAAATCATCAGAATTATACTTGAACTTCAAAATGCATCAAAAAGAATAATGGAAAGAACTGAGGATCTTTAGGCATATATATCAATTACTGCCACAAATAGAAGTTTAGGAAATACTTACCTTCAAATTACACAAATCAGATTGAGTCAAAATCTAAAACAAGTACTGTTTTAAGTGAAAACCCTAAGGTTAAAGATTTTAACTTTGTTAAATTTTAACAATTTGTATGCATAGTCTTTCTTTCAGTTTTTATTTTTATTAATACAAGTTTGCATTACATAATGATCACATTCCTTGTGGAGAGTTGGTGCATTTAGATAACACATCGCAACTCTTTTTCATTCTCTTTTCCTCCCCTCTTTCTTTCCTCTACCTCTTAATCACCTTCCCATTTGAAAAAAATTTTTCTATTTCCTATTATCTATCCTTTGTTTGTTCATTATTTATATTTTGGGTTTTTCACATAGGAGAAATCATATAATATTCAAGCTTGCGTGTCTAATTAATTTCACTTAATATCACAGCCTCAAAGTTCATTCATTGTCCTACAAATGATTCAAGTTTATCCTTTTTTTAATGGCAGAGTCGTACTCTAGGTATCTGCCTGAAAGAGTTAAAGACATCATATTACCGTGATACACGCATACATGTGTTTGTAACAGCACAATTTATAATAGCTAAATATGGGAAGCAGCATAAATGTCCATCAACAGAGGAATGGATAAAAAAAACATGTTTTTTTTTTACACAAAAGTACTACTCTGCCATAAAAAGTTTTAACAATTTAAAAGAGAAATAATGCTTTTTAATAATAAAAGGAAAATAACAACTCTACAATGGAGACAAATTTCAGACACTATCTTAACCAATTCATCAAAGCTAACATCACCAATAACAAGACAAATAGATATCATAACCTTCCTGATGAGATGTATTCTTTTAGTATTACTGAAAATAATGCATAGCTTGCATCAGTCTTGAGAAAATATCAGACTATCTCGAATGGATATACAATCTACAAAATAACTGGCTTGTAGTCTTCAAAAATACATAGGCAAAGAAAGGCAAAAACAAAATAAGCCTGAGAAGCAATCTCAGATTTAAAGAGACGAAGGACAAACTCAATTTGGGTTTGTTTAGCTGTTATCTTTTCTGAAAATTTCACAAAATAACTAGATTTGGCTAAAATGATAATATTAAAATAATTTTCTTAGGGAAAAATACCAAAGAGATTTGAAAACCACTGCAATGTATGATCCAAGATTAGATTCAGAACCTAGGGAAAATATTGTGAGCAAGGATATTATGGATTCAAGTGGTAAAATCTGAACATGATTTGTCAGATTCAATGCTAATACAGTTCAGTGTGAGATTTTCCGATTACAGTACTATGGTTATGTAAGAGCAAGTGTCCTTAGGAAACTGTAATGGTGGTATTAGTAGAAAAGAGATGTGACACCTGCTGTTCACTTTCAAGTAATTCTGAAATATAGGTGCGAAAGTGAGAGAGAGAGACAGAGACAGAGAGAAGACTGGCGGACACAGACCTAAAGATAATGTAGGATACTTGTGTAGAATCTTTAAAATACATAACTTGAAATAAGGTACTGCATATATATGAATTCTCTCTATGATTCTTGCAACTTTTCTTTAAGTTTGAAATCATATAAAAAGCTTTAAAAGTGTTGAATTTAGCTATGAATAGATGAAAACTCATCATGTAATGGCAAGTAGAGGGTTGTTCTAATTTTGTTGCTTGTTTTAGGAAAGTCAAAGAATTTAGAAGCAAAATAATAGAGATACTTCTTTCATATGGGAATATTACTCAGTAAGACATATTAGACCTGACAGAGAAGTTTTTCTATGTGAAAAACTCTTTCTAATATATCAACTTTTAATATATAGTTTGCATCAGTCAAACTTTTTAATATATCAACATCAATACTTCTTTTTATTTTGATCAGAAGTGTATTTGAAATCCTTTCAGTACTTTACCATGAAACAAATTTAGCAAACAAAGTGTCACAGGAAAGATTTTCCAGCTTGAACATCTCCTGTCAAGATTTAGGTGTTTGGAGGCTATTCATTTCCTCACCTTAGTTTGGAAGGAAGAGTGAGAAAGATACACCAATTCCTTTATTTAATTAGTTTCTTCAATCTCAATCAACAATTGGACATTGTCGCTTTTTTCTTTTTTGACCGTTAATGCTGTTAGTATAAAAAGAGGGTGCATTCTCCCTTAGAGGTTTTTTTTTTTTTTGAGTACTAGGATTGAGTACTAGGGTGTTCTATCACTGAGCTATGTCTCAACCCTTTTTATTTTTTTATTTTGAGACAGGATCTCATTAAATTGTTTAGAATCAACTCTAACTTGCAATCCTAGGTAGCATTTTTAAAATTACCAAGTTATTTAATTTTTTCTCTTAGGAAAATGTTTATATTAGAAAATGCAATTTTAATATTTTTCTTTTATTAATATATACTTACAATGCATAATAGTGATGTTTATTGTGTTCATTTTGGGGAAAAAGCACATACATAGAGATATACAATATCTTAATCATTTTCCATCCTTTTACCCTCTCTGCCCTTCCTCCTTCTATTGATCCTTTCCTCATCTTACCTTTTCATTTTCTATCATCTCTATTGTATTCATTTCTCGATTTATATTTCAAGTTTCTCATGTAAGAGAAACCACGTGATATTACCAGTCTGTGTCTGGGTTATTCACTTACCCTTATGATCTAAGGTTCCATTTATTTTCATGCAAATGACATGAATTCATTCCTATTTATGGCTGAATAATACTCCATTGTGTATAAATACCATGTTTTTTTTAGACATCCATGTACTGATGGATATCCAGGCTAATATCAGAGCTTAGCTATTATGAGCTGTGCTGCTATAAATACGAATATGCATGTCTTTTCTTACCACTCTTTAATGTTATATGTCTTAAAAATGGTGACATATTGTTCTTCAAAAGGAATTATCATATAGAAAAATAAAAATCTGCAAAGCCTTAGTCATACAAACTCACATTTTCTCATTTATTTATAAAATTAATTTCATTTACTTTAGTAAGAATACTACATTAAAATAATTTAAAGCTAAAACCAAACAAAACTACCCATTATTTAATATCCTAATGAAACCAGTGTGTTTACCTATACACACCCTTGTATTTGTCCACATCCAAATTACTTTTTGTGTGTGTGTGTGTGTGGGTACCGGGGGTCGACCTCAGGACCTCGCGTGCCAGCAGGCGCCTGTGCCACTGAGCGATATCACCAGCCCTTTTTTCATACGTGGGTTCTGGGAGTCGAACTCAGGACCTCACGCTTGCCAGGCAGGCACTTATGCCGCTGAGCCATCTCAGCAGCCCCCAAATTACATTTTTATACATATATAGCAATGTTACAGACAGAGGTTATTTTGTATATCATTCCATACATTTTGTTTTGCTGCAGCACTTATTTTTCCCCTCTAGCCTTCCTCCTAAGATATCCCATATTAGCAAACAGACATATTTTCTTTCCTATGTATCTTGCATGTTACATACAAATTTCCATCATCAAAAATCTCTAACTTCATTAAGTATAATAGAAAACTACCGAGTAAATGAAGATCATGCACTTATAACATGTAATTGAATATCTTGTTAATTTAATAGCATACTTTTTTTTTTGTGGGTACCGGGGGTCGACCTCAGGACCTCGCATGCCAGCAGGCGCCCATGCCACTGAGCGATATCACTGGCCCTTTTTTCATATGTGGGTTCTGGGAGTCGAACTCGGGCCCTCACGCTTGCCAGGCAGGTGCTTATGCCACTGAGCCATCTCACCGGCCCCATGCCACTTCTAACAATGTTCTAATTAAGACTTTCATATAGACATCCTCAGATAATGGTGCATTTCATCTACCAGGTAAATTCTCTGAAGTGTTTTCTCTTGCTTTTCAATTTCTATTTTTAATATTCTTAAATTTCAAACATAATTATAAAATATTTAAAAATAAGGCAGGATCTCAGAATGTATGATAATAACTCATGATTATGCTTGGCAAGTGTCTGGCTTGTATCTAAATGTTCCCCCCAAGCCTCATGTTGTCATAGGTGAGGTTTTTTAGAGGTGGCTGGATCTAGAGTGTGTGATGCTGGGATTAGGGGTGTTTGATTAATAAATTATTCAACAGATTGTTTTTGGCATAGTTCTTGGAGTGGATAATGACAAGGACCTCCCTGGGTGTGAGTGCCTGGACATAATACAAGGGACAGAATATAAAGGATACCTGCTGCTTGCTACTTCACTACTTTGCTGCCTTCTACCTGCCATGTACTCTTTCTCCTCTACCATGCCACTCTACCTTGGAGCCAGCAGACTATGCACTGAAACCTCTACAAACTGTGAACTGAAATAAATCTTTCCTCCTTTAATTTCGGGTGCCAGATATTTTGTCTCAGCAATTAGAAAAGTAATTAAAACAGGAATATTTCCATTGAATGTTAGAACATTTCAATCAATCTTTGGAGGAACTGCTGATAATTTTGAGTCACCTAGGATCCAAGTGCCTCTCATCCACCTATTGGTTAAATAATTTGTAAGTAAATTTCTTTGGTTTCTGTACTTTTGCATGGGGAGGGTGCTATATTTAGAATATCTCATATTTATTTTTATGATTTCTTTCACTGTTAAATCTGTCATAGGGTTCAAGAGAAAAGAAGGAAAACTGTGTTTTGAGATGGTAAAGGAACCATAAAATGTTAATATAATAAACACTCAAACACACGGCTTCTGTTTCTTACAAATCAAAAAAATGTTATAAAGAAGTTTGTTTTTATTTACACATGATGTCTTAATTTTTTTCTTTAAAGTTGTTATGGGACTACGGGCTATAACATACCAGAATGTAATATGTCTGTATTAACAGTGACCTGTATTAATAAGATATTTTGTGAAGATTCAAGGTTTACAAATATTCCAGAAACATATTGGGACCTTGGCTTATACGAATCTTTCCTTTAGCATCTCCAACCCTCTAAATCAACTGCTACATCCTCTAAATCAACTGCCATACAGGAATGTCTAATTTCATCCAATTGCTGATTCTGAAAGGTGAATTCATATGCGCTTCAGCAAAGAAGAAATGTGGTGTATTAATATAATGGTTGTATGCTTGATTATCAATGTCATTGAAATTCTATGGAATTTTGTTAGTAATCAGAAATGTAAGAATTGGGATTTGCTGTAATTTTTTCTTGTATTATTTTACATATTCCTAGTAAGTGTAAACCAAAGATGTAGAAGATAATAGATGCCCAGGGTTATGAAAACATGTATTGCATTATTTTACTTATTGAAAAATAAGTACTTCTTTCTTATCTGACTCTGAAGGAATACATAGAATTTTAAGGAAATTGTGGGATTCTCTATTGCCTATAACTCTTCTTACCTAAAAATAATGATGAAATCTGTCTTAAGGCTGTCATTAATTCTTGACAGGCACAAATTAGTTGCTGTGAGTTTATGTAAATCTTGTAGTATATAAACATAAAGTGACTGCATAGGTACCTAATAAGTACATATATGAAACAGAGATTTTTTCTATTATACTAAAATCTTTGTCATGAGAATCAGCATGAGCCTTTGGTCTTTGAATCCCTGAGTTAACAGAAATGAAATTGTGTACCTCTGTTTATCATGCCACTTGCTGAGGAAGCCTAGTCATAACTTTTATTACCCAATATTTCCAAACTGTTGTGTTTATGTTACTTTCCCGCTAAGTAATTCTACCAAAACCTGTGGGTGTCTAATCCTTAAGAAAAAGAGAAGAGAAGCAGAGCAGAAAAGCTGTTGTTTGCAGGAAGGGCCTCCTCACTTTAAAAATAAGTGATATGGTGGCATTACTCCACACCCAAATCTTGAGAATAAAGCCAATCTTATGGGGTGTACTTGTAGATTTTCATGGTATCAACATTCACATCATGATTTTGAGTGATCAACATGATGTCACTAGACAGAGACTTCAAAAGTAAAATTAACAATGGTCTTTATCAAGACAGAACAGTTCTTCCCTTTCAACCATACAATTTAAGATAGGTTTGCCCTTCTTTGCCCACTTTACCTTAGTATGTCTAATGGAGTGAAATTGGGTAGGGAATGGTAGCGGAACTACAGTGGTCAAGAAAGAAGTTATACTTCTGATTTGAAATGTAACAGGGAGAAAGTGGTTAAGGTGAATCAGAAAGGCAGCTATATTTCAAACATTATTTCACTAAAAGCGTATTTCAAATCAATGTTAAGTGTCTTAGGACCTCATAGCCTAGTGCATTTGATGCATAATGTTAACCATCGCAATTCTGTCTCTCACCAATTTGACATCAATAAATATAAAGAGTATTTCATTTCCAAATAAAGACACTGACGATGTTGCAATTTGTGCTAAGATGATGCAACTGTGCTATGTACCATTGCAAATACATAAACCATTTCCTCAGACTAGTAGGTTAAATTCTTGAGTACCAGTATATCTTGATACAAAGTCAATACATCTGATGTTACAAAATAAGGGAAGGAGAGAAGAAAACAAAGATTAAACAAAGATATTGGCTTAATATATGTTAAGGTGTATTTCTGGATGTCCCTCAATAGCCTCACATTCATTGGTGAGGTCCTCACTGGGGCAGTTAGCTGCCTTGCATTTAGGAGGTGGAGTTTGGTCAGAAGAGGTGGGTCACTGGAGGAGTGACCTGGAAGAGCATGTCCATTTTCCTGCCTCCTTCCTTCTCCTTCTGCTTCCTGCTCACCATGGTGTGAGCAGCTTTCCTCTGACCAGACCCTTCTATGCCATTTGTGTATTAAAGCCTACCAAACATGGACTGAAACTTCTGAACTGTGAGCCAAAAGCAACCTCTCTTTCTTTTAGTTGTGGGTGTCTGTTATTTTGTCCTAGTCATAAGGAAAGGGAATGAGACAGATTTTGGTACTAGAGAGGTAGGGTCTTTGCTGTGATTATACCTGACCATGTTATTTAGAAACCTTTGGAACTAGTTCGCAGGAGACCTTTGGAAAGATTTATAGATGCTGGGTAGAGAAGGCCGGGAATGCTGTAATTAAAGGTTGATGTTAAATACTGGTTAGAGCTCAGAAGAACAAAATGCTGATAGAAATACAGCTTGTAAAGTTTCAGCTTATGAGGTTTCCGTTAAGACTGAAGGACTCCATTGGCAGTTAGGCTAGGGATCAGGTGTGTTACACTGTGGCAGAAAATTTGTTTGCCTTTTTCTCATGCCCTGAGACTTTGTAGGAGACTGAGATAAAGGGCAAGTGACTAATTTACATGGCAGAGGAAACTTTCAAAGCAGTCAAATGTTAAGGCTGTAGCAAGGATACTGCTTGCTCCTTTAAGTGAGATCTACTATGGAAAACATTTTGAAAACATTTGCTGGTGGCCAAAGGGAAGCAACTGTAAAATTTCGCCTTATGAAATTTTGGCCTAGAATAGCTTGGTGGCTGAAAAGAATAGCATTAAAAAGAAGCTGAGTACTTTGCATTAGGACAATAAGTAGGATGCCTTCAGGGCATATAAGGAAGCCAAGACCCTGTCCTTCACCATGCAAAGGTGAAAAAATTTCCTTTGAGAAGAGAGCCCCACAGTGTTCTGCTCTTCCTGAACAGAAGAGGAATTTAATTCCCAGAATTCAGATATCCAGGCATTCAGAGTTCTGCAGCCATGACACAAGGGGCCGAGATACTGTATAAACTAGTTCTAGATATTGGCATCATCCAAAGCTGGCTTTATAGGAATGCAGAATGCAAGAGTTGTGGGATCAAGGAGTGTTTCACCCAAATTTCAAAAGAAGGCTTGGAAGGCCAGGCTGTTGCCTCTGAGAAGAGAGTAGATAGTGAAGCCAAAGTGCAGTGGAGCCACCAGGAAGTTGGAGACCCCAAGAACATAGACTATCTGCTGAGGAAGGCAACAGGCAGTAAGCAGAGTCAGTCTAAGAGAGAGGTCATAAGGCTGCAACTGGCTATACCACAGAGGTTATGCAAGAACCTTGGAGTTCATATCTTTGTCCTGGGTGGTAGAAACTGAGCCACCAGATTTAATGTTTACCCTGTTGGGTTTTGGTCTTCCTTTGGTCCCATTCCTTTCCATTCCCCAATTTCTCCCTTTAGAAATGGGAATGTTTACCTTGTGCCTTTACAATGGCAGTGCTTGACTTTCATTTGATTTTCACAGTGGCTCACAGCTAAGAGTGTGCCTTGAGTCTCAGAAAAGATTTTGGACATGAACTTTTCAACAAATGCAAGAACTTTTAGGAATTTAGCCCTTATTAGAGATGATGTAAATGTATTTTGCACAAAGAGATGTTTATGATTCTTTTGGAGTCCAGGGTCGAATGGTACTGTTTGTATACAGATGTCCTTATGGGCACATAGACAGGGTTTTGGAAGGTGATTAAACTATGGGGACAGTATAGCTGACTTGCTGTTAGGAGGTGGCGTCTAGTCAGAAAAAGTGGCTTACTGGAGGAGAGACCTGGAATCACTGAAAGGGTGACGTGTATTTCCTGCCTCCTCCCTTCTCTCTGTGCTTCCTGCCCACTATGATGTGAGTAGCTTTCTTCTGACCAGACCCTTCTGCCACAACATTTGTATATTTAATCCTGCCAAATATGGATCAACACTTCTGAACTATGAGCCAAAAATCAATTTCTCCTCCTTTAAGTTGTGTTTTTCAGGTGTTTTGTCCCAGCAATGAAATGAGGAAATAGACGAAGACTAAAGTAGAGAAGAATATTTATTACAATTACTATCCTTATGTCTGATGCAAGTCACATCATGGTTATATCTGGTATTTGGAACAATTTTCCTTCACTTCCATTCTCCATTTCCTCAAACAAGTATCTCAGGTAATGATGCTTCTTCACCTCATGAGATAACCATAAGCTTAATTCTTGAGGGGTGTGTGCTATTAGTGAACCTGCCTGGATTGGGTTGTTCTAGTTTTCTACTGACTTTACTCATAGGGCACGATAATGATAAGGGACACTTGCCCATTGCAGATCATCTCATTTTAAACCTACACTATGAATTAATAGTGTCATTTTCCTTTTACTCAGGCTCAGTTACACAGCTAGCACAGTAATTCTTTCTGCCAGTTGATTCAGTGGCATAAGGAGCTCAAAGTTGCTAGGTTGCAATCACAACTCCCTCTTTAATGGAATCATTGTCATGTTTCATGATGGGAACATTCCTCCATTTAGAACTCAGGCCTCAAGATGAACTGAATGAATAATCATGGAACAAGAAGTAAATCTTGCTAGTTGGTCAGTATGTATTCTAATGAATCATGAGACTTCCATTTTCACTTCTTGATACCTGGACATGTAAATCCTCCATATGGAAGAAACAGTGTGATGCATTGGACACTGATTCAGAGCACATAGCATTTTCTGGAGAACTTTACCCACTTCATTAGGTTATTGCCCCTGAAGTAGTACTGTAACTGGGTCATCAAAAGGCCATTCTAATGTTTTATCAAGCCAGCTGCGTCAAGATGGTAGCAAACATGATGAAAGCTATGAATTTCAATGAGCAAGCAATCACTGCCATACTTCTTTTGCAGTGAAATGGATGCCTTGATGAAAAGCAGATAAGGCATCCTGTAAGTCCACAGATGGTAGTTTTGGAAGAAGGTTTAAGTGCAGGGAAGGCATATCCATACTGAGATTAAGTGTCAATTGCAGTAAGAACAAAACCCTGCAATACTTTCAATACAATCAACTTGCTTCCAGATAACTGGCTGACTAACCTGAGAAATGATGATGTATTGGGAACTCTGGTGTGGACCCTCAGAAGTGGCCATAGGCAGGCCAGGTTGGTGAGTAGAAATTCTTGTACTGAGATCAAGCATAAACTTTCATCCATCAATGATGGCTACCTTGCTCATGAGTCCATTGAGTGATGATAGGGATGACAAGGAGAGAAGCTGACTGCTAGCCACAGAATGATCATCCTGCCCACATACTAAAATGCCCCTGTACTGATATCACCTTTTGTTGAGCATTCACATGGACTGCAAATACACTTTTAGTTTGTTTTCCTTATTAGGACAAATCTATACACATACCTATTCCTTATGCACCATTGGTACCTATTTTCCAATCTTGTTTCTTCCAAATCCATGACAATCCAGCTAAACCATTAGCCATAGTCATATTTTGGCAGTCGATTGAGTGTGTAAACAACTTTCCTTCTATGCAAAGTGAAGAAAAAGTGCACTTCTCAAAGTAGTGACCCTGGAACGATGTTTTGTCAACACTGTTTATTGGGGATGTTCTAGAAAGTGCTGTAGTGTTGCAAATGACTGTTTCAAGCGATGGTTGTATAAAAGCATTCAGATACACATCATCTACAAACTGAGCCCCAGCTTTATCTTTGTGAAATAATTGTAGGGAAATCCCCATTGGGCCATAGTTACAGGCTTGGAAAGAAGAAAATATAGCACATGTGGTGACTACAGACAATGGTCCACTACTTTATGCAACTTAGTTGTGTTTTCAGGGTCCGCTCAGCATTACATACATACATACATACATATGTATCACTTCCATTTGATGATGGAGTACTGGTAGACATGTCCAGCTAGACAGGTTGGTGGATAAGATAATGTTAAGTTCATGATGGGCAGCTCAAGTTTGAAGATAATTTGGTGGGCCATATATAAACATTCAGTCTCTTAATTTTTAGTAGCCCCTCGATTATTCCTAGCTATAACTCAGTTTATGAATCAATGAATGAATGGCAAGCTCTGTCACCGGCTCTTCTTCATAAGCAAAATTAATAGCCTAAAAGCCTGTCCTATTGTAATGACAAGTATGCATTTTTAAAAAATAATAGATAAATTTTACAAATTTTTTTCATTCATCATGCAAATGTATAAAAAATTATTTATATTCTGATGGCAAACTGATCAAGTCTCAATTCTTACTATCATTTTTCATACCATTATGACAATTTCTGTTTTAAAGCCCCTAAACAAAACTTAAAAATTGATTTTATAAAAACATTTATTTGTAGGAATATCCACTCAAAAACTTTAGTTGAGGCTTAAGAAGGGAATATGTAGTATTTTTAAATAAAATTGTTTGAAACCGATTTTCAGGACCTGTGTGACATCTATGCTTCTTTAAAATTCAGTGATGTTACGGGAAATTAAGCAAATTCAGAAAGTTAAATATCAAATTTTTCCCTTATATGACAAATTTTTGAAATACACAAATAAACAAATAAGAGAGTACAGGAAACTAGGAAGCAGACTTCTGGATACAGGAAAGAGAACACGGAAAGGAGAAGAAAAAAGGAAGGGGAAACAGGATTGAAATTAAGACATGCAAAATGCATGAACACACTTCCCAAACTAAACCCCATCATCATGCAATATTAACATACACTAATAAAGCATAATAACAAAAATTTAGTGATACTTGTAAATATATGTTTATTTGATGTAAGCACTGTACATTTGCAGGCCATAGATTTTCAAAGAATTTCATTTTCTTTCACAAGAAGAATTTCAAACATAAATGAAAACTTACCTAGAAAAAAGTAGCATAAATATTAGAAATAAGCACATATACAGAGACTAAATGAATATTTGAATAAAGACTTATCCATTTAAAATTTATATAAATACTCAATATATCACTAATTACGGTATATATTTTGAGCTTTAAAATATATTTGAAGAGTTACTTAACCCTTGGCAATATGTCAAAATACCATTTTAAAAACCCAAAGTGGATACTTACTTGAGCAACAACATGTTAAAATTTAATCTCATTTTTAAAAAAATTATATATATAAGCCTATAGCTGCTAAATTAAGCAAAACAGTTTCTTATTATTTCCTAAAATAAACACAAAATAATCACAAAAACAACAAAAAATTATGCACAATTCAAAATGATTAAAGTTTTTATAGTTATTTTTATTAGCTTGTCTTCCATGGTGAGCCTTTGGCCTGTTGGCAAAACTATTTTACTTAAACAAATAATATACCAAAGAGATAATATACACTTTGTTTACCTGTCCTAGAAGAACTTCGAAGAAAGCCCACCTGGTTCCTCCAATTAAAACATCAAAGGCGTGCACAAAACACTTTGGCTGGTACACACAGTGATAGGGAAACACGGGCTTAGTTTAATTCATTCTGCTAAAGTGCCAACAGACAAGCATTCATTGAATTCAGTCCAGGCTCAAAAGTATAATTGATGTCAGCTTAACTTCTCAGCCAACAGCCAACGACAAACGCTGAATCTGTTACTGTTGGCTTTGTTTAGGTTTCAGGTGCAGGGCTCCTACCATATGGTATCCTCAAGGCACAGTTTTTGTTATGGTGTGTGTGTGTGTGTGTGTGTGTGTGTGTGTGCATGCTCATGTGCTTTTTCATATTACAAACATCCTTCATTTGCAAAGCAAACAAAGAAAAAGCAATCTACTTATTGCCTAGAACTGCTGCAGACCACCAAGTGCTGGGTGCTATTAAAGTTACACAAAGCATTCGACAAATAGAAGTTCCTGTCTAAGATATTTACTCACCAAAGAATTCTTTATTTGCCCTTGACATCTTGTTTTCTTTTCACCACCAAATGACTGAGCATATATAATTAATGAATTACACTGTATTATTAATGCAATATTCAAGCTATTTTGCAAAAGACCAGTATACTTTTATTCAAATTTTGTATCAAAAATATTTTTGAATCATCATTGCCTGTGACATCAGAGTAATTTTTAATATGTAAAAAATATTTTACTTGGAAATAGCAAATCCTTTGGACTAAATTATAAATAAGTGAATGAATGAATGAATGAACACTTCTATAATAAGCTATTGAAAAATCAAAACTATGGATTTCCCAAGCACGGTCAATATATTTAGCATTTAAAGTGAGAGGTTTAAAAAATTTACAATTCCCTTCCTTGTTTATATGATTATACCTCTTTTCAATTACATTATTATCAAGGACTTAACAATTTTATGCATTGTACAAGGCCTTATAGTGAACATATAAACAAAATCCCTATACTCAAGAAATGATGTGTTCTTTTTTCATTTTATAAAAAATGGACCATAGGAAATAGGGAAATGGATCTCTGACAAATGGGAAGGGGACTAAGCGATGTTGGGTGGGGAGGCATGAGGGGAAAGGGATGTAAAAAGAATTAAAATGGATCATGTACCTGTACCAACTACTCACAATGAATGTACGCATTATGTATAGCAAATATGCACTAAAAATAATGTTTTCATGCCCAACAGGAATATATATGAAACTATAGTGGATATTGAAGACAGACTATAAGCATTACATATAGGTAGTATAGGATTGAAAGGCCAAGGATAAGGCTAGGGGTGTAGCTCAGGGGTAGAGCACTTGCCTAGCACACGTAAGACCCTGCTTTCAATCCAGAGCATCACTAAAACATAAAAAATCCCCAAAGGTTCCATCAAGGAGGTAAAACATAAGATAATTTTGAAAAAATGAATGTAATTTTACATAAAAACTTGAATGTTGAATGTTATTCCAGGTAGGGAAATAGCATGAAGAAAAGTGCAGAGATGAGAAGAAACATGCTGGGTTATTGGTAATTATGGAGACTAGCATCACTAGAGTAGAACAGAGAACATTATTAGTTAATTCAACTGCTAGGATTTATGAGGACCTGATTCCTAGGCACTTAGATTTGATGCAGTTGGGAAGTGTTTCCAGTAAAATCTGAGATTATAGATCAATCTATCCAAGGTCACTAATGGTATCTAATTAGAGGATAAAAGAAGGTTCCTTAGGCAATCTCCAATTTGCTGATTTTCAAAATAAGACTGTAAATGTTTGTGGCATAGAATGCTTCATTTAACTAAATTTTTTTCAATAGACAATAACAAACTTCTATTTCCCTAAATCAAGTATGGGATAAACTTAGCCCCATGTAAACATATATAAACTCTTTTCCACTAGGTACGAAGATCTATTTCAAGTATCCCAAAATATTAGTTGGAAGAGTTTTTTGATTAGCACTCTAACTGTTTCATGGGGGTTATTAGATGGGAATTTCAAATGTTTTGCAAAATTTTGCTCTATCACCATGAAGTTTTTTCCAGACATTGTTTCATTAAATGCATCTTGACTGAAAGGTCAGTCAAGGATGGCCAATTTTTTCTGCAGAATATTGAACTTGACCTTTAGATTATTATTCCTCCTTCTTGCTAATCCTGCCACCTATATAAACTTCTGGTTCTATTTGTTCTCAATGTTGCCAAGATGATTTGACAATAAATCTGACCATTCAGTTGTTCCACTTTAAAATATAAGCAAACAAACACAATTCCCACTGTTTCTTGTTACTGATCAGTTAGATACAAACTCCTTACCATGGCATAAATTTCTCTGCATGACCTGTTTCCATTCTGACACTGGAATGCCATCTCCATCAGCATCCGTCCTCTCTGTCCCCTCCCCACCACACCTGCTTTGTGTCCCAGTTACCCAGTTCTTCCCATGTTTCTCCTTTTGCCTCATTTCTTTACCTGCCCACATACATATGCATATGCCATTCTTCCAACACAGCAAAGAATATCAGAATTAGGAGAGTTAAACACCACTCAATTTTCCAAATATGTAATTTGCATAGCATCGTAAGCACCAAGGAGATTTTGTCTCTAATTTATAGGATAAGAAACTTGAGAAAATGAGATTGTCAGTGTACTTGGCCATGGTTTATGTTGCCTGGCTCATCATCTTTCATTCTTTTCTCTGTGTGGAATATTCTACACCTAATTATTGGCCTAAAAATGTCCTCATTTGGAGCCAGGGGTCTTGGTACACTCTTGTTATCCCAGTACTCTGGGAGGCTGAGGCAGGAGGCCCAGACTTTGAGCCCACCCTGGGTAACTTAGGGACTTAGCAAGACCCTGACTCAAAAAAAAAAAAAAAAAAAAAGTTTAAAAGGGTTGTGGATGTAGCTCAGTGTGAAAGCCCTGAGTTCAATCTTCAGTACCACAAAAAAAAAAAAATCTTTATTTGACATTTAAATCTCACTTTAGGTATCAGACTATCTCCAAGACTTCACACAGAAGAATGGGGCATCCTAGAAATACCTGTCTGGGTCATCACAGAATTTCCTTACGGGGCTCCAGGGAGCAATCTATTTTTAAGGAAAGGACTGGAGGGCAGGCTAGGGGACTTAGGCTGGAGCTACATTTTTTACGTACAGAACACAGTTTCTACTCTGTGCTTCCAGCTGATGAAGGTGACACAGATGCTGGTGCCCCCTTGGCCTGTGTGTTAGCACCATAGTGCAGCCTCTTTTACAATGCAAGCTGTACTCTGACTTTCCACCAAGAAATCCACCTGCCAGACTAAAAGAGTGAGCTCTGTAAGGTCTTGCACAACATTATCATCTTCCTATCCCATGCCCTTGGCTTGGCAGGGATCCGTCTTCATGTAGAACATCCGTAAGCGTGAGATGCATATGTGCAGCGGGGAATGAAATGGCTATTTCCTAGCAAAATAAAACTGTGGAATCTTTTAAATAAATTCCAACAGGAACCAGTTTGGAAGTTTGGTATTTTCAATCATCAAAAACGAATACTCTACCTGTTAATGGAATGTGTAATAGTTATTAGCCTGTAATACTTTTAAACAAATGGGTCCTTTTAATACCCCAAATCGATGATCCATTCATCTAAGTAAGTGGTTCAATTTGCTCCTAAAAAGATAACTTCACAGTTAATTCACTTTAATCTTGATAATGGCTATCTTTATCTTATTATAATTAAATTAAAAATAAACTTTTTAAAAATTAAGATTGAATGTTGGATTTGCTAGATGAAAACAGTAATTGCGAATTTTAAAGTTTTGGAAAATATGTTATGTTATGATTTCATTACTTCACAGCAGGCCTATAAGAGACAGGCCAGGAATTATAGAGGAAAATCTAAGAGTCAAGACCTAGTATTTTGGTCAGACTTTGAAGGAAAAATGTTAACTAGTTTTGTAAGGAATCACCACCCTGATTTCCACAGTGGTTGCACCACTCTACACTCCCACCAACAGTGGAGAAGGGTTCCTTCACCCCACTCACTCCACCAGCATTTGTTATTGGTTGATTTCTTGGTAAAACTAGAGGTTCCATTTGACCCAGCTATTCCTTTACTTGGTATCTTTCCAAAAGAATTAAAAGCATCATACCATAGTGATATATGCACACCCATGTTTGTAACAGTACAGTTTGCAATAGTCAAGCCTTGGGAACAGCCAAAATGCCCATCAGCTGATGAATGGCTAAAGAAGATGTGATTTTTTTATACAATGGAGTTCAACTCTGCCATAAAGAAGGATAAGCTTGAGACATTTTTAGCTAAAGGATGCACCTTGAGACCATACTCTTTAGTGAAATAAATCAGACACACATGTTTAAATACCACATTGTTTCTCTGTTGTGAGAAACCAAAAGTGTAAATAAGGACCAAAATGTATAATAGGTATTAGGAAGTGGGAAGAAAATGTTCAAATGAGAAGGGGAACAAGGGAGCATGGAGGGGGCAAGAAAGGGGAAAAAAGGGACAAGAAAATAAAGAGAATAGAAGGAACAAAATGGAAACAAAGCTTTTGTAAATAAGTAGGGGAAGAAGGGTTCAAGGGACGGGAGGGGAAAAGGAGAAAAAGGAGTAAGATATATCATGTATAGGTACAAATTCCCTATGATGAATGTTATCATTATGTATATCTAAAATGAAATTTAAAAAGAAAATACAAATAAATAAAATTAAAAGGTTAAGTGAGGGCCAGTGAGATAGCTCAGCGGCACAAGCACCTGCCTGGCAAGCATGAAGTCCTGAGTTCGGTTCCCAGTACCCATATAAAGAAAAACAAATATATATATATTTAAAAGTTTAGGTGAATAAAATAGGTAAAAGTCACAGCAGCTCATTGTTTCTTCATATACCTAGTGAAATACAGCAAAGGGCAACCATACTATTTTATTTCTCTAACTAAGCTAACTACAACAGTAGTTAGTTCAGTCCTCAGTCACACACACACACATACACACACACGCATGCACACTTTTACTTTAGTTTCTATCAGGCACAATTCTAGATCCCTCACATAAATTATCTAATTTAATTCTCACAGATAAGTACACTCCAGAGTAGGTCTTTTCTCCCTTTTTACAGAGAAGGACACTAATTGTTATGGTTTAGACCTAAAATATTCCACAAAATTCTCATGTACATGGAAGGTCATTGGAATATAAGGGTGCCGTGCTCATCAGTGGGGTTATCCACTGACGAGTTCCATAGCTAATTGTTCTGGTATAAGGTGGACCCAGTGGGAGGAAGGTCACTAAAGCCTTGATCTAGAAGGGTACATTCTCATCCCCAGCTCCTCTCTTCTCCTTTTGCTTCCTGGATGACACAGGATAAAAAGTTGTTCTCTACCGGGCCCCTCTGCCATCCTGTTTCTGCCTTGAAACCCGCTGACCGTGGACTGAAACTGTGAACCAAAATAAACCTCTCCAACTTTAAATTGTGGGTGTGGAGTATTTTGTCTCAACCACAAGAAAGTAACTAAGTCACTAAGGCTCAAAGACTTTACATAGTTGTCCAAGGAAAGCAAAAGTTCAAGTTTGAGGCCCTGCTTTGACACACAGTTTTTGTAACTTATCAGATATCTAAAGCCTGGCAGTTGTCTCTATACCACCTTGTTTTTATGACTAGAAATTCTATTTAATTATGCCAAGCATAAGGAGTTCTTTAAGTTAACAGCATCGTTTAACATTATAAACATTTATAGAACTTAACTTTTATAATGTCTCAACTTACTTCATGAAATTGCTTTGAGGACTAAATGATAGAATCGGTGTAAAGTACTCTGGCTGGTTCAGAGATTATAATTACTTAGCAAACCTTAGAAGATGATTATGATGATGATTTAGTCTAACCTCCTCATTATTCAATAATTAAATTAGAAAGTACCTCAGAGTAAGCAAATGACAAGAACTTATAAGAAAATTGTTGTAGAGCCTGATTCTCACTTCTCTGTAGGGCAGCACTTACTTAGAGATTGCTTGATGATATATTTTGAATATTTTTCTGCATATCCTGGCATGCAAGTAGAAAAGAAAACGAAGGTAGCCTTCTCTAATTGAGGGTGACACACAACCTTGCTACTCAATCTGTGCTCCACAAAACAATGGCATCAGCATGACTTGGGAATGGGTAAAAATGCAGACCCAGCTGGGCATCTTGTCACAAATCTGTAATTCCTGGACTCTGGGTGGCTGAGGCAGTAGAATCATAAGATTGAGTCCAGCCTCGACAATTTTAGACCTTTTCTCAAAAATAAAAAAAAATTACAGAAAAGGGCTGGGAATGTAGCTCAGGATGAAGGCTCCATGTTCAGTCCTCAGTCACACACAGACACACACACGTGCACACACAATGCAGATGACTTTTAGGCTACTCCCAGACTTGCTGAATTACAACCAAGCATTTTACCAAGCATTTTACCAAGAGGCCCAGTGATGTTAATCTCATTAAAGTTGGAGAAGCAATGATAAAACACATCTCAATCTAGAAGAAATATAAAGATTAGGAAAACAGGCTGTGGAGAGAGACACCAGGGTTCCCACAATGTCTCTATCTGGGACAGGTGTTCATTAGATTAAATGCAACAATGCATTAAAACACCTCATAAAGTGTGGCCATTCTAGCCACCATAATGACGGAGACAGAGGCAGATATCAACATTACGAAGCACGTTTTAAATGACAAGTAATGAGAGGATCTGGGTATCGGGGACCTAACCAAGATCCCCAGCTGCCTCTATGAGGGGTACGGTGGAAGGATGAAGTAAGAGATAGAGAAAATTTAGTAATTCGTAGAGGGGGGCTGGGAGGTCAATGCCTCGGGATGGGCAAAAACCAAGACTCTCCAGCTTGCCACTATTTTATTAGTCGGTGCATGAGGAGGGAGTGAGTGATTCCAGGAATAGTAGTGGCAATTGCTGTGGGCTAGTAAGAAGAACTAAGCAAGCATGAGACAAGGGACTATAAAAAGCTGTAGTTTCCTCAAGGGAAACTTTTTACTACTGCTGCTACATTGCTTTAAAGATCCTTGTCATCCTCAGCAGGTCTTATCCTGCCCTGTGAGTGCCACAGCGTCACTAACCATGCAACAGCAAGCAGAAACACTGAAACGACACCCAGGAATTGGAGGCACATTTATTTACGTCAACAAGCACTAATCAGGGCCCAAAATATCAGGCCCTGATCTCTCATGGTCTAGGGCTCATTTGGGATAAGCAAGCAGGAAATACAGAGGCAGAATGGCTTGTCAATTTGGGATTGATTCTTACAATATGCATCACAGTGACCAGCTATGCATCCCAGTGACCAGCCATTTCTAAGAGACAGGAGAAACTGGATCTAGAACAGGAACTATTACCTGGGCAACTAACAAACTGAAGTACACTGGCTGGGGAGTGCAGGGCATTTTCTGCTACAACCATAGGGCTTCAGAAGAAAGCAGGGAGTTTCCTCGTTCCAATCTGGCTCTAAAGGGCAGGACAAGCACAGGTTGGGACATCCTCCAGACTCAATTTATAATTTGTGCTCCCCAACATCCGGGTGTGGGTCATCAACATCCATCTTTTAAATCAAATGAGAGTAAGACAGAGAAAATTTTGTGTGTAATTATGAAACATCTAAGTCTAGTTTTTAAAATTACATATATCATGTTATATAAGAAAGTATATTGCATTGTCTATTTAAGAATATGTGTATATATGCACTATATGATTTTTCAGTTTTATTCAAAGTGTTAATTATCATTCCCAAATACAGATCATATTCATGCAAAGAAAACAAACCTGGACTGGTGAGATAGCTCAGTGGCATAAGCGCCTGCCTGGTTAAGAGCGCTGTCCTGAGTTCGACCCCCGGTACCCACAAAAAAAAGAAAAGAATACAAACCTGAGACAGAGATTTGGACTCTGTCCACTGGTCATGACTAGATCCTTAATTGACCATCTTATTTCATGGTAAATGAGATTGTGTAGAAATGGACATTTTTCATTTGTTAAACAGAGTTTACTCAGTGTTAATGTTTATCTTATTTTATTAATCCTCACTGTATTGCAATGCTGCAGTGTTATACCCTCTTTACTAATGTCTGAGAAGCAGCCCAAACAAGGAAAAGTAAAATAAAGCTAGCTGGGTTGTAATATGCTTTGCATCAGAAGGTAGTGTTAACCCACAAAGATGATACAGTGCCCATCAGTTTTAGGACAGCTTAATTTCTCTTAAGCAAAGCTGGTGTTATTTTACCCACAAAACTTTGTAAATGCATTTCAATTCCAGGGCATCATTGTCTATATTTATAAAATGATGATATTATGATGACCAAGGATGAAGTGGTATTTTGAAGCAGATTTTGGAGCATATCCTATCACTTACATTGTCACATGGTTAACTTGAGCCTGGGCCAAATGCCAGCCCTTCTGGAGAGAGCTAGGAAGTAGATGCACTGTAAATGAAGATGGAAGATTCTTCTTCCAGCTATGCCTGGCTGCATCTATGTATCCATTCTCCATCACGGAACCAAAAAATGCTCTTTGTTGTGGCTGTCATTATAAGTGGAACAAGAGTGCTTCTAACCCTACATGATAACCAGCTGCCCTTGGCAAAGATTGGATAATGGGATAATTGCATTACAGTTTTTCCAGGGCACATTTTTCTCCCTATATGGGAAATTATATCTTCTTCACCTAATTGTTTTTCTGAAAATAATAAACAAATGATAAATTAGTGAATGTGATTGTCAGATTTCTCTTTCTATTTCTGATTACCTAATATTCTTTAACTATTCTGTGTAGTTGGGGCACTAGGATTAATGCCTAATTAGGGACGTTTAATTCTAGGTTCTTTGATGAAAGAAATTTAAAGTCATATAGAGCTATGATAGTCATTTAAAATTAATTTAACATTTTCCTTTAACATTACAAAGAAGCCTTGGTTGTGAAAAAGATCTGCTGATTTATCTCTCAAAAATTGTTCATCAATAAAAATTTAGGAATTATTCTCCTACCATCATTATCAGTTCACAGTGTGGTCCTCCAGGGAATTACTTGTCAGTGCTGATTTTTTGTTATTTTAGAAATCCTTGAAATATTGTATTTGATAACCATCCTAAGACCTGATTAAATTGCCTGAGATAAGAGTCTTTTTTTTCTCACACCTCAGCCAAATAGATAAGTCCTCTACAGTAGTTAAGAGGATGTCAGAGTAGATTCCATCATAATCAAAGCCAGGAAAAAATATTCTTTTCTGATTTTTGAAGTTAATATGCATCAAATTTTTCCTTTCTTAATAATGATGTCTCATAAGTATCTGAAAACATATGCTTCAATCCTTTATAATCTTGCATTCTTTCTCTCTCTCTCTCTCTCTAAATATTTTACATTTAAGCTATTCTTAAATGTATTTGAAAAGGTCACCTACCTAAAATTGCTATAAATTATGGGGAGTCAAATAATTTCATTAATTTCCAGAGCTTTGTAAGTTTAAATATATCTTTAGAATAATTTGATCTCCAGTGTAGCATTTAAAATTTATAAAATGTGCCTCAAGACATGCCTTGTAGTTCATGACCTGATCTCATCTGCAACATCCTATACCTAAATTATTGGCAGAGTTCAGTGAGCTCCACCTTCTTCCTCTCTGTTTTTTCATCTGATTCTTAAATTCACTTTATTCATTCATTAATACTATTTCCTGGTATTCATTATAGGTCCTCTTCTAGGTTCTATAAGTAGAGCGGAGGGCCAAAAGAGATATGGATTTTAGTCTCAAAGACCTTGCAAGCAAGTTGAGTGAATAGAATACTTATAAGGCACATACCAAAAAACGTAAACTTCTGGATTTGATTTGTGTCAGACAAGAGAAGCTATGCAGTTAGGAGAGGGTGATCCTCAGGACAGAGTTTAGGTGCTGATTTGCTGAGAGATAAATGATGACTAGAAGTTTTCTAGGCAGGAAGAGGGAAAAAAAAAAAAGAAAAGAAAATCCCAAGAAGAGGGTACAGATACTTAAAGGCCCTGTAGAGGGAGCCATTGGGAAAGGGGAGGGCGACTGTCCAATTGCAGTGCTCCTAGGAAGAGGGGCCCCGCAGCTGGGAGCCGCAGAGAACACACATGGGACCTGGACAGCAAAGGGGAGAGTGTCTGCCTTCATCCTAAGGTTTCAGTGGGCTACGGGGATGCCCAAATTATACCTCAGAAATTCCCCCATGGCTTTTTATGGATGCTGTGTGTTACAGCAGATCAAAGTTAATAATTTAGGTGCTATTAAATTAGAAGGGGACTTTCATAATACAGTAGTAGCGGAAATAAGGAGAGAATGATAGAGACGGAGAGAAGTCATCGTATTTGTGAAGTTTTTAAGAACTAGAATCGAAAGTAGTTGGTGTCATCCTCAACATCACAGTCCTACTAATCACTTCAAATGTTGCTGTGTGCTTGTCTGGAGTGGTTCTGAGCATGAGGGTGACAGTCATTGGAAGCACACGTTTAGCAAGTCCCTGGTCTACGTGTACACCACACCCTTCTGTCAAAGTTCCCTGACAACATGAAACTCCGCCAATATCGTGCAAATCTCTCCCTCTGACCCTAGCTATTTTATCACTCTTATTTCTCATTATTCTCCTCCATGAAATATGAAAATGATATCCAAAATCGGCCTTGACATACATATGAACTGGACATTTCTTTCCCCCGTATCCATCTCTTTCAACTTTCAACTTTCTGTTTTCTGTATTGTAGTACTAAGTTCCATTTTGGTTGCTCCATTCACATAAATTCTTCCCATTTCCACCCTTCCCCAAACACCAGCTCGGAATGTGTCTCTTCCTCTTAACTATTTTTGTTAAGTAGTATTCTTTCCTGCAGGCTGGCCCTAATTAAAACCATAGTGCTTCATAGCAACTTCCTCGAAACACTTTAGTCCTCTAAGTTAGGCCTCCTTTGACTTCAAATTCCTACAGGGGTAATTTTCATCTTCCATTTGTACATTACTCAGCCTATGCACCATAGCATTTCATTCATCTTTCTGTGGAAATAGTTTCAATTGTAATCCAAATTCTGCATCCCTCTAGAACAGGTGCCTATCTTAAAACTACTATTCCCAGACAGAAATATGGCATGCAAATAGGCCTGAAGCCCTGATATCAGCTCATACCTAAAAGTAGTTTTAGCCCTGTATAAACTTCATGAAAAGGGATCTCCAAATTTTTTTAAAAATGCATTTTTGAAAACTGTAAAAAAAATTGAGGATAGGCTTGAATAATGTAGAAAAGAATATGCTCTATACCTAATAATCTCCTATTTATAAACTACCATATAATTCTGCTTATCATTCAAAAATATAAATACCTACATAGTATAAAGAAATTAAGAAATAAAATATGGAGTATATTCTTCCAACAAGTAGCACATAAACTGATGAATTAACACATAAATTTATGAGTTTAAATTTGGAACTTATATTATTTAAAGTAAGACTATAATTAACAATAATTCATTGTGTATTTCAAAAGAGCTAGGAAAGAGAATTTTGATTATTCTCTGCACAAAGAAATAATGTTTGAGATAATGAATATGCTATGGTGCTAATTACACATTTGTACATATGTATTAAAATATTACACTGCACTCAAATATGTACTATTATTTGTCAATTAAAAACGAAATTTAAAGAGTGTATATTTACTGAGTAAACAGAAACAATTTAAAGATAAGCAGTAGGAAATTAAGTGTTAAATTGTCACTCAAATAAGAGGGTCAATTAGATGATTAACTTTACTTCTGACCTATTCCTGCCCAGAGTAGAGCAAAGGGACACCATCTCCTCTCTAAACTGACCATTGTATCTTCCTTTCTCCCAGGGCCGTCCAAAGCCCCTGCATGTGTGCAATGTGTGCATGTGTGCGATGAACTCATTCTTTCTCTCTCCTGAAATCTACGTTCTAGTTTTGCCTGAGAGCAGACTTGGCCTCCTCCACTGCCAGCCCATCAGGGAGCAACCTCTTCTACTAACGAGGAAGACCATGAGGTGGAGCAGGGAAGGGGTGACAGAGCCTGTGCACTCAGTCCTAGCTTTCCTTGAAACATGAAAGGCTGAATTCACCCAAAGTGCCTGCTACTCACCTGGACCTCTCTGTCCCACTGCTCCCTTGGCTTTCCTGCGTTCCCAGGGACTCCTCCTACCACCTCCCCTCAGTGCTGTGCGCATTCTTTCCCCATCTTTACTCTATTTGTAGACTAAACCACTCAAAAGCAATGTCCACCTCCCTTATTCTTGCATTACAGTTATTCTTATTAATTATCCATCTTTTTCTTACTTTTAATGAATCTTTAGCTTACTTCGTTTCATTAGCTTTTCATCTATTTTTACTTTTCATCTAATATTTTGTTTTTCTAACTCAAAAGTCATCCTGCATTTTAGTCCTTTTCTCTGTTCCTTATTTTTTCTCCTTAAATATTTCTCTTTTTTCTTTCACTATTATTGTGGTTTTCCCCCTTGGTGACATTTTGAATTATTTAAAAAAATTACCACTTCAAACAAAAGTAAATTAAAAAGGAAAATCACTCACGATTCCCACACAAAATATTTATTTAAAATTTTACAGAGCATTCTGTTCTTCTGTTTACCAATCTGCTGAACAGCTTTCATTTTTTTAATTCTGCCATAGCCACAGCAAGGACAAGCAACCAATATATCTTTGAAGTCTGGAAAGCTCTTGGCACTTGTTTATATGACCCACATGAAATGAAGAGCTGACAGGGAAAAGGATAGAACACTTCCAGTGATGTTGTCATGATTTGCTTAAAAGAGTCTCCAGATTAAACAGTGTATATTTGAACACACTCCAAGGATATCAGCCTCCATAGTCATGCATATGTCCAAAAGCTTTAAGCACAACAGAAAAATACAATATGGATTGTGCTGCTCTCTGCTGCAGATGCAGAGATGCAGCAATCATCCCCTTAAAATCATTAGAACGAGCTCAGGTTCATTGCCTCCTTCAGTCCTCTGTTTGCCAAAGGAGATAACTTCTCACCTTAGGGATGATAAGGGGTTGGGGGGTTTCCATAGTTTTCACAAATACAGATTCTCCATTTCTCAGTTGTGCTGGAATTTCAGGAAAGCAAAACGTATGCTCTTTGGAAATTCTCAGATTGATTTTTTTTTTAAAGAATCCAATTTTAGAATCCCTAATCTCACTCTTAGTATTTTTCCCAGAAGGTGCTTGATGTAATCATACAAGCCAAAGGTCAAACACAGCCGACTTCAGGAGCCAGGAGGGTAACTGAAATGAGTACAATGGCCAATAGTAACACAGCAGGGGCCGCAGACAGCGTGGGACACAGGATTGCACCCGGGTGTTCTAAAAGCATTGTTTGGTAAATTTGTACTCTATTATCCTTTTGCCCCATGTTCCCTCACTTTATACCATTTTCTCTACTCTTCAATTATGGGTACATACTTTGGAGATCCATGTGGGACATATGTTAATTAACTAATCAATCACTATATAGATAAATGTAAATAAATGTTTCTCCTTAGGCAAATACGAGCTTTTACTCACAGATGTTAAAAAATCAGCTACAAACAAAAAGATACTGAAGTTTTACTGTGCTAACTTTATTGCACGTTATGACAAAGTTCTTTTCTAATTACACGTTTCATTCTATTCTTTTTTATTTATTCATTTTACTTTTTCCACTTCTATTCTCCCTCTGATGCATCAAACATTTGTTTGATGTGCATCCTATTTTATAAGACTGCATTGCTTATGTGTTTTAATCGACACAAATTATACTGTTCTATATGTGTCATTATTTTTATTCATATTTTCCACTGAGTGCTATATTTTTAACATCTCCCCATTCTCCGATATTGATCTAGTATGCTGTTTCTAACCTTGTTTTAGTTTCCTATTGCTGCAATAATTACTACAATCATAGTGGTTTGACACAACACAAATTTATTCTTTTGTAGCACTGGAGGTCAGAAGTCCACAGTGATCTCACTGGCCTAAAATCATGGCATTGGCAGCACTGCATTTTTTTCTGGATGCTCTAGGGGAGAATCTGCATGTGTCTTTTCCAACTTCTAGGGTCTGCCCACACTTTTTGGCACGTGTCACCTTTCCACCCTCACAGACAACAATGGATGCTTGATTCTTTCTCACATTCTGTTACCCTCCCACATCTGTCTCCCTGTTTTCTCTTCACTTCTCAGTGGTCCTGGAATCCTAGTAAAGCAGCAGACAGACCTTTTTGGATATCCCTCAGGTTGACTTTTTTTTAAAGTGTCCTACTCTAGGATCCCAGATCTCACTTTTAGTATTTTTAAGAACACTTGAAGGGAGCTAGATCATACTCCAAGAGGAGGGAAATCAAGAGATGGTGAGATCAGGAGGGAAAGAAGGGATAAGGGATGGGAAAAAGGAATTGGGTGTGTTATGGGCATGTACCTACTCCACACAAGGAATGTAAACCTTATGTACTGTAAGCATGTACAAAAACAAGAAAGGTGATCAGGAGATAGGTAAAGGGGGAAGAAGAGCATGGAATCAGTACAAACAAAGGAATTAAGATGTGGTGTGTGCATGACCCAATTTCCCACAAAGGATGTAAATGGTAGGTACTACACATATGTACAAATAAACTAAAATTTTAAAAAATAATAACAATAAAAATTTAAGGTAAGCATTTATAATAGTAATGAAAATTACCAAGCATCTTAATTAAATTTAATAAAATGTTTAAAACAAAAATAAAACGAAGAACTCCTGTGACTATATTGGGTCCCCTGGATAATCCAGGATATCAATATCAATACTGATATTGTTAAGGGCAACTACAAGCAATCTTCACTGTATTTGCAACCAGCAATCTTAACCCCATCTGCAACCTTACACCTCCTTACCATTTAGCATAACATTTTCCAGGGAGTCAGGCATTGATATCTTTGAAGGATTATTATTCTATCTACCCAAAACAGCATTGCATTCCATTAATTTTCATCCATTACAACTTCTCTTGCCTCTTCCTGTCTCTACGGTAGAGTTCCACCATCTCAACTGAGCACTCTGAAAGATATTGCTATAGATTACATTGTGTATTATTATTATATGGCATAAATTATTTTGAAATGGTTCAATTTATAATTACTTTCTATGTCTCTCCTTTTATTGAGTCACAGTGTATGTATATGTTTAATTGAATTTAATGTTGCTAGACTGGTGGCCAGGGTGCACCATAAGCCAAGCAATAGCCTTTTTAAATTCTCATAATTTTACTGACACTTCTTATTACTGAATCTGAGTGTCTCTTACATGTTTCTTGGGCTTTTAAACTTCCTGACTTGTAATTTTTTTTCTTATTCTTTGCCCACACTTGAACTGAAGTTTCTGACTCATTCTTATTGACCTATATAAGTACTTGATTTTTTAAATCATAGTCCTTTCTGGTACTAAATACAGCGCATTCCTTCTCCCAGGCTGTCACATATCTGTCTGCGAGGCCCATTGTTGGGTACAAATACCGTACTACAATGTAGTTAGTCCTTCAAATTGTCCCCTGATGATTTGTGCTTATAGAGCTTGGATTAGGAAATCCACACTCCTCTATTATTAAAATATTTCTTCAATATATTGTATTTTTAATTTGTATTTCTACTGTTCACATTTACTTTCTTTTAGTACATTTGAAATCCATCTTTGTATACATACTATTAAGTAGCAATCCAAGAATCATTTTTCTCCTTAGATTGCCATGATGTTCTCAAGACCATATGCTTAAAAATAACTCCTTTCATCATCAATTTGAGGTGTCAAATATGTAATTTACAAATTCACATTCACAAGTGTGTGTGGTTCCAGGTTCTCCACTTTGTGATATGTACTTGCACCAATACTATCCTCTATCTATTACTATGGCTTTTACCATTTGTCTTCATATTGAAAAGAGCAAATCATCTATAACTCTGTGTAAATTTTTAAGGGAAATATGTAGATGGATGTTAATTTTGAACATGAATGTTTTTCTTATCTGTAATATCTTACCAGACAGAAATTGTCTGTCAAGTCTAATTTTACTGAGGACATTAATTTATTCAACTTGTTTGATAAATAATCACGGCTAGGCAGAAATGTCAAATAATAAGAGCAGATAGAAATGTCAAATAATAATAGATAGCAATGTCAAATAATAAGAATGTCTAATATTATTGAGGACACCAGTTGATTCAACTTGTTTGATTAGCAGTCATTTAGCAACTGCAACAATTTTAACTATAACTGTAACAGTTGAACACGTTCAGATAAAACACACAAAAAATGAATCAGCTTTTTACTTTACATGTAAAGATTTTGGTGGTTATATTAGTAAGATCAGTTCCTAATAAAAAATGTTTCATATATAGATTAAAATTTTATTTTAAAAAGCTTATTAATTTTATGGTATTTTATTTTTCAATGAATAGCTTGATGTAGACAAATTGTAATAAAGTAGGAGTGGCAGAAGTTGACAGAGCCAGAGTCCTGGGGTCTACTAGGCAATTTCAAATCCTACTTCCACAACTTATTAGCAGTTTAAGCTTAGATAAATTAATTAGCCTTTCTGTGCCTCCATTACCTCAACACCAAAGTTTAGATAATTTCAGGCTTATGCTAAAGATTAAATTAGATATTGAATGTTAACTACCAATCAAGTAATCAGTAAATGCTAAGTTTAAGTCGTCATTATTACAAAATACACATTAATCTAATAAAACTGAATATTAAAATTATATATAACAAAGTTCACAATTCCACCTCAAGTTTCACACTATTAGTATTGTTTTAATAACTTTATATCATTATTGTAATAGGCACAACCCTTTTATATCGCTCTTCTCTTTTCCAATTCCTCAGACAATGTCACAATCTAATATTTCTTATTTCTAGCTACTTTGTTGTGATAATTTCTCAGCTGGTCCCTGTTCTCCCCTCTTCAAACCACTCTACACGATTAGGTTTGAATGGTCTTTGTGAAGTCCGTGCAAGCGATATTCTCTCAGAGTATGAGGTGAAATCTCCTTAGCAATCCAAGTTCCCACTGAAGAAGCACATCCTCTTTGAATGAATACTGCTCTGTTAAACTCCCGGATTGTAGTCAGTGCCCAGACTTTGCTCCTTGCTATTTCTTTTTTTTCTTTCTTTCTTTCTTTTTTTTTTTCCATAAGAAATTTCTCTCTCCTCCTTCCGCACAGGCTGAATCCGAGGTGCAAACCCAGCGTATTCCTTCCGTGAAGCCTGTGCTGATTTCCGTTCCCTGCCTCCCTCCCTTTGGGTTTTCTTATCGCCTTCTATTCCTGTCCCCATTATTTGTGTGCAGGTCCAAGAATCTTTTTATAATTGTGCACAGTGCGATTGCAACCCACCATGTCATCAAGCTCAAAAGTGTGAATAACTGGATGAATGAATTAAGACCAGAGAAGAAATAAATGACAGTAGAGGTGGTAGGATAGAGAGAAGGGAGAGAGAAAAAATTGAGCTCAAAAAGGTTGCAGTCTAAATTAGAATGACAAAGTTCTGCTATGTTTGCATACAGAGACAGAGAAGAGCTTGTCATTATTTTTCTTTCTCCACCTCCAAGCATGTTTGAATGATTTTTATTAAGAACATACATTAGCTAGAAACCCTGTGCTGGAAGTTATATCTCTAAAGTTGGAAGTCCCACACCAGCTGCAGTGACACAGGCCTGTGATCCCAGCGACTTGGGAGTCTCAAGCAAGAGGATAGTGGGTTTGAGGCCAGGCTTTGTAGCATGGCAAGACCCCATCTCAAAAATGAAAATACAAATAAAAGGATAAAATAAAATTGTAAGTCCTGTCCTACTTGCACTACATTATTCACCATTTAGCATCTTGTTCTGGGAGTATCATTAGTTCTGGTCTTGATTCACATAATTAATTCTGACATGCTCTTTTAGCATCCTTTTAAATCTTTCAAAGTTCTTTTAATAGAAATGTATCCCTTCAATATCTTACCTGGTTCATTCAGTGTTTTGAGTTTGCCTAAAGCCATCATATGACAGACATATTAAATTTCATGCTTTTTATCGCTTCTTATAGAGAGGAATAATCCCTGTCTCTTTGGGCAGGAGAAGATGAGAAGTGACGAGAAAAGAAAATAAATTGCTCAAGCAAATAAGAGCAGTTGTTCTTAGAAACCCATGACAAGGCTGAGGGATTTCTGTGGATTCTTTATTCTTTTTTATGAAGTAGTTTTACACGTGCAGAGTTTTTTTTTTCTTAAACCATAAATAGGGAGGGCATTAACTTCTCTACATGTATAAATGCCTGCTTTAATCGTCATATTAGTTTTCCACTGCTGGAAGCCAGAAATACAGAATCAGTTTTTCTAAGAGAAAATCCTTATTTCATCAGAGATAAGACCTTCTACAAGACTCAAGAAGAATTTCTTTCCTTGTCTTTTCTAGCTTCTGGAGGCCGCTTGCATTCCTTCCCCCAATCACGCTAACATTTAACCTCTCACTTCTGCACTCACATCTCCTACTTCCTATTCTAGAATTAAATATTCCTCTGCCTCTTTCTTATAGCAGTTACATTTAGAACATCCATAGTAACCTTCCCACCTTTGTCCTTTATCACCTCTGCAATGTCTCTTTTGATACAAGGTAACATTCACAATTCCAAGGATTGGACCTGGATATCTCTGGGAGACATTATTCAGCCCACTGCACTAATCTTATTTCATAATCCACCATTTTCATTATTTCAATATATTCACTTATTTAAAAATTATTGAAATACATGATAAATATATTTAAGGCAAACTGCTCTCAAGTGTAATAATAATAATTTTATAATAAAATGCTTTTGAGGGAGGAGGTAGTAACAGCTATAAATTAGAATATTCCTCTGAAATGTTTTGGCTTTTTTAGGACTTTTCATAAGTACTGTATTATCTATATCTATATATCATCTATATCTATATCTGTATCTATCTTGCATATATATATATATATATATATATATATATATATATATCTTTCTTTTATATCTGTAAACACTGATTCTGTGGAGCCAGATTCTGTCTTCATACTGATTTCTGGATCCTTCTCCAAGTCTAATTTATTCCCGCATGCACACCTACTTTGTATCCCTAGCTTTGGCTCAGGCTGACTTAGCTGGTTAATTAAAACATCTCATTTTGGGGCATTTGTAAATGTAACCTTTGAATAGCTTCATTGAGAAAAGCGCTGTACATCCAAATAAGGACTTGCTCAGCCTTGCCCTGCCATCTTTACAACTGAAGTAAATGCAACTTCAACAGCATGTGTACTTCAAACATCCAGAGTCTTCTGGAATTTATAGTTCTTAGGATAAAAGTTAAGAACTAAAATTCTAGAAGTTTATTACTTAAAGCCATGATTTATTATCATTATGAGGATTAATAAAGCAGTTTAAACCAAGTAGTATAACAGAGTACTAGGAATCTGAAATAGCAAATATAACTGATATTAAGTCATCCTTTCTTCACCCTCACACACTAAATTCTTTCATTCTCTGGAAGGTTTTATGATGTTGATTTGTTTCAATGGCCCATTATTATTCTGTGATTGCACAGGAATAGGTGAAGGGAAAACAGAGAAACTCTGACTTCTAGCCTCAGGTTGAAAGCTACAAAACACTACCAGTATATATGGTGGAGATAAAATTATTATTCTTAGGAGGAGAGGGAGTAGAATCCAGGGCCGTGCACATGTTAAGAATGTGTTCTCCCACTGAGCTATATCCTAGACCCTAATAAAATTATTTTCAGAGTTTCTCCTTATCTAATGTGATATGGAAATAGAAAGAAATAAGATACAGGGAAATTCAAGTGCTTGAATCATAAAAAATTTTTGTCTTAGGTCCAAATGCTTTCTGAAAATCTTCAAGGAAGGCAGAACTGTTAATTAAATAACATATTTAATGTAAGGCAGAAAATTTAAGGAGAATCATGCGTTTGAATTCTCTGCATCTTTCAATCTCTTTTCTGGGTCAGAGACAAATGCATGCTTCCAATTTCTCTCAAAAACTAATTCTGCTGTTCTGCTCATTAGGATTTTTTTATCCCTCACCCCACACACACTCTTCTTCAATGCATCATTCACTTAACTTACTTACTTATCTTAAGGTAAATACAACATTCCAAGTATAGACAAGACTCAAGCAGGCAAAACAAATAGTTTTGACTTTTTGAAAAAAGATATAATTGTCCCTATAATAATAGGTAACCTATTATTATATAATTGTCCCTATAAGAATAGATAACCACCTTTCCATTAAGACCAAAGCCAGGCAGTGTTCACATGTTTTTCCTTCTATTGTTCCATGGCTCTCAGGTGCCTTACCATATTGGATCACAGTTGATGATTTTTTTTTAAGTTTTCCCTGGAAGGATACACAGTCAGCGTGAAGAAGCTGGAAAGCAGGAGACGCTGTTAGTGATGCAGAGACCAGATGGGAAGAGCAGATTAGTTTTCAGTTCGGGATATGCTTCAGAGGGACTCCAGGCCAACACAGCTAGAAGCTGCATACTCGGTGATGCAGCCCTTACACTCTTTTCATGGGTAGTGTAAAATTTCTCTTTGTTGAGAAGAAGTGAAAATATAAACCTTACATAGGAAGGACAAGAATTTAACATGGTGTTCTTGCAGAAATAAAATCAAGAAAAATAAAAACAAGAGGAGAATTTGAGAAACCAATTCAACTCTAAGGTTTCCTGGTTATTTATAGAAGCCACCCTGGATGGGTATGACACCTGAAATGCCTGAGATCTGCAAATGGATCCTTTCCTAGAGACTTACAACCCCCTTCTTCGGAATGGTTAATTTTTCACTGCATGAGTGAAAGATGAGAGAAAATACAAAGCGACAGACATGCCATACGAAATCCAGTGTTGGTAGAATTCTGCTTTGCACAGTTTGGCCAGCTCTGTGCGTGTTGGGGTATGTGGGGAATCCCATGCAACATGTGACATCTTAGCTGAGTTTGTTACCAGAGCCCTTGATTGTTTACTTCTCCCCAGTCCTATAGAAACCAGCTTTGCACGGATACCACCTAAGAACACCTCTCTGACCTCTCTTTGTCTGTTCTCTGAGGCTCTCCTGGTACAGGTAAAGCATGAGACACATGGGTCCTTCAGTAGGGTTTAACACACCACAGGGTGAACTGTTGACTAACGAAATAAAGGGGCCTGAAGACATATTCTCCTTTCCTCTTCATAGGCAGATTTTCCTAAGATCCAGGTATTCCTATAGCTTCACTACAGATAGTTTTTCAAGATCACATAATCAGTAATGCTTGATTCCAAGCGCTGTCCATATAGATAACACATTTCCTTGTATTTGCTCTTCCATCTTTCCTGTCTCACCTCCCTCATTCTTCTCCTGCTCTCCTGGGGCTGTGTTTCTCAATAAAGTATTAGCACATAAGGCTTTGGCTCACATTTGTTTTCTGCAGAACTTGGTTTAAGACAAATGGCTGTAGATGAAGAAGTCCACTGTTTTTTTCTCCAGTCCAACCTCTGACAGATGATTTAAGTAAATCCAAAGATTCTCTTCTAGGTTTGCCACTTTGGACAGTCAATTTATAGTTTTCCCAGTCTTTTCAGAGCTGGACACAATATTACTTCAAGTAATGTGCTGATGTATTCAAACATAAATTGTACCCAACTAATAGTCTATTATTACAAAAAATCATGATTAAGGCTGGTGTATTGAGTGGAGCTAAATAACATATTCTACAAAGTAAACATTGAAAAACTGGCTCCCCTGTTGAATAGAAAAGACACCTACTGCTCAGCCTCATCACACCAAGCGAAATAGAATTATCTTATAATTACACTCCATTCTGACCCAAGAGCCTTAAGGGAAGCTGTGCAAATTGTACTCCACCAATAAGCTGTACAGTTGGAAAGAAACTCTCAAGAGATAGAGGTGATATGAAAGTAAAAAGGAAACTATTACAGAAGAAGGAGATTGGGGTAGGAAGAAGGAAGAGAGAAGAGATAATGGGGAGGTGATCAAAGTATAGTATATAACTATATGAATATGTCAAATTGAAACCACTGGTCTATATAATTGATACTCATGAGAAAGAGAGGGAGAGATAAAGACAGAGAGAGAGAGAAAGGGGGACACACAGACAGAGACAGAGATGGGGGAGAAAGAAGGAAAAAGAGGGAGAGAGAGAAAGTGAGGGAGACGGACAGATAGACAGAGAGACAGAGGCAGCCAGTGCATGTGATGCATTAGATTCAAGTGGTACAAAAATCCGTGCCCCTATGTCCTGACATTTGACCAATACTTCGATCAGGAAGATGATGGGTTGCAGTTTCAGTTCCAAAATTCCATGTAACTAATACTTCAGTTTCAATGAATCAACACAAACCAACTAAATCATGCCTGTAGTTCTTTAGCACAAAAGGCTCTAAGGGCAGCAGTTCTTAAATGGGTCGGTCATAGAAAACTTTTGCACTTTTAAATGTTGAGAACCCCAAAGAACTCTTTTTCTAAATGTGGATTATATCAACCAATATTTTCATATTAAAAGTTAAAATTGAGAAATTATAAAAAATGTTTGTGTTGGGCTGGTGAGGTGGCTCAGCGGTGTAAGCGCCTGCCTGGCAAGCACGAGGGCCTGTGTTCAACTCCTGGAACCTACATATGAAAAAAAGGACCGGTGATATCACTCAGTGGCACGGGCGCCTGCTGGCATGCGAGGTCCTGCAGCGACCCCCGGTACCCACAAAAAAAAAGAGAAAAAGTTTGTGTTAATTCCTTTTAAAAAGCAGTAAATACACTTCGTGCCTATATAGGTAATACATTTTTTAGGAAAAATGTTTTTGAAACAAAAAGGTGCTGAGAAAAGTATCATTGGTTTTGCAAATCTATTTAATGTCTCACTTGACAAAAGTCATCTGGTTTCTCGTAACAGCTTTGCATTAAATCTATAGTTGGAGAGGGAGGAATATTTTAATAGCTTTTCAGATAACTATGGATATTTGATACTGCCTTAAATCATAGGAAGTAGTCCCTAAAGGATATTTTTCAATGTAAATCTGAAACCACATCAATGATTTCTGTGCACTGAAATCCCTTTGGTATAATTTGCACATTCAATGATGTTTTTTTAATCCATATATGACTTTTTAGACACTTATTTATGTTACTTGGAAATTATCAGTCTACTGAGTTATGCAGATTTTCCAAATGTTGACATCTTTAATATGTCATAGCAAAAATATGTTAATATCACCACAAAATTTTTAAGTTCATAGGGAAAGATACAAGTTTTCCGAAAATCTAATTATGGCTAGAAAGCACAAATTTTATCACCATCAACAAATACAGTTATTTACTGTGAATTGATAGGATCATTCATTCATTTTCAAGAAAAAGTGAGCTAAATGTTCAAATCCGATAGCCACAGTTTGCCAGTGAGTAGTTTTTATAAGTAAAGTTAGAGGAAAAAACTGGAGGTCACTTGAACTTTACAATTAATACATTCTTTTACTGTAAGACCCTATAGAACTTCAAGATGCAGCAGAAGTATTTTATGTACTTCCAATTTCATCACATAGACAGAATATTAAAATGGATTCAAGGTCAACACTGAATAAAATTAGTAACCCTACTCTTTTAATCTTAAGAGAAATGAAGTTGGTCTCCTTACCCCCTTTATTTTTTGTTTGTATGAAGTGTTGAAGAATTTGGCTGTTTTTATGTGGTCAAAATCACAGGCATAGTGTTGATTCACACAGAGGCACCAGAGGTTTTGCCCCCCGTTGCTTTTGTACTCTCTGCAAACATCAATGTAGTAAACAAAAAGGCAAATGACATCTTATTGAACTCTTAAAACTGGCCAACCCCCAGAGGGTTGACTACTCTTTATCCACTTCCACTCCTGTACATTTTGGAAATGGGAGAGGGTCCAGAAAAGTACCTCCATGAATCTGAGTTGTGGGCACAGGGAGAGAAGGAACATCTCTATTGCAGATGTGAGAGATAACAGGATCAAAAAGACGCAAGGCTCAAGGGACAAGTTAAAGGGTCAAGGTGAGTCTTTCCTAGATTGTTGTCAAATCAAAGATGAAGAGTAAGGTAAGAAATCACAAACCTAACATTAATTTGAAGAATTAGAGGACTATGTACATAAGAAGAAATGTATTGTTTAGGAAGTCAGCAAGAGAGGAGTGGGTGAATTATGGAAAAAGAAAGGACTCTGGAACTATTTGTCTCCTGACCTCCATTATGTAAAATAGAAGAGCTGGTTGTGTTAAAAAGGTGAATAACCACTTGGCTTTAAGGACCCCCTCCAATTTGAATGGTGGATACATTGATGAATCATAAGCATACTCATATATACCCAGAATTAAGGAAATAATGAAATACAAACTATAAAAAATGTGTTAGAGTCAACTTTGTGCATAAAAAAATTGATATCCAACTTTTTTTTTTCTTTTTTTTATGTGGGTAGCGGGAGTTGACCTCAGGACCTCGCGCTTGCCAGCAAATACTTGTACTGCTGAGTGATATCACTGGCCCTTTTCTTCCTTTATGTGGGTTCTGGAAGTCAAACTCAGGACCTCGTGCTTGCCAGGCAGGTGCTTATTCTGCTGAGCTATCTCACTGGCCCTGATATTTAACTTATGAAAGTGTTCTTATGTTGTTTCTTTCAACATTGCCCTACATTCTTTTTCAATGCCTGCAAAATAGGAGATGATTCATAAAACTACAGATTAGGGACATGACACTTACATGAGTGAGTTTCCTTTGCGGAAGTAGAGAAGCAAAAATATTTTTGATCAACAAAGCTTCTTAAATAGAATCAAGAAACATTAATTAGACTCTCTAAATGGAGAAAATATTCAAGAAAACCAAACAATAATGTGCTGTAATCAAATTCAATATATTAGTAATCATGAAAAAATAGAATTCACAAACCACAAGGGAAAGAACTATAAATAATGCAGCTTAAAATCCTCAACAATAAATAAATCTTGAAGAATAAGATTGATAATGCTACACTTCCATACTATGCTCCAAAGGCCCTAAATCATGTTTTATGTAATCATTTTAAGCTCAGGTTTATTGTGCTAAAAATTTATATGCAGTAAAATTTACTCATTTTAATGTGACATGAATCTTGAAGAATATATACAGCCACATAACTACCATTGCTGCAATACAAATATAGAGTATTCCCCTTTTCTCAAAGAGTTTTCTTATGCCTCTTGGTATTCAATCTCTGCCTCTATTCAATTCTAATGGTAGCAAGTTGTCATTCAGTTTCTTTCCTCATTGTTTTTACTTTTCCAGGATGTCGTAGAAATGAAGTCATTCAGCATGAGTCTCCTGTGCTAGCTTCTTTCACCTGGCCTTATTCTTTTGAAATTTATTCACATTGTTCATGAAACACTAGTTCATTTCTTTTTATCAAAGGAGTAGTATTGCATTGTCTATGCACGAGATAATGAATGTTTGGGTCATTTCCAATTTTCGGCTCTTACAACTAAAGTTCATAAAATTATTCCTTTGGGGGTTTTATTATAAACTTGTGTTTTCGTTTCTCTTAGGTAAAAATTTTGGAGTAGAATTGCTGTTGCATGCTAAGTAGATTTTGAACTTTGTAAGAAACTACTGAATCATTTCCCAAAGCATCTGTAATGTTGCATTCCTACTAGCAATGTATATAAGAGTGCTGGTTGCTCTGTGTATTCACCAACACTTACTTGTATGTTTGAATTGTAGTCACTAAGCTAGAAGTGTAGTAACATTTAATGTAGCTTTAATATATGTAATGCTGAAAACATCTGCATTGGTTCATTGGCCACCGATATCACTTCTTTGGTAGTATCTATTCAAATGATTTGCCCATTACTTTTGGAGATAAGAAGTGGACCTAGTAGAACAGATTTGTAGACACTGAGATAAACAGTGTTACCACCTAGAAGTGGATATGCCTCTTCCATCAGGCACTTAGAAGAGAATAGAATCAGGGCATTGGGTAATTGAGCTCCCTGGGCCTTTTCACTGATTTGGTCATCATCCCATCAGAAATTTCAGACCCCTCCAGCTATAGACTGCATTTATCTTGTATTTGCTGTCAGATCCAGGAGGTGTGGCATTTTCTCAGCATTCTCGAGCCACCCTCATGTTTCACCGGCTCTTGTACACTTGTATCAAAGTTGTGTGTATGTTAAGGGGAGGAAGGGCCTCTCTGTCCTATTTCTTCTCTACCAGCAGATTTCTTTTGCTTCTTACTCCATCCTAGGCTCACGGTGGGGCAGAACAGGATCGGGGTTAGGAGTAAAGGATACTGGATGCAGCCTTACTTTTAGGCTGATTCTGAAGGTTGAGCCTTTCTCAGTTTCATGCCCACTTTCCCTCCTGCAACAGCAAATCTCTCTGCTTTGTAATGTTACTGGATTTGAGGGTACTGGAGTCTTCTTCTGGAGGTGGTTTCTAGGTTCTCTCTGTCCTGAGCAAAGAATTGGTCAAGACAAGCACAAAGTCTTATTAAAGGTAAGAAAAGAAACAGGCTCTGCAGAGCGAGTTTGGGACAAGTAAAAGTAGGAAAAAAAAAAAGAAAACAAAAACACACCCTACACCATCAGGATGGGCCACGATGCAAGAGGGAACACAGTGGCAAAAACTGAATGTGGATCATCTTTGTTGCAGCACCTACTCCTCAGGCTGACATCAGGTCCAGGCCATCCTGTGGAAAACCTGCTCAAGTTTTTGCTCGAAGTCCAAGTGCAGGGCCGTGGGAACTGTTCTGTAGGCATATGTCCTGAGGTTTTGTAATAAACGGGTCACCCATGCATATTATTTCATTTGACTTTCCCTGCCCTTATGTCAGACAAGAAGGTCTGCAGACATGTTAGTTTTACAGATAAAGCATCCTTGCTTAGAGTCTCTCACAAAGTTGGAGTGAAGTGTTAGCCAGGGCTGAAGTCAACCAAAGGCTTGTCTGCGTGGGTTACCAGGATGGCACACTCTGATGACTTGCTGATGGTGTTAGCTACTCCCTGTGAGCTCACCTGGACCTGTTACATGGGGCACCTGTCTGTAACCCCTCCAGTATGGCCATCTCAGACATGAATACAGGATGATCAGGTGAATGCAACCTGATTCTTCTGATATAAATTTGAAGAGTGCTACATCTGCTGCATTTTTTAATGGATAATAGACAATCATTTAGATCAGTGCAGATTCTAGGAGCAGGGACATAAACTGTACTTTTCAATAAGAGGAATATAAAGAATGAGGAAACATTTTAAAACTGCCACAGTCAGTGTGGCTCGGCTCCTCAGTGGCAGAGACAGAAGTAGAACACTCAAATTTCTCAGTCACACTTTTCTTTAACTATATCCACCTCTTTCATGAATACTTAATTATACTCTTCTAACAGAAAGTGGGAAATTCAGAAAAGGTTTGAAAGTGCCTCTTCAACTCTCAAATTAACATCCCTTTTTAATTCCTTGATTTTGGAAAACCAATCTAAATATATTCAAAGGGAAGCAATTAAAAGTTATCAAATGATTCTTTGACAAATTGTATATAATTTTAACCTCTTATATCAATATAGTTCTACAGAAATTTTATGAAAATTTCATAATTCTCATATGTAATGAGATTTCTTTGTGTTCATGCCTGTTCTCTATTGTGTTGGTCTCTTGCATTGAAATGAAAGTGAAATTGTTTAGTTGCAAGTATTTTTGCACAATTTTTAAAGGATTCATATGCTTAGCCTGTCACTACCAAGCAACTTTCTGGTCAGTTTTAGTAAAAGCTACATTTATCTATCTGGCCTAAAGGCTATATACATTCTCACCTAATAATTAAAACCTGAATCCAGAGAATACTGATTTGAGCTCCATAGTTAATGTCTGAATTAAAGATAAACCCCAGCTTTCCTGGAAGAAAATCTATTCTGATCCAATGTTCTATTGCTACTGGTAAAAACTCCATACAAAACACTACTATAAAAAGTTGCAAAAAAACAAAAAGCAAAGTCACTTACGTGTCATTAGAATTGGTTGTACAGTGTTATGGCTTATATCTAGATGCGCCCCACCCCAGCCTCATGTGGTCATAGGTGGGCCTTTTCAGAGGTAGCTTGATCTAGAGTATGAGATGCTGGGATTAAGGGTGTGTGATTACTAAATTAGTCCGTTGATTGGTTTGGCAGAGTCCTGGGTAGGATTAAGGGTGCCCCAGTATTGGGGACCCTTTCCACAGCACCAGTTATCAGGGACCCCTGCAGTGAGTCCTCAATCTCCTACCAAGTGTTATGGTGCATAGCAGAAAGAAAGAGCAAGAGACAAAATAGTGGTGCAGCACGGGTCTAGGATGACCAGCTGTTCATGGGGAACAGAAGGCCATGAGGCACACAGAACCTTGGTAGTTACACTTTATATCTAATCAAGGTCGATGGGTGAAGGGCAGTGGGTGTTTCTGTGAACAGTAGTAGTAACTACTGTGGTCTACTAACAAGAATAAAGCATTCTTGCAAGGACAAGGACAAGGATGAGACAGAGGGGCAATGAAGAAACTGTAGTTTCCCCAGGTGCCCTGTCATCTCCAGCAGGTCTTATCTTGCCCTGGGAGTACTGCAGCAGTCATTAGCCCTAGGGCATCCAGCTGTGACCAGAAAAGAGTGGGGAGTTTCCGCACTCCAATCTGGCACAAAGTACAGGACAAGGACAAACATGGACATTCCTTAGACCCAAATTATAATTCATGGTCTCTGACACCCCACCCTGGGTGTGAGTGCTACCCACCCTAGGGCATGTAGCCTGGATAAAATATAAGGGACAGAATGAGGGCTAGTAAGTTTGCTTGTAGCTTGCTGCTTGCTGCCTTGTTGCCTTTTGCTTTTGGCCTGTCATGAATTGTTTCTCCCTTCGATGACCCTCTGCCACGGTATCCTGCCTTGGAGCCAGCCAACTATGAACTGAAACCTCTACAAACTGTGAGCTGAATAAACCTTTTCTTCCTTTAACTTTGAGAGTTGGGTATTTTGTCTCAGCAATGAGAAAAATAACTAAGGCATATATTATTTATACAGCAGTTGAGGATGAACTTGTCATAATTTGCTGGAAAACTCCAAATGTTTGAACTACCATTATCTCTCTTAGAATTACAAGTTAATTTTCCATCCATAGAACTTAAAAACACTTTTCCATTTGCCCTGTCATTGAAAGAATATAAAAATTTCAGTAGGTAAATGGGATATTATTCAACTAACTGCACTGTTTCTGATTTATTATACAAAGGAACATAATGTACTGTTAGTGGAGGTTTTGTTGGTTTCCAGAGAATTACAAAAATTCACTCCTTATCCTGTTCCTCTGGGCATTACTGTGTGCAGGATGCTGACCCACCTGCTCCCCATGCTTTGTGTTCCATAGCTGACCCTATCTGTGATCAGAACTCACAATTATCACCAATAGAGAAATAAAATCTCAAGCAACCAACAGAAAAGTAATATTTGAATTATAGACAAAAATTAAACTCAAGCAAATATTTGCAGAGGTAAAAATACATTAATTATCTTTTCTAATAACAGTCACATGGCCAACTCTAAGAAAAAGCACAATTTTCTTTAGACCAAAAGGTAATAATACATGGGTTTTTCTAATCTACAGGAGAAAAACTAAAATCTAGCCAGGTAAAAATGTTGACTAACTTATTAATATTTCTCTTTACTTATGTCAAGATTGTTTTCAGTCCATACTAATGTCTTTCTAAGTGATTATATGTATGAACATACAAGGGTGGAAGGAAAGGAAGAAAGGAAAGAAGGAAGAATAGTAGGAAATGAGTTAAATTTTGGCATTATTCTATTTTTAGACATGTATGTAGTAATATGAATGCACATTTTATAAAATGATGTAGATTAGTAAATACTAATCTACATCATTTTATTGCTTTGGTTTCCTCTCATTTTGATTTCATTTCATTATATTTATGGGTACATTTCTTTTGTTGCTCGCCTCTATTTTGTTTTAGAATTTAGTAATGAACACTTTCATGTTAGAATAATCCTTTCTCAAGTGACTCATGTCTATGAGCAATATATTAGGATGAATGGAAGCAAAATTTGAGATAAAGAGCACTAAGAAGTTTTTTTTTTTTTTTCCAAACATTTCTTAAAGGTAACAGTATCATCTCCTTTCACATGTAGAGATGTTTCTGCATAAAGGACTTTTATGCCTCTGAACATGCAGCTGTCCTCCAAAATACAGAAAATCTAAAATATTCCCAATAGTAGATTTTCTTTAAATGTCAAAATGAGGGCTCACAAAAGAAAACCAGTATGAGAAGGCACAGAAGGATAAAATGTCTTCACAGTAGCTAGATTATGGTAGAGGGTAGGAAAATGAGTTAGCCTTGGTCCCAGAGTTCTTTTTTAATTGTCTTTATGTGTTTATGCCATTTATGAAGTAGTTGAAGATGTTATGCTTTTAACTCAGCTTGCTTTTGTAGGCATAGGTATAAGGAAGCAATAGGGTGCTAAAGAGAAATGCAGAGTTCTCAATCTTCTTCAGATGGATAATAAATACACTAGCCCTTTCAAAACCCTGCTTTATACAAGTTCTATCTTTTCTACCAAAATATGATATCAGTTGGCTTTGTGAGTCTAAATCTTAAACAGTGCATGCATCGTAACTGAATTCTATCTGCATAAAATAACACTGTCCTTCAGCAACTCATAATCTCTAGTTATGGTCACTTGTTTCCCTAATTTACATGTTATATTTCCCTCATGCTATTGGCTTCTGAATTTTAACTGTCTAGAACCTGCTTTCCAATTTTCACATGCATCAGAATAACTTGAAAATATTCAAAAATATAGACATATGGGCTCCACCAAACAGAGTCATATTTCTTATGTGTCATCAAGAGTGGGGCCCAAGACATAAATTTCTAATTAGCAATATTAGATGCCAAATATGGCCAATATTTCACACGTAAGGACCATTCTCTGAGTAGGGAAGTACTACCATAGTTGTAAGAATGAAGTTTACATCTAAAGAAAATTTTCAGATTTCAGTAGACAATGAGTCTTATGAAATTCACAGAACACTGTTTCATTTAAATATAAATATGCTTCACATAAAAAATTTTATAGCTAAAACCTGAATATGAAACTACTTCTACCTACTGATGCATCAATATACATAGAAGTTTTATGGATACAAGTTTTATTTACATTTTTATATACATTGAGATATAGCTATTCACACATAACCATGTTAATTCCAGCTGTAGATAAACAAAATACAATTGCTCCACTTCCAATAGATATTTTTAAAAAAATCAACAGTACTGGGACACACATTGATGTTTACTAATAAAATACAGAAAATCACCCAAATTTATTTTTGTAACTAATGGCTTCAGATATCTGCTCTAGGTTTGCCATATCTCATAGAAAATATTCCCCCTCTTTCTGCCCTTCTCTTTCTCTTCCTTCTAATTCAAAGATTTTTATGAAGCATCTACTATATCCTGGAGGTTCCTCAGGCTTTGTGAAGACTAGAAACTCAAACTCTTTAAGTAGGTGCCATTAAGGACACTGTAGTCTCTATCCACAGCTTCACAAGGCACAGAAATGTCACATGGGAATTCAAAGAGGAAAGAGGTTATTTTAAACTGAAGGAGTAATTAGAGTACCATGTTGGATGAGTTCAAACAGAACCCAGAACACAGAATACGTTCACATTGTTGAATGGAGATGCCACATAGTCTGGGCTCTTAGTATCAAATGTAGGATCTGTATATAAAAAGATGGAAAAGAAAACACTTCAAGAATAGGAAAGGAGGGCCGGTGAGATGGCTCAGCGGCGTAAGCGCCTGCCTTGCAAGCGCGAGGCCCGAGTTCGACTCCCGGATCCCACATACGAAAAAGGGGCCGGTGATATCGCTCAGCGGCCCGGGCGCCTGCTGGCGCGCGAGGTCCTGAGGTCGAACCCCTGGTACCCACAAAAAAAAAAAAAAGAATAGGAAAGGAATTGAATGGTGGACAGCTACCAAAACATGGAGCTATATGTAGAAGTCTAATAAATTTTAGTTTTATGGCAGTTTTAAATTCATGAACAAAAGGATAAGATAGAAGTTTTTGATGTTGGATTGAGGAGAGATTTCAGCTCTACACTAAGGATGTTGGTCATTAGTGTATTTGGAACTATTGTCTACTGTGGATGAGAGAAATTTTTACAAAGGTTAGGCTAGTAGTATGCCTAAATGCTTTAGCAAGGAGAAATAATAGGATGTGGAGACAAAATAAGAGGCTGGACAATAGTAGGGTTTGTGAGAGGGCAGTGGGTATGGAAAGGAAGGGATGGATTTGACTAATGGTGAAAATGTAGAATTTATGGTATATGAAAGCCGATACTCAAGTGTGACAAGAGAAAGCCCTGGTAATAACTAACAGGTTTCAAGTCTCTGTCACCAACTGTTCTGACACTGATGTAAAGATGATGAGATAATTTGGAGAGACAGTTTGGAGAATAGTTTGGTAGTCATACTTATTTTACATTTTTCTTATTAATAAGAAATTCTCCTGCAATGTTTTTTTTAAAATTGCTACCCAAAAATAGATTTCAAAAATAAATATTCCTAATCCAAAGTCTTCTTTGATCAAGATAGCATGCAAAACAATTATACACATTAATGTCCACATTTACTGGCTATAAAGTTGCTGAAATGAAGTTTTGGCAAGCGAGTATATTTCAGGAATGAACAAGTGCCCTGTTCTTCACAGTAGCTGTTGACACTATGGTGAGTTTCAGCGCCATGCCAGCGGAGCCACAGTCTGACAGTATGTTCACTTTGGTACTCTCCAGGATCCGCGCAGTGAAATCATTCATATGGCACTTGTCACTGAACATGAAAATGACAGAAGTCAGCACGTTGGCAAAGCCACCATCCATTCATTTTCCCATTAAAAAAGTACTATGTTTGGCTCATGTACCTAGCTATTTCTCGTTATTCTTTTTCTTTCTAGTTTATTATTTAAATCAAGGAAACAGTTCAGGTACATCTAAAATCAATGCGTATATTTACTTGCTCAAAATGCAATTTTGATTTTCAAAGATTAAGAGACCTAATCCAGGATTTTTTAAGGATCAGTAGCTGTGTTGGTTAGGATGAGAATATGAGATTCGTGACTTCTGTAACTATGACTAATTGAAAAAAATGATTTCTACATTCTCAGATATAATAAATAAGACTTCTAAACTTCTATTCAAGTCAGACACCAAAATTTTGTTAAAATATGTGTTTTCCTTGCACAGGAAAAAGCTGTAACTTTCAGCATTTTACACAAGAATTGAAAACTTCCTGAAATTCTATTCAACCCAGGGAAGGAACAATCTTTCACCTTAACCTCTAGGACAGTTCTGATGTCAAGAGAAAAGAAGGGACATAGTAAGGTTGAAAACACTTTCAAAATAATGATGTTGTCACCAATTAAACCTTTTATCTATGGGTCATAAAGCACTGTGCATAGCAGTATTCTTTCTCAGTTCCTCATGAGGTAGGAATATATTACCTGTATTTTACAGTTGGATAAACAGGAGCTCAATCATGTTTAAAATCACATGGTGCCAGAACTGGGAGAAAAGCCCAGAACATCAGATTCCCAGTTAGTGGCCAGAATCATTAGTGTTGCTCTAAATACACTATTCTCCTTGGCTTGTCAGTGAACTGCGACCCTAGAAACTGGAAAGAGATGAGAAA